>CM053596.1:134928052-135044255 GCA_028646575.1 Pseudocheirus occidentalis | reverse complement strand
CTTCTTCTTCTTCTTCTTCTTCTTCTTCTTCTTCTTCTTCTTCTTCTTCTTCTTCTTCTTCTTCTTCTTCTTCTTCTTCTTCTTCTTCTTCTTCTTCTTCTTCTTCTTCCTCCTCCTCTTCCTCCTCTTTAAAAATATGGCTACTATTTCTTCTTTTCTCCACTTTGGGTGAGAGTCTTTATGCCCTAATGCAGCATCAGTTTTTGTAAAGGTACCATTCATACTGAAGTATATGTGCACTCTTTATTCCCATTTAGTAATCATCATATGTAAAATATATGTGTCTGTATATACACATAGACACATCTATGTATGTGTATTCTATCTTTTCAGAAATTCTATTCTCATCTTCAACTTTTTTTAGTTTTTAATTGTTTTTGTTTGGTCTAGGTTTGAAATGAGTATTCTGGTCTTCTAGTATAATAATATTGTGTTCTGTTTCTCCCTGTAACTCATTTAACTTTTCCTTTTGGTGGTTGTTTTTGTTTTTAATTGGCCAACGAACCATCCAATATCATCAGGGTGGAAGTGCAGCAGCAATTTATGTGCTTGATCATAATTCTGATTAGCACGTATGCTTTATCTTGCTCCATTTTTATGATCCAAATTTGTTAACTCTTCATTAGTCAGCCTGATTGTAGGCTCAACAGTGTGTGTGTGTGTGTGTGCATGCGTGCCCACACATGCCTGTGTGTATACATACTATATATATACATATATGTATTTATATGCATGAGCAATATGTGTATATGTGTATATACACACACGCACATGCACACATACACAATTGGCTTTAGTACTACTGTATACCAGAAATCCTGAATTTAAGTAATCCACCTGAGCATTCTCCAATAGCAGGAGTTAGAAGCATGTGCCACTCTTTGTTTCACTTAAATATTTAGATGTCAGAACTTATTCTTCTAGTCTTCCCAAATTTAGATTTTTTTAGTGCAAGGCTCTTAACGCTCCTAGAGAGACTATCAGTTTTGTTAGATCATGATTTCTCTTTTCTAGGGATTATAAGGCTGTTTTATTTCCATATTAGTTCTGTGTTATTCAAGAATCTGAGAAGTTACTGAGTTTGGGAAACAGCATACTATCAATTGTACTCAGTGTTGGATTGCAGGCAAAGTTGGATCACTGCTTTCCTGTTCCATGCTTTGTATCTGGAAATAGAATTGTAGATTTGCAACTTGTTGAAACTCTAGTATACTGTTGTCCCCACCTCCTCTCATTTAGCTAGGAGGCTCTGAAAATTAAGAGTGTTCTGCCTCCAGCTAGAGGTATGATATTTCACGATCCTGTTCCTGACACCAAATGTAGTACCAATGTAATATTTACAGCACCCAATATCACAATGAAGACTGTTGACTATAATTCGTATATGGCTTTTGATTGCAAAATATAACAAACTCTCCATAGAGAAGACAGAACTGAAACATTTATTTAGACATCAGAAAACCAAATCCCCAAATTAGTAAGCTTACTCCATCAGAGTAGCAAAGAAGCTAATAAGCTATAACACCACAGAGAGCCATGACATCCTTTAGCCTTCCCACAAACCAATACAAGATCAGTATTTACTCACAAACCTCTCTATCTCCTTACCTGAGCTCGTCTCACTCCCACCATTTCTCTAGCTCTCACTCCCAGCTTCCTGTGGGCTCTGCTCTTCCATTCAGCAAACTTCTCCCACTACAGGCTCCATGTAACTACATTCAATCTATTAGGGGGCAGAGTTTACTTTCAAAGCAGGGAAGGTTTTCAAATCCCCCTAGGTCTGTTAAGGGGTATGGAAGATCCTCAAATTCCCATTCCTATTACAGGGTGGCAAAAGACTAAGCATTCCCCATAGTCTTAGCTCCTTTCTCTGATTACTGAGATGCACATCTCAAAGTGGGCTGCAGGCTAAATCAGACATTCTTCTCCAGAGTCAAAGCCATAAAATTCCTATTCCTCCTCTAAATATACTGCCTCAGGATCACAACCATTCCTTCCCTTAATATATATATAGCCACACTTAGCTGTTCCTATACATAGGTTCCTTCCTTAGTCATCATTGGATCTTTAATACAGCTCTGGGATCAGAACAACAGAAATGTCCGTTGGTTCCTTTTCCTCTTGGTTCTGCAACATTTTCTTATTCTGCTAACCAATTATCGACCCAAGTTTATTTCCCAGGGTCAAAGGTTCCGCATGACACCTTCTTAGCCACACCCAGTTTGCAGTACCACTAGACTTCTATCTTCTGAAGCTGACATGTGATGCAAAATTGAGTGTTTTTTTTCCCTTGGATTTCCTGATCCTAGTGCCCTTTCAATATTTTTTCATGAAATAGTTGTTGGGTAGAGAAGAGCTGGTTTGTATTTCTTCCTCTTACCCTATATTTTTACTGGTCTAATCACTTATTTTCACATTGAAGCCTAGATGGGTTTCTATCAGAATGTTTATCATTCATTCAACATGATTCTCTCAATACTGTAACACAGTTGCTAAGGAAGTTTAATTTTCTTTGGGGAAAAAAAAACAGGAGGATTTAATCTGGTAACCCTGAAAAAAACAATCAACTTTAACCCGGCTTTTTTTGGCTCCAAACCTATTCCTCTGATTAATGGTTAAATGAGTGGCATAAATACTTTAATGATACTGAATTGGTGGAGTGACATTATATCTACTTCCTTCTCTGTTACCCTAAACAAGAACACTGGTTTTCCAGCTACTTAGCCTCACCCAATAGCTTTGATATTGTAGCTAAACTTGTTCTAGGATAGAAACCCCAATGCCTTGTGAATTACTAACATTTTATTTTTCCAGTAGTGCTCTTTTCTTAATACACTTCTTTCCCCCAAATTTTGAAAGTCCTTCTCTATCTTCCAATTCCCAAAAAACTTTGGGAAGAAATGGAGTTTTCCATCCTTAATTTTTCCATTCTCCTTTGGACTATCACATGTGTTGTATTGTTTTTTTTTTCTAAAATTTGCCTTTAACTCAATTATAGGGGTAGCTAGGAGGTGCAGTGGATAGAGTGCCTGAACT
The DNA here is from genome assembly GCA_028646575.1 of Pseudocheirus occidentalis. Taxonomy (NCBI): domain Eukaryota; kingdom Metazoa; phylum Chordata; class Mammalia; order Diprotodontia; family Pseudocheiridae; genus Pseudocheirus; species Pseudocheirus occidentalis. The sequence goes on along the minus strand of CM053596.1, from coordinate 135,041,219 downwards.
GCAGTCAGAAACTTTCATGTTTTCCTGAGTTCAAATATGGCCTCAGACACTTACTAGCTCTGTGACCCTGGGCAAATCACTTAACTTTGTTGCCTCAGTTTCCTCATTTATAAAATGAGCAGAACAAAATGGTAAATCACTCCAATATCTTTGCCAAGAAAACTCCAAATAAGGTCATGAATCAAATACAACTGAACAACAACAAACGTAATTATAGAATCCTGTTATTTCAGAGATGAAAGGTTCACATTTGTACTATTCTATCCACTTTTGGCAGCATAAGATTAAAGAAAGGCATATCTGTCTTTGTATTTGGAAGACTGACATATAGCTTGGTGGGGGGTGTTTTTGCTTGTCCCTAAAAGGCAGAGCTAGGAGCAATCAGTGGGAGTTGCTGAGTGGCAGATTTTTGGCATTGATAAGAAGGAAATTTTCTAATTATCAGAGATGTCTAAAAGTGAAATGAATTGCCTTGGGATATAGTGAGTTTTCACCCCTAGTCTTCAAGAAGAATCTGAAGATAAGTGGTCACTTATTAAGAATGTTATAAAGGCAGTTATGGATTAGATATGGATTGGACTACATGACCTATGAATTCCTTTACAAATCTATAATTTTTGACTCTTAGACATGAATTTAATCCAATGCATGCATATTATAAATAAGTTGTGTGAGGTCTGGGAAGATGAAGTGTCTCTTCTAATGACATGCTAATAAGACAACTAGGACTAGAAACCAGTAATACTGACCCTATCTGGAGTTAATTCTACATCAAATGCTTAAAGAAATGGGAAGTACTGGTTGGGTTTAGAATTTTTTGCATTACTCATACCTCCTCTCCCATCCAGCTTATTTTTTCCCATGCTGCAACATTCCCCCCCCCCAAGAAAAAAATGGATTAATCTGAAATTAACAACCTTATAGTCTCTTACCTAAATGCCTCTGTAAGGGGCTCATCCAAGATTTCTTTAGACAGCAGCAGATGAAATGTGAAAGTGGAAATGCCATGCAACAAAACACTGATAATGGACATTTAAACACATGAATGGCTGCATTGTGAAGAAAACATGAAGCCCCTTGGCTTTGAATTCTTAGTCTTTCCATTTGAAAGTACAAAGTTTGTATTTGAGGCATAAAACTATTTCATAGTTTTTATAGTGTTAGAAAACCATGACAATAATGCTTGTGTCCAGCTTTTTATATAGAGCTATTTATCTTTGCTTGTTCCCCTCCCTAACATCTAATATTAGCCATATTATGCTTAGAAAAATATGTCATGCAATAACATGAATATAAAATCTTTCAATTTGTTCCTAATATCTCACCTTCCTCTTTCTTCCAGTTTATTGTTCCTTTTAGTTTGTCTTCAGCCCTAATTTTTTTCTTATTTTAATTGAAACCTGATTTTGTCTTAAATATAGTCAGCATTCCTTTTTTTGTTCATCACTAAAGAGGCTATTCTTTTTTCTTTATGAATTTTAAATAATGCAGCAATACATATTCAAGCTTATTTCTCAGGTGCAAGTGTTTAAGTCTTAAATCAGGAAACTTGAGCCCACTTATTTTCCTATCTTATATCACTGTTGTTTTAGTTTTCCAAAGTTTGTATACAACTGTAAAGAAGTGAAGACTGGAACTTGTAGATGTTCCCTAGTAGATTATAAATTCCTTGCAGAGAGAGTTTGTCATTTTGTTTTTAGTTGGAACCTCTGGTTTCATTTGTGGAGGAAATTCCTATTATGAGAACTCCTACTATTCCATGTCTACAGCTTCTCTGTAACTTAGAAATAGTTGCCTATAGCATGGAGAAATTAAGTGGTCTGCTTATTTTTATTTCATGAAGGGCAAATAGTTGCTCTGTTGCTATCTCCTTAGTTTTCTTGAGTATCAATTCCCTGTTAGGTTTTAATCCTGAATTGATTGCCTGACTTTACAACACCCACAAAGCTTTGTTTGGTGCCTTGAACATAATAGATACATAAATGTTCGTTGAGTTTATAGAATTGAATTCTAAGGGTGAATGTTTTATAGATATATAAAGCTAAACCACTGAACTAAATATAAATATAAATATAATATCTAAATATAATACATAAAACTAAATCACCAAACCATCTTACACACTTTTCTATGGTGTTTTGGTGTCCAGGCATTAAATACATATTTTATGCTATTTGTCCTAGGTACAAATATTGCCAGCTTTATATTGAATAGTGAATGCTATAGTCAAGTTTGAATCCTAGATTCCCCAGTCAGAACTGTCAGGGAGTACCCTGGATCTTCTGTTATTTGAAAGTAAAAGCATCACCAGGAAAGTGAAAAAGGAATGAGATCTTTGTCACATACATCTTAAAATGCTAGAAATTTCAAGCCTCCAGTTAATAGATTTAGAGGATTCCAGGCTGTCATGGACCATTCATGGACAATTCAGTCTTGAACCAAACCTGTAGCTCCCTAGTTTTCATAACTCTCATGTTTGTTCTTAGAATTACCCAAGATGCTTCCACTTGTTGATGCTCTTTTTTTATTACAACTACTCATCCCTGTTTAAAAAAACAACAACAACACAAAACAAATTTTCCTTTTGACAAATAAGTATAGTCAGTTGACCAAAAAACGTATCAGCATGTTCCCTTTCACTCGGCATTGTGTATCCAAGCTCCACTTAGGTACCTGGGAAAAGGGATTTCCTAGAAAGTGAATCTGGGCTAGAGAAGAGGTAAAGAATAACATTCTTCAATGTATAAAGATTCATTTCAGTACACGCCTTTATAAAGGCACCTGCCGTGTGTGAGATACCAATGATGGTATACGAGGATGAAATCAGAGAGACCCTACTTTTGAGAAACTTAAATTTAATAGGAGTTGAGGGAGGATTCATATCATACACATACACACACACAGATATATATATATATATGTGTGTATAAATATATATATATATATGTCTTAACTAAATGTTAAGAATTCAGGGAAGCATGGGAAGCAAAGTGAAACAAACATCAGCAGGAGTATAATAAAGAGTATAACAACAACAATATGGACCAGAGGTGCAAAATAAGCTGTGTATTTTCGTATATGGCCAATATGTTCATTTATTTTGCTTAGTCATCTTTATTGTCATAAAGGAAATTCTGTTCCCCTGGCTTTTTTTTTTCAGATTAGAGTGGCTAATTCTTGACCCAATATATAGCATTTTGTTTTGTTTCTAATATTTTTTGTTATTCTGTACTCATAATTAGCATGAACATTTCTACCTTGCAAAAGCCAGAGAGGATGTATGTGAAGATGCGAATCTCTCTGATATATAACTTTTAAAAATACACAAATAATGCACGTTAGTTGCATTTCTTTCTCTTGTAACTCCTTTTTTTCCTTTCTGTGTAGTTTTAATGCTTTGTTGACCATCTTTTTTTCCTCACTATTACTAATCCCATTTTACACCCCCTCCCAAACTTTTGACAAATAAACAGTCATCTGACAAAATAAATCCACAAATTTCCCTTCACTCTGTATCAATTAACACAAGTTTTCCCATGTTTATCTGAACAAGATAATATTCTGCAAATATTTTTTTTCATGGGGCAAGAAAGAAGACAAGTTTGAAGCTGGTATCAGAAATTCCATGTTAAGTTCTGGTAATAAACTTAAAATATTGAGTTGATTTGTGTTTTATGGGTAAGAACTGGTTTTCTTAGTGTTCTAAAGATTTTTGTTATTATTTTAAGAAAAAATAACAACTTCCCAAATCCCAAAAAATCTTTAACTAAGAAATAAAATGATGCATTTTATTCTATTTCTGTAAACAGGTTTTATAAACTTCTGAAAACATGAAATCAAGGACCCTGAAAGGAATTTCAAATAAAGTATTGTATGCAAAACATGAGAATTAACTGTTCATAGGAACAAAATTAAACATTACATTTACATAGATTTGTGCTGTTGCTTCAAACAATCTTGACTGAATTTATTAGGAAAGATTTTAATACCTTTCCAGACATTATACTTTTCATTTATTTCTATTCTAGTTCATTCTTAGAACATTAAAAACAACAACAACTTGTAATCAAGGAACATAAAAGTGTGTGCCCAGGCACCTGCATTCACACCAATGAGAAATTTATTGTGTTCCAGTCCTGCCTGGCCTCACATTATGCCCAACTGGGAAGATTTCCAGAAGTTATGACAGTTTTTCAGTGCCAGCATGAATATTTATATTTGTTCTATTGTAAAAATATCTGAGTATCTCATAATCACAGGTAAAGAGAATAGACAGTCTCTAATGTTAGTATATCAGTTAATAAGCATTTATTAAGTGCTTACAAGTGAATAGAGACTGATAAACAGTGGGGATTTAAACACAAACCCAGTCTCTGATTCTAGGAGTTTGCATACTAATAAGAGAGGCAACATGTACATATGCAGATCAGTCAACATGTATTTACTAAGTTCCTACTTTGTGCCAAGCACTGTGTCAAATACCAGTGATACAAAGGCAAAAATAGTCCATGTCCCCATGGAATTCATAATCTAATGGGGAAGACAACATGCACATTGCTCTGTACATATAAGATATACGCAGGGTAAATTGGGGATAAACAATAGAGGAAAAGTACATACGAGATGCAGAATCCAGCTTTGATGAGTATGAAAGCAATGTGACAGTCCTAACCTGGCCATCTAGCTATATGTTCTTCTCTCATTGTGGCTCTGCATAGTAAATACTAAGTTTAAAAATTATTTTGACCTAGAAGTAAAAAGTATTGGGGGGTTTTTGGGGGGGGGGGTAACAGTGAAGGAATTGAGGGAGAATACTGTCATATTCTCAATATTTGGAAAAAAAACATAGATTGAAAGAAAAAAAGATGCTCAAGATAATGCATCCTATAGAATTTCATAAATAAAAGCCAACTTCATCTAGTATTTAGCAGTAGTAATTCTAAGAGACTCTCTAGCAGTAATTCTAAAGAGCTCACCTTGATTGTATGTACTCCACCCATCCATTTCAAAGTCCAGTACAATTTATTGGGTTTATATTTTTAGTTCATTGTTATAATCTAGTTATTGGTGTTATAAAGATTTACCATAAAGATACTAAGTTAGTTATATGCTACATTTTAAAGTGTTTAACTTCTAGAAAAACTGGTTTTGTGTGCTTTGGTTTGGGTTTGAAAGAGCAAGGTTTCATGTCAGTCCCACCCTGTTCAGATAAGGGTGTGAGAGACTTTTTAGATTACTTTATGATGCAGTATTCTAATATGAAAATTAGACTACAGAATTTGGAGTTAGATTATATGATTTGCTCTAGTTTTTAGTATTCATAGTGAAACAGTATTTAATTTTTGAAATATTAGCTAGTCATGGTACAGAGCTTGACATAGAACACAAGAATATCTTTACATATAGGATAATTGTAAATCTCTTTAAAATCATTGTCTTTGTCTTCCTTTCCCCCTACTACTACACCTTCAGCAATGAGAAGTTTTCAGTGAATAACAGGTTACTGCCTCAACTTGTTTGATTAATTTAGTGAAAAGCATTTATTGAATACTTCCTGTGTAGCAGGCACTATGCTATGCGTTGGGGGTGGAAAGATAAATGTCTAAAGTTTGTGAAGTGTATTCTTTAATTTGTATAATATATTAGGGGCAATAGAACTTGTTCAATATTCTTATTAAATCTTACAGTGGTAAAAATGAAAAAAAAAGTCTAGTGATTTTCTTCTGAAATTACCTTCAGTTTACTTTGTATACATCATATGTCTGTGTGTATATAAATATGTGTGAATGTGTGTGTATTATATGTATATTTGTACATTATTTACATGTTGTCTCCCCCATTAGAATATGAGCTACTTGAAAGCAAACACAGTTTTTGCCTTTATTTGTATCTTCAATGTTTAGCACCATGCCTAGCATACAGAAAGCATTTAATTTATGCTCGTTGACTTTACTCAAGAACCACTTTCTACATGAAGGTTTTCATTATTGACTCTAGTACTAGGGCCCATTCCCTGTTACTTTGTATTTATTTTGTATATATGTATATTTGGTCACCCCTAACAGAGTATTGTAGATCAAGAACTCTCTCAGTTTTCTTCTTTGTACACTAAATACTTATTGTAGCGGGCATCTAGATGGTTCAGTGGATAGAATACCAACCCTGGAGTCATGAGGACATGAGTTCAAATGTGGTCTCATACACTTCCTTGACTGTATGACCATAGGCAAGTTACTTAACCCTCTTTGCCTCAGTTTCTTCATCTGTAAAATGAGCAAGGAGGAAATGGCAAACCACTCTGGTATTTCTGCCCGAAATGGAGACTTGGAGAGTTAAGCACAGTTGAAACAACTTATTATAGTACTGGACACACAGTAGGCATTTAATTATTACCTTTTTTATATTAGGAGCCATGAGTCTACTTTAAAAGACTGATCATTTACTTTCCCAATTTGATTGAGTGGTTACAGGATATTGTAGTCTTAGTCAATCAACACTGATTATTTTCCTCTGTGCAAAGCACCTAGGCACTAAGGGCAAATACAAAGATAACACAAATAATCCCTTCCTTAATGGAACTTATAAAAATAATAATAATAGTACAGAAGACATTATGATAAACCCAAAAGTGTTATGTGAGTTCCAAGGAGGAAAACTCAGTTTCTCATTGAGGTGATCAGGTGGCATTTGAACTAAGTGTAGGAGAGATGGGTAAGATTCCAAACAGCAGCTATAGGAAGTAGTAAACAGAACTGATAGACGATCATAGATCTGGACCTAGAAGAGACCTCAGAAATCGTCTACTCCAACTCCTTGATGAGGAGACTAAGGTTCAGGGCTATGCAAGTTCCTTACCCAAGATCATGCAAGTTAAAAGCTATCAGCTTTTAATCAGTGGGATTTGAACCCAAGATCTCTGACTATAGAGTCAGTGTTCTTTCCATTTTTCTACACTTCTGACATGATCAGATTCCATAAGGAATATTAACATGATTCCAATGTGATGTATTAATTGTAGATCCTATCCTGTAGGGGGAGAAAACATGTAAAAATCTATATACACATAGAGGGTAATCTGACAAGGTATTAGGGGGCAGAGATGGTGAAACAGAAGAGCCTACAGAATCTTAACAATTAGAGGATACCTCAGAGGCCATGTAATCCAATCCACACTTCACTGGCAGTTATCATCAGCTTTCTAAGTTAACTGGCATTTTTGAGTAGACATAATAAATACAAAGAACACTGGATTTCTGTTCAGAGGGCCTGGGTTCAAATCTCACTACAGCTGCTTACTACCTGTATAACCTTGGACAAATAGTGTTCTCTCCCTGGATTTTTGTTTCCTCAGTTGTAAAATACGCAGTTCAATTAGGTGATCTCTAAGGTCACTTGCAGCTTTATATCTGGCCCTAAGATTCCCTCTTCTATATATACTACTTTCCTGTGCTCCACTCCTGTTTCACAAATTGCCTATTAGGTATTTCCTATGCTCAATAGGCATCTTGAATTCAACTTGTCCCAAAATAGAAATGATTATTTTTTTCCCTGAAACTTTCCCCTTTTCTAATTTCCCTGATTCTGTTCAGGGCACCACCACCATTTTAGTCCCCAAGATTTCATAACCTTTAAGTAATTCTCAATTCTTACCTCATATCAGTCAGTTACCAAGTCTTGTTGATGTTAACTTCACGTGTCTTACATCTATCTTCTTTCCATTCATGGCCTTTGTCTAATTCATATCCTTAATAACTTTCATCTAGACAATTATATCATTCTAAGTGATCTCTGTGTTTCTAGTCATTTCTGCATTTGAGAAATTCTCTTTGAATGAATGAATACATTCTACATTACTAATGTCATCTAGAGCTTGAAAGGCTCTAGAAAGAAGGTACCCCATACTGTTCAAGGCATCCAAATCTAAATCTTCTCTCAGACTTATCCCTTTTCTCCTCATCCTTTCCAATAAGGCCAAGCATAGGCCATTTCCCCCTCCACATGGCAGTACTAATACATGAGAACCACTGTGATGATCTGACTATAGTTCCTTCTGTATGCAAATGTACTCTTTTCCAAATGAAACATCTCCATGCTAGTAATGCAGGTCTAATGTGCAGCTGACGAGGCAGGTGATGAGAACAGTATTTAGCTGAATAGAATTAACTGAAATTTTCAACTAAACTTATGTGGAAGGTCAAGGAGAAGGAAAAGAAAAAGTAAAAGACAGCACTTAAGTTTTGAACATTAATTACTAGTTCATTTTGTGATTCTGCTAGAACAAATGAAGGAATTAGGAGGAGGAACAGGTTTGGGAAAAAATAATTACCATGCTGAGGTTATATAACTGTACATAAATTTTGTAAACTCTGCCAAGAGGGATGAAAATAAGGAATGAAACAGTATATAGCGTATTTGCTGCTTAATTAAAAACAAGTTCCAATCAATTATAAATGATAATATGTTGTCCTTCCTAAAGTCTACTGCAGAGTCTTTACAGAAAAAAAAATCAACATCTCTGTGGATTCATAGAATTTGGTGGCTGGCCTCTGTGAAGTGCATCCTCCTTTATCACTATTATGAATTTATTGTTTTTTCTGTTTTTGCAGTATCCAAAAAACACGGCAAGCTTATCACCTTCTTAAGAACATTCATGAAGTCTCGTCCAACAAAACAGAAACTGAAGCAGCGGGGAATTCTGAAAGAAAGAGTGTTTGGATGTGACCTGGGGGAACACCTTCTGAATTCTGGTTTTGAAGGTAAATGCTGAGCTCATAGGCTCCTAATTTGACTAAATGACCTAAATATACTGATTGGAAGTTATATAAATACTTGCTCAACTGAATTAAATCAATGTCAATTCCCTCTCTTATATGTGTGTGTGTGTGTGTGTCCTTTTGTGTGTCCCTTTTGTGAGTGAGGTGTATAAAGTATGTACAGTAACATGGCCCTAAGAAACTTCTCTCTAGGTATATAAGATAGATTCACCAAGAGCATTACAATACAAAAAAATCTTGTGTTACTTATCTAACAGCTATTATTGGTCCAATAGGCTATCCTCAGGGAAGTACCCAATCCCCATATTGCCTCAAGATTTTTTATAGCTCTCTTCTTGAAGAGGAGCAAGACTTCACAAGCATGACATTAATTGAGACTAAAATATTCCAGAACTCTTAATCATGATGCAGAAGGTTGCAAAAACAGGTTTCTTTGATAGGGTTGTTACCCCACAGAAGTAATTTAGATAGTCAGCAAAAGTGGATCCAGCCGGTACATTTACAGAACTGCAGAGTTCAACAAGAGGTAACTAGGGCCATAATTTTAGCTCCAGTTTTATACTTTAATTTCTGTTCTTTATAAATTTAAATAGGATTCAAAGACATTTACCTTAAATGCTTCTAGTCCAGAGAAGTTAGACATTTATGTCTAACTGGAATAACAGGTTCAGTTACGCTAATAATCAAGATGTGGCAGTGTACATTAATGGAAAGAACTTTGGACTTGGAGTGAAAACGCTTGAGGTCAAATTCTGGTATTACCAGTCTCTAGTTGTGTGACCACAACGAGTTACTCAGCTTCTTTGAAGTTCAGTTTTCTCGTATCTGAAATGAAGGTAACGACAGTTGGAATATCCACCTCATAGAATTGTTATGAGGAAAGTCTTCCATTAACTGTGAAGTATCATATAAATATAAGATACTGTTTTTGTTATTGCTGCATGGTCTGGAAGACCTAGGACTTCATAGGTCTGATAAGAGGTGATCTCTTTATCTGAGAAATACCACAAAAACTAGTACTCTGTCTAAAAAGTAAAGAATTGCATCTTTTAATAAACTGCTTTAAGTTTTAACAGTTAGCAAAAGTTCCATTATTAATCTTAAACTTCAATACGTTAATGCACATTTTAATAAGATTAAAGTGAGTATGAATGGCTGAAAGTTTCAAAAACTGTTATAATTGCTAATTACACAATATGCTAGTGTTTTGTTTTCTGTCTCTGATAAGTATTCAACTGTGTGTATGTATATATATATATATATATATATATATATATATAGTTTGTTTTTGCTATGTGCAGAATTTAGTGTAACAATTGTATTTCTTCTTTGCCTGAAGTACTTAGCAATCGAAAGTCTCCCTCTTTGCAACAGTTTGCCTTATTGCTATAACATAATATAAATGAGCTACTGCAGAGAAACTTGGAGGAGACCCCAGAGCCTGACTGAACACACAATACTATCTTAATAATGTAGGAACACATTCTCTCACCATAAATGTTATGAAATACAACCTATCTTTATTATCCTGGGATTTGTTACTCATTTTGCCTAACAGCAGTGAGCATGACCCCCCGACTGAAGTGCGCCGCAATTACTAACTACATAATCCAAATATTTCTTCTCTGCTTGTACAGAGTATGCTTTCCATATGAGAACTCATAAACTCATTATCTATGGCACTTTGAGTTCACATTACCATTTGCTATTATTTTTAAAAATAAAAAATTTCTTTAGTGCCCCAGGTTCTTCAGAGCTGTACTGCATTCATTGAGAGATATGGTATTGTGGATGGAATATATCGTCTTTCTGGCGTTGCCTCCAATATCCAAAGATTACGGTAAAGTCGCTCCTCTTTTTCCTTTTTCACTCCTAGATTGTTCAGATTGTTTTTCATTTCCAAATTGTTTTTCATTTGTTGGTGAACTTGAGTGGGCAAGAGGGAATGTATTATGAAAGAGAGGAAAAATTGGTGTTTATATGAAGATCTGTAAAAGATTTTCTGATGAGCATATGCTTGCCTGACACTTTGAAAGTACAGACCTCAGGGCAGCTAGGTGGTGCAGTGAATAGAGTACTGGCCCTGGAGTCAGGAGGACCTGAGTTCAAATATGGCCTCAGACACTTCACACACACACACACACACACACACACACACACACACAAAACTAGCCATGTGACCTTGGGCAAATCACTTAACCCCAACTGCCCTCCAAAAAGCAAATATATATATATATGATCTGTGCATACCTTCACATTAAACAATAGTCAAATTGTAAAAAAGGATTATAACCAATGGAGTAAATGAGAAAGAAGAAACAAAACAAAACAAAAAAACAGAGAGAACAAGTAGTTTGTTTCAGACTGAATTCAGACTCTCTGGATGTGGATATCCCTTTCCATCGTGAGTCTTTTAGGGTTGTCTTAAAACCTTGCATTGCTGAGAGGAGCCCAGTCTATCAAAGTCAATCATCACAGATACATTGTGTCTGTAATTGTGTACAAAGTTCTCCTGGTTCTGCTCTTCTCACTCAGCATCAGTTTATATAAGTCTCTCCAGGTTATTATGAAGTCCATCTGCTCATTTCTTATAGCACAATAGTATTCCATTACATTCATATACCACAGCTTGTTCAGCCATTTCCCAGGTGATGGGCATCCCCTCGATTTCTAATTCTTTGCCACCACAAAAAGAACTGCTATAAACATTTTTGTACATATGGGTCTTTTTTCCTACTTCTATGATCTCTTGGGGGTTACAGCCCTAGAATTGATAATGCTGGGTCAAAGGCTTATGCACTTATTAATAGCCCTTTGGGCATAGTTTTAGATTGCTCTCCAGAATGGTTGAGTTAGTTCACAACTCCACCAAAAATTGAATTAGTGTTCCATTTTTTCCATATCCTCTCCAGCATTTATCATTTTCCTGTTTTGTTGTCTTAGCCATTCTGACTGGTGAGATCTCACAAGAATGTTTAATGCATAAAATAAAATACATTTTTAAAAATGTTAGTCATGTTGAACTTATCAAAACAGTTCGAAAAAAAAGAAAAACAGGTTAAAAAAGAGAAACAGGTAGCTCAAATTCTAGTATTTGTATGGAACACATTTGTAAAATAGTTCTGATTCATCTAGAATTTTGAAAATTATGTGAAAATTATTATTTATATTTATTACTATATGAAAATTATTATTATGCAATGAAGAATGCATATAAGCCTAAGTAAGAATAATTCTCCCCCAAATTCTCCCCTATCAATCAGAAATAGTCCAGTTAATCCCAAGGTCAGAAGCCTTGATCTTGATCATTATATTACCAATGCCAGGTCACTTGTTGAGAATGGATGATACAGCAGAGCAAGGTTTTTACAAAGCTTAAATGTCTATTTGCATGCAGGAACATGCTTTGCAAAAACAACAACAACAGCAACAACAAAAACAGTTATCACAATGTGACCAAAAAAAAAAAAATCAAGCAAGTTAGACCCAGGTTAAAAACCCTAGTCCTAGGAGGCAGCTGAACTCCTTGAGAAGCTGGCTGTACTAGATATTCCTGCTCATACTTCTGTCACTTCTAAACCCTCTGCAGTCTAGCTTTCAACCTCATTTAAGTTTTCCTCAAAGTTACCAGTAATCTCTTAACTACCAAATCTAGTGACATCCTTCTTGACGTCACTTGAGCTGTGACATTGTTGATCGCTACATTCTCTCAGATACTCTTATACTCTTAGTTTTTGTGATGCTCTCCTCCCCTAATTCTTCTTTTGCCTGCCTTGCCACTCTTTTTCACTTTCCCTTGTGGGATCTTCATCCATGTCATGGCCACTAACCATGTACTTCCTAAAGTTCTATTCTGAGCCCTTTCTTTTTGGACATCTTGAACTGGATACCTTGAATGCATCTCAAATTGTCCAAAATATGATTCGTTACCTTTCCTCCCCCACCCCCAGCTCTTCCCAGTTTTCTTATTGCCGTCAGAAGTATCACTATCCCCTCAGTTGCATCATCTAGGATCACAACTTTGATGCGATCATCAACACCTAACTTGCACTTATCACATACGTCCAATCTGTTATCAGATCTTGTCATTTCTACCTTCACAATATAGCCAGTTAAGAAACTTTTACTGGGGCAGCTACATGGCTACGTAGAGGACCTGGAAGTCAGGAGGAACTGAGTTCAAATTTGGCCTTAAATACTTACTAGCTGTGTGACCTTGGACAAATCACTTAAGCCCAATTGACGCCCCCCACACCTCCCCTCCAAAAGAACATTTATTAAGCATTTACTGTGTGCTGAGGATAGAGAAAGACAAAAAGTAGTCCGAACACAAAAGGACATTGAGATCTAACAGAGGAGATACGGCAGATAAAAGATGAAATGAGTGGAGGAAATAAAGGTTTGCTCTCCTCAGCATTTCGAGCTATCAAGCAGTGCATGCTCATTGCCTAACAGAAGAGGACCACGCCCCCTCACCCCTCAGCTGAGGCCCAGGCCCTGTGGGGGGGGGGGGGGAAGGGGGAAGACTTTATACGCTAAGACAATCAGATAAGGCCGATTAATTAAAATGTAACAAAACATTAAGTAATCTGTTTTCTAATTGGAGGAAAGATATTAGGGACTTGCCAAGTTGGAAGAGAGAGAGTGAACAGGTGTAGTTTCCTGAATTCAGAAACAGAGGTATCCTATTCCTCCCCCCCACACACACACCTAGGCATCTGTAAACAATCACAGGAACATGGAAACAATAACTGATTGGAACCAGTTTTTAGAAAAAATAAACGAGTTGCTTCAGATATACAATTGTGAGAAAACTCCTTGTTTTAGTCTTTGGATCTGGGTGGTTTTCTGGTCAGCATAAACTAAGTACTTGGTTGCGGCTCCTGAAGCAACAGGTAGTCTGGTTTTCCATCCGTGCAGGGCAAGGTTCAAACATTGCAACAAAGTTTTATTCCAATTTCCAAAACTAAAATTTTCTCATAAGACAGAAATTGGACTAGACCCATAATTGAATAGTAACTAAGCTAGCTCCAGAAATGAGGTGCAAGATAGTCATTGTGGTTCACTCATTTCCCATGATTGACCATTTGGTGTCTTAATAATCCCCTCAATTCCCCCTTTTCATTTATGGAGTGGGGGACATCCCACTTCCCCATGAATCATTTATCTGTTAGCAAAATCTACAAGTTTTGTCATAAATTCATGATCAGAATCACATAAATAAGTTTACAAATTGAGCTACTTACAGGCTCACAATGAACTAATATTAAGAAAGATTTGTGTCCCCAAGTTGACTGAGAGAACTTAAACATGAACATAAACACAATGAAACAGGACACAGCAGTATAAAAATGATCAATGTTAATCATTACATTTGGAGTCCCATATGTGTGGTCTCAGGATATTTCTCTTGTACATTCTGGAGCAGTCATCATTCTCAGGACAGCTGTGAAGGAGCCTCTGCTTCCATGGTTGGCAATCACTTGTAAAGGTTCTGAGATAATTCTCCCATGGAATTCTACATATGAATACTCTCACCCTAGTGGGGAGAGAGGAATAAACTAAAACACAAGGATCCTAATGGGTGGATAAAGCCTTCATTACCCACAGAGCCTAATACAACCGTGTGTATGCCTTTATCTTTTTTTCTAGCAAGCCTATCCATTATTTTACATTCCTCAAAGGAAAGATGACACTTGGAAGTCAAAAAATTCTTAGAAGTAGACACAGCCTTATAGATATCATAAGAATGGGTCTTAGGAACTGCAAAGCAAATACTATAAATAAATCACAGTAGTTATGATTTAACAGACTCACATCTCCACTTGATGTACCATTGACATTTTAGCCTCAGTATATCCAGAATATAATTGATTGTTTTTCCATAAATGCTTTCATTCTCCAAACTTCCATTTGATGGAGGCTAGATCTGTCTGCTAGATCCATAACCTCAGAATCATTCTAGACTCGTTTCTTTCATTTCCTATATTTAGGGCATAAATCCTTTTATCAAAGGGATTTTTTTCTGTGAAGTTTGGATTCAGTCAAAGGGCCACACTTGAGGACCTAGAGGGCCACATATGGCCTCAAGTCCTTATCCTCTACCCCTGAATTAGGCAGTTGATAAATACAATTGATTTTTTCTCTAGAATACCTCTTTATTCACGCTCCTCCTAGAAGCCCTCTGTGAACTTCCCCATTGCCATTGCTTTCCTTTCTTCTCAAATTATTTTGTACTTATTTACTTGTTTACATGGCTTATCCATCTAGGAACACAGGTTCTTAACCTGTAGTACACGAAGTTTCAGGAGGTTTACAAACTTAGATGATAAAAAAAAATTACGTTTTCATCTCTGCTAACCTCTAATTGAAATTAGCATCTTTTTTAATGATGAAAAAATGTTATTCTGTTTTGCCAGAATGCCCCAAATGTCTTCCATGATATTAAAAGAAAAAAAAATTTAACCACAACTGTAAAAGAAAATAAATTTACTTCAAGGAATGGATTATTTTTTCATCAGGATCTAGGCCAGTGCCTTACATGTTTTAGTGGCTCAGTTAGTGTCGATTGCATTAAATTATATTCTTCCCCCAAACCAGATTATGGTCATCTCCAAAAGCACCTTCTAAACCTACATCTGAGATTAAATGTTATCTGCTGTAGGTTGTACCTGAAATGTTAAATTAAAGACCTCTAAGACCATGTTTCCTTAACTCATTTGACTTTGGAACATTTTAGGCTAGATTTGCATGATATCGATGATATTTCTAAATGCTAGTCTAGTGAACCTGAGTATAAAGAACAGCCCCAAGACAAAGAGGAAGGATGGACAAATTTTGGAACAAAAAATAGAGTAAAGTAGACCTAAATTGGCTGTTTCAATAATGAGAAGCAACTCTATGTAAGTATAAAGAAATGTTGCAAGTACAGAATTTTTCTTAAAGAACTCTAATTTATAATGCTTAGAACACTAGGTTTTCACAAAGCATGATTCCTTGGGGGAAATTGCTATACAAATATAAAATAAATTGCTTCTTTTCTAAGCTTCCTGTTAGTAAATAAAGACAGTAGGTTAGACATCATGCTATTTTACCCAGCATTCCATTTCATTACTCTGAATATTAACATCTGAAATATTTCTTTCTACAAATCAAATAAACGATGAGTTGAAAACAGTGTGAAAATCAAATAAACTTTTGACACTGAAGAATTGAGCATTGGCTGTATACGTTATTTAGAATGAATAAACTAAATACTGGAGGCTAAAAGTAATCTATCCTTTTGAGGCCTTTATTCTCAGAAACAAAGACTGGATTTGAGTCTGTATATTAATTCTTCTTTTCTCTAGATGGATATTTCCTTTGTCATTCAGTGAGTTTATTTGTTTATAGAGGTCATCTTTATAAGTCATGAAGAGCAACTATATTTGAAAGGACTCACCTTGGATTCTTGTGTTAAATATCTAATATTCTTTGCAAGACAAGTTATTTAGATGCTCAGTGACTTAAAGAATCACAGTATCCACAAACAAATCTCTATAGAATTTAGTCTTAGGTTTCATGTCTGTGAATCAGTGCTGGCTAATTTGAACCAGCTCTTTTGATGTACATATTCCAGTGATGATTAGGTTTGGCCTGACTTGGCATTTTGAAAACAACTTGTATTTCGTGAACATTTTCTCTCTGTGTAAAGCAGGGCCTCTGTAAGGAATCACTTCATGTGGTTTCTGGCTTTCTCTCACCATCAGAAACTTACTGAGTTCCACAGCTTGCATCCAAGGAATTTCTATACACAGTAGTTTTGATCTGGACCAGCTGCCCTCAGCCCTAATTTTTAGCATTTCCAAAAAGCTTTGACATTCAGCCTTCAGAATTTAAGCATTTTATTGTTAATTTGATTCAAGAATGGTCACTGTGTTCTAGCACCTGTGATAGTAGGCCCTGTTGATGATGATCATATAACTAAACCCTATTGGGGGGGAGGGTGCTCTGGGAAGCTTTGCTCTTTCAGAATGTACAAATTTAGATCTAATCAGTCCCTTATTGTTAGTCACATTCCAGGGAGAAAGTGAATTTTTATGACTTCCTTTTAGGATTTTTCTTTCTTTTAATCCTGTCTTCTTTTGCTAGCAGAATTTGATTTTGTTCTTTTCACATATTTTCTTTAGACATGAATTTGACTCTGAACATATTCCCGACCTGACAAAAGAGCCTTATGTTCAAGATATACATTCGGTTGGTTCCCTTTGTAAGCTGTATTTTCGAGAACTCCCGAACCCTTTGCTCACTTACCAACTGTATGAGAAGTTCTCGGTAAGTAGTTGCTGATTTGGAAGCAAGTTTTGTTTAGCTGAGAACTTTATTGTGGGTTGTTTAAAAAAGACAGAAAGAAGACAAGCTAATTGGTTTGGCAAAATGCAAGTAATGATTTCAGAGCCAAACTTGAGGCTCAGCTGAAAGTTTTATTTTTCCTCAGTCATTGCCAATCACAGTCCTTGCTGTTTCAGCAGGCTTTCCCCCCCGCCCCCTTTAATCTCTGTCTTTGGATCTTTAACTTAATTTCTTACTGAATTTTTTCATCCAACTTGTATGATTGTATTTTTATGAGTTTTGATGATCATTTAAGTATAATTCTTTGTTAATACGTTCTGTGTTTTCAGCTCAGTATATGAAGATGAAGAAACCCAGTTTGAAAATGGAACTAGGTCTGAAGAGCTTCAATTAATAATTCCTTTCCAGCAAAACTCATCAGTTTATTTTCCTCTTTTTGTGTTACAGGATGCAGTTTCTGCAGCAACAGATGAAGAACGACTCATAAAAATTCATGATGTCATCCAACAACTTCCCCCTCCACATTACAGGTCTTGCTTTATGTTTAAAATACTACACAATAGGTGTATTGATATCTAAAATTAGATTATCTTCTTGGATAGCTCACATTTAAAAATTTCTCCAAATTTATTATTTTTTTAATGGAATTTGATTTTAAGGGTTTTTTTTTGTTATGATGACAGTTCTTTTGAAAAGTCCCTTTTAATTTTATGTCATTTAACTTTACCATCAGCATATTTATTTAGTCTTGAATTCACTAAACCTTTAGTATTAAAAATGAACATATTTTATTAATAATTATAAATATTGGTCATTTTATATAAAATATTTATGGTAATTATCAAATTTACTTCCTTGGATATAAATTGATTTGCTGTCCATTCACCCCAGCAGTTGTTTCACAGTTTCTTTTTCATCTTCAAACCTCCCATGTCACTCCTTCCTATATTGTTAGATGAGAATCTCACTTCATATTTCAGCAAAAATCTGAGGTCATTCACCAAGAGCTTCTTCTGTTTTCCTTATCTCACATCCTTCTGAGATCATCTTCTACTATCTCCTACTATCTTCTTTCTCATGAAGAGGTAGTCCTTTACCAAACAAGTCTGTCTTGAACATACTCTTGATGCTGTCCCCTGCCATCTTCTCCAGCAAATTATCTCTATCCTCCACCTTTCTTTCTAATCTTCAGTCTCTCCTGTGTACTGACTCCTTCTCTGCTACTTACAAACATGCCCAAGTCTCCTTATCCTAAAAAAAACAAAATAAAATAAAACAACCCTCACTTGAACTGACCAACCTTCCTAGGTATCATCCTGTCTTTCTCCTTTTGTCAGCTAAACCCTTTGAAAAAGCCATCTTGATTGGGTGCTTACACTTCTTCTTTTACTTGATTCTTTTTTTTTTTTTTTTTTTAGTTTGGCTTCTGACTTTTTCATTCAGTTGAAATTGCTTGCTCTAAAGTTACTAATGATCTAACAATTGCCAAATTTAATGGCTTTTTTCCACTCCACATCCCTTTTGATGTCTTTGCAACATTTAACACTGTTGGTCACTTGAGAAAAGTGAATATGCTGTTCTTGGGGTTTTTGTGATTCTGATGTTTCATGTCTTCCCTCCCCATATCTGATCATTGTTTCTTAGTCTCCTTTACTGAATCTTCATTCATGTCATGTTCACTGACTGTCAGTGGCCCCTCCTTTTTTTTTCTCTCTGCTGTCTTAGTTCCCTTATTAAATTTTATGGCTTTAATTTTATTCTTTATATAACTGATTTCCAGATTTCTATATCTAGCCTTCTTCTTTCTCCAGAGTTCCAGCCCCATATCACCAACTACCTATTAAGGCATTCAATCTGGATGCCACAAAGACATTATGACTTCTTATATCCAAAATAAAGTTATTTATTTTCCCCCAAAACTCACCCTTCTTCCAAACTTCCCTCTTGCTTTTGAGGGCACCACCATCCTTCTAGTCAAACTGATTCACAACGTCAGTACCATCCTCAGTTCTTCATCCTCACTCACTCCACATATCAAATCAGTTGCAAAATCTTTCTTTTGCCATACCATATCTCCCATGGATACCCTTCTGTCCACTCACACAATTGCTATCAATGTCTCACCAATAGCCTTTTAAATGGACTCCCTATCTTGGGTCTTTCTTCACTCTATTCTCCACACAGCTGCCAAAGTGTTTTTCCTAATATGTACATCTGATCGATTCACTCTCATTAATTAAAAGAATCCATCCAATATTGCCAGGCTTATCATCAGGAATACAGCTTGTTTAGCAACACATTGCACCACCACAAAGACAAGTGATAAAACAAAATGATGGGTAGGAAAGCCCAGAAAGGCAGTGTTTTTACTGGAGATCTTGAAGCGTGTGAAATTGTGACATGACCCCTACCTCTGACATATAGATTCTAGGCTCTCTAGTTTTCAAATGATGTTGCAAAAGCAGCTCCCTTCCAAGGAAAGAGACTCCCCAAAAAGGAAGTCAAGAGACAGGTCTTGGAGGATATATGACCCAGGTTTCCTAAAGCCTCACACAGAAGCTTGACTCCTTTGATTTTCAAACACAAATGTGTTAGATTTCATTTGTTTGGGGGGTAAAGAGAGATCCTTACAACATTCAGTTGTAATCAGATAGCATCTCGTCCATAGATAATTCCTTAAGTCTGTATGCATCTATTACGTACCTATTTGTGTATATGTTATATCCCTCATTAGAATATAAGCCCCTCAAAAGCAGGAAGGCTTTTTGTTCAATGTCTGGAACATAATAAACAACTAATGAATTCTTATTGATTAATGTAGATAGCTAGGAATATGAAGTCAACAGATTTATATACAGTACTAAGATCTTGTGTTTATATAGCACTCTGTAGTTTTTCAAAGTCTTTTCTTTCATATACATTTCCTGCGTGGATCCTCAAGGACACTTTTAGGAGGTAGACAAACACAGATATAGATGTACTAGTTTTATCAGAAACCAACAATTAAGCGACTATATATTGTAGAAATGGTGTCAGCCTGCATTGATAGAAAGTTTCCTCCCTAGAAGTTCTTTATATCAATGGAATTTCTTTCACTCCTTCATGAAGTCTTTATTCAAGTCGAATTGGTCCACTCCTGCTGCTATTAAGGTGCAGAATATTTTCAGTTCTCAATTGAAACCATTCTGTTATTTATCCACAGAAAATAATTTGATCCTGTCTTGGCTGAATTCATTCCTTCTTAGGCAAACTGGTGGCCTGCTTATTCCCAGGGGCTCACTATACTGGTGCAAAAGTTAGTTCAGATGCTTGGTTGATATTGACCAATGCAGCTCAGAATTCCCAAGCTCTAGAGATCTGATGGTCTTAGCCTTCTTGTAGCTCACATTACAGGCATGTGCCACCATACCCTGCATATTAATACACTCTTGCAAGATAGATTTCCAAAATGGTTTTGTCACATACAAAAAAATCTCTTTGGTCTGCCAAATTAAGTCTCTCAGTCCCATGGAGGCAGGTTGACTCAGGATTTGAAGTCAGGAGGACCTGAGCTCAGATGCTAGCTCCGCCACTTATTGTTACCTGTTTAACCCTGAACAAGTCACTTCATGCAAAGTGTGGGCCTCTTTTACCTCAGATGTCAAATGATGGGATTCAACTCAGGGATCTTGGAGGTCTCTTGCAGCTCTAAGTCTCTGATCCTACAATTCATCTAACACTTTAACTAGAACCCTCACTCACCGAGCAGAGATTAAGCTTGATTAAGAGCTTGTTTTAAATTCTCTTAACCATAGCTTTCTTATCTGAAAAATATACATAATAATACCAGTTTCTGAGGGTTTTGTGATAATCAAATAATGTAGTATTTGAAAAGCATGTCATATTATAACAATAAAATGTTATCATTATTAAGAGAGACAGAATTATTATTTTTATTAGGTCAGTTTCCAGATTCTTGTGAGATAAACACCGATTCCTTTGAAAACATAGATGTATGGAACAGTACTTACTTTCACCTCTGAATTTCAGAATATTAATCATAATTTGTTCTTGTGCTCCTTTCTCACTATCTTTAACATGAGAAGAAGCCTATAATTTAGACGCCTCTAAGAACCAAGAGCTAAATTACTGTTTCCTTACTGAAAATATTTCACTGACATTTCCTGCTTAAGCTGGAGAAGATGGAGCTTCAACTGATATCCCAATAGCTTCATCTTATTGCATATGCGATTATTTAAAAAGAAAAAAAAAGTGAAACAAAATTGGACAAAACAAAGGATAGGCTCTTGGGTTTTGAAGAAGTAATTCCATGCTCAAAGTTCCTGACTATGTTAAAAGCTTCCCTTCTAGTGGATAATGGAATTCACTATCTTCTTGACTGTTGCTTAGGGTGATTAGAAATCCATTTAGCTCTTGATGGAGCAGAGAATTTTAAGTAATCTGTAATTGACATGTCTGTCTGCTATGTGCAGAAACTAAATTTGATTGGTAGGGCTATTTAATTGGTATAACCCAGCATGGAAATCAGATGACCAAAAATGCTTTCTTGCCAGATAGATGTTGGTTTAAGTGGTGGTGATGTGGAAGCGCAGTGGAAAGAGACCTGGATTTGAATTCAGAAGAGAAGAGTTTAAATCCCAGCCTTGCTTCTAACTTTCTATGCAGACATGAACCAATTACTCTGCCTGTGCCTCTCTCCTATAAAACTACAAGATTAGACTATAGTATTCCTTCCAGTTCTATGTAAGGGTTTTTTTGTTGTTGTTGTTTATTTGCCTGGTTTTTGCTTTTGTTTTTGTTTTTTTAATTAAAATGGTTCCCAGTTTACCAAAATAGTTCATATAGAACTCTATTGTTTGAAACACCAAACACCTTTCTCCCTAGGAACAGTGTTACAAGGATGGTTAGATTCCTGTACCTTGGCCACAAAAGCCCATTTCATCTTTCATAAGAATAAAAAAAGTAGAGTAATAGTGCACATCTCTGTGTTGGCTTTGAGGTTTGCAAAGTGCTTGACACCCATTATTTTATATGATCCTCTTATTATCCCCATTTTACAGTTGAGGAAACAGGCTCTGCGAGGCTTAGTAATTTATCCATGGTCACACAACTGGTGTTTGTTGGGATTTGAATCCAGATCTTCCTAACCCTAAGTCCAGCAACTATCTACTATCTTATATGTAGTATTTACTAATACTTGTACTTCACTAATCATAATACTATAAGACCTGATTTATATGAGAAAAATATATTCCTTTCTCTGAGGAAGGCAGAAGTATATCTTCTCCTTCTTGCTCCCCACGCCTATTTCTCCTGCAGTTAGAGTAAAGATTTCTTAGCCTTTAGAAAACTGAAGTAACTTCATCAAGGCTTGGAGTTAGGAAGACTCATCTTCCAGAGTTTAAATCTGGCCTCAGAAACTTACTAGCTTTATGACCCTGGGCAAGTGTAAAGCCAAGCATGAGCAGCTTTCCAGAGGACTGCTGCTATGAACAGCTTTCAAGGTTCTGATTACACAGTATAGTGAACTCTCTATTTATTCAGTAACAAACTAAGACAAAACATTGACAGAAATCAAAGTACAGTATTCACAATGTTATAGCATAACAACTTATCACTAAAATGGCCACATAGTTTTCACCAAAGTGGTCACATAGTTTTAAACAAAGTACATTCATTTAGTAACTCACTCATTTAGTAAGTCCTTAATTCAGTCACTAAGTACAAAGCACAAAGTTTTCTACCCCTAAGCCATAGTAAATCATGATCTTATCAGTTTGCATTAAAAACCCAAGGAGAGGTCTTTTCATCTTGACTGAGGCAGGCTCTCATCTTCCATAATCCCAGCTCCTGCCAACTCCTTGTTGTCTAGCTCCTTGTCCAGTTCTTGTTCCATATTGAAGCTCACAGTGTCTAGTCCACCTCAAGTCCTTCACAGTTTCTATTCCTGGGAAGACAAAGCTTAACAAAGCCACAATAACATTCATTCACATTGCTGGCATCCTTATCAATTCACTTTCTGCCTGTGAAATCAACATAGACTCAACAAGGTCTCAGGAATCAGCACAAATCATAAGTATAGACCCACAACCTCTAAAAACATCAGCAAGACCCTCCTCCAGGATTTTGGTGTCACAGCTATTCTTCCTTCCAGTTCTCCTCTCTTTTCATTTCTCAGTTCTTCTCAATTCTCCTCTCTCTCTCCAGCAGTAGTTGGTCAGCCTCTAGATGCTCGCTCCCAGCAGTTCTGGCCTCTCTCAGCCTGGGCTTTTCCTTATATACTGGTATTATCTCTTCCCTATTCTACTCCTTCCTGTTGTGTCAACGAGTTCATTCCACTGTGGGATTCACAAAGTTGTGGATCTTAATACTTGATGCAATCATGATCTTGAAGCAAGGTACTAAGTACCTGTTTGCTTGCCAATACAAGGATCTTCAAATTCCATTACATTTCCAGCAAGTCACTTAATGGTTTACCTTAATTCTTCATCTGTAAAATGAACTGGAGAAAGAAATGGCAAACCACTCTAGTGTCTTTTCCAAGAAAACCTCAAATGGGGTCACAAAATGTTGGACACAACAAGACTGAACAACAGCAAAAGCATAGTCCCAGGTAGTTGCTGATCAGGTAAAGGAGGGAAATCTCACTTCCCAGCAACAGGGAGGAATGATAGTTTCTATGCCATAGGGACACCTGACTGATACTGTTTCTCCAAGGTAATTATTCTGACTGGTTATAGTTAAACTGGGTGTATACGGTCATGGACCATCTGTATTAGCTGACTTTCTAAAAGTTGGTCCTATTTGTATCAAATTTCCCCAATTCTTTTTTAAAATTGACTTTTTATAGTTTTTAGTAATTGCACCACAACTCCTTTCTTCCAGTTTATATGATAAGACTTAGAATTAATTGATGTAAAAGTTTTCATTTTTTTAATGTTGTTCTTGATTTTCTTTTAACTATTGAAGAAATACACTTTAATTAATAGGGCTCCTCTGCTGAGAATATTGTGGAATGGAATGCTAATTGATGAATATTTTCTGTCTACTAACAGATTTTGGTGTGTTTATTTTATTTTCCAGAACACTGGAGTTCTTAATGAGACACTTGTCCCTTCTAGCTGACTATTGTTCCATCACAAATATGCATGCCAAGAACCTAGCAATTGTTTGGGCTCCAAATCTTCTAAGGTAACTTGCAGTTTACTTCTTGCCTTCAATAAACTTGTAATAAATATAAGATTCATTTTAACACTACTCTTTAAGGAAGACTGTAAAATGCAAAATTATTATCTCTTTATCATATGAACTTAATCAAATAGTTTCTTACTGAAGGACTTAGAGAATTATAACTCATTTAATACTGGACTATATTCCAGCACTTAGTACAGAGCCTGGCACATAGTAGGTAAATGTTTATTGATTGATTTAGAGGATTCAGAATAGTTTATAGCATTGTAACCATGGGTAAGTTACTTACTGCTCTCTTTCTCAGTTACCTTATCTGTGTAATGAGGAATTTAGATAGCATATATTGGAATCTCTTGAGTTTCCTTCAACTTTTCCTTCAACTAAATTCAATGATTCAATGATTTAATGATTCATATCCCTGTGTCTGCTTATCTTTGTGAATTTTTTTTTCTT
The DNA here is from genome assembly GCA_028646575.1 of Pseudocheirus occidentalis. Taxonomy (NCBI): domain Eukaryota; kingdom Metazoa; phylum Chordata; class Mammalia; order Diprotodontia; family Pseudocheiridae; genus Pseudocheirus; species Pseudocheirus occidentalis. Next base: position 135,016,470 of record CM053596.1, on the reverse strand, counting down.
TTTGGAGGGGGAGGGAAGGGTAATTGGGGTTAAATGACTTACCCAAGGTCACATGGCTAGTAAGTGTTAAGTATCTGAGGACGCATTTGAACTCAGGTCCTCCTGACTCTCAGGCTGGTGCTCTCTTCACTGCGCCATCTAGCCACCCCTCTTTGTGAATTTCTAATGATAATTTGTTATGTTTTATAGATCAAAACAAATAGAATCTGCCTGCTTTAGTGGGACAGCTGCCTTCATGGAAGTGAGAATTCAGTCAGTGGTGGTTGAATTTATTCTTAATCATGTGGATGTTCTCTTCAGCTGCAAAATTAGTGCAGTCATTCAGGATGGGGCAGGTATGACTAAGCTCATATTGATTCAGAGTTCTCTCTATAAAAGTGACATCTTTTAAAAGCATGAAAATGAAAAAATCAATTTTCCTTGTTATATGAATATAAAGAGATGATGTTAGACAGTTGGTCTAATTCCTTTAACAGAGGAAGCATCATACCAAGGCCATTTACTGTGAATAAAGAAAATTTCACTTGCAGGGGTAACCTGACAGCATTTAAGTCCACAGTAGTCTTTCTAGTAATGTTGCTTTTTACTAAATTATATTGAAAAATAGTTTTTGCTGTGATGTTTCCAAAGCTATCAAAAGTTGAATTTATCTCATCATATTTCCTGAAAAAATCTTTCATCTTTATCCTTCTGTGTACTCCAATTGTCCAAGTTATAATTAAGGCCTTCATTAGTAATGGACGTTACCAGACTGTGGAAATGACCTTGCTTCATCTTTTTACCTTTTCAGCCTTATTTCACATTATTTTCACACAGTCCAATTGGACTGTTTGATTTTTTCCATATCTTGTTCTCCTGTCTCCCGTATCAGTAAAATTTAAACAAAGCATCCTTCAGCCCTGTAAGCAGTCTATTCAAACCCAGCCCCATTTCTGCTTACTAGAATCCTTGGTCTCTTTTAAGCATCAGATCAGGTGGGACCTCCTCTATGATGCCACCTCAGTGTTGTCTTACTCTAGTGTTTTGCACATAGTAAGCACTTAATAAATACTTTTATTTTTATTCATTCATGCTTTTTCTGATTTCTCCTACACTTTTCAACAAGAAATAATTGACCTTTCCTTGAATATAATGCATTCTGGCCTGTTCTATACACCTAATCATTTTCTAACAAGTATATTAATTGTATATATGATTCATCCCACTCCTCAATGAGAGTATACTCTTTCTGAGACCAAGGACTTGGTTGTTTTCCACCAGGGAACATCTAGTACCTAGCACAATATGGCCCCTTAGAGCAGCTTAATAAATGTTTCTTGAATTGAGCTGGTATTCTAGATATTATTTTTAGGGCAGAACAGAGAAAACTGCCTAATTCTTTTTGTTTTATTTATACCTACCTTTTCCCTGTGCTAGGAAGTCTAAATTTCCCTTTTTATTTGAAGCTTCTCTTTCAAGGCCCAAGTCCCTGCTGGTGTCTTCTCCATCCACCAAACTACTGACGCTGGAGGAAGCGCAGGCACGAACACAAGCTCAGGTCAATTCTCCAACTGTGCCTGACAACAAATATATTGAAGTGGGAGAAGGGCCTGCTGCACTTCAAGGAAAATTCCACACTATAATTGAATTCCCTCTTGAAAGGTGAAGTAACTGATTTCCATTCAGGTTTAGGTTTTAATCCTATATTTCAATGTTGCAATGAAGGAAAGGCTCCAGAATAGTTTGTTTGCTTGTGTGTGAGTCATACTAGCCAACTCATAGTGAATCCTCAATGTGGCATGGTGCCCAAGAAAACTACTGAGCTCTCAGCCTGGGTTAAGAAAGGCCTGGGATCTAGGAACCAGACTGTGATAATCTGTCTGTAATCTGCCCTCAGCATATCACACCCAGAGTAGGAGTTAGGTTCTGAACATTTTTTAGGAAAGGTAAGTAGGAACTCCTGACATTATGAAGATTGACTGAAGGAAATAAAGATGTTTAGCCTGAAAAGGGAGTAAAGAGAGTATAGAAAGATATGATAGTTATCTTTAAGTATTTTCAGGAACCATTCACAGAAGAGGGATTGTATTTGTTCTGCTTGGTCCCAGACCAGAACTAGCAATGAATAGAAGCTTCAAAGGGCTGTCTTAGCAGGTATTGGGTTTTCCTTCATTTGAGGTATTGAATCAAAGGTGAATGATCCCTTGTCAGGTATCTTCTAGAGAAGATTCTTGGTCATATATGGGTTGAATTTGATGGTCCTGAGGTCCCTTCCAATTCTGAAATTCTGTGTCTGAGTACATAAAATATATCTTTTTAATAAGCGGCTTCATGAAATAAAAAATGTTATTTTAAAAAAGCAGTTTCCACAGGGATAAATAAGAATTTTCACATTTCCATGGTACATAAGCTGATTTTCTTTCTGATATATATTTATGAAGGATTTTAGTTTTTTTTGTGTTTAATATCATGGTGGAACACCTTACTTATGGGAGGAAATGCCTGGATACCAGCAGTGATTTGCCTTAGAACAGATTCTAAGGAAGGATAGACTATTATCTGTAAGGTCCCTTTCTGCCCTAAGATTCTCTGATTCCATGACATAATTGCAGCAGCTGCACTATCTCTTTCTTCTCAGCATTGGAAAGGACTTCAGAGGTCAATTAGGCTCTTTACTTAATTTTATTTGTAAGTTAAAGCATAATAGGTTTGAAAGCATTTTTATTAAAAGTCCTTTCTCTCCTTTTTAAATTTAGAGACAGATCTCTAGAGTATGGCTCTGTGCACATGAAGGGGACAGTCATTTTTAGACTGTATAAAGTCAGTATGTTTTCTTAGGACCGCTATTTTCCATATTTTAGGCTTTCTTCCCTCATTTAAGTTATGTGATTTATAATATTTCCTAAACATAAAATCAAACCATAGATTCTTTTCTTTCCCAGATTATGTCTCAGATTTTTGAATACATACACTACATTGATTAACTTAAATGTCTAGGGTGCTAGTTTTTTAACCTAGCTAGCATCTCTGACCTTGACCTCGCCTCTTTTGCCTTTTTTGCCTAATTCTCTTTATTGTCATAACTCCTATTACTGTTTTCTTTGTCTCCTACCATTGTTTTTCTTTGCCTTCTACATCATGCATGGCAGTCAGTCTCTTTGCTGCTTGCTTTATTGTTAAGGAAAATAGTATGTCACACTTTAAACACCCCTCATTTAAAAAAAAAATTCCAGTTTTGGATAACTTACCACTTTCTTTTTCTCCTGCATGTGCATCTCTATTTTATTATACACCTATACATACATATACACATGCATGTTTGTGTGTCTACATATGTAATTATATGTATATATTGATGCCTTTGATTTGTAACCTTGTTTGACAAGAACATTGTTCTTTGACACCTGTTGTTCTTTATCTTGTCCCATGTATTTATCTCTATTCACCTATTCAGTGAAATTCTCCTTCAGATAAAAGTCCTGCTGCCTTCTCTAGAAAGCCACATAGTATGAGGAGCCTAAAATTTCTCTCTTACCCAAATATTTCCTATTCTGCTTTTTAGATAAGGTCAGATATTGTCAGTGTGGAGAAGGAAAGTGCTCTGTATGAGACAGTGTGGACAAAGCACTATACTTTTAATCAGAAAATCCTGACTTGGATATTTTCTTTGACCATTCTCATCCTTGTTTTCCTCATCTGTAAAATGAGTGGGTTTGACTTAGAGTGACATCAGCATGAAGTTCTTCAGTACTATTCAGATATCTGATTTGCTTGGTAAATGTTAGCTTTGTGGTATAGGGAAGAATGTATAAAACTATTTCTGTTTGACATTTTCCAAATGTCTTGGATTTCCCGTGTTTCTTCTTTTCTTGTAACAACTTGGCCCTTGGGTGTCTTAGCATTGATGTCTTCTCTTTATTGTCTTAGGAAAAGACCCCCAAACAAAATGAAGAAATCTCCTGTGGGGAGTTGGCGTTCCTTTTTCAATTTAGGGAAATCATCATCTGTTTCTAAGCGGAAACTTCAGCGTAATGAGAGTGAGCCTTCAGAGATGAAAGCAATGGCTCTGAAAGGTGAGTGCCTTCTGCTTGAGCTCACATCAGAATTTTTTTTCTTTACTCAAGGTATGTAGCATCTGGTCAGGGCTGTGGCCTGATCACAAGGAGACAACAGGGCATGACCCCTGTGGATGTCTTATCAACCAATTAGAATGTTACAAGATGTGTTCCTCCCTTGTCTTGGTGTTGACAAATCATGGCCTTAGGTCTAACACAGCTACACTGCATTCTTCACACATCATCTGTCACTCAACCCTCTTGGGACGTTGACCCCACAGAACAGTTACATAATTTAACCATGATCCTAGCATATGCACAAAGTACCTCCCTGACTCTGCCCCCAGTTCACCTCATGGCTGCAGCAGGCGCCCTTCAGTACAATTTCAGGATGAGTGTAAGAGCCCTGTCCAGGATGGGTGGGTTGCACATTTGTAGATCTCATGCATTGCATTATCTTTCCTTTAAAACTCATTCCTCTTTTGAACTTTCCTGTTACTGTTAAGATTACCACCGGTTAGGTGTGTATCCTTAGCCTACCTATACTCATTCATTTACCAGATCTTACTGTTTCTCTCTCTGCGATGTCTTTGGCCTTGGGGCTGTTCTCTTTCCTTACACAACCACCAGTCTAGTTCAGACCCTCGTCACCTCCCTATGGACTATTCCAATAGCTTATTTGATTTGTCTGTCTTAAATCTATCCTATATCCAATTTATCTTCCACACAGCTAAGGTATGTCTGACCTTTGTCACTCCCTTACTCAGTAAACTCGCATGGTCCTATTGACTCCAGGACCAAATATTATATCATTTTTGTCTTTATTAGAAAATTTTTAAGTCTAAGTCTGATAATATACACAAGTATTATTACAGTCCTTCATGTACATAACTTATAAATAAGGGAATGTACATACATTGGAAATAGGTGCTCAGAACCTTTTAACAGACAAGGGGTACACAATTTTAAAAGTTTGCCTGTTCTGCATATATATATATATATATTCAGTAGTAAATTCTCAACATATAATGTGAACTAGTTATGTTACATATAATAAGCATCTGCTTATATAACTTTAAAAGAAAATTATTTACTTTGAATTTACAATATTCAATTCCACAGGTTTGAGTTCCACCCCCCATGCCTCCCTCCCATGGTGGCATGCAATCTGATATGGATTCTACATATACCTTCACATTAAACATTAGTAAAGTTGTAAAGAAGAATTATAACCAATGGAATGAATAATGATAAAGAAGAAACAGAACAAAAAAGAGCGAGAGCAAGTAGTTTTGCTTCAATTTGCATTCAGACTCCATAATTCTCTGGATGTGGATAGCATTTTCCATCAGGAGTCTCTTGGAGTTGTCTTATAACCTTGCATTGCTGAGATGAGCCCAGTCTATCAAAGTCAGTCATCACAAATTATGTACAGTGTTCTTCTGGTTCTGCTCCACTCACTCAGTATCAGTTTATATAAGTCTCTCCAGGTTATTATGAAGTCCATCTGCTCCTCATTTCTTATAGCACAGTAGCATTCCATTACATTCATATACCACAACTTGTTTAGCCATTCCCCAATTGAAGTGCACCCCCTTGAATTCCCATCCTTTGCCACCACAAAAAGAGTTGATATAAATATTTTTGTACATATGAGTCCTCCTCCATAACTTCTTTTTACATGCCTAGAAATGAGTAGTGTAATAAATCAAATAGACACACATAGGAAATTGTTTACACGAATTGTATCATGTATAACAGTTGTAATTGCATATATGTAATTTCCAAATGCTTTGCATTAGTTTTAATACTTTATATTTTGCAGCGAATGCCATCATTTTATAGACTACCATAGGACATAGCATATCTTTGAATTTTATTGAATGTGATACCTAACATGACATTTCATTGCATAGTTATGTAGCATTAACTTCCAAGAAACATACATGTTTGTGACCAAGTGGCTCATTGGTAAAGAGTGTGTAAATGGATCAGCATAATGAAGCACCATTAGAAAAACAACTTCAAGCGCACAAACCTTACCAACTAATTTTAGTAAACATATTCATTTAGGAAGGAGAGAGCACTTTGGGGGTAGTGTTCAATTCAGCAAGTATTTGTTGACTGCCTTTTATGTACCCTGGTTTGAGATGAAAGGAAGAAGGGAGAGGGAGGGAGAGGTAAGAAATAGTTTCCTGTCCTTAAGAGATATAGAACCTTTTAGAAAGATGAAATTTATAGACAAAAATACAAGATAGTATCAGAGAAAGTGCTAAATTGAATATATAATACAGTACCAAATGTGTATATATTGACATTAGTTAGCTTAAAACTATGTCAGTAAAAAAGAGTGTTCCTTTTCACAACAAATATATAGATAGCAAATAATAAAAATATTACGTGCTTTGGTTTTGATTCTTCAGGGAGCAGGCCAGAAGGAACCCTTCGCTCAGCTAAAAGTGAAGAGTCTCTTACTTCTCTTCATGCAGTTGATGGTAAGAAAGAAAGCACCAGTTAATCTACAATATATTTAATTTTTTAAATGCAACAACATTGTCTGTACTTTTAAATATCTGTTTTAGCCTATGTCTTAAGTACTCTGATCTGTTTGTTTGTTAAGATGAAGTTGTTTCATGGTTTGGTATATTGCCAGTCTTTAAGCGTTATTCTTGGGTTTGCACATACACAAACTTAAGTATTTTGTACTTGGTAATAATGCTCGATCAAGACTTACTGTGAAGTAGTATGTTCATTAAATTTTACTGTATAGATATAGTTCTATCTAGTAAATGATTAAAACTCTACATAAAAGAAACAAATTCTAATGAGAATCATAGGTCTAGAAGTTGAAGATTTCGGGTCATATGGTCCAAAACCCTAATTTGTTTGTTTTTGTTTGTAGATGAGGAAGGTAGCTACTGGAGGCAAAGGTTTCAGAGCCTCTGTTGTACTAACATGAAAGTAGTTCCATAAGCTGAAGTTAATAGCACTTCTCTTTTCTGTGATAATATTTTGAAGAATTCTATACTACTAAAGGTCTGTGTTTGGGGAACTCGGAGTTTAAGGGCCTAAATAGTGATTCTAGACCTTTTCTTCTTCTCTTCCCTCCCTCTCCAAAATAAAAGAACATTTTAGTGACTTCACTGTTGAACAAAAGGGGAAAAAAAAGTTACTTTTCATTGTGCTTATTATATGCATTTGAAAAGAATCACATACAAGCAAATATATCTTATCTTTGTACTTTTTACTCTTTTCACATTAACTCAAATCCTCACAACTTCCATTTGAGGTCAGTGATGAGTCTGCCTAAGGCAAAGAAGTCAAAAAACTTGCTCAAGGTCACAAATTGAGTCAGTGGTAAAATTAGGAATTGAACCCAGGAGTTTTGTTGTCCTTGCTCTTGCCTCATCCATTAAATGCTGTTTCTCCCCCTTTCCTCACTCACCTCGCTGCAATTGTTTGATATTCCACATTCGCTTTTTGGATTATATTCCTTCAACACTAAGTGGTCTATATGTATTCATGGGCTATTATCAGAAATAAAGGTGGGATATATCCCTCTCCTTTTTTTTTTTTTAACCCATTCCCTTTTGGCTTCCTGTTCTTCCCCTCCATTGTAACAATTATCCCTTGCCTCTTCCGTATGACAGGATTAACCCCATTCTGTCTCTCCCTGTCTCCTCTCATATTCCTCTCCCACTTCTCAATTTTACCTTTTAAAATATTATCCCATCCTATTCAATGACATATCCCTCTCCTTTTAGCAAAATCAATCTGCTTGCTACATGACTACTCCTAATATTGTGTGACCGGGGTATTAATTATTTGCTATTATTTATTACCAGGTGACTCTAAACTCTTCCGACCTAGGAGACCCCGGTCTAGCAGTGATGCATTGTCTGCCTCTTTTAATGGAGAAATGCTTGGAAACCGCTGTAATTCCTATGATAATCTTCCCCATGACAACGAAAGTGAAGAGGAAGAAGGACTCTTACATATTCCTGCCCTCATGTCCCCTCATTTGGCCGAGGATGTTGACTTAAGCCCACCAGACATTGGAGTAGCCAGCTTGGATTTTGATCCCATGTCATTTCAGTGTAGTCCTCCCAAGGCTGAATCAGAGTGCTTGGAAAGTACTGCCTCCATCTTAGATTCAATGGGATTTCCCAAGGACAAGCCAAGTACTAGTAAAAAGGAAGCAGAGGCAGGGAGTCAGTCTCAGACTCCTGGCAGTACTACCAGCTCTGAACCTGTCTCTCCACTTCAGGAGAAATTAAGTCCATTCTTTACCCTGGACCTAAGCCCAACTGAAGACAAAGCATCCAAGCCATCCTCATTCACAGAGAAAGTTGTTTATGCTTTTTCTCCAAAAATAGGACGGAAATTAAGTAAATCACCCTCTATCAACATATCAGAGCCAATCTCTGTGACCGTTCCCAGTCGGGTGTCAGAAGTCATTGGCACAGTTCCAAACTCAGTCTCACAGAATGCATCTTCCCCAACCTGGAATAAGGGCTTTGGAGAAAGTGACATCATCAATAGGTCCACCACTCAGGTAGTAATGATGAAAATGAATGAGACAGATTCCCGAGAAGTGTGCCAGCCTGAAGCCCAGCCCCTGGACCAGGTGAATACAGAGGCAGTGGGATTGCCAGGAAAGGTGGAACAGGCCATCTCCAGCACTCAGAGTAAGGCTGTACCTTCTGGACAGGCTCAGACAGGTACTGTTGGTTTTCCTCCATTCTTTCTTTAAGTTCAAAGGGATCTACAATACATTGTGCCACCTGTGCCTTTAAAAAAAAAAAGGGAAATAAACTTCAGAGGGCATGCTTTTCAGGGTTGTACAAGCCAATGACTCGAGCCCTAATAAAAGACCTGAGGGCCAGCAGCCCCTCATCAAGGCCTCAGAGTCCCGTTTGTGTCTTTGGACAGTCAGAATTCATGGATAAATTTTGCACAACTTTATAGCTCTTGATTCACGTATAAGACTTTTTAGTAACAATTTACCAGCACTTGAAGGGACTTTGGGGACCCAAAAACTCTTTTTCTCCTTATTCTTTTTCAAGCCAGAGAAGGCTACCTGTCTTCTCTGCTTTCCGTCTCTGTAGAATCCAAGAGGAAATTGAGACCTCTGGACAATTTGTTTTAGTTTTCCTTCTGAACCAGCTGTACTTTTCTACAGCTTTTGCATGTGGGACAGAAGATCAAGGATGGCCATTTTGAGATGTGGAAAGCACCTATCTTTTTTTTATTGGTCAGAGGGGGAATATTTTGCTGTCCATGCAGGATAACATAGACTACCTTTTCACTCTCATTTTTTTTTCCTAATTTCCTACTAGGAGCAGTTGTCCATGACTCCCCTCAGGATCTCGTTCCTGTCAGTTCAGTCTCTCTTATCCCACCACCGCCGCCTCCAAAAAATGCCGCACGTATGTTGGCCTTAGCATTGGCTGAATCTGCGCAACAGGCTTCAACTCAATCATTGAAGAGACCAGGGAATTCTCACACTGTTTGTCAAAATTATGGAGATGCTACATTGGTGACACCTGAAGATAAACAGTCCAGTTCTTGTATTAGTTTTCCTTTAGATAAGACCTGTTTCCATTCTAGTATGCCATCAGAACAGCTTCACCTCCAAAACACTCCATCTGGAAATTATGACCAGCTTAAACTGGGTGTAGCAGTGGCTGAGGACCACTCCAAGTCAGTTCCAGTTGAATCTGGGGAGCAGGCATACCACTCAATTGATTCATCAGTGAGTCAAGCCCATATGACCTGTTTTTCTGGGGACCCAGAAAAGGCTGAAATTCCCATGGCAACATTAGTGGATTCAGATACGACTGATAGTAATGTTGTTTTGCATGAGAATCAAGGGAAGACCAATATCAGAACTGTTTCCTTTGGGAACCAAGATGAGCCCCATATCCACCTTTCCAGTGGAGATCAACTTCTTTCCCCTCTGGATATATCTGTAGATAAATCACAGCTTTCCTCAGAACCTGAAGAAAAGGTAACTCCAGCTTTCAGTTTGCCTACGGACAAAATCCACCCTCCTACTGGGTCCCCTGTAGACAAAGCCACTCCAGCTCCAGCAACTTATATGACAGCTACTCCAGCACCAAGTGAAATAAACAACAGGGAAACTAGCTGGGATGTGGTTGGCCAACCTATATGCTCAGCTGACCTTGTCACCACCCTTCAGCGTACCCATAGAGCTAACCGTCCTCCTCTATCCCATTCTTCTCAGAGACCAGCAGAGCAGCAGCTAGTGGTGGGACAGGTACCAGCAGCAACCAGTATAGGACTAAATAATTCCCACAAGGTAAGAAGGGGAGGGAAAGTGATGTGGAATGTACCTTTTCCAAAGGTATGTTTATTGTTAACAGGTGTGATGAGCCATTTTGCTCAGGTATGATCATACATATTTGAATCTTATGGAATGCTTCTGGAAGTATTTTATATTTCAGATTGGAATCTGCTAATTCCTGAAGTGAGTGACTTATGAAGCAACTTGAGTTGGTACTATTTGGCGGCTACCTCTCTGTTGGTTTTGCTTTGGGAACGGAGCAAGACAGCATCATTACCAAATCCTTGTAGCTTGATTTTGTCTTCTCCCTTTTCTTCCTAGGCTGTTCAGGTGCTTCACTGAATAGTAACACAAAGGAAGCATGGTCTGTTGAGTCAAACTGGACTTTAGGTATCAGGGTTTACAAGTTCTTTGTTTATGTCCGCCACTGACTGACTGTGACTTTGGGCAAGTCGTTTAACCTCTGTGCCTCAATTACAACTACCAAAAATAGAGGATAACAGACATAATAATAAATAAGACATTTTATAATTCTTCTCTACAACCACTAGAGAAATGTAAAAAATCTCATGGAATTAACACTACTAGATATGTTTTTAAAACTTTCACTAGCATCTTTGATCACAGTCAAGTACTTATTATCATATTGTATAGGGGATACTAAAGTTAAAATCTAGATGATCTTTTATCCTAATCAATGTAGGTTTCTTACAGTCAGTAGGGAAAGGCCTTATGGTCCAGTGGAAGAGGGATGGGATCAGAGTTGGAGGACCTTGAGTTCAGGTCCTACTTCAGCTACTTACTGCATGTATGTCCATGGGCAGGACACTTAAGCTCTCTGGGTCTCAGTTTTATTTTCTGTAAAATGAGAGGATTGGACCAGATGACCTTTACAGTTCCTTTTATGGTTCTGTTATCCTATGATCTATGAATGTAAGCAAAAAGGACGTAGATTTCTGGTTCACAGAGGAAGGTGCTATTTCTAGAATCACTATTGATGACTTACCTTACTGGCCACATGGTTAGATCTGCCTTCTGAGGCCAAAATGAAGCAATTCTAAGGGTAGAGGAGAGTTCTGCCATTCACTTAGACTTCTCCTTAGAGAAGCTACTTATTTTTTCTCCCCATGAACTGGTCCAGCATTTGGAGTGGCCAGCCACCATTCACAAGTTTTTCTTGATAGTTTGACTGCATTATATCTAACAGAAAGTTCTTGGTGTTCAGGACACCTAAGATAAATGTACCGTACATTAATTTGTAATAGGGTAGGAACATATATTTGTAGTGGGAAATCAGCAAGGCTAAAGTAATTCTATAAGTGAAAAAATAATAGTCTTCTTAAAATAAGAGCAGCAACAGATCTTCCTTTTTCCCCAGCTGCAGAAAAGTCTACTTTGTTATCTAGGGCTACTAGAGAAGTAGTTCAGGTGAATATGCAATTGTGGTTGACTCTCTATCTTGGTCCATAGAAAGGAATGGAAAAACCCAAAGTAGAAAACATCCTATTTTTTGTCTCTTAATAGGTTCGTGGAGTAGCTTCAGCTTCAGAGAAGCCAGCTGAGCCCAGAGGAGGAGAACCATCTTCCGTCTTTACCTGTGAGGGTAGTACAACCACTCGATGCGCCACATATGCTGCCACTGTCCCACCGGGTCTTCCTGAAAAGGTCTGGGAGGGTACAAGAGCTCCCCCTCTCCACCTGCGTTCTGGGTCTGTTCCTGTGCACACCTCCCAAGGCTTCCCCCTGCCAGTCCCACCTACGAGGACGCTGGATAGTAAGATTGCTACGGCCATACACTCCAGTAACACAGATGCAGCTAGTACTTCAAATTATCATTCCTTCATCCTTGCTTCATCAGCTTCTGTGGATGATGCTTTGCCTCCACCACCACCTGTCCCTCAGCCTAAGCATCTCTCTCAGAAAACAACTTACCCTCCTTATATGAGGCCCGAAATCACGACTGACTCTGTTGGGGCAGAAAATTGTTTGCATCTTGGCTTGGCTTCAGCCTGTCAGTACCGTCCACAGAGTGTTCCCCCACACCACCATAAACCTGAGCAGCACCAAGTCTATGGTTCCAGATCAGAGACACCAAGTTGCATGGGTCCCCGCTATAATACATATATACCCCCTGGGAAAAATTCATCTGGGTACCATTCCAAGCCATGCAGCCGGGTTGAGTATGTGTCCTCTGTAAGCCCATCCCTTCGGAGTGCTTGTTATCCTGAAGACATTCCTCCGTACCCCACTATCCGCAGAGTACAGTCCCTACATGCCCCTCCATCTTCTATGATCCGTTCTGTCCCCATTTCTCGGACAGAAGTACCCCCAGATGATGAGCCATCCTATTGCCCAAGACCCCTTTACCAATATAAGCCATATCAGTCCTCACAGGCCCGTTCAGATTACCATGTAACTCAGCTACAGCCTTACTTTGAGAATGGCAGAGTTCACTACCGGTACAGTCCTTACTCCAGTTCTTCCAGTCCCTATTACAGTTCAGATGGGACCTTCTACGATGTGGATGCTTATAGCACGGTACAATTGAGGCCATTGCATCGCATGCCCAACCGTGATTTCAGTTTCTACAATCCCAGGCTTCAGGGAAAGAATTTGTACCGTTACCCTGGTTTGCCCCCTCGTCCCCCGGGCAACATTATTGGTTACCTTTCTGGGAATGAACACAATCTTATCAATGTGACTTCAGCTGCTGATGTGAAACACATGTACACTTCATGGGACCTGGAAGACATGGAAAAATACCGCATGCAGTCCATCCGACGGGAAAGCCGCGCACGGCAAAAAGTTAAAGGGCCAGTTATGTCCCAGTATGACAACATGACCCCAGCTGTGCAGGATGACATGGGTGGGATATATGTCATCCATCTACGGAGCAAATCGGATCCTGGGAAAACTGGACTTCTTTCAGTGGCAGAAGGGAAGGAAGGGAGATATCCCACCAAGGCAGTTACCCCAGAGGGAGATGACCGCTTCTATAAAAAGCATCCTGAGCCAGAGTTAGACAGAGCCCATTATCATGGTGGCTATGGCAATGGGCAGTCAGAGAAACCGTCTCTCCCTCTAAAGCAGAGCAGCCTCAGGAACAGAAAAATTCATGACATGAGCTCCAATCCCTCTGAGCACAGGGTGCACCAGGAAGTAAGCCATAGGCAGTTATGTGAATCAAAAAATGGACCTCCTTATCCCCCAGGAAGTGGCCAGTTAGATTATGGGACCAAAGGCATCCCAGACACTTCTGAACCAGTTAGCTATCATCCTGCTGGAGGGAAATATAGTACAATAGGCCAGGAGACTTTGAGACTGAACCACAAAGAAGTGAGGCCTTCTGAAGACCTAGAGCGACCGCGTATTCGGCAGCCCCCTGCTCCAGAGAAACTCTCAAGAGACTGCTATAAGGAAGATGAGCATCCAGTGCAGTCTGTTCCCCCACCTAAGCCAGAACGGAGTCACAGTCTGAAACTCCATCATACACAAAGCATGGAGAGGGACCCTGGTCTCCTGTACCAGTACCAAACGCATGGCAAACGCCAAAGCAATATGACTGTATTATCTCAGTATGAGAATCTGGATGATTATCACCCCATGCCTCAGCACCAGCGGGGAGGTTTTGGAGGAGGAGGAGGAGGAATGAGTACATTCATACCTCCTGGCTTTCCCCATCCACAAAATAGGACATATGCCACAGCTCTGGGTCAAGGGGCTTTCCTTTCCACAGAGTTGTCCTTGCAGAATCCTGAAACACAGATCCATGCAGAATGAGCCCTGGGAACAATAGAGTTAAAGCAGCCTCTGCTGGACAGTGGACTGTTTTATTTTTTCAATGACCAAAAAGATTAAAAAATACACAAAAAATTAAAAAAAAAAACCAAAATATCCCAATAAGAAAAGGAAACAAACTATCATCTTTTCTCCTTATCACTACATCCCCCATCCACAGACTCTGTTGTGTGTGTCATTTTGAGGAGGCCTATATGATTCTGGAGAGCTTAATTTTTAATATATAGCAAAGAAATTTTGTCACTGACCAAATTCACCAGAGAAGGCAAATTGAGAATGAGATTGGGAGCTGCTGCTACTTAAGTAAAATTAACATTGTCTCTTTTCCTTGGTACTTAGTATACATAGTATGAAGAAATCTACATTAATTGCTGGTAGGATTTTTTCTGTTTTGGGTTCATATTTAACTTCCCCCCAGTAAATACTGAGTGACATTCCCAGAATATCAGGTCATTCTCACCTAATTACCCTGCTCTTGTGAAGGAGTCAAGTATACTAAATTAAAGTCAGAAAATTACTAATACTTTAATTAGGAAACAGTTATTAAGAAATTAAATATTTTAAAAGAGAAACTGTCTTTTCAGCCTGAGAATGTTTTAAAAAAAAAGTATTATTATTCTCAGTACCCCATGAAAGCTTATCTATTTTTTTCCACAGTTCCAAGTTTTTTTCACAACCTTGAGTAAATGCAAAAAGGATTTTTCATTGGAATAACAATACAACTTCTAAATGAAAGAAGAAAAAAAAAATCCTCATTGTTATTGTAGCTTATTTAACATCAGAAACTATCAGTTCTTTTAATGTGCTTACTACCATTGAGTTTTTATAAAAGATCTTGATAAATTATAATTTCTAGTGTAAACATTTCATGCCACTGTCATGAAAAATACAGCAGCATGGTTTGGCTGGACAAACACAGAGAACATACCCCAATTTACAAATTTGCTTTGTGTTAAGTTTTTGTTTCTAAACCAGAGTGCAGGTTACCTGGGAATTCTTAATGTAGGTACCAGTTATTTATGAGGACACGTAAGCTATTATAATAACTACTTAGTACAGTGTACCATATCATCCTTCAGTGGAGCTCCGTGCAGTTACCATGTTAAGTACTGAGTAAATACATGTTCTTCGTTTACTATGTATTTAGTGTGATTACTGTTTTATTGTAATTGTCATTCACACCAGCATTTCAGGTACATCACTTTGTAACTCTGTAGAAATGTTATGTATATTTAGTACCCGAGACTTTGTTTTTATAATAACTCACATGAATTCCTTATAACAATAGGAATAAGACAGCTCTTTCCAGTCAAATAGTTTTCTTTTTCTATATTCCCTTTCATCACGGCTATACCAGAATACCAGTGCAGTTGCCTATTTCTAAAAGAATATAGTTTGACATTTCATTATACAAGACTTACTAATGCTTGAGTTTTAGGCATTAACATCTTAAAAATGCTCAATTTGGTGAAGACAGTTGGAGAATCTCTTTCAATTAGTGGATGAGAATTTCTCTGACATTTTTTTTTTTTAACTCAGAGTGAGTTTCATTCAGTGAAAAAAGAAAGCAAACAAGTGTTCATGAGGCTAAAATCATGCTGCTATCATTGCTGTGAAACCACAAATACCAGGGCTTACATCATTTCATCTTTGATCCAGAACGTCACGTCATTGCTATTTTCAGTGATTAACAGAAGATTTAACTATCATGTCATAAAAGAATCATCCTTTTTTTTTTTAAAGTAACCATCTCTAAAGTTCTTTTTTGATCTCTCAGTTTTGGTCATAGCTACATCAGAAGCAGTGGTCTAAATACTCATTTAGGGGTGTGTCTACAGTAGAAATTGGGAAGCAACTGATTTTTTTTTTTTGCACGTAATTGGCCTGTGGAAGTTCATATAGTTTTGCCAAATGCACAGATCCAACTAGCAGAGGGGAAAAATATCATTCCCTTCATGATAATCAATAAGCATTTATTAAGCACCAGCAGTGTCCCAGGCATCAGTAGGTACTGGGAATATACATTCAAAGAATGAAACAATCCCTATGTTCAAAGTATATTCTAACAATAAGAAATTTAATAGCGTACTCCCACGTGACGAAGTATTTGATGCATCTATAGTCAGCTGGATTTCTGTTTCCAGCACTAAGAATTTCTTAACCCTGGCTATCCCTAGACTATCATCAGATCAATAGAGCAACTCAGTTGACCCATTGGCTAAACCAAATTCATAGCTCATCAATAGTTTGATGATTGGAGGGAAGGGAAGAGCAGGGTAGGGGGACTATTACAAAGTAGGTTTTGCATGATTAGTAGTAATTGTATGCCCTTGGAGGAAATGATTGAAGAAAAGCCTGCTTAATCAATCTATTTTTTATGTATGCACATTTTCCACCCCTGAGTCATAAAGCTGGGAAAGACAAAATGCTAAAGTTTTTCCTTGGAGAAATTCATAACTAGAAGCCCACAGGTGAAGAGCTTGATAATGATAATGGCTCAAAGGAACATAAAATTTACCAAAACTATGAACTCTGGACAGAGTCTACAGTTGTTTTCTCTAATGCAGACACAGCCTTAATTACGTATTCAGTTATTTGAAGAAGAACTTTGCATGGTCTCTTTCTTGTTAATACTATGGGGTAGAAATTGGATGGCAAATCACTGTGAGCCAAGTTACCTCAGCATAAGTCACCATGGTTGTGACTTCACAAACCTAGAAACGGCATTGAAGTTAATATTTTTAATTTTGACATGGGGCATCATCATCGACAGAAATGGAGCTGCCTTATGCATTGAACCCATCATCTAGTTCTTTTATTCTTTTACTAAGTCACTAGTATTTTATCCTTTTGGCTAAATTTGTGGTCTACTCCATTTGATTGGGCTAACACATTTTCTCAGACTGTCTGACTGCAGAATTTTCAGTCTCAAAGGTGCCATTTTGTTTGTAGTTCCTTTCATCTGAACCTAATTTCATCTTGTGTTTGATTTCCTTTTAAACATGCAAGTTCCCTGAGATGGTCCTGAGACTGCTCCATGCATCTCTCCCCTTATCTCTCCATATTTCCTATAAAGCAAGATATTTTGTGAAAAAAGTTAGGGTTGGGTTGGAAATACAGAGATAATAGAAAATGTGCTTCTTTGCAGAGGGAACACTTGTGTGACTTGCAAGAGTGGGGAAGAAAGAGCAAGACATTTCATCTTTTGGGTGGCAGTTTGGCATACAGTTTAGCCAGCTTAAAATGCATTATTCCCCTTTGGTTACAGAAGGAACAAGTAGATCCACCCTTTGCATCCTTCTGTATGCGCACCCCAATCTATTGCTCATCCATCCCATTAGTATGTTGGCAAAGCTTTGTCTCAGAAATAAGTGTAAGGAAATAATAGTGAAAGTAAAAGAATGTTTGAAAATTATTTCAGAAAGGATCAGAGGCATGTGATTTTCAGTCTTGAGTGCTACAGGAGTGTCAGGTATGATAAATTTTAACTGTGTGCATGAAAATGCCAGTGCATAAGGTGGGCATGGGGGAGGGAAAGAAACTCCCTCTCTCTCAGTAGCTGGTTTGTATTTTTATGGTCAAAGAATGAGATAAGGTTGTTTTGCAGTTTGTTATACAGTAGAAAACTTGATTCTTCAACCATGACCCGCATGATAAAAGTGTCCTAGAAAGTTCTGAATCACACTTCTGAGTTCTTTTAACTTTAATTTATATAATGTCTTATTTTTATGTTTTAATATTTTTGTGAACTGGTGTAAAATATATATGCTGAGAAGCTCATGTATTTTTTGTAAATAATTTTGTGACTTATTCTTTGCCCCATATGTAAATATTTAGATTACCACTTCCTTCCAACCTTATAAGGCTGATGTGGGGTTCTGGTTTTGGTTTGGGGGAGGGGTTTTTGTACTGTTATGGGAAAATCCAGATTGAGATGTCTTGTGGTTTAAATCAAATGTCCCACTGAGGTCAATTCAAATATACAAGTCAACAGAAATAATTCAGGTTAAAACAGATGTCTTTGTGTCTATGTGTGTTTATTTCTCTACAAGTTAAAAGATAGGAAGAGTGCGCTGGGAGGAACTGAAGTTAGATAAGGCTTTTCCAGCTAGAAAGAAATGTGTTAAAATGACCCAGTTGACCATTCTAAATTGTATGACTTTGGCCACCTATCTTTACCCTTAGGCCCAAATACTAGGGTAACTTAACAATATCTAAGGCTTCTCGAACCCTGCTGGGATTTTAGGGTAGACTTAGGAATTCTACAGCTATCCTAAAGAGTCTTCTCTTGACATGGTATGGCTTCCAGTTTTGGGATTTTCTAGTTAGTTGAATGCCTGGGGGTTCCATGCTCCAGTTCCTCTAAAGAGGGCCTTAGAAATTCTGTGTCAGTCCAGGTTATTCCAGAGTGTACCCCAAAGGAACTCATAACCTCATGAGGGATGTGGTCTTGGAACATTTAGGGTGCATTTAGGGTTTCAACCCAGGAGTGCCTGTAAAACTATGAGTTCAACCCCTAGTGGCAAAATGCCTTGTTCCTAATGACTAATGAAATTTCACTGGGCCCCAGCCTTATTTTCCTCAAGCCTAAGCATGCCCTTACTTCAGCAAGTATTACTTCTTCCTACACCACATACCTACTATTATTCCTCCTAATGCTAAATTTCCCTCATAGTAGACACTTCTTTCCTATAGTGAGTAAGCTGCTTTGGAAGTCAACACTCAGCCTGGACACACCTTTCAGATTTTGCAAGTCTCTTGCAAATCCAAACTGCTATTGAACTGTCCCAGCTCAAAGAAGCTTTGAATATTGGGAATCTCAGGAAATCCTTTACTCTGATAAGCTTCCTGGGTGGATTACCTCTTTAAACACAAAATTTTCTTTTATTTTAGACATTTGGGTTGAAAATCTTTCTAAAATACGACCAGTATGCCTTTGCCTTCTTAAACTAAAGCTACCAAATATTTTCTTGTGATTCAGTGGCCAAACCTATAATCATTACTTACACTATTAAGCTATAATAGAGCACCACAGTGGTCTGCCTGTTCAAAGTGCCTCTTATGCCTCTTATAGAGGTAGAGGTTTGCTGCTACACTGAATGACCTCGGACAATTTACTCTGATTCACCCACCTATAAAGTTCTCAGTTTCCTTTGGTATCAGCTGACACTTCTAATTATTGTCCCTGCCTGTTGCCCTTAAATGCTTTTTAATTTGCCATTTCTAATCTATAACCATTTCAAAAACCAGATGAACTTTTCTCCTTGTAAGTGATAGTCACCCATCTCCAACTACTTTAAAGACATCACATCAAAGGGAGATTAAATGTAAGAGACCTTTGCATCTAGAGCTGAAGGAGATCTCAAAGGTCGTTGTCCATTAAGAAAAACAAGAACAGCATACCTAGAGGGTTTACTATGTGCCAGGCACAACACTAAGTGGTTCACAAATATCTCATTTGAGCCTTACTACAACTCTAGGAGGTATGTGCCATTATTATTCCATTTTACAGATGGGGAAAACTGAGGCAGAGGTTAAATAACTTGCTCAGGGTCACAAAGCTAGATTTGAGGCCATATTTGAACTCTAGTCTTTCTGACTGAATAACCTGCCACCTAGTTATCTCATTTTAAAGATGATGGAACAGATTCAAGGTTATATGACTTGCCCATGGTCCCACAAGTAGAAGATTTCAGGCAGGATTTGAACCCAAGTTCCCTGACCTGAGAGACGGCACTTTTCATATTCTGCTCAAAAGTAGAACTGGAAGGAAGGAAGCAAATTTGGGCTTCACCTAAAGAAAAAACACCTGGCCATTCAAGAGCTATAGAATTAGGACAGCTGCCTCACCAAGGGAATGGCTATGATTAACCATCACTGGAAGTAGGAAGGCAAAGCTGGGAGCATGGGGGAAGGGGGAAACACTTATGAAGTACAGTGGAAACATGATTCATGTTTTATACCACGTTGGACAGGTGACCTCCAAGGTCTTGATCCCCATGACCAAAAGTATTCCATTCCTCCTTGGGACTTGCATAATTCCTATTTTTCTCATGTTTTATATTCTATTCTAATTTCTAATTGCGGATTAGTGTACTACTAACTTATCAAGGGGAGCTTTCTTTTCATAACATCCCAAGGTCTGCCATTGCATTTTGCACAAAGCAGGTACTTAATAAATGAGTATTGAATTGAACTAATTTGTCTCCACAATCTGTTGCTTTTATTCTCAAACATGAACAATCTTCAGCTCCCTGAAGCACTAATCTTCTTAGTTTACCATGAATTCAGTGTTCTAAGAATAGTCCTTCTTCACTATGAGGAACAGGTTCAAGAGAGGTGACTGTGTAACATGGTAGTTGGAGAGCAGAAGCCTCAGCATCAGGAAGGTCTGGGTTCAAGTCATAACTGATGCAAATTGACATTGTGACTCTGGGCAAATCCTATCACCTCTCAGTGTCCCCGGGCAGTTTTTAAGTGTGACTGATCTCCCGTAGTTCCTTACCAAGTATTCCCACAGATGAAATCACAGGTCCAGTCAAAGAAGACATAGGGCATAGGAAAAACCTAGGTTTTCACAGATAAAAGAGGAGGATTTTGCTCACAGGATCATTTGTTAAGCACCTACTATGATTCAGGTATTGTGTCTTTTTTCAAATATCTCATTTGATCCAGAAATGCTAAAGACCAAGAAAAATGCCTGCCTGTGTCCTAGATGAATTCACAATGGGATATTCATGGAAGGACAGAAGGAGGAACAAAAAGGGTGAGAAGGTGTGAATCAGTTGTGATCTATACCAGTGAAGGTAGTTCCACATGAAGACCACAGATTCACTGATGTATAGCTATTATTTTTAATTTATGTATAGTCTTTTTTGTTTGTTTTTGCTTTTTGTAGGGGCATTTGGGGTTAAGGGACTTGCCCAAGGTCACATGGCTAATAAGTGTTAAGTATTGGCTTCAAACTGACTCCAGGGCCGGTGTTCTATTCCCTACACCATCTAGCCACCTTATGAATAGTCTTAAAATAATGGATATATTCCAAAAAAGTTATAACCAAGTTAGATTTTTATATAGAGATCTCTGTTCACTATAAAAATATGGAATCATAAAAGGAGATTGGAAAGGATCTCAGAGTTCATGTTGTCCAGTCCCTTACCCAAAGAAGAAAAATGTCAAGAGTACATAGCATATAGAATGCATTTAATAAATGCTTGTTGATTGACTGAACTTGTTCAGCACTATCCAGTGTCCATTTGAAAACCTGTGGTAATAGAAAATTCATC
The DNA here is from genome assembly GCA_028646575.1 of Pseudocheirus occidentalis. NCBI lineage: Eukaryota > Metazoa > Chordata > Mammalia > Diprotodontia > Pseudocheiridae > Pseudocheirus > Pseudocheirus occidentalis. The sequence goes on along the minus strand of CM053596.1, from coordinate 134,995,045 downwards.
ACCCCCAAAGCAATCTGATTCTTTTTTCACAAGTTCTTATTGTTTCAAGTTTGTCCTTGTGTTTATACAAAGTCTACCTTCCTATAGTATCCATGTAATAGTCCTGGGTTTTTTTCCTCCAAGTAAAACAAGTCTAACATACCTTCTCATCCTACTTCCAGTACTGGAAGTAGCATGTGAAGGAATGTGATGGTAGTTATCACATCATCTTCAAGTCTTTTCCCTGAGCTGAATATTACCAGTGGCTCAAAGAGATTCTTAAATGGGATGATTTGAAGCTATTTCTGCCTCCTGATCCTCCTCCTCTGAACATGCTCTAGGTGACACATTCCAGGTGGTCAGTGTTCTTTCTAAAATACTCCTTTAAGGGGTCTGACCAGGTCATGGTAAAGGACTGTCACCTGCCTCATGCTAACATTGTATTTTTGACACATTAATATTAGACTAATTCTTTTGGCTTATGTGTCACACTTCTGACTTGTATTGAGCTTATAAGAAACTAAACCCAATGGTGTGCTGGTAAATGTTCAATAAAAATAATATGCACATGATATGTTTTTAAGTTTACTCTCAATTATTAACATTTTCTCCATCATCTTGAGTAGGAAAAAAAAACCTCAAGCCCCAATTGATGGTATTTCTGGATTTCTAAGGTATAAAATGATCATAGCTCTCCATAGCTTTTTGAGCCAGCTCCAGTATGCCCCTGAAAATCCCAAGTCTTTCACATGAACTAATTTCTAGACACAACTTTCCCAACTTCTAGTTGTGCAAGTTGCTTCTTAATCCACTTTGAAATTTTTTTTGTCCCTATGTGTTGTGTGCTGGTGTGGGTAGGGACTTGGGGGTGGAGTGTGGAACACAGAGCCCCAATCTGGTTGCTAAAGCATAACAAAGAATATGGTTAGCAATTCAGACTAAGATGGTATCTCACTGGTGGCACAGCCATACAACAGAGATATGTCTGGGAGCAGTGAGGGGCTAAATGTAGGGGATCCAACAAGAAAGAAAGAATGTCACCTGGCACCCGTTGCAGATGTTCCTGTGCCAATCCTTTCCTCCTGCCACATAAACTTTGCCACTGCTGCTAATTCTTTGACTATTTACAGAGACACCTAGGAATCACCTTGACACCTTGATCTTGCTCATTTCAACCACCTCTTTTAGCTAAATATGTATATACATGCATAGCTAGGTGGCACAACATGTAGAATGCTGGGCCTGGAGTCAGGAATAATCTTCTTGGGTTCAAATCTGACCTTGGACACTTACTAGCTGTGTGACCTTGGGCAAGTCACTTAACCCGGTTTGCCTCAGTTTCCTCATCTATAAAATGAGCTGGAGACGGAAATGGCAAAACCATTGTAGTATCTTTGCCAAGAAAACCTCAAGTGGGGTCATGAAGAATTGGACATGACTTGAAACAATTGAACAAAATTACAACAATACAGTTATATAAGACACATGTAAATATACATATGCAAATTATTTATAATTTGTGTATGTTCCTTCAAGTATTGTGTCATCTGTAAATTGGACAGAAATGCCATCTATACCCTTTTCAGCCCAATCAATAATGACAACATGGAATGAACAAAGCATTTACTTTAAGACATTATTAATTAGATAATGAGCATTCTTTTGGCTGTCAATCAATTTCAACCCCATTTAATTTTACTGATAGTACATATCTCAAGTTGTTCATGTGGATATTTTTACCTATTCAGTCAATACCTTTCTGAGACCCAGATTTATTATACTTATAGATTTGCCTGGTATACTAGTCAAAATTAAGAGTTGGGGAGAATAACATTGGACTGGCCTGACTCACTCTTAATGAAGTTAGAGCACTACAGTCCTAGCCTGTAGTGATCACCACTTCCCTTAAATGCTCACAAACCATTCCTTTACTAATGCATTGTAGAATTTGCCAGGAATTGATGCTGAACTCATTGGATTTTAAACTGAAAAACCCACCTTGTTCCTCTTGCTGATTATTGTTTACATTTCTCCATAATTCCTCCAATATCACTGCCAAGGTCTCAACAATCACATCTGAAATTCTTTTCCATATCCTGGGACACAGTCCATCTGGGCTAGGTGACTTGAATTCAAGGAGGGTCCTTAAATATTTTACAATCCCTCACTTGACTCCAATTAATCCATCAAGCAAGAAGTATGTATTAAGAATTGATTAACGCAAGGCATTGTGCTAAGTGCTGGCATTGCTAGACATAAAGTACCTGCCTGTCTTCAAAGAATTTGCATTCTGCTGAGGAAATGACATGCATGCATATAGACACAAAATTGTATACTAGTAAATAAATTTTTAAAAAAATGCATACTAATAAATGCAATGTTGTTTTTTTATTAAAGGGGAAACACTAGAAGGTGAGGGAATTTTTTAAAAAAGGCTTCGTAGAAGAGGCAGCCAGGTTGCTGATTCCTGAGAATGGTTGGGTTCCACAACCCTTGTTAATTATTCTATTCTTTCCAGTCTGAAGAGTATTTTTCCTTCAGTTGAGTGCATATTTGTAAAGTATCAACCATGTGAAAGGCGCTGTGCCTAAGTCTTAAGACTATCTGCCCTTAAGATCATATGCTGTCAAGAAGATAACAGTTTGTATAGAGCATCAGTTCTCAATCTGTGGGTTATGTTCAATATAAATACATGCTACGTATCAGATATTTACATTATGATTCATAGCAGTAGCAAGATGACAGTCATGAAGTAACAACGAAAATAATTTTACAGTTGGGGGGGGGGGTCACCACAACATCAGGAACTGTTTTAAAGGGTTGTAGCATTAGGAAGGTTGAGAACCACTAGTACAGAGATAAAGAAAGACAAAATATCTAAGAAGTCATATAAAAGGATCCAGTGGAGAGGTGGTAAAGGCCTCTTGTAGGAGCTTCTCTGAGCTATGCTTTGAGAGGAAATTGGGATTCTAAGAGGTCTTAAGTGAAAACAAGCTGAACAGGAATTGAGTAATTCTCTTGGATGACAAATTTGAGGTGGCTGGCTTCTATAGAGTATGCATACTCATGATCTCATCAGCAAGCCTCATGATCTATTCTATCTTTTAGCTTCCAAGCACCTGCAAATGTCATAAACAGGTGTGATGCAGTTAGCCTACAGTTACACTATATGGAAAAATTTACTTATTTCTCTTAGACTGAAGAATACTGTGTATTTAAGTATCTATAATATTTGAGTTCCTTTGATAAAAATACTTTGTGGCAATCAAAAGACTCTGTTAGCAAATGTATTCCTTTATATAATTCATATAAAATCTAAAGAAAATGACAAGGCAAAAAAACCCAAACATAAAACATTTCATGGGAAACACTATCACCTGTGAGAGGCCTAACAGGACCCATTTGGAAAGAGATACTTGATATAAATTTAACCATCCTCAGAAAAGGAAAGCTGGACAGAGGGGAAAAAAAAGAAGCTCCATGGAGACTTTTCAAAAAGATGATTTCTCTTGAAGCACTGTAAAGAGAAGAAATTATTGTTTCAGTCTACTCCAAGGAAGGAATCAAAGGATGGCAGCAATTTGGAATTTGTGATGACACATAGAGATATATGTATATGTATGAAGGTACGTGTGATACACACACGGTGTCTGCTGATAAAACCTAAGTTCCACCCAGTACAGAGCTTGACCCACAACAAGCATTTAACAAATGCTTATTGATTGACTGGTCAGACTCCCAATCCAGAAGAGGCAACATGGTGCAGTAGAAAGAACAACGGATTTGGAGTTGGTAGATATGGGTAGATATCCTGTTATTTACTATTTTTGTGACCTTTAACAAGTCTGAGCTTCACCTCTGAGCTTCGTCTTTTACACCTGTGAAGTGAAGGAATTGGACTTGATGACCTTTAATGTCATCTAACCTCCAGCTTTAAATCTGAGTTAATGAGCCTACCAATCTAGCCTCCCCTATTTTGTTTGAACCTATCTGATTGAATGTAAAGTTGTTTTTTTCCCCCCATCAGTCTGACTCAATAATTTCACTACTGCAAGTACCTGTATGCATCCTGCACAGATCATTATTAGATTTATTATTGATGATATACTACTGATTTGCATCTACAGAGAGCAAGGTAGTGAAGGATCGTAAGTGCTAGGGATTCGAAGAAAGGTAAAAACAGTCCCTGCCCACAAGGAACTTACAATCTAACAGGAAGGGGGCGGGATATAGACAACATTCAAACAACTATGTACAAACAAGATACGGCACCAACTATAAGGGAGTCTGGGAATGATCTTTACACAGAAATAGGAATTTTAGTTAGGATTTCAATTAAACCAGGGAAACCAGGAAGCAGAGGTGAGGAAGGAAAGAATTCCAGCCATTAGAGACAGCCAGAGATAGTGCATGGAACTGAGAGATGGAATGTCTTGTGTAAGGAACAGCAAGAAGCCCAGAGTTATTGGATTGCCAAGTACATAGAGGGAAAATGGAAAGTTAAGAAGAGGTTGGGTTATGAAGAGTTAACAGCCAAACATAAGATTTTATATTTGATTCTGGAAGCTATAGGGAACCATTGGAGCTTATTGAATAGGTGTGTATCATGGTCAAACCTGTGCTATAGGATGAGTGGGTGGATAAAAAAGCATTTATTAAGCATATTAAGTATAAGCAAAGCACTGTGGGTATACAAATAGAAGAGTAAGACAGTCTCTGCTCTCATGGAGATCACATTCTAATGGGGGAGACAATGTATGGAAAACTTCAGATAGATCAATGGTTCTCAATCTTCCTAATGCTGTGACCCTTTAATACAGCTCCTCATGTTGTGGTGACCCCAACCATAAAATTATTTTCATTGATACCTCATAACTGTAATTTTGCTACTGTTATGAATCATAATGTAAATATCTGATATGAAGGATATATTTTCATTGTTACAAATGGCACATAACCCACAGGTTGAGAACTGCTGAGGTAGATGGAAAGATCCTATGGTCCATAAGATTGAGCTCCTCCATTAGATGGTAAGCTCTTATGGGGTAGGAACTGTGTATTTTTTCTCCCTTTTGCTCTTTGCACAACTAGAACATAGGCTAGTTGACTGATTGGTCCTTTGGATGCCACAGCAAAGTAATACCTCTTTCTTTAAGGTAATTTCCACTCATGAAATCATATCAATTTCTAATGCTGAAGCAACTTACAGTGTCAAAGTAGCAAGAACTTGCTTTTCTGGGTCTTTAGTAGCTCTGGATGTAAAGTCATTTTTGTATTCATCTTCTATGAACTGGCCTTTTTTCTATTTTCTTGTCTTCTTAAAATCTAAGTTGGTTGATAAATTCCCCGAGCATTCAGATTGGTCTATTTGGACCAGTGGTGTCAAATTCAAATAGCAACAGCAGCCACTAAACCATACAGAAAGTTCTCTAGGGGTCATGTGTTGACTTAGTTTTAAAATGGAATACTATTGATGTTTTATTGTATTTTTATTTATTTTACTAAACTTTTCTCCAATTACATTTTAATCTGTTCCAGTCACACTTGGGAGTGTTGTGGGTCACCCACAGCAGCTGACGGGTGTTTGACACCCAGTTTGACTTAGACTATACCCTGTTAGAGCCCTAGATTTGGAGTTTACACTTAAGTGCCAAGAATGGCCCAGTATGAATCCTGCCTCACTTTCTTAGCTGTGAGCCTGGGTGAGTAAGTCATCCAAATTAGCCTCAATTTCCTTATTTGTAAAAATGGTGATAACAATAGTATCTGCCTCACAGGCTGTCATGAGGATCAGATGAGATAACATACAAACTGTTCTGCAAACATTAAAGTGTTAATATAAATGCTCGCTATCACTATTACTTTCTTCATCAGAACTGTATCTCTCCTAAATTTCATTCTTTATAGCTTCCAACCCTCCTTAGCTGACTTCCCCTACAGAATTTTCGTTAGTGGTATCTTATTTATTCCTCTCTTTGAAGACTTTGAAATCTATTCTTTAAAAAAATTTATAAAAGTCCAGATACTTTGTGCATTTGTATGTAGACATTTATTTGTGATTCCTTTCTTAGAGATGTCACCTATGAGTTACTGGGCTTTTCTACATCTCTTCCTGTCTTGTAGCTACTCCTCTCTATGGTTTCTGACAGTTTTCCTCCTCTCGCTTTTCAGTTTGAAACACCCTTAAGATTTTAAATATTTCAGACAAGTATACCTTTGTCAGCTCTCATTAGGTACAATCCCTGATCAAGAGCCTCTATTTTAAGCCATGGTCTAGAGGTCCAAATTCCACTCAGAAACATCTCCTGAACTATCTGTCCACCTCTCAAATCAACCTTTCTCTTGTGAAACCCCTATCCTCAAAGTGCAGCAGTGACAAAAACCCCTGTGCATCTAATGTCTTCAGCTTCTTTCCAAGTATTCTAGATTTCTCTGTAGTGCCTTTAAAGTCACTTCTGACAGTATCATTTGGCCACATGTACCTTTGCCACTTATTTCCTATGTAACACCTGGGCAAGTCTCAAGGTTTCTGAGGTCAGTACAATGATGTGACTGGACTAAATGACCTCCAAGATTCCTCTAGCTCTAAATCTCTGATCTTTTCTTTAAGGCACTGCTCTGCTAAGACAGCCTGATGACCTGTGCCCATCCCTGTTCTTTATCAGTCCTTCTGGTTTGCCCAAATTCAACTCTGGAAGCCTGATCAATCAGTAGGAAAAGCAAGTGCCGCATTCTCACAGTGACTTCTTATACCATATTGAGTCGGCCTGGATGACAAAAAGTAGGGGCTATCTGGGCATGAACTGAAGGGGAGAAGGGAAGGATCATTTTATCATGCATGCCAGAAAGCAGACTACCCCCAATGTTCCATGAACTGCCCTGGAATGTCTATAGTGCTTCTCCTAAGGGAAGCCCTAACAGTGCTGCATTCTCACCTGATCAGCTATATGGGAAATGATTGTACTGGACTGGATTGGATTGGTCAATCTTACTGAAGAAATAAGCATCAGCTGTGAGAATTCCTTTGGTTGGCACATTTACTATTTTGAGGAAATGCATCTTCCATTTGGAGGTTTTGGACAACATTTAGAAGTCTTGGAGGTCTTTTTTTTATTAGACTTGTTTCATGACAAAATCTGGACTGAATCATGGAATCTCACACTTGAGAAAAGAAATGCTTTGCCACCTTGTGAGTGTGGTCAATGTCTCTAATGTGCATTCAAATCATTCACTGGAAATATTTCTCCAGGTGCAACCTATGACTTTTGTTCTCAATACCAACTAATACTTGGTTACGCCCTTAAAGCTGCACTTTGATCTTTTCAGTCACTCCTTTTGGAGTGCAATTAAGGGGAATAATATAATTTCTATAAGCATTTGGTGAAATCCATTCCCTGCCAGTGCAAGTTGTTTCCTGGAGACATTTCTCTACTTTTACTCCTTCCTCAGCAGAGATATTGTGTGCTCTAGCAGGAATGTGGGAAGCATTGCGAATTTAGTGCAAAAGTGTGTGTGTATATGTGTGTGTATGTATGTGTGTGTGAGGGAGGGAGGAATGAGTGTGGTGAGGAGAGGGACATTGACTTTGAAGTTATCAATCTATAACACCCTCTCTTTGGTGAAGTTGGCTCACTAGGGTTACATTTTTTTAATGATCTTTTTGAGTGAAGATGGTGATTTGTGAAAGCAATGGGTTTTATTTAGAGCCCCCAAAATACTCCTTCAATTACTTTGAGCCAAGAAACTCATTATTGGAGAGGCGGTAGAGCATTAACTGTCCCCTATCCTCCTTTCTCCATTTTCCTCATTTAGCTTAATTACTGGCTCATCTTGAGAAGGGACTAAAAGTCATGCTCTATCACCTATCTAGTCAATAGAGAGCAGCATGTTAAATATCCTGGTGCTGAACCTGGGGGTAATATTTCCTCAGGGAGGAGAGAAGCGATAGTCAAAGCATGATGTTTTCCTCCTCCGAACTGTTCGTGATGGTAGTAAAAGGGCTTAGATGCTGCTGAAGATCTCTAAAGGACAAACACAAGAGGAAAGAAGGCATAGGGAATATAAAGTGCTGTCAGGAAGACCTGGTTTCAAACCGTTTACTAGCAGTGTAACCCTGGGCAGTTCATTTGGACCCTGTCTGACTTGGTGTTGTTGCTGAGTTGTTTTCCATTCATGTCTGACTCTTCATGACACCATTTGGGGTTTTCTTGGCAACTATACTGGAATGGTTTGCCATTTCCTTTTCCAGCTCATTTTATAGATGAAGAAACTGAGGCAAACAGGGTTAAGTGACTTGCCCATAGCTAATAAGTGTCTGAGGGCAGATTTGAACTCAGGTCTTTCTGACTCCAGGCCTAGAGCTCTATACACTGTGCCACCTAGCTGCCCTCTCAGTAGGATGACATCTATAGCACTAATCTCAAAGTTGTGAGGGTCAAATGTATGTAAAGTGCTTTTCAGACTTTAAAGTACAATATGAATGTCCAATGCTGTTACTATAAAGACAACATGATGAGTACTGAGCCACTTATGTAACTCTATAAGGAGCTAATAATGTCAGAACTCAGTCTCCACTGACATAGTAGGAGCAGGAGCATGGATGATTCAAAACGTGATCATTTTTGAAAGTCCTTTACATTTCCCCAAATCACAGAATCTTAGTAGTAAAAGCAACCTCAGAAACCATCTAGTTCAATCCAGGCCCTCCCCTTTCCCCAAATTCCCAACACACCGACATTTCAAATGACCATCCAGCCTCTTTGCTCAGACCCCCAAAGAGTCAGAAACTACCGCCTCAAAGGACTGCCTGTCCCACTTCTGAAGAGCTCTCATCATTAAGCAGCATTTCCTTGCATCGAACCTAAACTTGGCCCTTTGCTTCCTTTAACCTAGTTCCTAGTTCTGTTGTTCACAGTCCCAAATTCTGCCAAACTTAAGAGTTGTGGTTTGAATTCCAGACTCTGCCACTTACTCTTTGTGTAACCTAGGGGAAGTCACTTAACCTCTCTGGGTCTCACTTTCCTTATTGTTAAAAAAAAAAGTAGTCTAATGCAATAATCTATAATCCTATAATTTTGTGAAGTCTAATCTCTCTTACATATGAGAATCTAATTGTATTAAATGTTAAGGCATACAAGTCTAGGGCTTCTCCCAAAAAGGAAGAACAAATTTACTCAGGTTACATTATGAATTGCATATGGAATAGGTAGTCCATTCCCACTCAGAAATACATATTAGACATTGAAGAATCACAGCTTGAGTTAACAGGATTAACCAAATGAACAAGATGTAGTAACAACTTTTAACTATAGTTGCGATCACCTAGGGTTAAGATTTAAATATCCCCAGTAGGTAAAAACAGTTTTCAGTCTTCTAATTAGTCATTTAACATTTCACTTCAGTTGAGTGATGGCCAACCATACAGTCCCCTTGCCACCAGCTCCTGCAACTGGGTTAACTACAAGCACACACTCCTGTGAACTACCTGACATCACCACCACCAGCCTGGGTAGAATGAATTCATGTTTACCTATTTAGGAAGAAAACACAAAAGAGGCAAGGGCTATCAGGGATGTGGGCACAAGCTTGCTTCTTGTGGACCTGTGGCACAACTGCCATCAACATCATAACACCGGTATTAAAGAAGGACCCAGCCCTTCCCTACTCTTCACTGGTGTCATCTGATTAACTAAGAGGACTAGAGCTGGAAGCTGTTTCTTCTTTTGATAGATGCAGTACCTTTCCCTCCTGCTCCTATTGGGTCAAAGGGACCATTCATCCCCAAACTCCATTTCTTTTTTAGCACTGGGCCATCACATGGCTGGAAATATCTGGGAAGTTCACCGTTCCTCAAAGACCCAAGTAATGTCATCATGTCTTTGGAGTCTCTGGAAATTTCCAGAGAAGCTCTAGGTATATGCTTCCTGGTATGGCCATTCTAGTAGGTTCCTTTGGCTATACAGTATAGGCATGTAGTACAGCCATGGAAAGGCAGAGGTTATAGGTAGGAGGCAGAATGTCCTGCACATTCTGGGGGGAACATCAAACAAGCCAATTTGGCTGGTGTGTAGTCTAATCTGTCTGAGGGACGCTAATGGATAATTAGATTGAAAAGACCAGTTAGAACCAGATTGTTAGGGGCTCTAAAAGCCAAGCCTAGGAGTTTTTATCCTAGAGGAAACATGAAACTTCTCGAATTGACATGGTAAAGGATAACTGGAAAGGGGGCAGCAAAGTGTCTCAATGGATAGAGCACTTGGTTTAGAATTAGGAAGACTCATCTTCATGAGTTCAAATCTGGTCTCAGACACTTGTACTAGATATGTGACCCTGGGCAAGTCACTTAACCCTATTTACTTCACTTTCCTCATCTGGAAGAATGTAAAAATGATGTAAATATCTGGAGAAGGAAATGGCAAATAATGCCAGTATCTTTGCCAAGAAAACTCCACAATGGGGTAATGGAGAGTGGACATGACTGAAATGACTGAACAAGAACAAAAACTAGAGAGGAAAACAAATGGTTGTAGGTTATACTCCAAGCAAGGGGAAAGGAGGTCCTGGACCGGGATGGTTGGATATTAAGGAAGAAGAAGAAAGGAGGCATATCTAAGAAATGGCGAAGAGGTGGAAATGATAAGCAAAAAAAATTATAAAAATAATGCCCAAAGATAGGAGGAAAGAAGTACTCACATCCAGTAACTGAATCGTTAAAAAAATCTGTGAGATTTTATACTAAATTGTTTAAAAAAAAAGATAGCTATTAGCTTGTATTAGTTCCTCTGGTTGATTGCTTTATCAAAAGCAAATAGGTCAAGACCATTTCCCCTGAGGTTGTCTACTGACTGCAGCTATGATCATAAGAAAGGCACAAATCAAGAAAATGATACTTCACAGGTGGCTGTCAATTCACCAAATGTCACCAGGGAAAGGGTCACAATTTGTTCAAAGAATCTGAGAATGTGTCTCTGTAGGGAACAGCATGCTAAGGTTACTTTGAATGCAGTTTTAGCCAAAGTGCTAAAACAGATCTTTTCACAGCAATGTCTTGGGGGGGGGGGGTGGGGGGTGGGGGGGGAATGAGGGGGAAGCATAAAGAGAAGCATGGCAGCTTTTTCTTTTAGAAATAAACCTGCAAACATTACATCTCATGTCAAAAGAACCTGCAAGCTGCTTTGGAGATGCTTTCATCACCCTCACAAATCGATTTGCCACGAACCTCAAAAAGTTTCCAGATACAAACAGGAACAGAACTTATTCTGTATTTCCAGGCAATTTTCAAGTATGGAATCTTCCAAATGAACATTTCTTCTTACAGAGGGGATGTGACATGGCTTTGCATTCTTGCCACTGTTAACTGCCAATCATTTCCTTATCTCCCTGTGGGGAGACAAAAGACCAGAGGCTTCTTAAACCAAAGAAATCTTAGTCCTCTCACCTGAGCACAGTCTGGCAGAAACAAGGATCTGCCTCACTTTGGCCCGATAGTACCTTTTAAATGTGCCCACGTTCACCTAGGCAGCCAATCAGCATTTCACCTCATTGTCACGTGCCTGGCAGATCACAATCAGTTACAGAACGTCCGCACGTGCCCCAGATCAGGTGGGCAGGGCACAGCCATCGTAGTAAACCTTTTTGGAAGCAGGTTCTCCAGCATCTTATGTATGGTGATTGCGAGAGGAAAGCACCGTGCACATGCTCACCAGCCCCAATCTTATCCTACATTCTTACCTTGACTCTGATGTATCCAATTAGCAATCTATTTATCTAGCAAGGTCCTGAGGGAAGGGAGAACAGACGGTTGTTTTGTTTGTGGGGTGTGAATAGGAAAGAAAAATGGGACAGCTGCCTAGTACAGTGCCCTAAAGAGAGTCCTGCCCCGTAGAAGGGGATTGCCCAGCCAGGGAAGTTGGCCTTACTTAATAGCTGTGGGAAAGTCTTTGCACAAGCTCTGAAGCTTTCTCTGAATGCAGAGTACTCTCACTTTTTAATAAAACAAAATATTCAAAAAGCTATTCTTCAGACCAGCCACCAGATGGTGCCATTGATGCACTTTTTGTTCTTGGTAGTACCCAGTGGAACAGATGGATTGTATATGACCAGTAGAGTCGAGTCTCTGTTAGAGGCCTGTCAAGAGTCAAGGTTAGGATGGTTTTTAAGGGAAACCTGGGGGCTGGGAGAATAATACAAGGGACTCTGGAAAAATGCACCAGAGGAGCTCCAGTGCATGTAGATCAATTTTTACATCATGGCTCCTAGAAATAGAAGGACAATCTCTTACATTTTCCCCATTTCTCCTCTTCCTCCACCACCACCATCATTTTCTTCATGGAGCAGGACTCTAGCCCCCTGATTTTTAACTCCTTTAGTCTTGTGCCTGAGATTCAGGCAAGGATTTTGATTGCTACAGGAAAGTGTCCTCCACTCCTATCAAACAATTGAGCAGTCAACATGTATTTATTAAGCAGCTGCCATGTGTCAAGCACTGTGCTCAAGAACTAGGGATACAAACAAAAAAGGTTACTGCCCTCAGAGAACTTACATTCTACCAAGGGGTTATAATGTGTTTACAGATTATGTCCTGTAAATAAAAAAGATAACAGTATCTATAGCTACACCTCCACCTCCACACACACACACACACACACACACACACACACACACACACAGTATCCCAAAAGTCTTCGTGTGCTTTAAGAATATCAGTTTGGAGGAAGAGCTAGAGAAGCATGTGCATGATGCTTTCCTCTCGCAATAATTCCTGACTCATTTTCCCCAATTGCAAAATGGGAATAATAATTGTACCTCCCTCTGCCTCTCAGAATTGTCACGAGGATCAAGTGAAATAATATTTGTAAAACACTGAGAATAGTCCCTTGCGAAGGTGCTATTGCATATGTATATACATATATGTATGTGCTTACCCAATATACATAGGTGTATATGTACCACAGATATATGTATAGCACACATATTTTTGTATATGCACACTGTGTAATATACATACCAATTATTGCATAATTTCATTTGATCTTTACAACAGCCCTTACAGAAGAGGAAACTGAATTTCAGAGAGGCTGAGTGACTTCTCCAGGCTTATAGCCCAAGAAACAATTTGAATTCAGGTCTTCCTGACTCACAGTTCAGCACTTTATTATACTCCCTAACAAGCCTCCAATAGCCATGTCACCTTGGACAAGTCATTTCATATATGTGAGATTTTGTTTTCCGAGATGAAAAAGGAGATTCAAAATAGCCTCCTCCCTAGCTCATGGATGCAAAGATTGGCGTTAAGCAGGTACAACATTTTAAAAGCAGTAAAATGCCTACAAATGTGTTCTTATTTCAGATACTTCTTCAGTAGGCAGACATGAATTAATCTTTACTTTCCTGTTTACAAATATGGCTTCTTAAACCCAGCATGCGAAGTTATAAAAATAACAGTTTATAATCACTTTTCAAAAGGCTATCACATCTCATATTTCTCTGGGAAAACTGGAAAGAGGCTGGAAAACCAAGCTTTTCCCAGATTATCTAGAGATAAAATTACTAACAATGACTTCTCCCTGCAAAGCTTTGATTTGTTCATCCTTTCCACAAATACCCCAAGGCTGAATTTAGCTTTTCCTCTCTTCTCTTTTAGAGTCACCTCAGCCAAAGGACTGAGAAAGCAAAATGGAGATGGCTTTTCCAGGAAATGACCCTAGGAAATGATAATAATGATAATGAATAATAATAGTAGTAGTGACAATGACAATGTTATTATTAAAACAACAGTATTACAATAACAATAACCAGCATTCTTATGGATCTTTAAGATTTGCAAAATGCTTTACAAATATTAGCCTATTTGACCCTCAGGATAACTCTGAAAGGTAGCTACTAACTACTATTATCCCCATTTTACAGGTGAGAAAGCCGAAGTAAACAAAGGTGTCATACAGGTAAATGTAAATTGTTTGACTGCAAACTGTTTTTTGATTTAACCAAATTCAGATTGCTTAGGAAACAACCTGAAACAGTTTTGTAAATTAAAGAGATCGGGTTGGGTCTAGAGCCTCCATTTCTGTATTCATTCCATGAACATGTATGTGTGTATATACTGATACACACACACACACACACACACACACACATATATATACACACATTATATGTGTGTATATATATGTGTATGTATATGAGAGAGAGAGAGAGAGAAAGAGAGAGAGTGAGAGAGAGAAAGAGAGAGAGAGTTTTAGTGCTCACAAATTCCTTGGCAATCTGGAGTTCAGTCCCTATCTACTGTAAATGAAAAGAGGCCTCTGACTCCAAACCCAGTGCTCTTTCCACTCTCAACTAGAGACAGAACATGGAACTCAATTCTCTGTTTCTTTCACTCAGTACTAAGGGGATAGAATGCTTGAATTTCAAGGAACAAAATGTCAAAGCCTACATATGGCTTGTTCAAAAGACCATGAATCAGGAACATATGGAATCAACCTCCCAGGGAATACAATTTCATTTTTTAAAGAGCAAATGAAGAGGTTCTCCCTTCCCTCAGGACCTTGCTAGATAAATAGATTGCTAATTGGATACATCAGAGTCAAGGTAAGATGTATTTTCAGACTTAGCGGAACCCCTAAGGTTTGTCCTGGTCCATTCAATAAGTCTACAGCGTCTCTGAGTTTTCATTTCTTGCTAGTTAAGAACATACATGGTGAGAGAGAATTAAGTACATTTGTATCTGCAACACCAAGGATGAAATGGTCTATCAGTACTGAATGATTATTCATCCTCTTTCAGTAATCTGGGATGGAGAAAAAGGAATGGTGGGTTTAGAAACATGGGAAATCAGAGCCATTGAACCATAGACTCTTAGAATCAGAAGGACCTCAGAAAAGCTTAGTACAATTCATTCCTCAGCCATATTCCCCTCTGTGATTTTCCCAACTAATGTTCGTCCAGATTCCACTTGAAGAGTTCCAGCAATAAGAACTTACTACCTCTTGAAATAACTCTAATTAGATAGCTCCAATTGTTAGGAAGGTGTGTGTGTTTGGGGGGTGGGGGTGGGTCAAGATCTGACTCCATGCATTTCCACTCATCATTCTTAGTTTTTTTACACTATAGCCAAATTAAATGAGTCTGATTTCTCTTCTCCCATGACACCCCAACTTTCATGTCTCCTATGCATTTTTCTCCTTGAAGCTAAATATCCCCAGTCCTTTCAATTGATCCGCATACAGCAGGGTTTCCAATCCCCTCATCATCATGATCACTTTTGTCTGGAAGTGCTCCAGCTTGTTAATATCCTTCCTGAAACATGATATCCAAAATTGAAATAAAACTCCAATAACTTTGTTGTTGAGTTGCTTCAGTCAAGTCCAACTCTCCGTGGCCTCACTTGGGGTTTTCTTAGCAAAGATACTGGGGTGATTTGCCGTTTCCTTCTCCAGCTCATTTTACAGATGAGGAAATTGAGGCAAAGAAGCTTCAGCGGTTTACTCAGCGTCACACAAATGTCTGAGGCTGGATTTGAACTCACAAAGAAGAGTCTTCCTGACCCTAGGCCCAGCCCTCTATCCACAATGCCACCTGGCTGCCTAGTAATTGCTTAGAATGGATTGAACTCTTTTCCCCTGATCTCTACCAGACTGTAGTAATCCTGTCGCAAAAGAAAGCAAAACTCTCTATCATAATCCATTTTGGATGCATTGACCTATAATTTGAAGAATTCAGCTTCTCTTCTCTTTGAAAATGTAAATCACAATTGCCCTATTCCAGTTCTGAAATGCCTTTTCCATTTGCTGCCATTCTTCAAATATGAGTGGCAATGCCTAAGCAATCACATTGCAAATTCTCTTATTGCCCTACGTTGTGGTTCATTCTGATTTTATGATATGAACTTACTGAGTGCAGCTAGGTTCCCCCTTAGGTTTCAATTTAGTATGTATCACTTTTGTTCTGTCCTTCCCAGTACAACATTTGTTCTCCTTGGAAGGGAAAACAGAATTAAAACAAAAATTGAGTGGTCTGACTTTTCTCCATCATCTATTATCACTTATCCCATTTACCTCGAGGATATTGTCTTTGATACGCTTTGGTATTCCTTTTGCACCCAATATAATTTTGTTCTTCTGCTTTGTTTGTGAGACTGGGTCTCAAAGTCTTGCCCAGGGAGAAAGTGCAGCAGTCACTCATGAACCCAGTCCCACTCTCTTGACCTCTGCTATTTCTGCCCTGGACCTGTTTAGTCCTCCTTAGGTAGCCTCGTAGCTCCCCACTTCCAGGAGTTCACCCTATTGATGCTTGACTTGTGGTGAACAGCCATTGGCTATTGTCCCTCAGAACTCCCCTACTCAGAGGCAGACTAGCCTCAGCCTTCACCAGTAGTAGGGATCACAAGCAGGAGCCACCATATCTGTCCTCACCCAAAAACTTTTAAAAAGATCATTTGTTTTCCTTCAAATTCGTTACCAACCTTAGTAGATTCTAAGCTGAAATGATCTTGATACTCCATTTAAAGGGCCTCTACTCTTTTGTTCATTTTTTTTAACCTTCTCTTGGGTCCATTTTTGGTATATCTTTTAAAAACCAGGTTGTTCAGGGGCAGCTAGGTGCTAGAGCGGATAGAGCACCAGCCCTGGAGTCAGGAGGACCTGAGTTCAAATCCAGCATCAGACACTTAACACTTACTAGCTGTGTGACCTTGGGCAAGTCACTTAACCCCAATTGCCCTGCCCTCCCCCCTCCAAAAAGGAAAAAAATCCAAGTTGGTCAATGAGTTTCCTGTGCAGCCACATTAGTCCCTATAGGCAACTTCTCCTTTATTTCTTTACTCTAACAGCTTGCATTTATATTGTAAAAATGTCATTTTTCCAAATGAGCCTACTGTCATGAAGAATTTTAGGCCAAGAGAACTTATTAAACAACTCTCTCTTTTTTAAATCTCCACGTTTTATTTTTTTAATTAATTGATTTTTTAATTTACTTTTCGTTTACAAGCTTCAGTTCCACAAATTAGTCATCTCTTCAAACTCTTTGAAATCCATTCTCTCCAAATCCTTGCTCAGCTTTTCCCTTGTAAGACGGAGTGCTTATTTTTGCCTAAGATCATCATTCCTACTCCAACAATCAGTTCTTCCTTGACAGAACCTGGGCCAAAATTAGTAGTCGCTCTCTTTGTTTCCTCCACTTTTTTTTTAAACAATGAACGTTTTATTTAATGAAAATGTAAGGGAAAGTGGAAAATGACTTTTTGCTTGGAATACTATTATTAAAATCAGAACAATGAGCCTTCCCTGATAGAAGAGAAAGTTCCTCCTAGTACACATTAAGTGGAAGCCAATATCGTTTGAATGTCTATTATCAAATAAGGAAATTGATGCTCAGCCTCCGTGAAAGGGTTACTTTCTCCTTTTGTTCCAGATTTTCCTTCCCAGGTTTGAGGACTACAGATTGATTGAGTTCTGAGTCCTGTTTGATGACTAAGCCTAATAGGACGTGGTAAAGAACATTAAATTAGGAACCTCACAGAGGCCTGTGTCAGCCTATCCTTCAAGTATTAAGTTTTCAGTGATTGGGCCAATTTCTCATCTGTCCTCAGTATTCATAAATAATACATTTAAATGGAGACCAAAAAGCTAAACTGAAACCACATAGCTCCTGAATTCCTGGATCAAGTCTATGCCAGACCCTCAGTGTATCACCCACACCTCCTCTGATCTTCTATGCCTGAGCCTTTACTTTAATAATGTCAGTTTGTGTCTGGAGTAAGACTTATTTAAGGGTGAGCAGAGTCATAGTAAGCTCCCTGGAGATATTTCAAGATACCATTACAAACTTGAGAACTATTTGTACAGACAGAAAGCCTACCTCAGATGCAGCTTGACATTTCAGTCTGTTCAGGAGCTCAGGAGGTATGCCCTGGATGTGCTAGCATTGCTCAGATGTGGGGACCTGCACCCAATGCCAGGCCGCTATTGGAGGAGAGGCTCACTCCACTTCCCATCTGATGTTCTGCCTGGTTTCAATTCCAATGCACAACGCATCCCTCTCAGGATAATCTTATTACCACATTGCTACCTCCAACCTTGATTGACACCACCTGCCTCAGCCTCTTCTCTTCTCTGACTTCTGATTGGAGGGCTAGAGGCTGGAGTGCTACACTCTTTTAGGGAGGGCAGAAACTGGACTTTCTGCTCAGTCCATCTGCATTTCCTACTATACCCAGTTTCAACACCATGGAACAAGCTGCCTTGATGCCAGGTCCCCACTGATGTCCTCCCAACCTCACTTCCCTGCCTCCTTCTGTGTGTTGCCTCCCCAATTAGAATGTAGCCTCCTTGAGAGCAGGAACTATTTTTCTTTTTTGTTAGTTTCATCCACACATTTTATCCCCAGCATTTAGCACAGCACCAGGTACATAGGAGTCACTTTTGTTGTTGCTCAGTTGTTTTGGTCATGTCTGACTCTGACCCCATTTGGGGTTTTCTTTGCAGAGATCCTGGAGTGGTTTGCCATTTCCTTCTCCAGATCATTTGTAGGGACATGGGATTGAGCGGAACTCTGTTCACTGGGAACCAGGACATCTTCCTTGTGGGAAATGTGGGAAAAGGTGTTTCCTCAGGGGAAATACCCGAACTTTCTTTACTTTTGGATGGGTCAGAAAAGTTAGAAGGAAGCACACAGCATGAGGAAAAAGTCTTGGAAAATTCTGACAAATGCCTTAGGTCCCCTCATGTGCAGAGGACTCCAGGGACACGTGTACAAGAAAATGGCTGCTTCTACACAGAGAGACCATGTAGATGACAGGCAGCAGATGTAGCCATAGAAGACTTGATAAGTTAGAAAAGATGGAGGTAAGCAAGAAGAGCCAGTCAGAGACCTTAGGAAGCAAGGGTCTGTGCTGCAGGATCCTGCATCATCCACACATGGTCCTAGAGACAAGCAGCTAATGTCAGACAGGGATGATGAGCCAGCAATGGGATGACGGACAGCGTCTATGGGAAGAAAGAGAAACAAAGTATGGAACCGTGGAATGGAGAAGCAGAGGAGGGGCCACAGGTGAGGGATAATGAAGCTCAGAGCCACCATATGCAGGGATGAACCTGGACCACCACCCTGATGCAGCTTCCAGGGGAAAGGCTGACTCTTTAACAACTTCAAGGTATACTGTCTGGAGTTATTTTAAATGGGATTTTTTTTTTACTCTCTCTTCTTGCAGGGCTTTGTATACAGAGGAATGCTGATGATTTATGTGGATTTATTTTATATCCTACTACTTTGCTAAAATTATTGTTTCAACTTTTTAGTTGAGTCTTTGGGATTTTCTAAAAAACTTTTCTAATTTTTCAAAGGTATACAGGATAGGAATATAAGTCTGAAGAACTGTAGAGGTCCTCTGAGAATTAGGAATTTTTGTGATTATTTATGGCCTCAGATAGAATTCTGTTTGCTTGTTCCTGAGGGTTTTCTTGTCTGTCTACTATGCCTATAAAGGTTTTTTCTGTCTTTTTGTGGTGCAAATAAAACAGGTTCTCTGTTTATGGTTTTTTAAGGCAAAGTACACGCAGAGATGTTGAGGAATTACTTCAGAAAGCAAAGTGATCCCGTTACTGAAGTCCCCAGTGTTTCTTTGGATGGGGGCACAAGCCAGAGAGATTTCAAAACAAGCTAGACACCAGATCTCTCAGGCTTTCTTGGAGTTGTGTAGAGCCAGAGATTTTATAAGTCCATGTCAGGAGAGACTCAGACACAGGGTTACATTAGTACGGTTGTTGCTGTTAAGGTCATTTTTCAGTCATGTCCGACTCTTCATGACCCCATTTAGGGTTTTCTTGGCAGAGATATTGGAGTGGTTTGCCATTTCCTTCTCCAGCTCACTTTACATATAAGGAAACTGAGGCAAACAGGGTTAAGTGACTTGTCTAGGGTTTCGCAGCTACTGAGTATCTGAGGCTAAATTTGTACTCAGCTCCTCCTGACTCCTGGCCTGACAGTATCTACTGTGCAATCGAGCTGCACCTTTAGTACAGTTGGGTGGATTGAAAAGAGTGGCAATTAATGGATTTAGAGGGAGGTCTCAAGTGGAGTTCCTTAGGACTCTTAAACTGGTTCTATTTGCCACTTTTATCAATGGTGTGGATGAAAGAATATATAGCATGAGCATCAAATGTAACTTGAAACCAAGAGGGAAAGAAAACATGTGGGACAGGAGAATCGAGCTCCAAAAAAATCTTGAAAGGCTAGGAAGATGATTCTAAGAAGAAAAAAGTTTAATAGTAATACATTTAAAATCCTACACTTGAGTTAAAAAAATAATCAGCTGTACAAGTACAGAGTGAAGCAGTGGAGGGAGATGATTCAGCCACAGTTCATGTGAAAATGACCTGGGTGTTTCAGTAGACTGCATATTTAATATACTACAATTTGTGGAGTGGCAGCCAACAAACATTATTCTAGCTCAGCCTATGCTAAAGACTAGTATGTGTCACAGAACTTTGGACTTAGAGTCAGGGAGACCTTGGTCCAAATTCAGGCTTAGGCATTTAACAGCTTCATGACTGTGGACAGGTCACTCAACCTGTCTCAATTTCTTCCTCTACAAAATGAGCACCAGGAATTTGGTGATTGTAAAATGAAGCGATCGTTGTAAGATTTATTGCAAACCTAGCTGTTATAATCATCATCATCATCATCATCATCATCATCATAATTAATTAGAAACATAGTGTCCAGGGTGAGGAAGGTGATGGTACCACAGCACTCTGACCTGGTCAGACCACACCTTGAGTATTTTGTCAGTCTGAGTGTCACATTTAGGCAGGAAATTGATAAGTTGGAACGTTTCCAGAGGAGGAAGACCAGGACATTGTAAGTCTAGGAATGATTCCTTTTGAGGATAAATTGAAAGAACTGGGGAAGTTTAACATGGAGGAGATAAAAATGTGCATGGTTGGGGGTAGGGAGTAGGGGAAGGATGTAACTGATTTCAATTATTTGAAATTGAAGAAGGGATGAAATAATGAAATTCCTATGAAATAATGACTAGATTTGTTTTACTTAGAATTGCAGAATGAGGAGCAAGAGAAGTAGGATACAAAGTAGCAGGTTTCATCTTGATTAAAAGAAAACTTCCTACTAGAACTGCCCAGTAATGAAGAGGCTGAGTTCCCCATTACCGAAGGTCTACAAGTAGAGGCTTCATGATCATTGCCGGGGATATTTTTAAAAAAGAGATTCCTATTTAGGTCTACTTTGGACAAGGTTCCCTTTGAAGTGCTTTCTAACTCTGAGATTTTAGGATGTAACATGTGATCTGGGCATTTGAGAATAGATATAAAATTCCATCAGTCAGAAATTTTGTTTCAACAAATTTTGGTTAAGCAGCTGGTAAGTGTAAAGCATCCAGAAAACATATGGGGAAATCATTCAAGATGGGAAACGTAGCAAAGGCACATGTCATGTTTAACATGTCATGTTAACATGGTGGATTGTTTAGTTTGATTGGTATATGTAAAGTAGAAGGGGAACATTAATCACAAGAGATCAGTTGGGGATTGAGCAAAGAGGGCCCAAATGAGCAGTATGAAGAGCTTTGAATTTTTTAAATAAGCAAATGGGGAGAAATGCAAGGTTTTTGAGCAGGAGGATGCCATGACCTGAACTGTTCTTTAAGAAGATTATCCTGGTAGTATTGTACAAGTTAGATCTGAGCGTTCCAGGGAGAGACTGGAGGGAGGGAAGCTTTCTATGAGACCATTACAATAGTCCAGGACAAAGGAAAGAGGAGCCAGAATTAAAACTGTAACCATGGGAACAGGAAAAATGGTATCTGAGAGATATTTGGGATAGAGTAACTATGATTTCATGAGGAAAGGGATGTCAGAAGAAAGCAAAAGCTTTCAAAGATAATTTGAAGGTTTTGAATTTGCATAACTGGGAGAATATTGGTGTTCTTGATAGAAATGTTAGGAAAAGGAGATAAATTTGTGAGAGGAAAGGGAGCAGATATATTTTTAATAAATACATTTATGATTTATTTACTTTTAATATATATTTTTTTAGTTCTCTCTCTCCCACTCACCATTCTCCCACCTAGTGAGAAGGTAAAAATGTGATATCAATTGTACATGCAAAACATATTTTATATTAGCCATATTGCAAAAAAAGGAAAAGAAAAAGAATAACATCAAAAATTATTCTTCAATTAGCACTTAGGCTCTAGACTTCATCAGTTTTTTTTTCCTAGATATCAATAGCATTGTTCTTCAGGAGTCCTTTGGAATTGGTTCGGATCACTGTATTTATCAGAAGAGTTAAGTCATTGACTGATGATCATCCTACAATAATGCAGGATGTGTACAATGTTTTCCTGGTTCTGCTCACTTCACTTTGCATTACTCCATAAGAATCTTCTCAGATTTTTCCTGGAACCAGGCTGCACAATAATATTCTATCATGATCATATACCACAGCCTGTTCAGCTATTCCCCAATTGATGGACATCCAAGTGGAGATAGTTTTAATTTGAATCACATTAAACTTGATATACTAGTGAGACTTTGAAATGAAGATGCTGATGTAAGAAACTGAGAATGTACATCAAATGTTGAAATGAATGGTTAGAGCTAATGCTACATGTTCAGGGAACAAAGAAAGACAAAACTTGGTGAAATGGGTGCTGAAGGCATTGAGGAAAGGAAAAGGCGGCTTACTCTGTGTTCATGGTAACAAAGGCAAGATTGCCGAGTGATCATTGTAGGGCACTGGTCTGGAAGCAGCAGTGGGGAAGGGGAGTGAACCTCACTGAAGGGAAGTAGATTTTGTCGGGAGAAAGTAAGGATTTGGTTAAATCCCAGAGCTGGTGGCATTACTAAGTGTAGAAGGTTGGTTGTGTAAGGGCATTTGTTCACAATAGAATATGAAACCCATAAGGCACAATGAAAGAGGTTAATTAAGGAGGAGAAGAAGATACTGACTGAAGAGTGGGTTGGATTGAGATTAGAAGAGGGAAGGAGATGGATAGTAAAGGAATTCATAGGTTCCTAAAGAATGTGGATGACAAGGATGCTGAATTTCAGAAGGTTGGAGGAATGTTTTAAGGATGGGAGAGGGGAATGGGATACAAGGGAAATTTACTCGTGCAGAGAAATTTCTCAGTCCCTGAAGTTTCCTAGCAATCACCCTTCCTGCTACTTCAGAATAAAAGGACAGCACTTGGACCTAGGGGGTTCTCTTGCCAATTTAGGCGTTTACTTCTTTTGCTCTGAGCCACACTTTCCTTTCTAACAAAGACAGTCTCTTCATTGAGACAAATTTAATTGTCTAGTTCCTTGTGTTCATTAGAAGACCCACAAATCTTTTACGTAAAATGTCTATTTAGGCATATATACTTATGTGTATATGTACATATACATATATTGTGTGTTTGTGTGTATAAAAGCATCTGTGGACACATTATACACTAAATAGTAAAACTTAATCTTGGTTGTTTTTCAGGTGGGCTGAGAGTGAGCTTGCATATGTAAGTTCTTCACATGTTCCTGGCATTTTTATTGTAAGTCTTTGTTCTTGACTATATTCTCTTTTGACTACTCTGTCTCGTTACCATGCAGTTGTCCAGGATGGGCATCCTGTCCCTAAGGTGTGGCTATGTATTTTGGTTAAGGGATGAACTCATTCAGTTTTATAATGTGTCATAGAATTCTAGAATCCCAAGGCTAAAAGTGATCCTCTAATCCATCCTTTTAGCCTTGGGGAGGACTGCTATGAGTTCTAATTTATTACCACGTCGTTTTGCCTCAAATGTCTCTCCGCTCAAATTCGTCTTCCACACAGCTACCCAAGTGACTTTCCTAAAGTACAGGTCTGATCGTGTCAGTCCTTTACCCAATAAACCCCAATGGCTCTCTGTTACCTGCAGGATCAAATATACATTCCTTTGTGTGGCACTTAAAGCCCTTTATAATCTGACTTCATTCAGCCTTTCCAGCCTTGTTATAAATTTCTCATGTTGACGTGTAGTATGGTTAAATCAAGCTGGCCATCTTCATGTTTCTCATAGATGACAGTCAGCTTCTCGTCTCTGTGAGTCTGCCTTGGCTGACATCCCTCACTCTGCCTGCTATGTCTTCCTTCCTCTCTTCTCCCTCTTTGAATCTGTCACTTTCTTCAAGATTCAACCCAAGTGTCATTGTCTACATGGTTCCCTAACCTGTTAATACCTTCCTCCCCAAATTATTTTGTATGTAATATCTATTTTACACAAACTTCTATGTGTGCACACTTCTCTGGACTAGAATGTAAGCTCTTCAACAGCAGGGACTGTTTAATTTTATTTCTTTATACCCTGCACTCCTAACACAGAGCCTGGTGCATTGTAGACACCTAACAAATGCCTATTGATTGTTTGATTGAGATGGCCTTATATTGTTTTGAAAGACTCCAGAAAAATAAATTCTATAAACACCTTTGGTCATTCTTCCTGGTAACTAATGACAGATGTTCACTGTCAGAAATGTCTGCCTCGAATCTAATATCAACCCCTCATGCAGCAGCTTAATTCCATTTTCAATTCAAGTCAACAAATATTTACTGAGTGCCTGCTATGGATCCGGTGTCTCGAGGGAACACAGAAGATTAAGACTTCTTTGACAGAACTACTGGATTGGCAGATTGGGCGGTTGCTATAGATAGAGTTCATCTAGATTTAAGAAAAGCATTTGATAAAAAAATTTTCATAGTATTCTTGTCGATAGGGATGTGGGCTAGACTATAGCATAGTTAGGCAATTTAATAATTGTTTCAATGACCAGACTCAAAGAGAAATATAAGGGCTAACGTTTTGATGTGAATGTAGGATAGCCAAGTGGAATATCCTAAGGATCTGTTATTGACCTTGTACTGATTAATATTTTATCAGTGTGTAGAGTAAAGAGATAGATAGCATGCTTATCAAATTTACAGATGACATAAAGTAGTAAGGGATAGCTAACCTATTGAATAAGAGTCAGGACCCAGATTAATGTTGATAGAGGAGAGCCAGGCTCCACAAACTGCAGCCTGAGGGTCAAATCTAGCCCACCACCTGTTTTTGTACAGCCCACAACCTTAGAATGGTTTCTATTCTCTCCCTGCAGCAGAGCATTGGGCTGAATCTAGTAAAATTTATTTTAATGGAGATCAATGTAAAGTCTTACATATGAGTTGAAAAACAAAAGAACTTCATAGATATGAGCTGTGGGAAAGCAACAAGGCAGGAGTTTATCTGAAAAAAAGTCTGAGGGTTTCAGTGTACAGCAAGATCAGTATGAAACAAGACTATACATATGGTGACCAAAAAATTTAAAAGTGATCTCAGGCTTTACTGAGATGGACAGAGGTGATAGCTATCCTCTGCCCTAATGAGGCCACGCTTGGAATATGATTTTCTGTTTTAGGTAGCACATTATAGAAAGAACTGGAGAGTGTCCACAGGAGGGCAATGAGGATGGCAAGGGGGCTAGAGACTGTATCATTCAACGATCATTTGAAGGAATTTGGGATGTTTGGGCTGAAGAAGAGAAGATATAGAGGAGGCAGAATAGCTGTTCTTCAAGTATTAGAAGTATTATATGGAAAGGGGATTAAAGGGACTGGCAGGGGGCCTCATGAAGCCAGTTCCCAGAAAGGGAGCTGCACAAAGAGAAGAGCATAGAGACATTGAGAGATGGAGGCACAGGTTAAATTCTGGCCTCAGATACGTCTTAGTCATGTGATGCTGAGCAAGCCACTTAACTATCTGTGTCAGTCTCTCCATCTGCTAAAAAGAAGATAATAATTGCACCTATTTTACAAGGATCAAATGAGATAATATTTATTAAATGGTTTGCAAATCTTATAGATGTTAAATAGATGATAGATGATATTATTATTGGCATTACTACTACTGTTACTGCAAACTGGGACTTTGGAGATACAAGACCAGAATTAGGTATTTAATAGGAATTATAAAGAATTTTCTAACCCCGTCGGAGAATTGCTTGGAACCACAGATCCTGAATCAGCAACAGACAAAAGGAGTTAAAAGAATGGAGAATTTTTACATAAGGCATTCTGAGAACACTAAAATAAATTAACCTGCCTCAGCCCCCCACCCACCCCCATGAGAGCGATAGATGGCTCTGAAGGACTATCTATAATCCAGTAGATGGCAGCAGAGAGCCCCTTAGTGTCCTCGAGAGGAAGGTAAGCTGCTCAGGAAAGGAAACCCTAGGTCTTTGGGGAGAGGAGACAATACAGGGCAGGGGAGAAAAGCATGATGACCTAACCAGAGGATTTTGGCAGCTCTTCAGGGACAGAGGTTCGAAGGGCCCTGGCCCTGCATGTCCCTTATTTGTCACTCTTTTGTGTAAGTTACCTGACCACATGCGCTCTCTTCATACGTGCCTTTCTTTCTTTGTTTTTGTCACCCTACATATGCCCTCCGTGCATGCTTCCTGGTCATGTATGCTCTCTGCCTGTTTGCCTTTCCTCACCAGTGATGTGGAGAAGGGGATCCTTTTTGTCACAAGGTTGTATGATTAAAGGTCTTGCTTTTTTGGTTTTTTTTTAATGATTTGGGGGCAGCTAGGTGGCACAGTGAATAGAGCACCAGCCCTGGAGTCAGGAGCACTGGAGTTCTCAAATCCAGCCTCAGACACTTGACACTTATTAGCTGTGTGACCTTGGGCAAGTCATTTAACCCCAATTGCCTTACCTTCCCCCCACCAAAAACAAAACAAAACTTTAAAAAGGGGAGGGGAATTTGTCTTGGTTGACTTGCACCTATGACTAGGCTTAATGGATGAAAATTGCAGCTCGGCCCCACCTAAGAAAGAATTTTCTAATAGAGCTGTCTAAAAGTGGAAATAGGCTGTCCCTGCAGGCAATGAGTTCTCCCATGCCTGAAGTGAGAAGTGACTACTTGTCAGGAATATCATACAAGGGGATTACTGTTCAATGGGTTAGACAAGATGGCCTTTTTAATTCTTAGATTCTGTTGTTGCACTAACATCTCAGATAATCTCTGGGGTTACTTCCATCTCTGAAGTCCATTCTGTAGGTATCCCACCAGTTATTCACACATTCTGAGAGAGCAGGGACTGTCCAAGTGATTCTCTTTGGAATCACTTACTAGAAGAGAAGAATGAAAGGTTTACATAGAAGGAGAACGAAGGAAAAGTAGAACCTGAAGAGGAGTGATCAGAAGAGAGGCTAGAAGGGATGAAGGATACATATGAAATGTGAATCTCCAGCCCCCTTTTACTGCCCTCTGATGCGAGGAGGTATTTTCTGACAAGACATTTCCTCGTTATCAGAAAACCTCTGCATTTCTAGAACTTCTTTTTCTAGAATTTTATCTTTTTTTCTACAGGTTAGCTCTAAATCTATCATCTAATGTATGTAGTAAATGGATGTGGGAAACTGCTCTTTGTATTCAGCTGTGGGCTAGAACCCACAGCAAAACCAGCAGTAGCCCCTTGGACCTCCTGGAGGCAGTACTGTTGCTGATGGGCCAGCCCTCTTTAGTGACCCAATGCTTCTTCTTTTACTTAAGGTAGGTTTGAGACATAAATAATCGTGTAGAATTATAAGGTAAACATTAGGCCATGTGAGGCTAGCAATCAAATCCTCTAAGCATGGAAAGGATGCTGAGGAAGCACATAAAGAGATCTCCAGAGACATTTCCCATGTCTTTATAGCATATCTCACTGTACTTTAGTTGCTTTGATGACCTGACAAAAAGTCAGACAGGGAGCCAAAGAAATGGAAATGAGCCATGGGGAGCACAGCTTTCAGTGGCCCTGTGGGGATGAGGATGAAGCCTTCAACTCTTAACCCCTCTGACTTCTGTTCTGCAGGCTTCAGGGAAGATGGCAGGCCAATCAATTCTAGGCATGCTGCATCGATCTAGAAGGGAGGGTGGCTGAATCAAAACCAATGGGGAGCAGAATGCACACAGAAACTTCTATGGAAAGTTACTCATAGTCTACATTTCTGGTCATTATTAAACAGCTGGTGCCAAGAACTTTGCCATTTGCAAAGGTAGAGGCAGAACTATAACCGTGGCAGGAACATCATAATTTTGGCCCAGGGTAGGGATATTTATTATTTAAACATTTTTATTAATTTATTTTCAACTTAAATACAAAATAAGAAAGGAAAAAGAAACATTTAAAACTTAAATAGAAAATAAGAAAAAAAAGCATTGCTATGTGCACAGAAGAACTTGAGAGTATTTAAAATATACAGCAATAAATTTCCATTTCAAGAAATCTTATACAATAAATACTACAGAGGGTGTTTAGGTTTGTCCATCTTTTCTTTGCTTCCTTGTAAATTTTCTTTTGTTCTCTGTTATGCACTTTTTACTTGGTTCTTTTTTCCCTCCTTCTCCTCTTCCTCCAAAGGCTATAATTAAGCATGTATGTGCATGTATGTATTCACATATATGTATGTACACACATGTGTGTAAGCATATGTGCATATAAATATACTTAGATGCATATACTTATATGTACATATACTTAGATATCTATAATCATGCTCATATATATTATATAGACATAGACATTCATATGCATCTATGTGACTGTCCTCTCTCTGAGGGTAGATAACATCTTCCTTCATAAATCCAAGTCTTTCTGTATTTCCCTAAGTCCACTAATGTATCATTTCCTACACCACAGCTATATCCCGACCTTATATTGTATAGTAATTTTAAATAGTCTAAAACAATATTGATTAATATGGTTGACATATAGTATAGTTTCCCTATTTTTTTTTATTAAATCTATTTTAGCTTTAACTTTGTCTGAAATCATGATTACTATCCCTGCTTTTTTCCCTAATAAATTCTACTCATGACCTATATTTTATATTTATATAAATCTATTTCCTGTGCCTCTCAAATCCTCTACTTGACTTGTATCTGTTGCCTTCTATAACTTAATCAACCCCCCTCCAAAGATCCTTCCCTTATCCTCTCCCCTCACCCTTTCCCTTTACCCTCTTGCTTTTTTCTGAATTTAGCCTTCCCAATATGTGTGTATGCTATTCCCTCTTTATCCTATTCCTATTAATCTAGACATTCTTCTATACTCCTCCTTAACCTACTCCCTCACCCTCTTATTTCTTTATAGATTTAGAAGACTATAATTCTCTTCTAAATGTATATATTATTATCTCTTTAACCCAGACCTGATGTGAGTAGGGTTCTCTTTAAATATCCTTCCCTTTTCCTTCTCTTTCTAAACCCTTAGCCTATTTTTTCTTTCTGAATTTGGAAGACTTTTATACCTTTCTGGGTATACATGTACTGTTTCCTCTTTAACCTATTCTCAAGGAGAGCAGGGTTCCAGAACTACCAGCCCTCCTCCCTCTTCCTCTCTTCTCACACCTCATTTGTATGAGATACCCCCTTTTTAGTTTTTTGAAAATGTTTTTATTTTTCAGAATCACATCATACTCAGGTCTACCCCAATCTTTCTTTCAAACTACCCACTTACTAATAACGATCTTAGACATACATTTTACATTTTCTCATATAAAAAGTAAACAGTCGGTCCTTATTGAATCCCTTGTAATTAGTCTTTAACGTGTATTTTATATTTCTCTTGAATTTGTATGTCAAATTTTCTATTAAGTTCAGTTTTTTTAAAACAAAATCCTGAATGTCAGGCAATTCATTGAATATCTTTTTTTTTCTTTCAGGATTATATTTAACTTTGCTGGGTATGATATTTTTGGTTGGAACCCCAGTTCTTTTGCTCTTTGATGTGTAGTGTTCCAAGAACTGTGGTCTTTTAGTGTTACTGCTGCTAGGTCTTGAGTGATTGTAATTGTGGCATATTTGCATTTTTTTTCTTCTTGCTCATATTTTCTCCATGAGATGGGTCTTTCAGAATTTGACTATGTTGTTCCTGTAGGTTTTCCTTGTAGGCTGTCTTTCATGGAGTGTTTAGTGGATTTTTTTTCTATTTCTACTCCCCCCCCCCTTGTTCAAATCTTTCATGACAATTTTCTTCTATTATTTCTTGTATCATTATATCAAGATTGTTTTTTTGATCATAGCTTCCAGGTAGTCCATTTATTCTTGTTTTTTCTCTTATTGATCTATTCTCCAGGTCAGTTGTTTTTTCTTATGGGATATTTCACATTCTCTTCTGTTTTTTCATTCTTTATATTTTGTTTTATTACTTCTTGGTCTCTTACAACTTCCCTGGATTCCTCTTGCTCAATTCTAATTTTCAAAGAGTCATTTTCTTCCTTAAGATCCTGAATCCTCTTTTCAATTTGGTTGACTTTCTTTTCATAACCTTCTTGTTTTTCATGGATTATTTAACATTTTCCCCCTCAATCTTTCTCATTAAGTTTTTAAAGTCTTTTAAAAATTCTTATACGAAAACTTTTTGGGCACGTGACCATTTGGCATTACTCTTTGCAGTAGGATAGGCTTTTATTCACTTCAGTATCCTTCTTTTCTCTACTCCTATAGTAACTTTCTATAGTGTGGTTCTTTCTCCTTTGCCTGCTTATTTTAAAAAAAATGTGTAGCAGCTTATTATTGTAATCACCTCTAGTCCTGGGGAATGGGGGGGGGGGATGTTGTCTCTAGCCTCAGGCCCTCCTTCAGTTCTTCCCTCTGGCCTAGAACCTAAACCAAGAACTCCACCCTCCTATAAGTACCCACAGCCAGAAGCATCCCCACCCCACTGCTTCTGCACTCATGGGTGTGTGCTGTTCTCTCCCAGGGCTGTGTCTCAGCAACACAGCTTACCCTGGCATTCCTTATCAGCAGAAGTTTGCTCAATCTCTCCCACTCAGTCATCTGACTCCCTACACTGTCCAGGAGTTGAAAATTTCTGTGGCTGTGGCTGAGGCTACTTCCCAACCCAGCTAGCCTCACAGCTCACCACTTCCTATTTCAGTGAAACTAGTCTATAGGTCTTTACACTTCATAGGGACCAAACCTTGGTCCTGGGATTTTCCTTCAGATCTTCTTCAATGGTCCCAGGAGGACCACTGTTCTGTCCCAACTCTTGTTTATTTTTACCACTCTACATTCATCCTGAGGTGCTATTTTGTCTTGTTTGTGGGGGAAATTTGGAGAGCTGGAATTTTCTGACCTTCGCTGCCACCTTCCCAGAATCCTTTCAGGGCAGGGATATTCCAAGGAAACTAAAAGCAATGAAACTTGTCTGGGGGACAGTAACAGTTGCTTTGCCAAGACAAAGCCTGGTGACAGGATGATGAGAGCATCTGGAAACAGATGCCTATGGGCATACCCAGGTTTCTGTTTCCCTTGGAAAGGATGATTATGTTATCTTTCCTGGGAAGGTCAATGAAAGGGTGAAAAGTTCTCATCCCCTACCCCAATGGGCTGTTTCTCTTGAGTTAATTCAATTTTATTCAGTAATTCAATAAATGTTCATTAAGCACTTTCCATGTGCCTTTTAAGCTCAGCACTGGGGATACAAATAAAAAAAGGAAAATAATTCCTGCCTTCAAGGAGCTTACAATCTAATGAGAAAACCAATATACAAGAGGAAGCTGATAAGGAGAAGAAGGGGGAAATAGTAGTGGGAATAAGAGTATCCTGTCAACTGGAGTTCAAACAAAGAAGAGCCTCATTTAGAAAATGGAAAGTGAGTTGGAAAGTCCAGATCCCTGCCATCAATAAAGGAATGCTTTGGGTAGAATCTAGTGTTTGACCTTCCAGCTCAGCATTCAGAGAAGAGAGGAGACTGAGGGAACTGGAAAGGCATTGAGTATCAAAAGCTTAGTCAAAGGGCATGATGATGAGATTTCAGGTGATCAACTTATCCAGGAGTGCCATCTTTTTCCTTTTGTGTCATGAGACTAGGAGCTGGTGCTTAGAGGGGCTAGTGACTGCTGATGAGCCTGGGTCTCATCTCATGACACCATTCACTGGAAATGGAAATACAATTGGAAAAGTATTGGACATAGAATCAAGAGACCTGGATTTTAGTCCCTACTCTCACATTTACTGCAGGCATTTGTCAGTCAGTCAACATGCATTTACTAAGGGCTCACTATGTGAAAAGCACTGGAAATACACAAAAAGGCAAAAATGCCACCCCTGCTTTCAAGGTTCTCACATTCTAATGGAAAAGATCACGTTCAAACAACTGTATACCTACAAGAAATATAGAGGCTATATTGGAGTAATATCAGAGGGAAAGCACTAGTAGTGATAGAGGTGGGGGGAACCAAGAAAAGCTTACTGCAGAAAGTGGGATTTGAGCAGACTTCAAGGAAGTCATGGGGACCAGTAGGCAGAGGTGGGGAAGGACAGTATTTCAGGGAAGAAGGATAGTCATTGAAAAGACACAGAATTAGGAGATGGAGGGTGGTATGCAAGGAACAGCAAGAAGGCAGGTTTTGCTCATATAAACCATATAAAAGGGAGTAAGGTATAGGAAGACTAGAAAGGTAGAAAAGGGCCAGGTTTGAAGGGCTTTAAAAGTCAGAGGATTTCACATTTGATCCTGGAGGTAATAGGGAGCCATTGAAGTTTACTGAGTAGAAAGGAAATAACATAGTTTCCTCTTCTGTAAAATAAGATTTGGGATTTTGTGAGTGGCTGAGAGAATCAGCTACACTTTTCAGGAGTATATGCAAAAGAAGGAAGTCATTCAGCAGCTGGGAAGTTTGAAAAGTAAGTATTGAAGGAAACTGTAGGAAAATGGGGAGGTACACCAGAGGGCGACAAATTTGGGAGTGAGAAGAGATTTTCTCTCCTTTCCCCAGCTGCCAAGCATGGCATTAGAGCTACCAGACAAGTTGGAGATCTGCAACCATTTGGGAAGAGATACATACTCCAGACAGATATGGAATTATAAAGGCCGTTACTCCCAGGAGAAAGCAACTTCAAAGACCATAAGCCCAGTACTTAAGAAATTTAGGCTGTGGAGGGTACTGGACCCTGGGATCTCAGCATAAGGACCCCAGAAAGGGAAAAGAACTTCTAGGCCCTGCAGCACTAAGAGTTATATGAATTTTCTTTGTCACATATGATTCCTACTTAGTATAACTACCATTTTATTTAAATGTAAGCCCAGTCTCCCTATGGACATTGTATGTATTTGTGGGATAGTGTGTCCCAGGCTTATTGGAGGAATGTTTTCTGATTGCTGACTGCTGTGCCATTTGAGTAAATGTCTTTACTAAGAGCTAAAATAACTTTTTAAAAATGAGAGGATTGAACGTCTCCCACCTAGCTATACTCCTCTGTATTTCTCCAACATGTCTCAGGAACTTCATAATCCTGGAGATCACCATAGCCCTGGAATTCATAGCTCATCAGTACTCTCCAAAAGGAGAGAGGAGCACCAGGGGCAAAAGGTACTGCTTGTCATTTCTTTTAACACAAAAGTATTCCATCACTATCATATTCCACAAGTTGTTCAGTCATTCCCCAATTGAAGGGCATCCCCTCAATTTCTAGTTCCTTGTCACCACAAAAAGACCTGCCATAAATATTTTCATACAGATGATTTCATATAAATCCTTTTTCCTTTGTCTCCAACTCTTACAGAAATTGAGACTGAGCTGATAGAGATTCACCTTCCTCTGTGACTTTGGATAAGTCCATTCCCCCCTCAGTTTCTTTCTTTGTAAAATGGAATTGGGCTAGATTTCCCCTACAGCCTCATCTAGTTCTATCTATCTAGTTCTATCATCCTATCATGTTTTGGCAGGAGGAGGTGGCTTGATACCCTCTTTCAGAGGGGATAGGGTTTTGCCCTCCACCCTAATTGCCCATCAGTCAGACTTACTGAATACCAAATGTGAAGGAACAACTGATATTATCACCAAATTTGCAAACATGATTAATTAAAATTAGCAGCTGCCAAACTGGTCTGTCTTTTCTCCTGTGGGGGCATCCTTCCCACTGTATAGTCTTTTGGTGGCTCAAGGTCTTCTCCCATTAAGGCTGTGTCCTTGATTTCTGTACCCCCATTCTCTTAGGGCAATATTCACTTCCCCTTCCTCAGGATACCTTTTGGGCCACTTACCCAAGTGGGAAACCTTCCTAGTTATAACTCTGTATAAAGGCAAGTCAGAGAAAGGGGGACAGTGAAAAGAAGCAAAGAGAATTGTCCCTATCCTTCTCCAGCTGGAGATGATTTCTCCCTTCTCAAAATTTCTTTGTTGTTGTTGTTGTTGTTTTTAGGGGGAAAGGCAGAGCAATTGGGGTTAAGTGATTTGCCCAACGCCACACAGCTAGTAAATGTATCAAGTGTGTGAGGTCACATTTGAATGCAGGTCCTCCAGACTCCAGGGCTGGTTCTCTATTCACTGTGCCACTTAGTGGTGCCTCCTCACCCCTCAAAATTTCTTATTGAACCTCATACCTCTCCTTTGCCTTTATTACATTCTACCTTATTCTTATTTATGTAAATTATGTAAAATACCATTCGAGTTTATAAGCTCTTGGAAAGTAGGGACTTTTGTTTTACCTTTGTATTACCAACACCTAAAATAGTGCTTTGCACCTTTGCCTGACCATAGGCATGGAGATGGACATTAAGACCTCTGAAGTTTCTTTCTAACCCTCTGATCACATTAGCTTTTACTGTCTTGCCTCTGGATGTTGCCTGTATTCTTTAGGGCCTTTAGTGGCTTCTTCACAACTGATGAGTGGGGCCTGCTACCTCTTCTTTGGGTGTGTGATGCTGGCACAGCATTGAACAGCCTCCACAAACTATGAAGACAAGTTCTAAGCAGTTAAGACAGGAGGTTTAACCCCACAGACCTTGGCACTTCACCATCTGCAAGAAGGATGTGGGTACTGGCTTAGAACAATTCCCCAGGCTCCCAGACATGCAAATACATCTATATAGGAGAGACAACAAGGGGAAGGAAGGAGCTGATGGGGCAGGAAGGAGACAGTTTGAGGGAGGGTAAGTATTAAAGGAGGAAAGATGAGAAGATATGAGAATCTGTCTAAGATGTCCTAGGACTAGTTCATTCAACCAAAGAGATCAAATGTCCCAAAGAAAAGAAGCAAATGAGGAAGGGGTGGGAGAAGAAAGAAGAGTGGTGAGAAGATTAAAAGGAAAGGTAGGCAGAGAAACTAAAAGAGACCTAAGATAGGTATGAGATGGGAATCTCTAGATTCCATTTACCTTTTTCTGTTTTGGAGAGGGATTTTCTGATGAAGCACACATTCCTCAGAATTTATAAACCTGTGGCTCCAAAGTAGATTCTTGGAAAAATCTGACTTAAGAGACAGGAGAGTGGGGAAAGCAGGGGAGATGTGGACTGTAGGGAGAGTTGGGGCTAAGCTATCCTCTGTTTATCGGAGCTAATTTTAAAGGCATTTTTTTAGGACCCTTGGTATGGGGCAGGAAAAAGGGGGCTTATTAGGAATCATTTCTTAATGGAAGCTCTATTGACAGTCTGGAGTTACATGTAGTCACCATCCATAATGACTTCACAACCATCCATCAATCCCTTACCCCTATTGCCTACCTCTTCTACTGGGTTTTATCAGAAAACCTTCTCTAAGTGCTCTCCTGGAGAAGAGGGGTCAGAGTACATTGCTCTGAGCTGTTGCCGAACACAGGTGAATGACAAGATGGATGGTCCACACATTGAAAGCCTTGTCCTTCAGAGGGAGGAACTCTAGTCCCTTGGTGACCTGCTTCCGACATTCTGGGTGGTATATGGGGACTTGGATCTATTTCTTTCTCATCTGCTTGTTTCCCTGAGGAAGGAACATATAGGCTAGATGTTAGGCAAATCTCTTTGCCTCTCTGGCCTGTATGGTTTGTTCATCTGGATAATGAGGGGCTTAGAATGCATGACTTCTAAGGCCTCTTCCAGCTCGATTCCATTGCCTCAGTGTGGGCACATCTTGCTGTAGCTCTTCCTCTCAGAAACATTGTCATGGAAACTTGATGGGCTTGGATGTACCATGGATAGGGTTGTACTATCAAGCCTGGTAAGATTTTCTGCCAGTAATTGTGAGATTTAGTCATTGAAGCAGCCTGTGAAAAGATGCTTTTCTCCTGTTTATCAGATTTTTGCTTTTTAACCTCTTTTTCTTTTTTTCATCCAGAGCTTAACAAATATCAAATTCAATGAGGACTTCTATATACAAATAGTACAGAAAAGAGGATTTGTAAATGAAACTGAAAATTTTATCACATATAGCTTGCCTACTGCATGTAAAGAATTTGATGTAAATGATACTATTGGATGATTACTTGTGATGTTAGGATAACCATACTTGCTATATTGAATATTAGTGTTCATTATAATACTTATCATGTATATTTGCAGATGTCACACATTTCTTAAGTGATTTTACCCAGGCAGCAGCATTTTTGGCTGCAAGGAGAAATGTAACCCCCTCTTCTTAGAGATGTTGCCAGGGGAATTTGGTCAATGTATGTTGGCAGGTGGTGGTAGAAAGGAGGGTTAGTGGCTGTATGCAAGCATCTTTTTCCCCCCAGATTTCTCCAAGTTTTTATTTTAAATTTTGGGAAGAAACTTCCTTCTACTGTGAAACAGTACAGATGAAATGCAGAAAAGCCATATGGAGAAGCGGGGAGAGATATGATTGGTCAGGATAACGATAGTGTCTTGGAGCAGAGAGCTTGCTGGGAACCAGTAGCTTTGGAGGTTAGTGAGACTACTGACAACTGGTCTACAACCTATTTCTTCCCGTTTCCACCTTTCTTGAACTTTCTGTCCACTCACTTCCTATTTCCCCTCTGGAGGGGAAGACTAAGAGTAGAAAACCATTCTGTTATAGCCATCAGGAGCAACAAATAGAACTCATTTCCCTCAAATGCTTGTTTGTGTTTCTATTTTACCAAAATGGTTAGTTGAAATTTCAACTAAAGTGTATGGCCATTCATGGTTTGTATTCAAGCCCTTAGTCTATATGCATGATTTGAGACTGAGAGAAGGAATGTCAACCCAAAAGGAAGAGGATATCTTCCTCACCTTGCCTTTAGTTGGGGATGAGGCAGAGCAAGAGCCTTCTAGGTAGGCGATTTCTTAAATATTAATCACATCTGAGGTATGCATACTGCAGACTACTTATCAAATCAGGGGGAAATGATTTAGGAAGGAAACAAAGCAGTAATAGTAAGAGACAGAGGCTGGTGTGTCTTTTCAGGTATACCCTTCACGTGGCACCAAGTCAATGCCCCACCTGGGCTACAATGTCATTGGAGTTTTCCTGGATTATAGGAAACAGGGAGGCAGATGTCAGTTAAATATCTGGGCCCTTACAAATACATGTGGACATAAAGAAATGCTTTGGTCCTTTTCCCAAGCATTTAGTGGAAAGAGTTCTTTACTTTGGGCTTTAAAATGCCTCTCTTGAAATGTAGTTCAAACACAGGA
This sequence comes from Pseudocheirus occidentalis, assembly GCA_028646575.1. Taxonomy (NCBI): domain Eukaryota; kingdom Metazoa; phylum Chordata; class Mammalia; order Diprotodontia; family Pseudocheiridae; genus Pseudocheirus; species Pseudocheirus occidentalis. The sequence continues at coordinate 134,957,674 of CM053596.1, read as the reverse complement.
GAAATAATGTGATCACCGAGGACAACAGGATTGATTTATTTTCTCTTGCTGCCCTTAGTGCTGAAACCAGAAAGAATATTAGCTCTGAACCTCTAAAAATAACTCTTTAAGGTTTGACCCCACTGAAACATTGTGGTAGAGTGGAAAGGGCATTAGACTTGGAGTCATAGGATCTGGATTCAAATCTTGACATTGCTACAATTTGCTAATTGTTTGGCCTGGGTAACTCACTTCACTTTTACAGACTTCAGATTCCTCATCTGTAAAATGAGGCAATTACTAGGTGACCTTAGGTTGTCTTCAGCTCTCAATCCCATATTCCAAAGTCCACAACAAATTGTGGGGAGCTAATTTTTTGTATTATTTTCCAATCATTTCCCCTTTCTTTTCTACAATGAAAATTTTTACCCATTTGAGCCCCTCTGAGATATCATAGCTTTAGATGAAGACAGATCCAGATGGCAGATGGGCTTGCAGTGGGATAAGTCTGGGCTTGTGGAAAGCCTACCACCTATGGAGGCCAATCTTAAGTTGGCTCCTTCTCAGCTGGAGACAAAGCAAGAGGCACATAGATCCTGATAATCAACAAGAGAGAAATTGGCTAATCTTTACCTAGTCACTCCAGGGAGGACTCTACTCTCACCAAAGGGATTCCCCAAATGTCACAAACTTATCCTGATTCAGTGACAGCAGATTGGCTTCTAAAGTTCAGATAATTTGTTCCTAGCTCTGTGAGCCAAATAGAAATTGCAAACGGTGGCTGACAGATTGCTTCCAAAGTGACTTTCTACTCCACCTCCTCATCAAGAGCTGCTGTCCTAGAACTCTGATTTCCCCCTACTCTCAAGCCCTGAAGGCTTTTGCTAGCTAGGTTGAGTGACCTTTTCTTGCTTAAATAAATCTGGAAGAATATTATCTTTTGGGGAAAGACAGAAGTCAGTAGGTGGAAAAATTATGGCTGAGTTATTATCAGGAAAATCTAAACAGATAAATTTATAAACCAAACATTTAGGGAAAGTGACCAGTAGAAAGAATTCTGTCCAGGATACAGGAGAAGAAGAAAGCATGTGGTTCCTACTGAGACATATTGCCCTTATGTCTGGCCTGAAGGCTAAGAGGATCAAAGATGAGAACATCTGTCCTGCATCTGTTTCTGCCTCTCTCTCCATTGCTGTCTGTCACATTGACTCCAGCTTTTTCGAGGGTCAGCCTTAAAGCAAGACTCTGTGGTGAAGCCATTTTTAGGATCCCAGTCCTTTTATTTTAATAGTTAGCAAGATTGAATAATCAAGATAAGATTATTATTATCATAAGATTATTATTAAGATAAGAATAATCAAGATCAGGAGAGTCTCTGCTGGAATGACAATGAAGGGGACAGACATATAGCTTCTGTCCTACACTGGCAGTTCTCTTGTGAATCCTACTTGGTTAAAATCTCTCTTGCCCTCATTAAGAAAGGAGTCGGAAACTGATTAATATCCACTTTCTTTTTTTTAAAATAATTTTTCTTTATTTTTTGCTTTTTGTTGAGGCAGTTGGGGTTAAGTGACTTGTCCAAAGTCACATGGCTAGTAAGTGTTAATTGTCTGAGGCTGGATTTGAACTCAGGTCCTCCTGACTCCAGGGCCAGTTCTCTATTCACTGTGCCACCTAGCAACTCCCTAATATCCGCTTTCTTAGAAATGGCCAGTGTCCTTGGGAGTGGGAGTTCCAGGCCTTGTAAGATTCTATGCACTGTTCCCATGGGCAGTAGGGTTCCTATGATCCCTATTCCTCCTATCTCCCCTCTTCTATCAAGGTAATCCTCCCTGGCACCTCTTCTTATTCTGCTGCTTTTCTACAAGCACCTCTCCATCTAGTATCACATCAAGGGGGTTGAGTGACATCCCTATTTAATGGATGAAATCACTGAGGCATGGAAGAGAAAGCATTTTGCCCAGAGTTGCTCAGTAAGTCACTGGCAGAACCATTACTGAAACTCAGACCTCCTGACTTACACAAAGTTCATGACGATAGGTTTTTTTTTTAATCTTACTGCTTCTTGTAAATCTTTCTCTTCTCTATAGAATATTGCTACTAATGTGTACGATGTTCTCCTGTTCTGCTCACTTCACTTTGCTTGAGTTCATATAAGTCTTCCCATGTTTTTCTGAAATCATTCTGTTTATCATTTCTTACAGTGTAATAGTATTCTATCACAATCATATGCCCCAACTTGTTTAGTTATTCCCCAACTGATGGGCATCCTCTAAATTTCTAATTCTTTACCACCATAAAAAGAACTGTTATGCATATTTTTGTATGTATAGTTCTATAGTTCAATTTTCCCTTTCTTTGATCTCCTTGGGATTACAGACCTAGTAGTGGTATTGCTGGGTTAAATGGTATGCACAATTTTATAGTCCTTTGCGTGTAGTTCCAAATTGTTCTCCAGAATGGTTATACTAGTTCATAACAGCACCAATAGTGTATTAGTGTCCCAATTTTTTCACATTCTCTCTAGCAATTGTTGTTTTCCTTTTCTGTCATATTGGCCAATCTGATGACTATGAAGTAGTGTCTCAGAGTTGTTTTGATTTGCATTTCCCTAACCAGTAGTGATTTAGAGCGTTTTTTTCATGTGTCTATTGGTAGCTTTGATTTCTTCTGAAAACTCCCTATTTATATCCTTTGACCATTTATCTAATGGGAAATGGTTCTTATTTTCTTTTTTAATAAATTTGGCAGGACTCCTTCTTTACCTAGTTTCTCAAATAATTTGTATAGCATTAGAATGAATTGTTCCATACATGTTTGGTAGAATTCACTTGTAAATCCATTTAATTGAGGGATTTTTTTTCCTTAGGGAACTTGTTAATGCCTTGTTCAATTCCTTTTTTCTTTTTTTTTTCTTTTTGCTTCTTTTTGGAGGGCAGTTGGGGTTAAGTGACTTGCCCAAGGTCACATGGCTAGTTTTTGTGTTAAGTGTCTGAGGCCATATTTGAACTTAGGTCCTCCTGACTTCAGGGCTGGTGCTCTATTCACTGCGCCACCTAGCCGCCCCTCAATTCCTTTTTTCTAAAATGGGGCTATTTAAACATTCTACTTCATCTTCTGTTAATGTAGGCAGTTTATATTTTTGTAAATATTCATCTGTTTTCACTTATTGCCAGTTTTACTGACATAGAATTGAGAAAATAGCTTCTAATAAATGCTTTATTTTCATCTTCGTTAGTGATATATTCACCTTTTTTATCTTTAATACTAATAATTTGGTTTTCTTCTTTCTTTTTTTTAAATCAAATTAACCAATGGCTTATCTATTTGGTTGGGTTTTTTCCCCCATAAAACTAGCTCCTAGATTTATTAGTTCAGTGTTTTTTACTTTCAATTTTATTTATCTCTCCTTTGACTATCAGTGTTTCCATTTAGATGTTTAATTGGTAACTTTTAATTTGTTCTTTTTCTGGATTTTTTTTAAAGTTTCATGCCCAATTCATTGACCTATTTTTTCTCTTTATTATTGATGTATGCATTTAGAGATATAAAATTTCCCTTAAGTACTGCTTTGGCGGCATCCCACAAATTTTGTAATGTCTTATGAGTCTCTTTAATGAGATTATTCATGGTTTCTATGATTTATCCTTTGACCTGTTCATTCTTTAGGATTAGATTTAGTTTCCAATTAGCTTTGAATCTATACTTCTACAGCCCTTTATTAAATATAATTTTAATTGCACTATGGTCTGAAAAAGGGGCATTTAATATCTCTGCTTTTCTGCATTTAGTTATAATGTTTTTGTGGTTGTAGTTGTTCATCCTTTGTTCTTTAAAAGGACCAATGACATTTCCAGAATGATGTTCTGACTTGTGTGTGAATTGGATTTAAGTGAGGCAGAGTTGCCAACTCATCATTCTCACTTTCTTCTCTAGAGTGATTGAAGTCCAGAGGCAAGACAAAAAGTCAAGATGACTGGCAATGGCCCAGTATACAGTGAGTGACCTTGGCTTTTCTAAATTAAGGTCTTTCCCAGATCTCAGTTTGTCCGAGGCAATGCCTATTCAATGACTAAGAGTTAGGTAATAACTGAGACAAAAGATGGCCCAATTTACTACCACAAAGCTATCAGTCTAGAAGGGGGAGACCCTTAGAGTTTCTGACCAGAACAGAAAATAATTGCTATTTACACTTATTCTAAGCCATCAGAACTTAAACAATGAGCCACAGAGGCTTGGGCTAGGGGCTCTTATTGGCCGTTCAATGAAAACTAGAGTGACTGGAGTTTAAGGATGTTGTCAAGTAGTTCCATTTGAAAAATAATGGGTTTCTTAAGCCTGTTTATTTAGAATTATATTTCAAGAAATTAAAAATCAGCCATATATGAGAAAAAGTATTGTCTCAGCTTTTGGAAAAAAAACTAAATTGAAAAAAATCTAATCATCAAACCCTAAAATATCTTACAAAATATAAAACAACTAAAAATTATATTCCTACGGACAGAGAACCTACATGTAAGTGTATGGTGCCTCAAGTAGAGAGAGGTGCCACATGTGGTGAAGGAAGAAGCAGAGGAAGAGGAAACAGAAGGGAAAGAAGAGGAAGAGGAGGAGGAGGAAGAAGAAAAATAAGAGGAAGAAGAACAAGAAGAAGGAAGAAAGAAGAAAGAAAAAAAAGAAGAAAAAAAGCAGCATTTCCAACATTCACTTGACTTGGGAAGTTGGGTCCCCAGAGGGCAACTATTAGTACTCTCAGATAACATGGTAAAGACCTGTGAAGTTTTATGTCCTAATACATGGTCAGTTTTTGCGAGGGTACCATGTACTGCTGAGAAAAAGGTATACTCCTTTCTATTTCCATTGAGTATTCTAGAGGTCTATCGTATCTAAGTTTTCTAAGATTCTGTTTATCTCTTTGACTTCTTTCTTATTTACTTTGTTAGATTTATCTAGCTCTGAGAGGGCAAAGTTGAGGTCCTCCACAAGTATATTTTTACTGTTTCTTCCTATAATTCATTTAAATTTTCCTTTAAGAATCTGGATGCTATGCCATTTGGTGCATATATGTTTATTACTGATAGTATTTCACTGTCTTTGGTGCCTTTTAGCAAGATGTAGTCTCCTTGCTTATTCCTTTTAATTTGGACTATTTTTGCTTATGTTATTTTTTGAAGTCTGTGTGGGTGCTCAACCTCAGGGATTTTTCTTCTCCCCTAAACCACAATTAGGGCCCCCAGTCACACTGTCCTGAAAATGTTTTTGTTTCCTATGGTATTGCACTCACCGGTCATGTGCTCACTCCTCCTCACTCACAGTCTGGAATTATTTCTGGTCAGCACTAATAAACCTGGCTTCTGGAAACAGTAAGGGTCCTTCAGTCTTCTATCCCTCAGTCATCTGCTGTTGCTTACTTGAAAGTTTGTGAGCAAAAGTTTGTGAGGTGAAAGTTCCTGATAATGTAGGGTAAAAGTTTATGAGTTGAACTTTCTTGAGGCCAAGGGTAAAGTGAAAGTTGAGATAAAATTTATTTTTAAAATTTAATTTAATCATTTTTTGAGTTGAAATTTCTCAAGGCCTAGTCTGCTTCCCTACAGCTGCTCCAGGGCCTTCTGTTTACTGATTAAGCAGGGTCCACCTGGTGATGTCTGTATTTCACTCACCCAAGACCCAAGTATATGAAAGTTCTCTCTTTTCTGAGATCCTCTCAAGTTGTCTTAGTGGGACAACTGCTTTACTCCTTTATTTTTGCTGCTCTATGTTCATTTCCTGGTGATTTTCTGATTGTGGAGAGCTTGGAAATGTCTGACCTATTCCACTGTCTTCCCAGAATGCCCTCTTTCTATATAGAATCCTTCAAACTACTCCAATAATGCTAAAGTTATATGTAACTTCTTCCCATGTAGAAAGGTAGACAGTTTAACCTTATTGAGTTCCTTATGATTTCTCTTTGGTGTTTACCTTTTGTTGCTCCTCTTGAGTCTTGTATTTGAAGGTCAAATTTTCTATTCAGCTCTAGTCTTTTCATCAGGAATGCTTGAGAGTCCTCTATTTCATGAAATATCTATTTTTTCCTTGCTGTCCTTGAAGATAGCAACAACGTAAAGAAAAGTAACTCTGACTTAAGAACTCTCACCAGCATGATGATCAACCCACATCTCCAGAGGGCCTATGAGGAAGCTTGTTACTTTTTTCCTTGAATAGAGATGATGGACACAAGGTGAAGAAACATACATTTTTGGATAAAGCCACTGGAATTTTAAACTGGAAGTGGAAGGAGGTGGAATTAGTAATAGTGATGGGAGGGGAAAAAGAAGGTTCTTTGTGATATTTTAAAAAAATGCATAGGACAGAAGGAAGCTTAGAAGGAAGCAAAAACAGGAGAGTTTTTCAAGAAATTCATGAGAATTTATTATGTTTTTTAAAAAGTATGTGGTATGAAAAATGCAATCCTCTTTTGTGCCCTACTGTGTATATGTAAGGAGTCCAAATTTTTTTTAAAATCTTTTTTTTTCTTTTTAAAGCTCAAGACTGGAAGGTAAATGCTACCTCATAGGTATCAATCACATTTGGGGGCAGAATGTTTGCCGTTGAGGACTGGCATATTGTAATTGAAGGTATACTTTGTACAAAAGAACTCACTTACATCAAAGAGTTTTCACTAGAAGGTACCATGGAGGTTATGTAATCCCACCCCTCATTTTGCTGATGAGGAACTGGAACCCAGAGAGGTAAATGCCTTTCCCCAAGGCCATGCATGTAATATGTAGCAAAGCCAGGATTTGAATCTGCATCCTCTGACTCCAAATCATAACGCTAGGAAAGCCAGAGAGCTCAGAAGTTTGTTCTTTTGAATTTCTTCCAACACCAAGAATCTTCCTCTGTCAAGTGAGAGGTTGGATTGATAATCTCAAAGGTCCCTTCTGGCTCTAATGTTCAGCAAGGCTACATTTTTACAGATAAAGGGGATGCTGTTTAACAGGTCTGAGTAAGGGAAAGGACTTTGTGCTGGAGGGAAAGGGGCAGGGGAAGGGCCAGAAGAGAGTGTGGTTGCTGTGTATTTGCTCACTGTTTTCCTTTGCACCGGTGACCTTCAACGGCCTTCTGTTCCTTCTGTTCCAGTTCGGTTTCCATGGGAACTGGGATGGCAGCGTCATCACTCTGGTGATGTCCCTTGGATGTCACAAATACCTAGGGGAGAAGATATCAGAGAGCGCTAAGCCTAGCCCAGAAGTGACGGGCCACAGAGCACTAAATGCTGCTTTTTATTGTTACTGAACCATATCCGGCTTTCCCCAACTACATTGTAAGCTCCTGGAACACAAGGAAATAAACACATGTTTATTTCATTACCCCTTAGTGCCTAGGGTGGTAATAGATGCATCCACACAAATAGGAACTCAATAGAGACTTGGAGAATGAATAACTCAGTGGGGAGAGAGGGGAAAGGCTGTTAGAAGAGACTGATAGTCTCTCTCCTCAAGGAGCCCAAGTTTAATTAGAAGGATTTGTAATTTAGAGGAGCCCTTTGAGTTTTGTAGTCTAGACCAGGGGTGGGGAACTTTTGGCCTCAAGGTCACTTGTGGCCCTCTGGGTCCTCAAGTGCTACCCTATGACCAAATCCAAACTTCACAGAACAAATCACCTTAATAAAAGAATTTGTTCTGTAAAACTTGGACTCAGTCAAAAGGCTGTACCCAAAGAACCTAGAAGACCACATGTGCCCTCAAGGCAAGTTGCCCTCCTTCTCCCCCCTGTTCTGGACTGTAGGGGACCTTGGGCAAATCACTCAACCTCTCTGAGTCTCAGTTTCCACATCTGCAAAAGAGGGTTAACAATATCACCCACTTCCCAGGATTTATGTATCAAAAAATATTGTATATGTAAAATGCATTATATGCATTTGAGTAGTCTTATGACAATTCTTATTCTTAGAGAATTTTCTCTCCACCCCAACCCCAAATCAAGTTCTAATGAAAGTGGCATTTTACATTGAAAAGCATGAGGCAGACTTTATTTGTAGTAACCAAAAGTATGCCTGAAAAACCTTGAACTAGTTACTTCTTTGCTTAAGTAAAACTCCCATACTTACTTACTCTTCATGGCAGTTTGGGGGAGATGGTCACAAATATTTGAGCAGCTTCTGAGTGATTTCCCAGCAAGCATTTTCAAGGAAAATCTGAAGGCTAGACTCCAACTTTTGTTGGTGGGCTGAGAGGTAGCTACAGGATGTGGAGGGACTCGTGACTGGCTCCTTCCTCTGCCTCTTTCATGCTTGCATGCATACAACAAAAATTTACTGTGTGGCTACGATGTTCAGGGCACTATGGTTTTCCTGACAGAGGATAGAAAGGTAGAACGTTGTCTCCCTCACTGTATTTCAATGGTGTTTAATTTGGTATCATTTAACACTATTACCAATGATCTTTGGTATCTTCAATCACATGATCATTCTACACTGTACTCTGGGGAAGCAAAGGTGAAAAAAAATCTTTCCTTTAGGAGACTGGCAGGAGACTAGCAACAAGAGAGGATACTAGCAAGTAAAAATAGCCAAAATACAAGAGAATTGTGATGGACTATAGGAAGGGTACAAACCAAGCATTATCAGACAGAGACAAAGCAAGGAGAGAGAATTTCATGACAGGGAAAGTCAGGAAATAGCCCATTCAGTTTAATAAGCATTTACTAAGTACTTCGTGCAAGGTACTAGGGATCAAAAGGCAGAAATGAAAAATCCTCACTTTCAAGAAACTTAAATTGTACGGCATTCTTCAGGGGCCAGTTGTGTTTGATCTGGGTTTTGATGATAGGTAGGGCTTCAACAAGTGTGGATGGGGGCAAGGGTGAGGGTCAGGAGAAGAAGGTGAATATGTTCCAGGCAGATGGAACAGCATGAGGAAGAGTTTGGAGAAAGGGAGTCCACTCAGTGAAGGGTAAATAACTGTTTGGCTGGAGAAAATGGTACATTGGGAAAGTTATTCAGGTAGCAACATGTAGGATGGATTGGAGAGGGGAAAGAGACTAGACACGGAAAATCAATTAAGAAATTGGTGTATATAGGGCAGCTAGGTCGTGTAGTAAATAGAGCGCCAGCCCTGGAGTCAGGAGGACCTGAGTTCAAATCTGGCCTCAGACATTTGACACATTGACTAGCTATATGACATTGAGAAAATCACTTAACCCCAATTGCCCTGCCTTCCCTCCTCAAAAGAAAGAAAGAAAGAAAGAAAGGAAGGAAGGAAGAAAGAAAGAAAGAAAGAAAGAAAGAAAGAAAGAAAGAAAGGAAGGAAGGAAGGAAGGAAGGAAGAAAGAAAGGAAGGAAGGAAGGAAGGAAGGAAGGAAGGAAGGAAGGAAGGAAGGAAGAAAGAAAGAAAGAAAGAAAGAAAGAAAGAAAGAAAAAGAAAGAAAACAAACTGTTGTATCACCAGCAAAGGTAATGAGTTAATGAAGTTGCATAGTAGAGTGGTAGAAACAGGAATAGAAAGGAGGGAATAGAATTAAGATATAGATACCACCTTGCAATCAATCGGTTATAGGGGGCTGGGAAAATATTGTAGAGATGATTCTGTGTTTAAGAGTCAGGGTGACTTGGATCCTTGTACTGTCAATGAATAAATATAGCACCTGAAGGAGATTCTCCATCTTACCATGAATGGATTCTTCAGGCCCAAGGGACTCTGTCTTCATCTTGTAAAACTGTAACTCATGGGGTCATTGCATGCTCAATGCAAAGGCATTAAATGAAATTACATAGTAAGAAAAGCAGTAACAAAATGTCCTCAAAAGCTGGGGGAAATTATCCCATAAATATATAAATTCAGTGGAAAGAATGGACAAATGCAGAGAATTCATGTTAAAGTGTGTACAGGAAGGGGTGACCAAATCAGGAAAATATCTGTCTAAGGTGCATATGTGATGAAATACATTTATAGGGAACGTATCATCCGAAACTCTTTCCCAAAGTGGGGAAATTAGAACAGGGCCTTCCCTGAACGTGCACTCTAATAGGCAAAGTGCTGAAAAAGGAGTCATTAAGAAGCAGCTAGGTGGTACAGAGGATAGAACACCAGACCTAGAGTCAAGAGAACCTGAGTTCAAATCTGACCTCAGACACTTGACACTAGTTGTGTGACCCTGGGCAAGTCACTTAACCCTGATTGCCTCCCTCCCCACCCCCCCAAAAAAGTCCAGATTTCAAGGATGGTATAAGTTTGAAAAAGTCATAATATCTGGTCTTCTGTTTTCTCAGCTGGGGACCTTGGTCCAGATGAGCTCTATGGTCTTTTCAACCTCTAAATCTGTGATCCTGTGACTCTCTTTGGGGCTTTGCAGTACTAAAATCACAAACGCCTCTGAACCAGACAAAACAATGTCCATAATGAGTGCAATAATGTAAAGGGAGGCGATGTGCAAAGGTAACTGAAACAAAGATTAATAACAAGGAGCAATTCGGTCCCGGAGAACAAATGATTCATCACACTTCCTTCCTTGCTGCAGAGACGGGAGGGCCGTGGGAATAAAGCATTGTATCTTCAGTCAGACAGGAATGCTTTTGCTTAACTTCTGTTATTGCTATTCATTGGTGGGATATGTTTCAGGAAATAATTGTGATATAAAAAACAAAAGGTGACAATAAATCTCAAAAAAGGAATTAAGTTAATGCTTTTCTGTCAGATGGCGGTGTGTAACTGCCTTGTCACCAGCGGCATACTCCTCGCCTCTTATGCTAACATGATTTGGACTAGGAAGAAAGTTCTTACTCACCACCAGGTTAAACTTGCTGACCATTTAAACCCTCAGTTTATCTTTAGTCCCTTTACTCTCTTCTATCTGTATTCATCTCTCCCTAATTCAGGTGCCCCCACACTTTCCTCCTCATCAAAAACAATTCTCTGCAAAGGATCTGACCCAATCATTTATAATTTAGCGATCACAGGATTGGTGAGTCAGAACCAGAAGGAACCCGAGGGGTCATCTAGTCCAACTCATATGTATTGTGTAAAAATATTTTTCTTTTTCTTTATGTATTCAATTATTTTTAAATTAGTTTTTATCGCTGTCTTTTTTATATCATTGTATTTTCTGTCAGTATTCCTCCCCCTCCCAGAGAGTTATCCTATATAGCAAATAATATTCATTTGTTTTTACAAGCATTCAATACCTTTACCCCCCACTCTCTCCACCCTTCCATCACTTCCTACTCCCCATTAAATAATAAAGAAACCCTTTGAAAACAAACATACTTGTCCAGAAAACCAAATCCCCACATTGGTCATTTTTGGAAATGCTTGCCTTATTCTGGATTTTAAATGCATCACCTATTCAGAGGGTTCAGTCTTCTGGACTTCTTGTTTATTATTGCATTAATCAGAGTCGGTTTTCTCGATGATGTTGCTATCATTGTGAAAATTGTTCTCCTGGTTCTACTCACTCTGTTCTGCATCACTTCATAGAGGTAGGCTGATGAAACTGATGATAATTTCTTATGGCACAATAATACTCCACTGCTTCTAGATCTCAATTTGTTCAGACTTTCCTCAACAAGTAGATATCCCCTTAGCTTCCAGTTGGGGATACTGCAAAAAGAGTTGGTATAAATACTGCTGTACAAATGGATCCTTTTTCTTCTTTCTTCAATCACTTTGGGTATGTAGCCCTAGACATGGTAAAGTGGGGTCAAAGGGTATGCAAAGTTTATTAAGTTTAGGCACATAGTTCCAAATGTCTTCCCAGAATGGCTGGACCAATTCAAAGAATCAACAATGCCGCATTAGTGAATCTGTTCTCCCACAGTCCCTCCAACACTTGCCACTTGTCTTTTTTGTCATCTTTGCCAATCTTGGGAATTCTTTGTGAACTTTCAAGGTTACTTTAACTTGCCTTAATGGTTTGGAGAATTTTTCATACATTATTGATAAATTAGATTTCTTCCTTTGCAAACTGCCTGGTTGTATCCTTTGACCATTTATCTATTCAGGAAAGTCTCTTAGTCTTAGAAATTCAAACCAATTCCTTATATGTCTTGAATATGAGACCTTTACCAGAGAAACTCACTGCAAAGGTTTTTCCCAGTTCTGTGTTTCCATTCTAATTTTAAATATATCATACTTGTTTATGCAATTTGATATCATGGAAATTGCCAATTATATTTTCTGTGATCCTTTCTATTGTGTTTTCCAGTCACTTCTTTAATCCATAGGTTTCAAAGGTAATTTCTTCTCAGCTCCTCTGATTTGCTTATGATGTTAAACTTTTGTTTCTAAGTTTGTGTTCATCTGGACTTTATCTTGGTCTGTGTTATGAAATGTTGATCATTTCTGCCAAGCTGATTTCCAATTTTCCCATTTTCTCCAGCTCATTTTACAGATGAGGAAACCAAGGCAAACATGATTAAATGACTTTCGCAGAGTCACACAACTAGTGTCTGAGGCTAGATTTGAACTCATCTTTCTGACTCCAGGTCTGTCACTCTATCCAATGAACCACCTAGCTGCTCTACAACCTCTAGGATCAGTTGTATGCTTGTCTGACATTTAAAGTCCCTCACAATTGGAATCCAACCAAGGGATAACAGAGGGGGCAATCTGTTGGGTAAAATGGCACAGAATGGGATCTCCCTTGCATGCACAAATATTTACCTCTGCAAAAAGAAAGGATGCTTCATTATGTGAGACGGGTGAAAGAGGGGATAGTGGTGTATGATGCGAGATAAGGAGAGAAGAAGGAGCCTTTGGCAAACAGTCTTAACCTTTTTTCAGTAAAATATGAGGCAATATTCTCAGCTGAAAGCCATGAGAGGTTTCAGAAGGGATGAAATGGTTTGGAAGAACCATTATGGTGAATGGGATGAGTTAATTAGGGAGCTAAAAGAGGATTGCCTTGCCTCCAATGGAGGCTATATAACATACATTTGTAGTACACCCAAGTTTTGTGATTTTCTGCAGTTTTATTAAACAACGTGTGTATAGGATTGAAGGAAGGACACAAGCATTTTAAAAATGCCTACTTTGTGCAGGCATGATGCTGATTGCTTTACAAATATTATCTAATTTGATCCTAACAATAATTTGGGTTGGGATATGCTGTTATTTGTCTCCATTTTACAGTTGAGGAAGCTTAGGTGGATAGAGGTTAAGCAGCTTGCCCAGCATCACAACCTAAGTGCCTGAGGCTGGATTTGAACTCAGGTCTTCCTGACTCCAGGTCCCATGTTTTATCCAATGTACCATCTAGGCAGCAATTAGTGGTGGTGATACAATTCAAGTCAAGGCAAGACTGGAGATTCAATAAGGTGCAAAGAATCAAGGCAAAGAACAGTGTAGAGTTGAGCTGGTTCACAAAGTGTTCGAGATGGGAATAGTAGGAGAATATAACTAGTGAAGGGGTGATGGCCTAGGAAAGAACTAGGGGATCAAGAGACTGGAAGTCACAATGTGGACTGCAAATAGCGTGTGGACTTGCAAGGCAGAGGGAGAGGAACATTTTGGGGGAAGAGATGAAATGGGTCTTTAATCTTCCTCAGAAGCTTGCCCTCACTAGAATCCAAGAAGGCAGATGTTTCAACAGGGCTTTTGAACTCTGCAAAAAGGGTAAGGTGAAAATTGCCTTGTTGTGTCCCTCTGTGAGAGCTCAGACCAAACAAGGGTGGATTCTCACTCTCCCACCTGCTATTTTTACTGAGCAACTGATTAAACCTCTTGTTTTGGGTTTGCTTGCCCATTCTCTGGAGCCTTCTCTCCTAATTTGCACTTAGCACCTCTTAATAGCTTCTGAGATTGCCTCCTAATATAGCCTGACCTCTTCTGTAATAGAAATGGTGGGAGCAGAGGGGGTGTGTGGGTGTGTTACAGTAGCCAGGCTTGCTGTCAGAAACTCAGTCCCTGGTCTGACCACTCTTTCTTCTTCCTTTTGATCTTCCAAAATGGACAGTCTTGGGGATGAACACCCTTTTGAGAACTAGACCTTCTCAACAGGGTATCTGCTCAGGCCTTTAGCTTTGAAACAGAATGTTTAATTCACTGTGAAAACAAAAATGAGACAGCACATTTTTTTCTTCTGGACCTGGATCATCTCTGGAAGCAGTTGTACCAAGTGGAAAGTATGTTTGTTTGACTTTCCTAAGAATTGGATTAATCAGTAGGCAGATAATTTAGCACCTGCTTTGAACAACGATGGGTAATGCAGCTATAAATAAAATAGCCCCTGTTATCTGAGAGTTTACTATCTACTTGGCAAGATTATACACACATGTATATATGTATATGTATATATTATACACACATGTATATGTATGTGTGTGTATATATGTGTGTGTGTACATGCAGTATATTAGGAGGCTGTAAGTTATCTGAAGGAGGAATCACGTCTTATTCATCTCTGGGCATCCCCTGGCCACCCAACTGGTTTTCTTCCCTTGGATCTCTCCCTGCTTCAATCTATGTACCACAGTCAAAGTACCTTATATATAATAAATAATGTATAATAGTAAATCATAACATTTTGAAATTTTTGTGGAATAAACGAATGATTAAGCATATGAAAAAGACAACTGATGATAGCACAGTATTGTGCTAGATGTGGAAGGTATTGTGTCAGGTGAGGGATTCAGCCGGGAAGTACCACAGTTGGTCAGGGAAAGGAAAGATCATTGTGGCTGCATTGGGAAGGCCTGACAGGGGAGGTGGGATTTGAACTGAGAACTAAAGATTAGGCAACAGTCAGCTAGGATGAGAGTGGAGTCATGTGGGGAAACTGTGTGAGCAAAGGTACAGTGGCATGAAAGTATACAATTCTCAGATAAAGCTGAAATTATACATTGGGAATAAGACTAAGAGACAGGTTAGGTTTAGATTGCAGAAGGTCTATTGGTGGTTACCAGATTAAGGCGTTCAGACTTGATTCAGTTCACAATAGGAAGCTGCAGAAGGTTTTTGAGCAAGTAAGATGTGAAGGGGTCTCAACAGCTGTCAGTACATGCAACTGTTGCTTTTTGCTCCCAAACACCTTCCAGATGTCCTCAAGCTAAAATTCTTGGCACAAATGGCCCTACTGATTACACTTGACTGCAACTTGATATATCCTATAAATAAGCACTTAATTTTTCTTCTCTATCCACTATGGGTATTACTTCTCTACACAGAAAACTTAGATCTAAATTTTATTTTATTTTATTTTGGACGGCAATTGGGGTTAAGTGACTTGCCCAAGGTCACATAGCTAGTTTTTCTGTGTTAAGTGTCTGAGGCCAGATTTGAACTCAGGTACTCCTGACTCCAGGGCTGGTGCTCTATTCACTGAGCCACCTAGCTGCCCCTTAGATCTAAATTTTAGATCTGAAATTCGTGCAACCAACAATTTAGAGCTTGAAGAGACCTCAGGAACCATTTAGCCTAATCGCCTCATTTTACAGGCATGGAAACTGAGGAATAGAGAAATGAAATGACTTTTTTAAGTAATAAAAAAATTCAATTAGAATTCAAGCTTAAGTCCTCTGACTCTAGAGGTGCCAAATACACTCCTGAGTGTGATCCAAACCAGATTAAAATGTAATTGAGGAAGACTTAACAAAATAAATATAAAATACAATAGATAATATTATGTTTAATATCAATATGTAAAACTACAATAGCTAACATTTTAAATCTAAGTAAATCTAAGCTTACTGGTATCCATTTTTTCTAATTAACTTTTGTTTATTTTTAATTTACATCATTCATTTCCATGAGATTTTGAGTTACAAATTTTCTTCCCATCTTTCTCCCACTCACCACCCCAAAACAACCATCCCACTATATAGCCCCTCTCCCAATCTGCTCTCTCCTATGTCCTCTCCCATTGCCTCTCTGACTTTCCAGGAGGGCAGGATGGATCTCCCTACCTCAGTGCCTGTATATCTTAATTCCCAATTGCATGTAATTAATAATAATTATGTATATGTATATATATACATACATATGCATATACATGTACATATATTTTAACATTTGATTATAGAACTTTAAATTCTAGATTCTTTTCCTTCCTCTCTCATCACCCACCCCCACTGGAAAGACAAATAATTCAATACAGGCTGTACATGTGTAGTTACGCAGAACATCTCCACAACAGACATATTGTGAGAGACTGATTATATGTCCCTCCTTCCTATCCTGCCCCCCCTTGTTCTATTCTCTGCTTTGTCCCTGGTGCTTTGCAAAAGTGTGTGCTTCTAACAACCCTTCCCCCCACCCTACTCCTTTCCATCATCCTCCCTCTCATCCCCATCTGCCCTACTCTCCTGTAGGGCAAGATGCCCAATTAGGGTATGTGTCATTCCTTCCCTAAGCCAAATTCAATGAGAGTAAGGTTGACCCATTCCCTTTTTGCCTTCTTGTTCTTCCCCTCCATTGTAACAGTTATCCCTTGCCTCTTCTATATGAGATGATTAACCCCATTCTGTCTTTCCTTGTCTCCTCTGATTCTATTCCTCTCCCACCTCTCAATTTCACCTTTTAAGATACCATCTCTGAGCATGGCTAGGTGGTGCAGTGAATAGAGCACCAGACCTGGAGTCAGGAGAACCTGAGTTCAAATCTGGCCTCAGACACTTAACACAAACACTAGCCATGTGACCTTGGGCAAGTCACTTAACCCCAATTGCCCTCCCAAAAGCAAAATAAAATAAAATACCATCCCTTCCTATTCAATTGATCCTGTGCCCTCTGTCTATGTACACATATATATATTCATTCACACACACATATATATATACCCTCCTATATAGACATATGTGTATGTATATATATATGTATATATATATGTATATATACACACACACACATATATACACATTTATATTCCCTTCACCTATCCTCACACTGAGAAAAGTTTCATAAGTTACAATTATCATTTTTCCATGTTGGCATGTAAATAGTTCAGTCTTGATAAGTTCCTTGTGATTTCTTTTCCATGTTTACTTTCTCATGCTTCTTGTATTTCAATGTCAAATTTTCTATTCAATTCTGGTTTTTCAGCAAGAATGCTTGAAAGTCTTCCACTTCATCGAATGACCATATTTTCCCCTGAAACATTATACTCAGTATTGCTGGGTAGGTGATTCTTGGTTTTAATCCTAGCTCCTTTGATCTCTAGAATATTATATTCCAGGCCCTTCAATCCTTTAATGTAGAAGCTTCTAGATCCTGGGTTATCCTGATTGTGTTTCCATAGTATTCAAATTGTTTTTTCTTGGCAGCTTGTAGTATTTGCTCCTTGATCTGGCAACTCCAGAACCTGGCTATAACATTCTTAAGAGTTTTCTTTTGGGGATCTTTTTCGAGAGGTGATCAATGAATTCTTTCAAGTTCTATTTTGTCTTCTGGTTCTAAAATATCAGGACAATTTTCTTTGAGAATTTCTTGAAGGATGCTTTCTAAGTTCTTTTTTTGATCATGGCTTTTAGGTAGTCTGATAATTTTTAAATTGTCTGTCCTGGATCTATTTTCCAGGTCAGTGGTTTTTTCAAGGAGATATTTCACATTGCTTTCTATTTTTTCATTTGTTTGTATCTGTTTAATAGTATCTTGATTTCTCATAAAGTCATTTGCTTCCATTTGTTCCACTCTAATTGTGAAGGAATTATTCTCTTTAGAATACTTTTGAAGTTCTTTTTCCATGTGGCAAATTCAACTTTTTAAGGCATTCTTCTCCTCGTTGAATTTTTGGGCCTCTTTTGCCATTTGAGTTATTCTGTTTTTAAGCTGTTATTTTCTTCAGTCAGACTGTTGACTCTCTTTTGATGATTTTCTTGCACCATTCTCATGTCTCTTCCCAATTTTTCCTCCACTTCTCTTATTTGGTTTTCAAAGTCCTTTTAAAGCTGATCTATGGCTTGTAGGCAATCTTCATGTTTTTTGGAAGCATTTGGTGTGGGAGTTGTGACTGTGTTGTCTTCCTTCCATTCCATGCTTTGATCCTTTTTGTCCCCCAAAATGGATTCTAGATTTTGGTTGCTATTCTTACTTTGCTTCCTTTTTCTGCTCATGTTGGCCAGTGAATTAATTGCTTGATTTTTTAGCTCTGTGGGCTGGTGAGGCTGGTGGCTGGACCACTTCTCTACCTCAAATTTAGCTGGGTTGATAAGTCTGGAAACTGCCACAGCTGATGGTGATCCACTCTTCTGAGCACTCCAGGTGCTGCTTGTCCTCCCCTCCCTGGGGCTAAGCTGTGATTTCAGGCCTGGCTGGTTTTGGCTCCCAGCTCTCTGTGATGAGCCCTTCCTGTCTACCCTCCAGGCTGCCCCTAGCAGGAGATATGTTTTTCTGTAATTTTGTGGGTTCTAGAGCTCTAAAATTTGTTTAGAGTCATATTTTATAGGTATTTGAGGTGGTTGTGGGGGGAGCTGAGGAGTTCTCCTGCTTCTGTGCTGCCATCCTGACTCTGCCCCCCAAATCTTCAGCTTACTGGTATCCTTATGTACATGTTAGTAGCCCCCATTTCTTTTTTAGTTTGACATCACTGTTCTAAATATAGCTGTCTTTCCATAGAATGGTGCCTGGAACATAATAGGTGGTTAATAAGTACTCGTCAACTTGATGAGTATAATTCTTTATTTCTCGGGGTACTCAGAACAGTCCTCTGTTAAAGGCATTGGCTTTTTTAACCAGTTGGTCATTAAGAAGCCATACCGACTTTGGTAAGAATGGAATTTAATTCAGTAATCTTATTAACCAGCTATTATGCACGAGATTCTAAGCTAGGTGCAGGAAGTGCAAGAGAAAAATTATAATCAAGGATTTGTCAGTGATTTCATTAGCTCCCATGGTTGCAGAAATCATATACTATATAATCTGAAGTCTATCCATCCCTAATTATTGACGATGGGATAGCTCTGCATCATCTCTGCGTCATCTCTTATAGGCATCTCAAATTCAACCTGTCCAAGATGAGTTCATTGTCTTTCACCAGAAACCTAAACTCCAAAACACAAACCTAAACTTCACCAAAACTCCAAGTTTTCTCATTTCTGTTGATGGGCCCACCATCCTTCTAGTCAACCAAGTTAATAATTTTGGTGTCATTCTTGAGTATTCCCTCTTATTTACCACCTCCCTCCCCTGAACATATCCAATCAGTTGCCAAGACTTAGAGAATGTATTTCACAACATTTCTCAATATGGCCCCTTCTCTCTGAGTCTCCATCCTAGTTCAAGCCCTCATCAAAAATTAAAATAATTTTTTCAATCATATGTAAAGACTTTTTTTTGCTTTTTGGAGGGGAGAAGGCAGGACCCTTGGAGTTAAGTGACTTGCCCAAGGTCACATGGCTAGTAAGTGTTAAGTGTCTGAGGCCAGATTTGAACTCAGGTCCTCCTGACTCCATGTTCAGTGTTATATTCACTGCACCACCTAGCTGCCCCTGTAAAAAAAAATTTTAACATTCATCTTTTAAAAATATTGAGTTCCAATTTTTCTCCTTCCCTTCTTCACTTCTCCCTTTCTAACACAGTAAGCAATCTGATATGGATTATACATGTGCAAGCATGTAAAACATATTTCCATGTTAGTCAGGTTGTGAAGAAGAAATAGACCAAAAGAAAAGAAACATGGAAAAAAATAAAGAAGGTAAAAATAGTCTGCTTCAATCTAAATTCAAACTCCACTATTTCTTTCTCTGGAGGTGGATAGCATTTTTCCTCATGAGTCCTTTGGATTTGTCTTGGATCATTGTACAATGTTCTAGTGCTGTCTACAACGTTCCATTGGTTCTTCTTATTTCATGTTGTATCATCAACTATACCATTTCAATAGGAAGGTTGAGAACCACTGCCCTATGAGGACCCCAAGAGCCCACTGTATTGCTGCTGCATTGGGCCACCTCTGTTTTCTTGCCATTAAATGTCACCTCCAGAAGGATTCTAGCAAACTGAAAGTGGATCACTTCAGTAAAGAGCAAGGTGACAGAGTGACAGACAGAGGTAGTCAGTGAACCAAGCCTGTCTCTCCTTTCAGGATCCTCACTTACTTTACAGCCTCACCATCTTCATTATCAAATAGCATTTATGAGATATGTGGCTTTGTACCAAATATTGCCCAGAAAGAATTACATAAACATAGTCCCTGACCTCCAGGAGGCATTGATGCAGGCAAATAAATACAAAATAGAGGCTGGTACAACAACAACAAGACTATCTGGATTTTCCATATGACTTTCTTTGACCTTCATAGTTTGTGCTCTTGATCCCAGCTCTTCCAACTCCTCTGGGAGGTTGCTCCTTCAATAATTTCCTCCTCCCCGACTGCTAATCTTTAGCGTCTCCTCATCTATCATTTCCTTCCCTGCTGCTTACAAAAATGCCCAGCTTTCATCAGTTCCTACAAACACAAACAAAAACTAAACTAATTTCTCAAGTTGGTAGCCCGTATTCCTACTCTCTATTTTGGTCAAACTGACTCCTATCATTTCTTCTCTCACTCACTTCTCAGTCCTATTTCCTCATCTCTCAGATGGAACTGCTTTCTCTGAGATTATCAGTGATCTCTTAATTGGTAAATTACACGACCTATTCTAGGTCTGTTCTTGATTCCATTGCAGCTTTTGACACTGCTGCCCTCTCTGTCTTAAAGAATACTCTTCCCTCCCTGGGTTTTTATGACCCTGTTGTTCCCTAGTTCTTTTCCTCCTTGTTTGACTGCTCCTCTCTTTCCTTTGCCAGATCATCATCCCATACCTACAAGGTGCTTGCATGATAATGGGAGGGGCAACGACTTATTTAAATATATACAATACCTAAAAAGAGAACAAATAAAAATAAATGCAAAGTAGTTAGATACCAGAGAGTCTGAGAGGGAGAACCTTAGCAGTTGGGCTACCTTTATGCAGAAAGTGTTGCTTGACCTACCTAGATTATGAGGGAAGAGAGAGATTATAGGTGGCAGAGGTGAAGAAGGGATGCATTCTAATCCAAGGAGACAGCCATTACAAAAGTAAAGAAGGGATCTGAAGCTCAAAATACCAAAAAGAGAACTCATCTTTTCCCCTGGAGCCATCCCTTTTCCAAACATGTCTGTTATTGTGGAAAGCATCAACATCTTCCTAATAGCCTTGGTTTAAAATCTTGGTGGCATCCTCAACTCCTCAGTCTTACTGCATATATCCAAATCACTTGCTAAGTCTGATCATTTTTACCTTCACAGCATCATTAATATGTTTTCCTTTCTTTTCCCTCCTAGCTACCATGCTAGTTCAGGCCTCATCATGTCTTGCCTGATCTCCCTGACTTTCCACACTATAATCCATCCTCCACTCCTTTGCAATGATTGATCTGCATATCCATAGTTCCACATCACCAACTACTTATTGGACAACTCACCTGTAGGTATTTCAAATTCAGCATGTTCAAAATGGAACTCATTATCCTTCTACCCAAGCCCATTTCTGATCCTAACTTCCTTTTTATTGAGGGTACCACCATCATTTCAGTCTCCCAGATTTGTAATATCAAAGCCATCCTTGATTCTCCACTTGGCTTCATTCCCCACATGTCCAATCAATTACTAAGTTTTGCAGATTTAATTTCTACATTATCTTATATACCCAACCCCATCTCTGTGTTTACACAACAACCATCTTAGTTCAGGTTTTCATCACCACCACCACCCCAAGCCTAGACTTTGCAATAGACTCTTTTTCAGTATCCCAAAATCCATTCTCTCCCATCTCTATTCCATCTTTAAGATACCACCCAAACTGATATTCTTACAACACAGGTCTGACCATGTTTCTTATGAAATGACCCTTTTCTTGTGAAATGACACTAGTTCTCTATTACTGCTAAAATATCATGTTGACATTTAAAGCTTTTCGTAATCTGGCAGCAACAACCCTTTCTAGACTGATTTCTCATAACTATAGCTTCACAAATTTATGTTATAGCCAGACTAGCCCTTGCTATTCCATCTCTTGCCTCCTTTCCCTTCTACTGGTCTTTCTGTGCCTAGAATTCATTCCTCTCCATCTTTCTGTCTCTTTAAGAGTTCTTAGATTCCTTGATGATTCAATTTAAGTTTCTTCTTCAATATGAGCTCTTTGCTGTTACCCTAAAATGTTGGCATCTCACCTGTTCTTCCCACCCACCCTGTCTCCATTATTCAGTATTTATTTTGTACATATTTGTCATTGACTTATGAGTGCACATAAATCTCCCCTCCCCTCCTCAACACATATTGGGCCCTGTAAACTTGAGGGCAGGAAATGTTTCATTTTTACCTTTGGATTGCCATCATTTAGCACACTCCTTCGTGTATAGTATGCACTTAAGAAATGCTTGTTTAGTTGAATTTGATTATCAGGTGCTTTTCTCAATGAAACAACAGGGTAACCTTTTTTTTTATAACTTTACGGAAAGGCTTCAAATTGGGGGTAAAAAACGAAAAAGGAAAAGTTGAAGGAGCAAAGTGACAGGTCAAATTTACTTACTTTCTAGAATTAATCTCTGGAGAACCCTGATGATCAAATTATTTCTTCAGCCAGTTGTGGAGAGAGTGACACATAGTACTGAACATGAAGTCCCAGGGCCTGGGTTCAAATCCTACCTCTTCAATTTAGCTTGCTACTGCAAAATGAAGGTTTTGAACCAGATGACCTCTGAGGTCTCTTCTGCTTGGAGTCTATGACTCTATGATCTTTCATTATGAATGTCTTCACTTTGTTCTGGACAGCCTTGAGACTTGAGGCCAGAGTGCTAACTGGACCCTGAAATTAGTGAAATCTCCTGTGTGGTCCCCCTGTGTTCTGATAAGATAAGATCAAGATTTCTAAAGGGAAGGCAGTTTGCTTTTGGGCTCCTCTCTGTCTCGCATGCAATACCACCCTGCACCTGCATTCTGGTAAAAAGGGGAGGGGGGCTTTCCAGAGTCCTCTTTCCCCACCAGCCAAATATACACAATGGTTTTATTTTAACTACTTTCAACTTTCAGATTGTAAGAATTTGTTACTATATAAACTCTGCTTAAACCAAGGCTCGGGACAGATCCAGGGATTTGTTCCTGGGCTGCTGCTGGCCAGCAATAAACTGATGCCTCCTGAGTTGACTGTTGGTCTCGGTCTCTGATTATTGCTTGATGTCTAGCTCAACTTGAGTCACTAAGTTGCTAGTCATCTGAGGGATTTTAACAATGCTATCCTGAAAGCCAGTCACTCCAATGGAAAGAAGAACTTGTCAGTTGGGATGCTTTGAAATGAATTCTTTTTATTTTGGTATTTGTGAAAAGTCTGTCTTGCACATGGTATTGCAAAGGCAGAAAAAAGAAAAACATCTTAACTCCCACTCAGAACAAGGACTGTAACACCCCAAGGTTATTATAAACATGGGAAGTTTGGTTGGATAAAGGTCTGTGTGCACTGTACTGTGTTATGAAGATACACTTTGGCAATGACCTCAGAGCCCGACTTGGGTGCCTGACCTTAGAAAGCCTGAAAATAAAAGGGGCTCAGCATTTGGAAGAAGGAAAGCAGTTCACACTCTGACTCTTAGCCCCATTTCTGTGGAATCTATAAGGCAGGTGTGAACTAGTCAAAAGGGAGCGTGCAGCTCTGAGGGCTGGTCAGAGGCAAACTGGACTGCAGTGTGCGATCCTTTTGGCTCTGATTTGGCATGCCCACCATAAATGTCAATCCAGGGTGGGGGTTGTTCTTTCCCTGAAGACAACAGAGATTAAAGTTTACATTCAATAACACCCTTGTTTTCTATTTTTCTAGGAAAACATTCCCTGTAAGTGGCATTAGAAGATCATTGAATGCTAAAAGGGACCTTAAGGATAATCTCCTCTAACTCTTTCATTTTATAGATGAGTAAACTGAGCCTATCATTCATCTGGGTAGTCTGGGGAACAATTAGAATGTGATTTTAACCTCTTGAATGTGCATTCTTTTCCTGCTGCAATCTATTTGTAAGAAGAGGTGATTATTTTATTGATTATTCTGTCACATTAAAACAGCAGCGACACTTGATGGATGGGAGCAGAGAGCAACATCTCCCTGCCTCAAATGTACTCCTTCCCTCTTCCTCATAATCCCTGCTTTCTTTGAAGGATTTTCAGTTTTATGTGCAGTCATCTTTTTTATTGTTATTATACTGTCTTATGGAAATGCTAACTTTATTCCATAAATTAAAAATAAATTATTAAAAAAAAGATGTACCTCAGGCACCATGCTCTATCCAAAGCTTGATTCCCGTTTCCAGCCATCCTTTCCCCAACTGCTAGTATATTCCCCCCAAACTACTTTTCATTTTATTTATTGATTTATTTTTTATTTTTATTTATGTTTTAGCTACTTTTAAATATATTTGTACTTAGTAATTTTGTTTTTTCCTGTATATTTATGTACTTGTTATCTGCCTCAATAGAATGTAAGCTCATTCCTAGACTAAAAATGGTTTCCTTATTTGTACTTGTATCCCCGGCCCCTGGTATAGTGCCCTACATAGAGTGGATAGTTTAAAAATAGGCAATCAGTGAGTCAGTCATTCAGTAAACATTTATCAAACACCTGGGAGGTAGGGGGTTTTCAGGGAGGACTAGCACCTGGGGTACGAGGACTTTCCAAACTCTTTTCAGGGTTGCTAATCCACCTTTGGTGTTCACCTTCACCTAACTCTCACCTGTGACTCCAAGAAGCTGTAGCAACAGCCACATCCCAGGAAAGCCACCTCGCCAGACAGGCCAAACCAACAGGTAACCCACAGGGCTCAAACCAGGAGGTGAGCTGTCTACCCCAAGAATTTGAAGGTGTCCCCCAGTGGAATGGGTGGATGAGAACAATTTGTTCCAACAGACCTGAAGGTGGCTGAAGCAGGCACTGTGGAGACTTAGAACCTTGTCAGACATCAAAGACACTAAGGTCATTCACTGCATCCCAGGCCATCGACAGTGATCTTGACTTTTGTCCTGTCACTGGGTCCTGATGATTCTGGAAGAGAGAGTGTGGCTTACAACTTTGTAGAGCTCTGCCTCACTCAAATCCAATTCACTGGCTGCAAATCAAGAGGTCACCCTATGAGGTCATTGTTTCCTCTTTGAAAAGGAAGGACAAACTGCAACATTAAGCACCTTCCTCCAAATCCTCCATTTAACAAGACACATCTTCTCATTAATCACCTGGTTACACTACTCTAGAACTTCACTTACCTCTCTACCAGGAATAGCCCAGGAATCTCCTTATCAGCATCCTACAAGATCACATCAGCCTTGGTACCCTACCCTAGGACTCTCTTCCAAATGGGGGGTGGGGTGGAGCAATGAACTCCAAAATCCTCCATTGAAGGAAAATTTGCTGATAGATTGAAATGAATAATTATGCAGAAGTGGTGTAAAAGACATGAAATCAGAACAATCAATGGACCTGACACACAGTGAGAACAGTAGGTAATGAATAAATAGACCTTTTGCTTCACTGATATCCATATGATGGGAAAAGAATGAAATGAAGGTCTGCAACACATTGAGTGAACCCTTTGTGGGTTGGATGGAATGGACATGGGTGAAATTTCCAAGGGTTGAGCAGGCATGGATGAGTTGAAATGTTTATCATAGAGAACATTCACAAAGATTTGATCACAGAGTATTGAAATATAATGATAGACATTTTGTAGTCTATTGTGATGTAGATTAAATTTATAATAGACTTCTATTTTTGTGTATTTTTCCAAGTATTTTCTTCCTCCCTTCCCCCTCCTCCCCTCAGTTTAAATTGCCCCCAATGAGTCCCTGAACAAATGATTAAGCTGGTTATCAGAGGAGTCCTCATCTACAAAACAAAAAGGCTGGATATCATGATTCTCTAATTTCTATGATTCTATGGTTCTAAGGCAGGGGTTCTTAACCTTTCTTTGTGTCATCGACACTTACTTTAGTGGTCTGTTGAAAGCTCTAGAACTCTTTTTAAAATAATGTTCTTTAATGCAAAAGATAAATTACTTAGTATTACAAAGGAAATCAAATGTATTTCAATAGAGTTATCAAAATATTTTTAAAACAAGTACACAGAGCCCAGGTTAAGGGATCCATCCAGCATTTTTAAGAGCTACTTTGGTCCATCCAACACATTGGTATGCTGACTGTTAACAGATCTTGGTGAGAAGGAAGTATCTATTCCACTTTTACAGAAACGTATTCTCCCACCCAGATTTAGAGTCAGTTATATGACACAATGATTAAAACACTGGACTTGGAGTCAGAAAGACCTGAGTTCAAATCCAATCTTAGACATTTACTATATATGTAACCATGGGCAAATCATTTAACCTCTCTTTGCCTCATGTGGATATATAAAATGTGGATAATAATAGCACTTTTCCCCCAGGTGGATGTGAGAATCAAATGAGATAATATTTATAAAGTGCTTTGAGTGGTGCCTGGACCAAAATAGGGCTTAATAAGTATTTCCTTCCCTCCCTCCTTCCTTCCTTCCTTCCTTCTTTCCTTCCTCCCTTCCTTCCTTCTTTTCCTTCCTTCCTTTCCTTCCTTCCTTCATTCCTTCCTTCCTTCTTTTCCTTCCTTCCCTCCTTCCCTCCTTCCCTCCCTCCTTCCCTCCTTCCTTCCTTCCTTCCTTCCTTCCTTCTTTTCCTTCCTTCCCTCCTTCCCTCACTCCTTCCTTCCTTCCTTCCTTCCTTCCTTCCTTCCTTCCTTCCTTCCTTCCTTCCTTCCTTCCTTCCTTCCTTCCTTCCTTCCTTTCCTTCCTGTGGTATTGGTGGGTTTGGGAGAAGAATTAATTGAATTGGGTAAACCATGATGATTATCCAGTAATGGTCATCCTATTCAGGGAGAATCTGTGTACTGAGAATAACTTTCCCTTTATTCCATGCACCTTTCATGTAATCCTACATAAGGGCCTAGCACAATGCTGCTCACATAATAAACATAAATGCTCTGTGATCATTAAAAGAGGAAAGGGCCTACATATACAAAAATATTTATAGCAGCTCTTTTTATGGTGGCAAAGAATTGGAAATTGAGGGGATGCCCATCAGTTTGAGAACTGCTGAATAAGTTGTGGTATATGAATGTGATGGGATACTATTTATATTATAAGAAATGAGCAGGATGATTTCAGAAAAGACTGGAAAGACTTACATAAACTGATATATAGTGAAATGAGTAGAAACAGGAGAACATTGTATACAGTAACAGTAACAATATTGTTTGTTGATCAGCTATGAATGACTTAGCTGTCCTCAGCAATAAAATGATCCAAGACAATTCCAAAGGACTCATAATGGAAAATACTATCCACCTCCAGAGAAAGAAAGGATGTAGTCTGAATGTAGATAGAAGTATACTGTTTCCACTTTATTTTTCCTGGTTTTCCCCTTTGTTCTGTTTCTTTTTTCATAACATGACTAATATAGAAATATGTTTTACATGATTGTGCACATATAATCTATATTAAATTGCTTACCATCTTAGAGAGTGAGAAGATGAGGAAGAGGGGGAAAAAATCTGGAACTCTAAAAAAAATGTTAAAAATTGTCTTCACATGTAGTTGGAAAAAATAAAATACAACTTAAAAAGAAAAAAAAGATTACTCTGTGCCCTCCCAGAGCCCAAAGGCAAAAGCTTTTTGTTGTTGTTGTTGGGGTTGGGGTGGGAAGATGCTTTGATATAGTCTCTAAAGAAGGCAAAGGACACAGAAGGCAGAGATAAGAAAGAGGGATGGTGATGCAGAAGGATCCTTGAACTTGAGCCAGGAGACACCTGAGGGCCTGATTTCTGGCTCTGATAGTTACTTGTTGTGGGATCACAGGCAAGTCCCTTTGCCTGTCTCAGCCTTAATTTCTACATCCATAAAATAGGGTTAGGAATACTTTTCAAGTATTCTTTGCAAGAGAGTCAATGGATATCTGGTGACTGGGCTGTTTAGTGGAAGGAGAGAGCTGAACCTCCCTACTGCTTCCCTTCATCCTGATCGGCCCCCAGATAGCAGGAGGACTTTGGGGTCAGAAACCCTGGGGTCATATTGGACTTTTGACACATTCTGACTTTTTGACCCCAGCAAATCACTTAATCTTCCAGTGTCAATGGTCAATTGTTTGTTTCTACATCATAAAATTCCCATGCCAGTGAAATCACAGATTCCAGCAACAACAAAAATAATTTAAACACTGACTTTACAGGATTGTTGTCCTTGTGAGGAAGCATTTTGAAAACATAAAAATGATAAGAGAATTGTAAGTTGTGGAGACGTGTTCAAAAAGTGACTTCACAAACCAGAATATGAAATTGAGAAGAATAATTGAATCATATTCAAGTGACAGAGATGAGATTGGTTAGTTTAGTTTGCAGTTAATATCCCTGAAGGTCTTTGAAGGAAAGTACCTGGAAAAAAGGCAAGTATTGTGAGATATTGGGCCAGTAGAATAGCCCTGGTTGAGCTAGGGGGAAGAGATAAATGAGGCTAACAACATTGTATTTGAGACTAGGTAAAGGGCAAAGCATGAAGACAGAGAAGATTCTTTTCTCTGCATCTAAGAACCACATGTTCCACAATTCAAAGGCAAAGAAGACTCAGATCTGAAGAAATTGAAACATAGATGATGTGGAAAGTTAGAGGAGAGATATGTGGATACAGAATTTCCTGCCTCCCTTTCCTGCCTTCTTCCTCACCTACCTTCTAGGAAGCTTATCCACAGGAGGCAATTACCATTTCTTCAGCTAGCTGGAAAATGCAAATGTGCCTAAGGAGAAAAATGAAAATAGATTCTTCTGAGTAAAATGCAAGACAAACATTAAGACAGAAAGAAAAGAGATGACAAGAAATATAAAGAAAAACTTCAGGAATGTATATATGTATATAAAACACTTAAATTGCAGTAAAGACACTAAATTACAAATTCCCGTTGTCAGAGGAATTAATTAGTGATACTTACAGCAGAACTTTTCCTCCCTCTCTATCTCCTTTGGGTCATGAGATTATAGAAAGAATGCAAATGGAAAGGAAAAATAGAAATAGCTGAGTAAATGGACTTCAGATAGCTTTTAGTATGATATGGGAATGCAAGATGGTTGCCTCATTTCCTTAGACCCACAAACCCTGGTCTTAGAGTAGGACTCAGACAGTTAGGAGAAACCAGAAAGTCGCCTTCCCCTAATTTAGATTCATGGAAACCTTATAGTTTAACAGGACCTTATAGATCATCTGCTCAAAGTCCCTCATTTTATAAATGAGGAAGTGGAGGTCTAGAAATGTGAAGTGACTTCTCTAGGGTCATACTGCTAGTTAAATGAAGTTCTGGAACTAGAACCAAAGAATCCTAATGATATATAAACCAAAAATTTTCTTTTTTCTTTTTAAAATTATATATCTTATTATATTATCTATTATATTAAATATGAATATATTATAAATATTATATTAAATATAAATAATAAATATATTATATGTATATATATGTATGTGTATGTATATATATAATATATATATATATACATATATATGAAACATTTGATTTTAGAACTTTAAATTCTAGATTCTTTCCCTTCCTCCCTCATCACCCACCCCCACTGGAAAGGCAAGCAATTTAATACAGGCCATATATGTGTAGTTATGCAAAACATCTCCACAATGGACATATTATAAAAGACTGACTATATTTCCCTCCATCCTAT
>CM053596.1:134878745-134927552 GCA_028646575.1 Pseudocheirus occidentalis | reverse complement strand
GAGGGTATATATGTGTATGAATACATATCTGAGCATGTTTGTATATGTATACATAGAGGGTACGGGATCAATTGAATACAAAGGGATGATACATTAAAAGGTGAAATTCTGAGGTGGAAGAGGACTAGAATGAGAGGAGACAGGGAGAGACAAAATGGGGTTAATCATCCCATATAGAAGAGGCAAGGGATAACTGTTGCAACTTTACCTTTATTTACTCTCATTGAATTTGGCTTAGGGAAGGAACAACATAAACTCTAAACTGGATATCATGCCACACAGGAGAGTAGAGGGTATGGGGATGACAGATGGGATGACAGAGGGGAGGGCAGGGTCTGGGGGAGGGTTGCTAGAAGCACACACTTCAGTAAAGGGACAGGGACAGAGTAGAGAATAGAACAAGTGGGGGGCAGGATAGGAAGGAGGAATATATAATCAGTGTCTCACAATAGGTCCACTGTGGATTGAATTGCTTGTCCTTCCAGTGGGGGTGGGTGACAAGGGAGGAACCAAAAGAATCTAGAATTTAAAGCTCTACAATCAAATATTAAAAAACAAAACAAAACACACACACACACACACATATATAATTATTAACTACATGCAACTGGGAATTAAAATATACAGGGACTAGGGTAGGGAGACCTTCCCTGCCCTACCAGAAAGTTATAGTGGTGTTGGAGGAGGGCATAAAAGAGAGCAGATTGGGGGAGGGATTTTACAGTGGGATCGATGTTGGGGTAGGGGAAAGACGGGGAGAAAATTTGTAACTCAAAATCTCATGGAAAGTAATGATGTAAACAAAAAAATAAAAATAATTAATTAAAAAAAAGACCTGGGTCCGACTCTAGTTTCCATCATGCATGTGTTATGTGACCTTGGTTAACTTCTCTGAGTCTCATTTTCCTCATCTGTCAAATAGAATCAGCCTGATCTATTGAAAGGGGTTCTGTGTCAACAGAGGGAGTCTTAGACTAGATCTGGCTTGCTATATGATTTTAATCATTACTTTATCTTTTTAAACCTCATTTTTCTCATGTCTGAAATGAAAGAATTGGATTAGGTGATCTCTGAAGTCTCTTCCAGTTTAGCATTTCCCTATCAATCCATCCATCTATCCATCCATCCATCCATCCATCCATCCATCCATCTATCCATCCATCCACCTATTATTTTTTCTTCATTTATTTTCCTTCCTCTCTCCCTCCCTCCCTCCCTCCCTCCCTTCCTTCCTTCCTTCCTTGCTTCCTTCCTTCCTTCCTTCCTTCCTTCCTTCCTCTCTTTTTCTCTATCTTGAAGGATTACCATGAGGATAAAGGTAATCAATGTATATAAAAATGTCTTGTTAATATAAAGTTTTACATACACATTTGAATGGTAGCTTCTCAGCATGAATAAAATAGCTAGCTGACAAAAGGAAGCTTTGTATTTCCATTATTCTTCCCAAGAGAGTTAATGACTGAGTGTGATACAAGGGCTTTGCAACCAGCCTAGAATTTGGTCAGTGAATTCTTTAGGGATCGTATGTGTCTATTCTGATGCATTAGGGAGAGCTTTTTATTCAGGGTGTGTAGGTTCATTGAGACCCAGTGAAATTCATTCTACATTCAGTAACACATTTAGGAGTCCTAGTTTACGCTCCTAGTGTATGTATCTTCTCCCCCCACCCCCTTACTTGGTCATTGATTGCAATAAACCTCACAGAACTCTTTGAGAGTTCTAGAAGGTAAACCCTAGGGAATAACCATGTCTGTTATGGGGAAACAGATGGCTGCTTACATAGCTTTCAGTTTCTTTAACCCGGCCTCGTATGCTCACCTCCAGAAAGGTAATTTCCTCTCCAATATTACCCCTCCGTTTGTCTAGTGCCAATTTAAAGGTTCTCCACCTGTTCTCAGCCAATGTCAGGGATGGCACTAATATGCTTGTGAATCAAATGTCTTTTGTGCTCAGGTGATGAGGGGGAGAAGGTATACTTGAATCAGACATTGTAAATTGTCCATTCATCAGTGAAGGTCTGGTTCTTAGCAATTTAAAATGTCCATTCCTCACCCCTCCAATTTTTGTTGATTTTAAAAGGACCAGGCCAGACTAATTAACTTATGGAAAAGGTGTCTAGTTTAGAAGCTATTTAAATAGGGGTCTTTTGCTAACCTGATCTTTTGTAAATCTGAGCTTTTAAATTTGCCTTTACATAGCCATAGTAAATTAAAAAGTTGGCCACAAATTCCCCACCCCTCACCCCCATGACATTTTCCGCATGAAGCTTTGGTCTTGGAGAATCTCTAAGTACTTTGCAAATGTTAAGTTTCATAGTCCCTATAATAAGCTTGGTACTAGTGACCATTGTGCTGAATGGAAAGATGAGACTTGAATAGAGTCTACACAGTCCAAAAATGAAGGGGAGAGTGGACAATCATATAGATAATTTGATTAACATAAAAAAGTTGTTTTGGATCAGGGATTCTTAACCTTTTGGTGACCCTGGACTTCCTGGGAAGTTTGATTAAGCTTCTGGATACCTCAGAATCATGTTCTGAAATGCATAAAATAAAATATGTAAGATTACAAAGGAAATGAAAGTTTAGTTAAAGTGATGTATCTTTCCCCAACCAAATACACAGAACTCCAGAAAGGGGTCTGTGAATCCCAGGTTAAGAACCTTTGACTTAGACAGCTGCCTAGGGTAGTGGTGTTCATCCTTCATTTTCGAAAAGCACAAATGATTTCACAGGGTAATGTCTCTCAACTTGCACATGAATTGGATTGAAGTGAGGCAGAGTTATACAAAGTCATCAGCCTCACCTTCTCTTCCAGAGTCATCAAAATCCAGTTGCAAGACAATGGCCTAGGGATATAGTGGATGACCTTGGAATCTTTGGTGCCTGATCAAATTTTAAGTGTTCCACAATGTCTGCTTCAGTCACATTCATGGTCATAGGAACAACATGTTCTCATCCACCCATTCTGCCAGAGGAAGTCTTCACATACTTGGAGTACACACCCCTCTAAATCACCAACTAGTTTGAGCCCCGTGGTTACCCTGGTTTAGCCCATCTGCTCTCTTGGTTTTACCATGGTGTGACCACTGCACATGCTACAGCTTCTTGGAGCCACAGGGGAGAGTTGAGTGATGGTGGACACCAAAGGTGGATGAACAGCCCTGAAAGGGCTCAGTACACCTTCACATCAGAGGTGCTAGTCTTTCCTCAATACCCCATCTAGCCCTATCTAGGATATGGAGACAGTAAGTGACTTACCCATGATTATATAGTCAGTATGGGGAAAAGGCAAGTCTTCCTGGCTCCAAAGTCCAACCTCCATTCATTTTATAGTCTTGTCCTTCTCTCTAGACAACTTTCTGTTCCAGATTATTCCTAAAGTAGATTTTTCTTTCCTTGGAATTATCCAATTTCTATAGAATTATCCAATCTGAATAAACTATTTATTTGCCACTCTAGAGTGAACAGATTTAGTTCCAAATACTTAAGGTCTCTTAAAATGAATCTTTTCCTATGAATTATCCATTGAAATTGGTCACACATGAGATTATCTGACCAACGACTTCATCACTTGCTGGCTGGTCTACTAGAGATGATCCTTTCCATATTTAGGTTAGTTGGTCTTTTGAAAGCATCTCAGTCCCAGCTTTGTACAATTTTCCAGGGCTTACATCCTTCAAGAGTTCAGGGTCACTTTCATGACACGATAAAGCTTTGGTGTTGAGCATTTCCCCCATAGCCTGAATTGTCTCCATAGTTATTAGCACTCCCCTTTATTTTCTGTACAAAGCCTCAGCTCTGACCCAACACCAGGTTCAGAGCTGTAGCCAACCTCCTGCTCCATGACTGTGTTCATCACTAGTCTCTTTCTTCATTTCCCCAACCACTTATGACTTCAGTTTCACAATAGTGCTTTGTCACTGAGTGTTTTTCTCTTAGATTATTAAAAAAGTAAGAGCATCGAGCCTATCTGAAGTGTAGGAGCTGAAATGTAATGCAAGTGGATGCTTGTTTATAACAAGGAACAGTTTTGGAGGATCAGATCCACTTCCTTGTGATGGATTTTTAGCCATCAGAATGGCATTTTCTTTCTTCAATAAGCAGGCTGAGAAATCCTATGTAGGCAGAGCAAGGGTTGACACATTGATTTCAGTGACTTCTCTAGCAACAACCAAGTCAGATAGGATGAATGACTCCTTCCCTAGCAAGCCATTCTCTCCCATTTAATTGCCTTTCACAATTCATTAATTCCCCAGAGACTAGAAAAAAATGGTATTTCCCAATTATCCTGCCACTGGGAGAACATTGAAGGTGGATCGAAACTGAGGCTCAGTAAAAACAACCAACTTAATTGGAGCTGCCTTATAATAAGACAAGGGCTCCTTTTATTCTTGACTTTATACAATGCTCAACCCATTAGTTTCTATGCCATTCTCAGAGCACGTGTCCATGATTCTTGGGCTCAGGCTGAGGCTGCCTTAGGAAATGATTGCTTAAGGGTATGTTTAGATGATTTCTGCATATAATTACCTCTCTATGACTTTTATGTCCTACCAGAGAAATCTAGTACATGGTAAGGTAGAGGGATAGTGTGTGGGAGAAATAGTTGATGGTCATAGAAAATGCTACAGGTCATGTCTCAATCCTGGTACCTGCCAAAATGATAAGGACTTTGTCTACTTGGATCTATTCAACCTAAGCATTAAATGATTTTTTGCTTCTCTAATTTTCCTAAATTATTTTGTCCAGACTTCTCCTTTTTCAAAAAAAAGTCTGAATCACTTTATAGCTTTTATCCTACTTATTGGTCTATGCATCATAGTTTCTCTACTACACTGTAATGTCCTTGAGGAAAGAATCAACCTTGTCTTTGAATTCCATGGCAAGCATTTAATGAATATTTGTTAAAAGTATTTGTGTTACTAAGGTTATATATGAAACTTACTGAAGGTGGGAGTGTTCTTTGATTCTTAAGGAGCATAGAATGTGAAATCTTTTTTTTTTTTTTTTGGAGGGCAGTTGGGGTTAAGTGACTTGCCCAAGGTCACATGGCTAGTTTTTTTGTGTTAAGTGTCTGAGGCCGGATTTGAACTGTATTCACTGCGCCACCTAGCTGCCCCGAATGTGAAATCTTGAAAAGACTCTCTCACTTTACAAGTGAGGAAGCCAATGTCCAGGGAGATGAAGTCATTTGCCCAAGATCACATCAGTAGCAATTAGCAAAACTGGATTTCAAACCCAAGTCATAAGATGCAGAGGTGTCAAATTCACAAAATTTCTGAATCTGGCCCTTCCAGATTAAGATGTAGTTGGAAAATGTTTAATAAAATCAAGAAAACATGAATAATGCCAATTTGTGATTTTCTAAGTCAATATGCAGCCCTTATTCCTGACAGGATGGATCAGAGATCCAGAACAAAAAGATACCTCAAAGGCTACCTAGCCCAATCTCTCATTTTACAGATAAAGAAACTGAGACCAGAGGGAGGTTAAGGAATATTCTACTTCCTCTGAGAAATTTGAAAAAATATCCAATCCCTCTACCACAGGTAATTTCTAATGCACAAAGGCCAAGGCCAGGGGTTAGCTTCTGAAACTTTTGAAATGTAATAAACCAGGTAATGCCTTGGGATCATGAGAATATTGAAATACATAGTTTATGTTTATAAAACCACTAACCTATTGCGGAATTCAGAGAGCTGCATTCTCTCAGTTTTGATGCTATGAAGTCACAGCTTCACATGTAAGAGGTGGTTGTACTAGAATTTTTACTTTGTGAGAGAGTTGGGGCAAAGGTAGAAGTGGGGCTTGTCAAAGGCCATGTTGCCCTCAGCCTGCCCTCTCTTCCCTTTGACTCCCCTATTTTATGTCCCACCCCAGAAAAGGGTTCTGGGGTTTTACCCAAATATTTACAGTCATTTTCATAATATGCCCATGGACACAGGTGAGAAAAATCAGATAACCCTCCACTCCATTTATGGAGTTTCAGTGAGAAGAGTGCATTGTAAGCCTTGATGTACTCGGTAAGTATGATTTTTTTTTATTATTTTTCTTGGGAAGTTGAGGGCAATTTCCATGTGTGTTTCATAAAGAAAAATCACAGCAGTGCATCACCAAGTACCCAGGGCATGTGACCTTGCCTTAGGGTCTAGCAGGGGACTTCACTCCTCTCCTCTTTGTTTAGGACCTCTGACAGTCCAGAAGCAGAGCTTAGAGGACCAGGAAGGGATGAGAGCTGGGAATGGAGGAAGGGCTACGTATTCCAAGGCCAGAAGAGGATGCAGCATCATTGGCCACCTGGAAAACAGGCTGAGGAGAGGCATAGTTTAGATCTAATAGAAATCAGGCAGAAGATATAAGAAAAATGGAATCCTCTCTGCCTCATTTTCTTTCTTTCTACTCCATTTTGGCTTACTTCACACAGCTTCTTTAAGAAAGAACTTGGGCTTTGCAAGATGTTTGAATTTCCACAGCTTAGTGCTTAAAGGATGCTAACAGGAGGAAGAGGTATTGAACAGGGTGGGTTGGGGCAATGTAAATTTTGGAGGCTGAACAGAATTCTGAAGCTGATATCTTTGGAAAAATTTTCTTTCAAGTCTGGTTGGCCAATAAGAATTCTTCCTCTCTGTCCCTCCAATTAGACAGACAAAGGTCATATACCTTCCCTCTCACCTTCCAGGCTTCATCTAGTAAATAATCCCCATGAGTTATATGCAATGATCTGGACTCTCCCCATACCTTCATATGAAAAATAACTAAATTCTTATAAAAGGTAATTTTCTTTTTTGAGTTTCTCCCCTTTATATCATCGCACCCCCCATTTCCCCATGGATCCCTAGTTCTTCTCATATTTCCCATGGGGAGGAGGAGGGAGAATGGGAAAGAGAGAGGGAGCCAGGTTCCTTTTCCTTCCTAGTGTTTTCCTGCCTCAGGCCCTTTGTCCCCAACCCTTTACCCCTAAGTCCAGCACTTTTCTAGTGCAGAGGGCAGTAGTTCTTTTGAGCATGAAGCTTGAGGTTGATTTTTGACAACAAATGGGCATTAGTATTTCCACTTGACCATTCCCAGTACCACTGCTGAAGACCTGGAATTCTTTCACCACTGTTTGGAACTCAAACAGGGCTATTTAGCTCACCCTGGAGATATTCATTACTTTAGTGAAAAGGTTACCTGTAACTATCCCCTTACATGTCATGTTTGGCCCTAAAAATAGGAAGGCTATTGAATTAGGAATCATGAGAACCTAGGAACTATTTTTTGCAGGTGGTTAACAAAAATTTATAATTTCTTTCCTCCCCTCTGCCTCCTCCTCCCCTTTTCATCTCTGTCCTCCAAGTTTTAACACTAAGTCTATAAACCTCACCTTCTTTAGCTCTCACCTTAGGCTCACTCTGGTACATGAAAGAAAAACAATGTGAAAATTAGAAGTGTTTTGAGTTCCTTAGGCAAAAGTTTTCCATGACAGAACCAGCATCTGGTGTTCCTTGACCTGGACGAGATTTGAGGAGCACAGCACGATAGAGAATATGCTTTTTAAAATTGCTAATAAAAACCAAACTTAATCTGACATCCCTGGTCTGGTTTTATTAGGACATAAGGCCAGATTTTACTAGTAGATTCTAAGAGAGTGAATAGACTGATATGTGAAAAACAAACCCAACACACAAGTAACAGAGATCTCAGACAACAGTCTTTCTTCAATGCCAGTTCCACTAACTGGCAAAAGTCCCCAAATAAAGAATGCTTCTTTCTCTGAGGGGAGGGGATGTCTCCTTTGGGAATCCATTTCAAGACCTAATGGGCCCCAGGGAAGAGTGCCTCTTGCCCCTTCCCTTCACCCCACTCCCAGCTCAACCCTTCAGCAAAGTCTGCATCCTTTTATGGAGGCTGCCTAGACATCCAGCTCAGGGAAAGTACCAGTGGGAAGAGAAATGAGGAGCTAAGCAGCAACAAGCAAAAGACATCACAACTATAAGGCAGAAAGCCCAACTTTCACCTTAGAGCCCTGGACATCATTCAGTTGGGACAAGATGGGAGGGGTAGAGCTATGATCCTTACAGGTGAAAGGATCAGGTAGCCCAGCAATGTCTCTACATGCAGGGCTACATCATGGTGCACAGGATGCCATCATGTTGGGAAAGGGGAGGGTTTGCTAAAAATTCCTGTCTTCTCAGAGCCTCTATCGCTTCCAGGGTCACTTAAACAGCCCATCTCAGCTAGCTGGCTTCAGTGGGTCAATTGAGGGTCTCTGGCTGGAGGTTACATTCTGTCTCCCTGGGGCACGGGACTCACACAGAGCTGCTAGTCTCTCTGGCTCTTCCCAGCCCCTCTGCTTCTTCCTCTCCTTCCTCTGCCTTTTGGCCCAACCCCTCCTTGGCACAGCCCCCTAGCAGGGTGGGGCTGGAGAGGTACTGAAGAAGCCTCCCTTCTCGCTGGGCCTCTGCCAGCTCCTTGGCACAGCAGGTGGGTGTGTTGGTCTCGTAGGTGTCATGGAAGGTGTTGTAGTCTACCTCGTAGAAGCCCTTCTCTAGGGTGAGGACTGGCGTGAAGCGGTGACCCCAGAGAACCTCAGTGTCCATATAAGAGCTGCGGGCCTGGCAAGTCATGCCTAGGAGAACAGAAGACAGAGAATTAGAGATAGCCATGGGGAGATGCTGTGCACAGTAGTAAATATATTTACTGATTGATCAATGGGTGTCTGTATGGGATTCTGCCCCCTTAGCCTTTCCAGGGATTCTTTCACACACATGCACATTCATAAAACCACATACATACAAAAATACTTCTGCAACCTCTAGAGCTGAAGCTGTCAGTCAGCCAGTAAGCATTTATTAAGCACCTATTATTTGCCAGGCATTATGCTAAGTACAGAGGATGTAGAAAGAGGCATAAGGCAGGGTCTTGGTCTTGGGATGTTCTATCTGAATGTTCCTCTTCTGGTTAGCTCCCTGGATAAAAAGATTTTGAATGGTATTTCTACAGACAAAAACTACCTCAGCACAACAGCCTGCATTTGAAATTCCATTTGGCCAGCTTGCAGATGTGTGCTATGCTATTGGCTACAAGGCAGATTGGTTTTGTGTGAGTGTGGATGGCTCAGCACAACCTAGCGGCACTTCTGGGAAAATAACAGAATGTGTACAACCTACAGGCAATGGATTGGTAGCATCATACAACTGTACTTCAAGGAGTAATATATATATATAGTCTTTTTGGAAGGGGGAAGGCAGGACATTTGGGGTTAAGTGACTTTCCCAAAGTCACACAGCTAGCATTAAGTATCTGAGGCTGGATTTGAACTCAGGTGCTCCTGACTCCAGGTCTTGTGCTCTATTCACTGTGCCACCTAGCCGCCCCAAGAATTCATAATTTTATCAATGTATGTACTCACTCTATAGATGCAGATAGCGGACCCCTAGTCCTGAATGATGGTAGCTGACACTGACATAGTGCTTTAGAAGTGCAAGGTGCTTTAAAATGGATTATCTCATCTGATCCTTGTAACAACTCGTAAGGCAGACACTATCATTTATCCCCTTTTTACAGATAAAAAAGCTGAGACGGAGAGGGGTTAAATAACTTTCCCAAGATCACACAGCTAATAAGTATCTAAGGCTGGATTTGAATTCAGTTCTTCCCGATTCCAAGTTCAGCACTCTGTCCACTGCACCATACTGGAGGTGATCTTCATGGATTGCTATGGGTAAAAATGCACTGTTCAAGGAGTACAGGGTTTCATATGCAAATCTTTTATTTTTTTGTTTTTCATTGTATACCAAAATGTTCATGCTTGTTATTAATTGTTAGGTTCAGGGCAAAAAAAAGATGTGTATTGTTCAGTGTGCTCAAGGATAGACTTCTCTAAAATTAGCCAGGATGGTCCTTGGGTGAAGGATGATTGCCGGTCTGTGCTCAAAATCTTGTTTGGACCTTTCAGAACTTGGCCTCCACTGGCACTGCATCCAAGAGACTTGAGGTCCCAATAAAGTATCAGAGAAAGCCTTCAGTGGGAGCTGCATGTCCATGTCAAAAAAAAGAGGACTAGTATTATTACCAGTAATTACTAGTCACCTCCACAGTCCCTCCCTAATCTGTATATTTGGAATACACATTTTCTTTTAAAAGAAAGAAATATGCATACCCACACATCCTTGGTTCTTTGCCCAAGGACACTAAATACTTCATCACCTCTTATTCACCATCAACATAGCTCAGGCCCTTTTAGGCGTTCTGTGCTCTCAGTATTTTTAGATTTAGGCTTCCCCCCAGAGAGGGAGGGAAACTATTTTATGGATGAGGAAGTCTCCATGTTTTGGAACACAGAAAGTAAACTTTCAGCAGTCTTTTGGACTAAGGAAATGTGCCCTCTGGGCATGGAGGAGAAATGCTTTTCTCTTGCCCAGAATCCCGATGGGGTCTCACATCAAGGGAACCTGGTTTAAAATTGGTTTATTTATTTATTTTTTAACCAATTTAGATTTTCCTACATTATCAAGTCTGTTTAGGGTTGTAGGCCACGTGCTGTCTTCTCCCAGAAACAACTTGCCCAGGCCACGTCTCCCTCCCTGGGATGAATGTTGCCCTGCTGGGGAGCTGAACAAACGGGGCAAGCGGACTCCAAAGGCTCAACCAGAAAGAAAAGACAGGTGCGAAGCTGGCCCACAATTTACATCAGATAAGTGGTTTAGTTTCTTGCTGTATCTTTCCCTCAGCTTCCAAGGCTTCCCGGATCTGGTTCTTAGGCCCCAACATTGGCCACGATGCGGCTGAGATTCTTACGTGGGCATTCCTACATGAGAGGTGGCCTCCCTTCAACACCTTTAATTTCCTTCGGGCTGTGTGGTTGTCATGCTAGACTAGACTGATATTGCTCCTTCGGTGGGGCTGATGGTGAGGTGCATGTTGCTATGACTGTCCTATAGGAAAGCAAACCTGTTGGGATGCCTTATACCCAACGCTGGGACTCCTGTTAACTCTGGTGTTAGGTGTCAGCTAGGTGATGTAGCAGATGGAGGTAATGGGCTTGGAGCTAAGAAGAACTGAATTAGAATTCTGCCTTGAGTATTTTACTGGTTATGTTAACAATGACAAGTCAATTAATCTGCTTAATCCTTTTCAGCCTCATTTCTCTCATCTGTACAATGGGAATGCTAATAGATTTTTGTGAAGTTCTATTGAGGTACTATATATGCTGCTCTTTGCAAACCTTAAAGCACTATATAAGTCAGGCCTGCACAACCTGTGGCCCCCAGATCTCTTACAACCTGTGTGCCACTTGCAGCATGCCAAAGGATTTCCTCTACATTTCCTCTGCATTTTTTTTGCAGGCCACCCCAAATCCAACGTTGCAGGTTGTGCAGGCCTGATATAAATACCAGTCATTGCTTTTTAATGGCCAGCATTTTACAGACTTCAGTCTTCTTGGCTAAGTGCTCCTATCACCGTGTCCCTCTAACTGCCTCATAATACAGCTCTTTGGTTGGATTTTTACAGCATTTCATACTTTCCAAATTGCTTTCTTATCTAGTGTTTCATGTAAACTTCAGGACAATCCTACAAGGACATAAGAGTGACACTGAAAAATCACAGAGAAAAACACAGAAGAGTGGTCATTGCCACACAGATAGGAAGTCTATTATAAAGGAGCACCAAGAAATATGCCAGACAATGTTATGCCCATCCTCATCTTTAAGGATTTTCCAGTTTTTCTTAGTAACCAGTTATCACTCAATCATCCATGTTTGTTAAAACAATTTTAAATTAATTTTAAAATAGAACCCACTAGGGAAATGAGCTCCCATAACTCTTTTATTCCTATGGGTAGTACCACTTCCCATAGGATAGGGAATGATGCAGACTACAAACGCGTGCTTCAGATTCCCCTCCACTACACTGGTACCAAAGACTAGTGAGCCCTGACTCAAGGTGAGCCCTTCTGAACTAGCATGGATGGTCAAGCTGCTGGGGTTGCATTGTCCCATTGTTTGGAAAGCTGATGCATTTGGGTTTATTCTAGAAATATAGGAATTGTGCTTCTCTTGCTTGGGTTCCCTATAGATTTACCTCTGAAGTCAGGATCAAAGGGAGTTTGAAGGGGGCTTCTCATCCCACCCACCACTCCCCTGGCAGGAGGCTGGCATGGTGTTAGTGTTCTCTATGACTTCTCTGAGAAAAATAACAGTCTTGAGATTGGCCTGCCCCTACCACTTCTTATTGGACAACAGAGCTGACAGGAAGAACATTCCCAAATGCTATTCTATTCTGTTAGGAAGAGAGAAGAGGAACATCCATTTCTTGTTCTGATGATATCTTTGTCTTTGATGTCATCATGGGTGATAATGATGATGAATTTGGGGCCACTAGTCTATCTCTGAATGACCACTTTTTGCCTGAGAATCTCTTTGTTTTGATCCTGACTCCAAGGCCATGGACAGGGTGATTTTCCAAACTGAGCTCATCATTCCCAAGAACTGGTAGTAGTTGGCTTCCAGTTCCTAGAGCAACCAACATGTCCCATTTCAGCAATTCACTGAAACTCCAATGAGATATTTAAGCCCAAGCCACAGAGCAAATCACCCAAGAGTCCCTGTTCTAGCAGCCTCTGGACCCCTGCCTTCCTGATACCCTGCTATTTCAGGTTTGGACTTGAAATATCTCTAGGCTCAATTCCAAAGTGTGGAGGATTTGGGGAGGGAAGATGTTGTTGAGTTTCCTCCTTTCTAGAGCAACTTTCATTCAGCCCCCCAAATCAAGGCTCACTTCTTGGATGATGCCTGGGGTAGGTTTGGTTCATTTTCTGATATCCCCAAATCTGGAAGGGCAGAAAACACAGGCATGGCAGGTGGGGAAAACAGAGATGTGAGTTATAAGACAGAAAA
Source organism: Pseudocheirus occidentalis (assembly GCA_028646575.1). Classification (NCBI taxonomy): domain Eukaryota; kingdom Metazoa; phylum Chordata; class Mammalia; order Diprotodontia; family Pseudocheiridae; genus Pseudocheirus; species Pseudocheirus occidentalis. The sequence goes on along the minus strand of CM053596.1, from coordinate 134,914,672 downwards.
TCAGTGGTAGGAAAGGGCAGGAAAGGGTTTTTGGGATCTAGAATCTTAGGGCCTAGGTTTGAATCCTCACTCAGCTACTCATTCCTTGTATAAACTTGGGTAACACAAACCTCTCTGGGCTTCATTATTTTCATTTGTAAAAATGAGCTGGTTAGATTAGATGTCCTGAGAGGTCACTTTCTCTCTTTACTTCTGATCCTGAGATTCTTCACAATGCCCTGCTGGGGGAAGGAGAGTAGGGGAGGGAGAGGAGAGAGTCAAGGACCATGAGTTGGCTCACAAGCCATCAGCTTTTTAAAACTAAGTTGTGAGCGTGTTACATTGGCACAGAACCAAGAAGGCTCTTTGTCATCAGGTGTCTCTGAGCAGCAGCAGCCCTAGTCTGAGGTGTCAGGTCAGGACACCAGGATGCATTTCCATGGCCCCTTTGGGTATTTATGTCTCATTGAGGATGCAGTATTATGTACAAGGGAAAAACAATGGCTTTTTTGCCCACTGAACAGGCAGGCAGGCAGATGATCTTCTAGGAGCATTCAGACAAAGTCCCATTTTGGGGCAATAGTAAAGATTAAATTGTATCCACAACCACTCCAATTTTCACAACATTTTAAGGTTTACAATGAGATTCCTTTATAACAATGCTGCAAGGGAGGGGTTCAAGTATTCCTCCCCCCCTATTTTACAGGTGAAGAATCTTAAGGTCAGAGAGGTGAGATGATTTATGCAAGCTAGTTAGTGTCAGATCTGGGTGCTAATCCTGTTCTCCTTATCCTAAATTCTACGCTTTCTCCGCTACACCAAGCATTCTCTGTGAACTCTAGTCCAGGAGTCCTTAACCTTTTTTGTATCCCATCCTTTGGCAGTCTGGGGAAGCCTATGAACCTCATTTCAGAATGGTTTTTAAAGCAAATAAAATAAAACACACTGGCTTGCAAAGTAAACCAACTATATTGCAATGTGCTCATCAAAATATTTTTTTAAAAGTTCATGGACCTCAGATGGAGAACTCTTAATCTAGTCCTTTTTAACCCTGGCATGTTGAAATGCTTTAAAAATATATATGAATTTCATAATCTGTGGTACAACAAGTTATAAACTCTCCCAAGGCCTGCATTTTATATTTTCATATAGGGGTTTGACTTTCTTGGACAAGGGAGACAGTGACTGGGCAGTGTCGCAGGATTGTAGATTAAGAGCTATTAGGGTCACTGAGTCCTGGATCCCAGAGAGATGAAGTAAGAACAGGTTTCTAAGGGTAATAGATAGAAGAGTTAGAGCACAGGGAGGTCACCCCAAAATAAATTTCTCCATGGACTTTGAGTACAATTGGCAATGTCTTACCTGTAGCTTCTACCATGCCTTCTAAGATGACTACCACCTCAAACTCCTCCTGATTCAACTGTGCCCTGGACATCTCCCAGAATGGGCTCTTCTCATTGATTTCATGGGAGATGATGAGTGGAGACACTAGGAAGAGGCGGTCATCCCCAGTGTCAAAACCCACATTGATGTCTGTCTGATTCAGGGGAATGAACTCCCCTTCTTTGGTCTGCCTGGACTTGATGAGTTTGGCCCGTATGGAGGCCTCTACAATGTGAGAGTTGCGGAGGTCACCCACCCGGAACATGAGGCAAAGCTTATCATCCCGCATAGAAATGACAGCATTGTTAGAAAACATTAGAGTCTCTGCCCTCTTCTTGGGCTGACTGATCTTGACAAACATGCAGCCTACCATGAAGGCATTGACTATGGAACCTAGGATGGCCTGAACCAATAGGAGGATGATCCCCTCTGGACACTTCTCTGTGATGACCCGGAAGCCATACCCAATTGTGGTCTCTGTTTCAATGGAGAAGAGGAACGCAGAGACAAAGCCACTGAGATTCTCAACACAAGGAACCCAGTTTTTGTCCCCAATGTGGTCCAGGTCTCCCCGAATGTATGCAATGAGCCACCAGATGAAGCCAAAGAATAACCAAGTAATGGTATAGACCATGGTAAAGACAAGTAGGTTGAAGCGCCATTTCAAATCCACCAGTGTTGTGAAGAGGTCACTCAGGTAACGATAGGTTTCCTGAACATTGCCATGATGCACGTTACACTTGCCGCTCTTCTCCATGTATCGTTGCCGAGGCTTCTTGGCTTCCGTCAGAAGACGGGTCCGATCAGTAGTGATAGGGACATAATCGCGGGCCTGTTTGGGAATCTTCCTGGGGTCTCTGGGGGTGGTTCCAATCTCCATGTCTTGGTTCATGGAATTCCTAGAATCTCCAGCCATAGCTTGGCTAGTTTGGGGTAAAAGAGACATAAATCAGTGATACTGATTTTTCTGGTTCAGCTGAGTATATCCTAAGTGGAGAAATCTAGCAAAACAGAGAAACATGGAATCATAATGGTGAAAAGCACCATTAAAATATGCAAATCTATCCCCCTCCACTTTTACATATGGAGAAACTGAGACAAAGTAACTTGTCCAAGTTCACTTAACTGCTTAATGGCAAAGTTGGAACTAGGACCCAGGTCTCCTGAGTCTTTCCACTATATGATTCTACTTCAGATTCTAAAACAACAGTTTTACAAAGTAGAATGCAATGTATTTAGCATGCATAGAATGAATCAATTGAAAAAATATTAATTGCCTACTCTGTGGAAACCATTAGAGGGGGCACAATGTGAATAGAAGATACAGGTTTATAAGTCCTTGCTGTAAGAGTTTTCATTTTAGCAGGAAGCTATTACATACATGTATACACACATGCACACATATAAACACACATGTATACATATATACAAATATATGTGCACACATGTGTATACATGTACACAGAAGCTAAGATACATGGTAAGTGAATTAAAGAGGTATAAAATCCCATGTAAAGTGCAAAGGGGAAAAGGTCATTATCAGCTGAGGGGAATCAGGAGAGAATTCTTGGAGGTGGCAGATAAGCAGGGCTTTAATAGGAATTCCAAACAACAAATATTTCAGGCATAAGGTACAGTACGAACAAAGGCTTGGAAATCATGTTCTTGTACAAAGAGTGCTTGGGTTTGGTAAGTGGGGAAAGGTATGACATTGCCAGGTTACGGAGGAATCTGAAGGCTTAAACTTTAATGTGGTCCAGGTCTCCCTGGTTTAAAGTTTTAAACTTTATTTGGTAGGCAATGGAGAGACACTAAAGATTTTGAGTAGACGGGGAAACAACCAGATATGTAAGAGAGAAAGATTATTTTGGCAATGGTACAAGGGATGGATTAAAGGGGGAAAAGAGTAAAGGCTGGAAAATCTTTCAGGTGGCCTTTGAAATAGTTAGGAAGGTGGTAAGTAGGACCTGTGCTAGTGTGGTGGCCATAGCAAATAGATAGGAGGGGATGATGTAACAGAGATTAAAAATGTAAACTAACATGAAGAGATAAATCTGTCCAAAAGTTTGAGTACATAATAACAGGTGACTATATATAATCCTTACCACCACTATCAAAATGCCACATACATAAGTGTAATCTGACTTGACCTGCTCTGTCAAGATGCCCCAGATACAGTCCCTGCCTTCTAAGAGCTTGTGAACAACAACAGCATATGGCAGGATTTACATCAAATCCTGGAGAGCTGGAAGTGACTTGAGAAATCCTTTAGAATGTCAGTTTCCTAATGTCTTCCAAAGAGGTCCCAGAGAACTTGGTGATAGTGTCCATGCTTTATCCAGCTTGCTTTCATAGACATGTAATCACACCCACTTCTCTACAACTTTCTAACCTAGGAAACTTACAAGTGCATTTCACACATGCCCACATGCAATGGAAAGAATTGGCATTTTTATTGTGATGCTGGCTGAGAATATGTGGAGCCAGAAGACCAAGGTAGTCAATGATTTATACTTTGACTTTTCAAGCTGCCCCCTCCTGGATGTAGATCACATTTAATGTCACCTGGGAGACACAAGCCATTTAGACCCTTTGTCATTTTTATGAGCAAGCTTTTCTTGATTTTACCTACATTCATCTCACTAAAGAATCAGAGCTGTTGTTTAAACAAATGCAAAGCATCCTTCATAAATCTACCAGCACATAAATCCAGCTGCTGCAGCAGCCTCTCCTAGGTATCCCCTACCATAGAAGGTCTCTGAAAGAGCCTTTTTTCTCCCTTCTTTGGCCAAGTCCAGCAGATTCATAATGACCTTCCCCAAATCAAATGATGGGGTCATACAAGGAATGGTTTGCTTTGTATCTTTAATGTGCATTTCCTGTTCTCTTTTTCAGCACCTGCTCCCCACTCCCAGTCAGGCCTCTTACAAGGATAAATGAGACAATGAGATTGAAAGGCTTAGAGCTTTTTTGCAGGAAAGGAGAAAATCAAGTCCAGGCCTGAGGGGTAACTCTTCCTCAAACAGGGGTGGGGAACCTGTGGCCTCAAAGCCATGTATGGCCCTCTAGGTCCTCAAGTGTGGCCTTTTAACTCAATCCAAACATCACAGAACAAATCCCCTTAATAAAAAGGATTTGTTCTAGAAAACTTGGACTCGGTCAAAAGGCTGCTCCCAAGGACCTAGAAGACCCCATGTGGCCTCAAGGCCGCAGGTTCCCTACCCCTGGTCAATGATATTATCCTTTCATCAAAATCATTCATTCATTCAACTATGATTATGAATCACCCTTACTGGGCCAGGCGCTGTTCTGTAATACAACAACCAATCAGTTCCTGACTCCAAGGGGCTTACATTTACAAGGCAAGGGAGGGTGGTTAGAAATGCTGCTCTTCTGAAACGAAAGATACCCAGAGATAGGCCAAATAGACATTTGGATTCAATAACAGAATTGATTCTGGACAGTCTAAGTATTAGAACTCTAATCAATAGTGTAAGAGGGGATCGAATGGAATCTTGTGTGCTCCCACAGGTTATTGGAAGATAATCAATAGGTGTGGGGACGCTCTTGCTTATCTTACTTGACTAAAACCCTGGCTTTCCTGAAACTATGTCAATGGTCATAGGTAGGGGTGTGGCACACAGCTCAGACCTTAGTGGAGAAGAGGTCAGGTCCCAGTCAGGTCTTAGGTATCCTCACTACCACACCTCTGTGATCTACATAGAATCTGCATTATTAAAGGAATGTAGAATATATAGAAGGAAATAAAATGAGGAATATGAGGAATTTGACTGACCTTTGAGAAATTTGACTATATATATATATATATATATATATATACAGAGAGAGAGAGAGAGAGAGAGAGAGAGAGAGAGAGAGAGAGAGAGCAAATGTAGAATACATACACACAGAGACAGAGACAGAGAGAGTAAGGAATACCAGGAAGGACAGAACTTGTAGACCCTCACTCCTACTTTGGTTTTGAGTATGGGTATGTCCCTAGTGAGCACCACATCTGCTATTTTGCAAGAAGCATAAATAAACATCTTCCTCTGCTCACACTTTCTGAGTTTTTTCAGTGAGAAGGGTTTGTTATTTTTAGGGGTACATTATGTGACTCTTCCTAAAGATCTCCAAAAAAGGGAAGCAGTGGGCAGCAGAAGCTCTGGCCTTACCCCCCTGAACTACCTGGGAAGTACTGTGATACCCACAGCTGTGTGGGTCTTCCTAAGGGCCCCCAGGGAAGCAGTGGGCAGTGGAAGCTTTGGGCTCGTTCCTTGACCCTACCTGGGAGGTCCTGTGAATCTCAAAAGTGAGTTTCTCATAAGAAATTTTAAGTACTGTGATCTGGGATGCACTGCTTTAGGATGTGCTGAGGCAAAGAGAAGAACTTGGATTCCCCCACAGTTGTTACAGGATGTTTTGTACTTTTTTTTGTTGTTGTCTTCCTTTCTTATCCAACTTATTGTTACCCAGCATCGCAAGATAAAACTTTGTAGTATATTTTTAAAAAATCAAGGTTGTTCTAAGCACTAATACCCATATTTGAAATTCTCCTATGGAAGGACTCAAAAGGGGCTATTTAACTATTAATTGCCATTTTATAGCAATTCATTATTCCCAAGATATTTTATAATAATATTCATTAATTATGGTAAGTACTTAAAATAATCTTATGATGTTTGCAGGGTACTTTCCACCCTGTATAGTGTTAAAGTTATTTAAAATAAGAGTAAGGTAGGTCCTGCCACTATTGTTGTTCCCAGTTGATACATAAATAAAGAGAGACTTTGAGCATCAACGGTTGTAGAGTTCTCATCCTCTCTCCACAAACGACTTCTTCACTGAACCTGGGAAAATCCCTTTAGCCTCTCAATGTCTCTCAGTTTGCCCATCTGCAAAAAAGAGAGCTAAACAGCAATCCTAGCTGCTTCATAGTATTGTTATGAGGACCAGAAAACCAAACAAACAAACTATAAATAAAAATTCTTCGTGTTTTCAGGGAGTACTATGAAAGTGTAAAAATTACTACCGACTTCATTTTAGAAATGAAAAAGTCGAGGCATGGAAAACCTAAATAATGTGTCCAAAGTTAACCTGTAAATAATTCAGTTTGATAAGTGTTTTGTGATGGAATACTATCGTGTTGTAAGAAATGATGAGCTGGTTTATTTTAGAAAAAGAAAAGGAAAGTCTTGCATGAAATAATGAAAAGTGAAATGAGTAGGGCCAGGAGAATGATGTATACAGTTCAAAGCAATATTGTTTGAAGAATAATTGTCAAAAACCAAGTTATTTTGAATATTATAAACACTCAAATTAACTATGGAGGACCTATGAAAGAAGATGTTACCCATGCCCCCAGAGAAAGAACTGATAAATGGAAGTACGCATAGCATGGTTATATGTATTTATAAATTATATATATGTATATGTTATAAAATTACGTATTTATGAATCTATGTTAAATGGTGGCCTTCTCCAGTGTTGGGTGGGGAGGGAGATGGTTTGAAACTTAAAATGTAACCAAAAATTTTTAATTAAAAAAAGAAAAAAGAAAGAACAAAAGGTTAGTATTTTGATATCAACAAAACAAACAGCAACAACAACAAAAAACAAACAAATTAAAAAACCCTACCAAATGCAAGATGCTAGGGCCAGAAAGCCAAAAGTGAAAAATGGTTCCTGCTCTCAAGGAGCGTACATTTTACTGGGAGTATAGCTGGCCGTCAGACTGAGACAGGCCATGCCTTAACCCTCTCAATTTTCTTGCTTCTCAAGGATTTGCAAAAATTCTTACTCTAAAAAATCTCCCTAAGGTCAAAAAGATTTGCAGGGGTGTAATGGCAAGCAAATAAGTACTTAGCACCTTGTTTCAGTTGAACCTTGCTTCTGCTTATATCAAGTCTTTGTTAAAAAATAAGACTTGCAAAAAACCACAGTAGAAGGGAATTGCCAAACACAAGAACAGGAAGGATGTAAGAGGTGGGCAGAACAGGGAGGAGCTAATGACCAGATAAAAAGTTGAGCACAAGCTGGGAGAAAGCAAAACTGAGAAGGGAACACTTGTGGCAGAGTGGAAAAGGAGAAAACTTGTAGTATCCCAGCACTCTGTTTGTCTGTTCTGTCTGTGTTGATTTGTGTTTGTGATACTTGGTAGAGAAGTCCTGGGACCTTACTAGAAGCCCTGAAAGAGGATTTTCTTATTGTCTGTTTGAAGTCCTGGAGGAGGGTTTTGGAGGTCCTGGGACTATACTGACAATTTGTGTTGAGTTCTCAGACTTTGTTTGTGGGTCTGTGATGATTTCACAGGTAGAAAGTGAATTGATGATGGTGCCAGCAATGTATATGAATGTTGTTTTGACTCTTTTAAGCTTTGTCTTCCCAGAAACAGAAACCGTGAAGGACTTGAGGTGAACTGGACACTGTGAGCTTCAATATGGAAAGGGAACTGGACAAGGAACTGGATGAGGAGCTGGACAAGGAACTGAGAGCTGCCTCCTTGTGAATCCAAGTGACAGTTGGGTAAATTCAGGCAAAAGCTGGAACCATGGAATCTGAGAGCCAGCCTTGAGTCATGATCAAAAGACCTCTTCTTGGGTACTGAATGCTGACTGAGAAGATTATGATTTACTGTGGCCTAGGGGTGGAGAACTTTATACTCTATATCTTGCACCTCTTAAAGGTGACTGAATTAAGGATGATTGGAAACTAATCCCCGATGACGAAGACTTTTTGACTTAGAGATTAAGATAATGTGACCTAGGGGTGGAGAATTTTGACCTTTGTACTTTGTGTCCTTTACGAAGGCTTGCTACTTAAGGATGATTGAGTTAAAAACATACCAAATGATATCTTTTGTTTAAAACTATATGGCCACTTTAGTGATAAGTTGTTGTGTTATAACATTGTGAATGCTGTACTTTGGTTTCTGTGAATATTTTGCTTTAATTTACTGCTGAATGAACAGAGAGTTCACCATACTATGTGATCAGTTCCCTAAAGCTGTTCACAGCAGGACTCCTCAGGAGAGTTGCTCGTGTTTGTTTTACAAGGGGTTTTCCTTAACTGGACCCTTCAAAACTCAGAATGTTCTCTTTGGACTAAGAGGCTTTGGTACATTTGCCTCTAGAGAGATGCTGAGGAAGTGTCTGGAATATCATTAGTTACCAGGGTACTCTAGTTGTATTTTGAAGGATGTAGACTAAGACAATAACCTTCACAAACCTTTTAAAAATCTAAGCAAGGCCATTAGGGCTCTCTAGTTTTAATCTTCTTTTGAAGGTGAACGGGAAATGGTGTAAGGATGTGATTAAAGTTCTTGGGGAAGACAGAGTTTAAAAGTCCAACAAAGCAGATTGATCTCTTTGATAGGAAAAGCACAAAAACCAAAGGGCAGACATAGGGAGGCAAAGGGAAGAGAGGCTTCATCTAAGCTGGCTCACCAGTGAATCACGGCTTCCTCTCTACTGGGCTTAAATGCCCCTCAGGACTATAGGACTCACTTATCCATATGGATGGGGATTCTTCTCAAATGTTGTAGCTTCAGAAAGTCAGAAGTTACTGACATCCCTGGCCAAATAGTACCTACAACTGAAAGACCACAAAATTTCCTGAAAAGACCATTGAACTGACACTCCAATCTCAGGATCAGTTTCCTTATCTGTAAAATAGGAATAGTCAGAATCTTTACTTCTTCCTTTTCATCTCTTAACAAAGAATCCCTCTGTAGTTGGTTTAATTGCAAATGGGAGAAGAAGCCTATTCTTATGAACTTTTGGGGTTGTATGGCTCTAGGGTTAGAAGCTTTCTTTACCTGTAAGAGTATATATTTGGATCACATGGGCCTTGTTCAGTGGGAGAGAGGGTGGAAACCTTTCTGAGTTAATGATTAGTAAGACAGAGGTTTCATCTGAGGACATAAGAAATCTTTTGAACCCCAAGCATTCCTATTCAAGGGGAGAACAGAAATGTTGGTTTAATGGCCTTTAATGATTTAGTATTACACTGAGTCCCTGAGATGTCTGTATAACAGAATGCTGGATTAGCTCTCTCCTGGAGTGAAGTGGACTGCTCTTGTGGGGATAGATGGGTAGGTAGTGAGCTTAAAACACATACAGAGAGAAGAGAGATTTTTAAAAAGTGTTTGCTGGAGGTGAAGTGAATGGGGGAGGGAAGTACCACAGAATGTAAGCTGGAGGCCAGAGTAAGAAAGCCATGGGGCTGGGTGTTGTGAGAAAGCCTTCTATCTAGCCCAGACAAATGCAATGGGAACTCAAGGCCTGAGTATTTGAGTTAAATCAGAAAAAATGGTAGGACTCTCCAATCTATACTAGACAGTTTTCTTCTTTTACACTTTGAATTGCCTATGGCCAAACATGGTACTTCTGAAGTTATACTTGTGTTACTAAACCTAGTAAACATATAGCGTACTTGTGTCCCTGAATGTACAACATTCAGGTTGATGGAAGGACCATAGAATGGAACCATTCCAACTGTAGCTGGAAGGGACATGAGAGACCATCTATTTCATTTTATTTTATTTTACAGAAAAGGAAACTGAGGTTAAAAGACTTACCCAAGATCAGAGAAGCACTAAGTGGCAAAGTTGGGATGTGAACCTAGTTCCTCTGACTCCAGATTCAGTCCTCTTACAATTAGATCACACAGCCTCCAGCTCACCTTGCCACATACTGCTGTAGCAGGATCATAGCGTTGTGAGAATTTTCAGGGTTCTCACTAGCTACTGCCCAAAAAAGCCAACAAAGGATACAGACAGACAGATAAACTGCAGTTTATTCACTCAAGAGTGTGACACACCATCAGTAGGTGATGGAAATGTGTATATGTGTGTGCGTGTGTGTGTGAACTTGGCAGAAGACATCTCCAAAGCTATGTGAGTCACAAAGAGTGACAAAACAGAAGATGTGCTTTTTGCAAAGCAATTTAGTTAGAGCAGGTACAGAACACAGTTAGGAAAAGGTACTGCTTACAACAAAGGAGGATGCTTGAACCTTTACTAAGAAAACCTCCCCACATTTTTCTGTCTTTGAGGCCTACTCAGTCTCCTGACACCCATCTTTTGGTTTGGCTCCAAAATTCAATGCATTTCATTTCAATCCACCTCAGCAAGCACTTATGAAGCAGTTAGGGGGTGATGTACTAGACATCTAGTAGAGAAAAGGTTAAACTGGAGTCGAGGAGAGCTGGACTCAAGTGTGGCCTTTGACACATGCTGCTATGTGCCTCGGGACAAGGTACTTAGCCTTTCAGTGGCCCAGACAACTTTCAAAGACTGTAAGTTGCAGAGAAGGGGTCAACCTGATTGTTAGAAGGAGTTTCATCCCTGGAAAGAGCCCAGGACCCTAGGCTAAGACCTTGAGAATAGCAGTTTCTCCCCAAGACTAGACCTGCTTCCAGTTCAGCTCCTATAGACAACATCTGGGGAAGCAACTTCTATGGAGAAAGAGCAGCTTTTCCCTGCCAGCTGTCATACACAGGGTGAGCAAGCCTGCGTAGCTGAAGTAAGGAGGCACCTGAGGGAGAGACAGGAGGTCTCATGTACCATAAAGGTCAAAGCACTTCCACATTGTTGGCCATCACCTCCCTCAGACCCTGATAGGAGCAGCCCAGGACCTTGGACCCAAGAGCTTTTGGAACAGCAATTCTCCCAGATCTGTGCCCATAGTCATCATCCTTGGAAGTCCTTATCCCATGAAGATACACCTCTTGCAGGTGCTACAGCCATATCTATTAATAACCCAGAAAAGAAAGTCCTTGCCACCAATTTCTTTGGCATCACCAAGTGACTTCCCTTCAGAAATTGACATGATTTCATCAGTGGAAATGGAATTTTAAAAAGGCATTACTATCTGCTTTGCCACTATACCATGAGGACCTCTGACTTGGTGTGTGTGTGTGTGTGTGTGTGTGTGTGTCTCTTTTTAAATATTTCCAGGGCTTAGCATGGTGCCTGGTGCATAGTAAGTACTTGATAAATGATAGTTGACTGACTTGCTGATGAAACCTTCAGTCTGTGTGGTGTCTCTGTACCTCTCCCCCATTAGAATGGCATTTCTTTGAGAACAAAGATTGTCTTCCTTTTCTGTTTGTATCCCTACTTCTTAGCACATCTTGCTTGGTAAAAGCTTCATTTATTCATTCATTCTCTGCATCAGTATGAGGAGTTTCCTCATTGTGTCCCCTTATACTAATGAAATCACTTCTGTCCCATGTACCAGGCACTGGAGAGAAATGAACAATCTTTCCCATCACAAGACTAAGGGAGATGATCAGAAATTTTCTGGGTAACTTGGATCTTAGGATCACACTCACCTCCAATATCATTTAGTTGTTTCCTGATTTTGCAAACAAGGCCAAAGGAGCCTTGCTCTCAATCTAACACGTAATGAATAGTGAAGGCAACACTTGAATCCAGATCCCTTGACTCATGTCCCAGGGCCCTTTTCCCTAACCATCCTGTCTCCTTCAGGACTCACAGCTGTCCAGCCCTCAGTTTCTGCCTGCAGCTGCCTATGACCTCACTGTCTGCTCATAGCACCCAAATTTCCAGTGAGGGGGAGGCCTGGAAAGTGACCGGAAAAACAGATGGCCAAGGACTGGGGGGAAGAGGGAGGGTGAATATGGGGGTGGGAGAGGGACTTGTGGCCCTGAAAGGCTGCACACAGACATAAACTATCATTGTGTTTGCAGCACAGCAAGCCAGAATACCAAAGCAATTAGCCTGAGTAGTCAGGCTGCTCATGAAGAGATGCCACTCCAAATTCAATTAAGGCACTGGGACTTTTGGTGAATTCCTTCTTCTCAGCAGGCTGCCTCAGGATGAACATCCTGACTGGTGTTTTAAAACACTTCTCATGTCTCTTGCCTCAATTCTGGTCCCCTGACGGCCACCTGCTTTGAGCCAGGAACATAAAAAGCGAGGCATGGTTCTTTCATGGCCCAGGCTTCCCTTCTGCGTCTTGATTTAAAAATAGCACTTTCCTGATAGCAACCACCAGGCAGCTCAGAGAGGCTGGGAAAGGGAGCTCAGGGGCTAAATGCTCCCCCCTTTCCCCTGGGAACTAATGGAACATAGACAGAACCATTTTGTTTCCCAGAACAATTCCAAGGTGATGAGTTTAGTCCATTAATTCTGAGTTGGTTCAGGGCCTTGGTATCTAAGAAGGGGCTGCCCTGCTAGCCACCTTCCCTGGTTAGCTTTACCTGTTCAGATTGCCAGCTATGGGGAAGAGGCAGTGGGCCCCACACCTCTAGCTAAGGGCATCTTCAGAGCTAACTTCTTAGTTTTATAGATGAAGGCACAGTCTCAGAAAGGTCATGCTGTTTATTCAAGGGACATAGGTGGTCAAAAGCAGAGCTGAGATTTGAACTCTCACTGTTTGCATCCAGATTCAGGTCTCTGTCCATCGCAACGCACTATTTCCTCTGATCTCTGTGTGTTTATTTTTTAAACTTGCCTGCTGCAGCTTTTAAAAAGCATGAGTGTTTTGTCCTCAGTCTTCCCCAGGTCTATTTACAGAATGACATTGGAGAAGGGCTATCAGAACCTAGCATTAGAAGTGGAGTGGGATGGAGAGGTTGGAATTCCTGTCTCTACTGTGTTAGCCTGGAGGGGATGAGCTAATAATCATTGGTCCTGCCTCAGCTTCCCTGATTCTACACTGAAAACCACCCCACCTAGCAGACTGTGATCTCCCTGAGGGCAAGCACCGTCTTGTACTTCTTTTAACATGCCCAGAACTTAGTGCAGTGCTTGGCAAATAGTAGGTGCTTCGTAAATGTTTATCGGATTGAGTTGAGCCTTGGGTGATAGTAACAAATATAATAAGGATGGTAGTAGATTTGTCACGTCCCTAGGAATTTGTTTGGTCACTTTCAATAGTGTACAACTCTTCGTGATCCCATTTGGGGTTTTTCCCAACAAAGTATGATTGTGATCATGAAGTAAAGTCATTTGAAATCAAAGAATGCCAGAGGTGAAAGGAACCTTGGAGATTCTCTAGTTTTGCCCCCTTGTTTTATAGACAAGTAAGTGGAGATGTTGAGATGTACGGTGATTTGCCCAAATTCATATGGTTGGTTAGGGATCAGAGGCAGGACTAGGACCCAGGACTTCTGATACCAAGTTCAGCATTCTTTCCACTAAAGCTCCCTTCCATGTCAGTAACTCAGTCAATAAACAGTTAGTCAATAAACATTTATTAAATGCCTACTATGTGCAAAGCACTGTGCTAAGCCCTAGGGGGACAAAGAAAGACAAAAAAACGGTCCTTGCTCTCAAGGAGTGATGATGATGATGATGATGATGATGATGATGATGATTGATGATGATGATGATGAAAATGAATTTGCACTCCTACAGTGGTTTTACTTTCAAAGCACCTGGATTATGTTACTGAGTCCCAACCATATGTCTGTGATGGAAGGAGGAGACAGTTATTCCATTATTATTCCCATTTTCCAAGTAAGAAAACTAAGGCCTACAGAGGTGACATGGCTTGCCTAAGGTGATGTCACTGTACCTTGCTCACTAAGAAAGGGCTAAATGAATCTGAGCTAAAATGAACTGTGGGAGATTTTACAATGAAAACAAACAGAGAAATCCTATAAACTATGATGGAACTGATGACTCAGGTCCGGAGTAAGACTAAATAATCTCAAAGGTCCCTTTCAGCTTTAAATCCTTTTAACTCCAATCCTGCCGCCTCTTGAGTCCCATGCATCATTTTGACCCAGCCTTATTTTTATTTTTAATTTTTTCAGTGTTTTTTGACGGAAAGTTTTTGCCATACTACCCAAAGCTTAATGGCAAAGAGCCTGAGTATACACATACTACATGCATACACACATATGTATGTTTATCCATATGTGTGTACATATATGTACACGTGCATATATATATATATATGAAAACACATCCTCTTCTTTTTCCTTCCAAATCAAAAATCCTTTAGAATCTACCTATTCTTTTGCTATTTGTTCAATTCAACAGTCATTGAGTATCTACCATGTGCAAGGCATTGTGCTTGAGGAGGCAGAGAAAATATTTATTATTTATCATTGATTAATATTGTTTGAACCTAGCTTTATGTGACTAGAAAATTGTCTAGTCCAAAAACTTACTGTAGAAGTGACACTGACCTCAGAGACACTATGACTGTCGTACCAGATCTTAGATTGGATCCACCAAAGCTTGTGTGTTGGGTTCCCCAAATTAGACTGGCTTATTGATCAATTCCATCTCAAACTGCCCTTTTTGAGGCTACCTACAGCCTACATGAGGCCAATCACACAAATGTCCTTACACCCTTGTCTGAACTCTATATAATATAACCTCACAAAGATGGATAGAGGGAACCACACCTTCTTTCTAGATGTCTTCCTACCAAACAATCTAATGAATTTCTAAAACTATTTTGGACTTTTGGGTTTATTCTCCCAAATGACAAAGGGGTGGGAGAGGAGGAAGGGAAAGGGGGAGATTCAATGATGAATCAGAACTGGTCTTGGCATCAAGGGCCTTACTCATCTCATAGTGGGATGGAAAAAGGCAACTAAATATAGAATACAGCATAATAATTGTAATACAATCAGAGGTCAGTTAGTCCAACCCTATCCTTTTGTTTGGTCACTTTCAATGGTGTACAACTCTTCGTGATCCCATTTGGGGTTTATTCAGCAAAGATACTGGAGTGGTTTGCAATGTGCTTCTCTAGCTCATTTTACAGATGAGGAATTTGATGCAAATGGAGTGAAGTGACTTCAGTAAAGGTCTTGAGATGAGTCTTCCAGACTGCAGGTCCAGCACTCTATCCATTGTCCCACCCAGCTGCCTCCTTTTATAGGTGAGAAAACAAAGCTCAGAGATGCAGAGTCAAGGTCACACAGGTAGCAAGGCCCAGAACCAACATTTGAACTCAGTCCCTCCAATGCTAAAGCACTCTTTTCATTGAACCGTAGACCTAGATTAATGAAGACCACTTACCTCAATCAGTTATTGTGTGACTTTAGTCAAGTAATATCATTTGTCTAGGTCTCATTTTCCTCACTGGTAAAAGGTGGAGGGGAGGAGTAGCTAGGTAGTGCAGTGAAAAGAGCACTGACTGTGGAGTCAGGAGGACCTGAGTTCAAATGTGGCCACAGACACTTAACACTTAGTAGCTGTATGACCTTGATCAAGTCACTTAACCCCAATTGCCTTTCCTCTCTGAAAAGAAAAAAAAAATTGGTAAAAGGAGGGGGTTGGCCTTGACCTATACTTTTCCTTCTGATGCACTATCAATTGTCATAGTGTCTCCCTTTGGTAGTGGGGATAAGTATTTCTGGAGCAACCCACATTCTCCCTAGATCCTCCTGTGGTCAAAGATGGCCAAAGATAGTTGGGGGAGCCTGGGAGATGCTATTTGTGGTCACTAATGTACAGCTGTAATTCTGTGAAGTCTTTTTCCCTAAGCAGCCTCAGTTTACTCAACTATAAAATGGAGACCACCATACCTGGAGCATTCCCCTCATGGAATGCCATGAGGATAAAACAAGGTAATGTATATAGGACACTTAAAAATCTTAAATGTCAGTTATTATTACTAAATAAACAGCACAAAGAGATGATGGTATGTAGTGTCAGCTTTGTAAATACGGAGGAATGCATTCACTTGGTCTCTTAAGAGCTTGAAAATGTAGGGAGAAATCTAGCTATTTTCTAGGAAGGTGATATTTAAGCATGACCATCATTACTCAATGGGGCAATTGCACTATTCAAACTCAGGTTTTCTCTTCCCAGTTATCTTTCAAGAGCCTTCCAGAATATCCAATCTGTCTGCTGGTCTGGATGGAACTGATTCATCTTAGATGCTTACAACTTGAGGCTGTTCACACCCAGCATGTGATTAGAAAACCACAGGCCTCTTGGGTGATTAGACAGGTTACATGACCTTTATTCTATTTATTTATGTATTCATTTATTTATCTATCTATCTATCTATCTATCTACCTATCTACCTATTGCTCTATTCATTCATTCATTTAATTTATTTATCTATCTATTTATTTATTTATGCATGTATTTATTTATTTAACTATTTATTTACTCTTCATTCATTCATTAATTTATTTATGAGGCAGTTAGGGTTGAATAATTTGCCCAGGGTCATACAGTTAATAAGTGCTAATTATCTGAAATTGGATTTTAATTCATATCTTCCTGACTCCAGGGCTGGTGCTCTATCCACTGTGCTACCTGCCCCCATGACCTTCTCACCAGGAACAATGTTCTCTCAGTACCTTTATCACTTGCTGGGGTGGTGGAAGTGGGGGGGCACTCTTCAAATGTCAAGAACAGAGATGGACGAAGGTAACTGAAGTGGTTGGAGGGGCATGGAGAACATGAAGGTCAGGCCCCCAAAGGCTGAGACTACTCTCTATTCCAGGACCTAACTAACCAGCTCTCAGGGATCCTAGACCCTCTGTGGCCAATTCATACAGAGGGTGGTGGGGTCTAGGGGCAACTTTTCAAGTTTACCAACAAAACTAATTTGTATTAGTAATAATTTTTCATGCCTTTTTTTAATACTTCAGCAGTTGTGTGATTTCACTAGGATGTGTATAACCTCTGCTAACCTAGGCTGAAACACTTCCATGAGAAGTAGAGGGTCTTTATCAGATGCCACGGCCTAAAAACCTCATTCCTGAGTGGCTGACCTTTCAAAGTCATCAGCCTTTCTGAATTTAACTAAGCTGGTCCTTGAGGGCTAGTGATGTAGTCTGTCAACTGGTCCAGACTTAAAGCCTTTCCAATGTGGTAGGCTCTGCTGGCTCTTCATTTACTTATCTTTAAAATGTGGTGCTTGGACTAGGCAGCAGCCAAGGTCCCTTCCAGGTCTAGAGTAAGAGTCATATGGTTTGTACATATCTCTTTTGTCTTAGGTTGAAATGGATTTGTTACCAGCTCAAAGATGCGGCAGGTATAATGTAGGGTATTCAAATTTCAGATCTTGCCCAGGGATTATAAATGCCTTGTTCTAGCTCTGACCTCTAGGAAGAACTAATTCCTCTTTGAACATAATGTAGCCCTCACAGTGGATGAGCCAATTAGGAAGACCTCCTCCTACAGAGAAAGGGAAGAGGAAGAGATCCTCTCTTAGGGAGAGAGAAGGTCAGAGGAAAGAGCCCATGTTTCTTTAGATTGCATACATTAATTCTATTTTGTTGTGTGTTGAATCTGGTATTGAGAGGAAATGTGACACAGCGAAAAGAGAGTTGGACCCAGAAATAGGAAGTCCTGGGTTTGAGTTCTGCCTTTGACACTTCTTGGTCATGGAACTCTAGGCAAGTGACTTAACCTCTCAGACAGCTCTTTAAAATTATGGGGCAGAAAATAGCTGCTCTGGTATCTGTGGAGGGAGTTTCCATACCTAAAGTTCATTACACCTATGAAATAATAGATATGAACCAAAAAAACCCCCACATTCTGGTATTAGGGTGGGGTGGAAGCGGTAAAATCCTCAGTAAAGTTTTCCTGCTTCTGCCACACCTGTCCTAATGATAAATGCTTTCAATGAATCCACCTTAGTAAATAAAACCCCAGAGAGGTGTGTCTATCTGTGAATGCTTCTGTGAGGGATGAGGGTGGGAGAGAGAGGGAGGAAGGTGGGAAGAGGTGAACAGGGGCAGTCAATGTGACAGACTTTGCCCAGATAAATGAAAGAAAAAAAATTGTTGCTTGAGCCTTGAGCTGAGGTAGGAGTCTCAGCCTGAGCCTGGCAAGCCTACTTGGCCAGTGCTTGCCCTGTTCCCATTGGCCTCTATCTTCTCTGCTCCATTGGTGACTGTCACATTCCCCTGTTATGAGGCAATTGTTTCTCTCCCTGTCTTTGTTCTTTTTCTTTATCTGGGAATGTTGGTGCTGCCCTGGCTGCTGTGAATTGGCTACGGTCCAGGTATTAGGGTTCTGCCTCTACTGGACTTGGTAGACAATCAATTAGAAGAGATGAGTCCTCTCACTCCTACTCTCATGCTATATCAATCAGTAATCAATCACGTATGTTGGAAAGCAGTTTCGCATGGTGACTAGAGGGTCAGTCTCAGGGAGGAAGGTCTAGGTCCAACTCTTGTCGGCAGAGAGAGTGTCAGGCAGCAATACTTGGATTCAAATCCAGTCTCAGACACTTACTAGCTGTGAGACCCTAGGCAAGTCACTTAACCACTGTTTGACTTTGTTTCCTCAACTGAAAAAATGGTGATAATAAGAGTACCTACCCTGTAGGACTGTTCTGAGGATCAAGTGCTTCGCATATCGTAGGTTCTACGTTAAAGCTTATTCCCTTCCCTTTCCTACCTTTCTGATGCATACTGACTGTATGACCCTGACATTTAATTTTCCTCAATCCTGGGCAAGTCATTCAGTCTCTTAGAGCTTTGGGTAACTATGTAAGACAGTGCCCCAGGTATCTCTCTAACTTTGAAAAAAAATTACTTTTTTCTAACTTTTAAGCAGTGGGTAGTGGTTGAAATGAAATAAAAAGGGGAGGATTCTTGGGATAGAAGAAAAATGACCTGAAAATATGGGCATAAAAAGACAAAAACTGGTACAAACTACACAATTGCCCTCTACTGCTCTACAGGGAGGGAGACGTGTGTGGACACACATTCTCTGTGTGTGACTGCTGGTTGGGGGAATATTGTGGCTGAGGGTACCTGTAGTTAGGATCAGGAAGGGAAGGCTTAAGTTGCTTGTCTCTTCTGGACACAGTGACCTTGCCCAGGGCAGCATGCAGCAACTAACTGCAATTTCCCACTGACCATCTGGATGTCTGGGGGCAAAGTGCTCTGACCTTTTTGTGTGGCCTCCCTCATCACTCACTAGGATGAAACTGCACTAGGTGATGTGTCATTAGCTGAGGCATTGGACTCTAGGGAACATGATAAAAAAAGGTTTCTCCTATCCTGGGGGAATGCTCAGTAGGAACAGAATTCCTAAAATGCAATGCCTGCCCTCTTTTCTGGCCAAGAATGAATAATTTCTTCCCAGTAGGCCAGGAAAATTACAGCAACGCCAGACCTGTGAATACATTTCTCAGGTTTCACAGATGAGATTAATTTTTGGTTGAGAAGGTTGTCCACATAATTTAGTATTCTGTGTCTGACAGTTGGCACTATGAGGCATTTTGTGGGAGGGCAAGTTTGTCTCTCCTGATGTCAACCACAATTTACTGAATATTTAATTCAATTCAACAAACATGTATTAAGCATCTTCTTTGTAGGCAGCACTGTGCTTGGGAGACAAGACCCAATTCCTAACCTCAAAGAGCTTATATTCTGTTATATCTATACTCCCAAAACATGCTATTTCACAAAGCACTAATTAATTTGTTTTCTTTTTCATTGTTTGGTCATTTCAGTCATGCCTTACTCTCTATGACTCCATTTGGGGTTTTCTTGGCAAAGATATTAGAGTCATTTGCCATTTCTTTCCTTCTCCAGCTCATTTGACAAATGAGGAAACTGAGGCAAACAGGATTAAGTGACTTGCCCAGGGTCACACAGCTAGTGAGTATCTGAGGCCAGTCACTTAGGCAGATGAGTCTTCCTGACTCCAGGTGCTCTATCCCCAGCACCAGCTAGCTGCCCAAGTTCAAAGCTATTCACAATACTGTCTGTCTGAGCTACCTCTTGGGCTGATGAGTTCTACAAGTTAAATACTTTGTAAAGTTGGTTATATTTGATTCAAAGTCTAGTGACACAACTCTTATTATAATATATTATAGCCTCTCTGGTATGGAAGTGAGATTCATTGGTTATTTAGGAGGGGGAAGCACAGGGGATGTTTGTAAAGGAAAATTACAATTTCCATCAAATTTCCAGTTCCACCCTGGCATTTCTTCAAAACACCTGTGTTGGTGCTGCCATCTAGTTCCAGGGAGCAAAAGCTAAATTGTTTAGGTTTGGAACAAAAGCATTAGCCTGATATATGGGAGGCCTCGATTCCAGTCCCACCTCAGGCACCAGCTTCTGCTCTGTGACCTTGGCCAAGTCACTTCACATTATCTGGGCCTCAGTTCCCCACAACTGCAAAATAAGGGAATTGGGCTAGATGATCTTTTAGGTCTCTGACAACTCTGAATTTGTGATTCTGTGATCTTTAAGATCCCACCTAGCTCTAAAACCATGTGAATCTATTGTGTACTTTTGCTGCTACTTGGTTTGATTGTTATTTTCAATTTGTTTCTTTCAACAAATAGTAAGGGAGTGGGAGTCTAAGGTCTTTCTCAGTAAAGACCAAAGCAAAGAATCCATTTAGTCATCTCTGAACCTTTTCACCAAGTGCCTTGAGGACATTTTTATATCTCTCCCCACCCCCATCCTATTGTCAAATGTCATAACTATTTATTAAATGTATTATTGTTATTGAGATTTTTATATCTCTCCCCACCCCCATCCTATTGTCTAATGCCTTGTATCAATTTGTTAAATTTATTATTATCTTAAAAATTATTATTGCCACTAATTATAATATTGACACATTAATATCTCTCCTTATTCCCATTCTATTGTCAAATACCTTGTAGCTATTTATTAATAGTAATAATATTGACGTATTTATATCTCTCCTTATTCCTACCCTATTATCTAACACCTTGTAGCTATTTGTTAAATATATAATTATTTTTAAATAATTATTATTACCATTAATAATGATATGAACATATTTATATTTCTCCATACCCCCATCCCATTGTCAAATGCCTTGTACCTCTTTGTTAAATATATTGTTATAATTACTGTGACATCATCATAATAATAATAATATGAGAGGTAGTCTGGTGTACTGGATAGAGCATCTGGGTTCAAGTCCAGCTTCTAACACAAGCTAGTTGCCTGACCATGGGAAAATCATTTAATCACTTAGTGCTTTAGGCAACTCTCTAAGATTACAAATGGAAAAGAAGGTATCGGTTTGAGTTAGTAAACTCAGATGAGTTTTCTCATCTGAAAAGTTCCTATAACAATGGAATCATAGGTTTGTGACCCTATCCCTAATGATGATGATGATGATGATGATAATGATGATGATTTTGTGTAGTATTTCAGAGTGGAATAAACCAAGTGATCTTGCTAATTCTCTAACTGCCCTTCCCTCTGATATATTGGCATTGCATTGTCTTTGAAGGTGCCCCTGAAGTTCTTCTTTGGCCTAGCCAATTTTTAATTTCCCTGTGATCTTACAAACTAGAAAGAGCCTTATGTAAAATTTTAAAGCTTGTTTAGGTACTTTGCCAAGAGCCATTTTATGCCTGTCCTATGTTTTCTGGTGCCATGTTTATGAGACTCCATGAGGCCTCCTGTGACTGTCTGACTGTCCAGATTTCTTAACCCTTACATAGCACCTAGCTTTGCCCTTCTCCTGGTGCTACTCATTCCAAAATAACCTCCTGCTTGCTTCAAATCCCCATTCTCTCAGTTCTGACTAATTCTCTGAAATAAGAAGAAAACAACTGTAGTGGGGAAGAAAGAACACCAAATTTGGAATCCAATTTGACTTGATAGATTCGGATCTGGAATGGATCTCTGAAGTTTCCTTGTATATTTTATTTGTACCTGACAAAGTTGGGCACACAGTAAGAGTTTAATAAATGCTCTTTGACTGACTGTGATAATCAGTTGGATTAAGTAGGAGGTAGTGTCGTATAACGGCAAGGTCACTAGATTTTGAGTCCTAAGTCTTGGGTTTGAATTCTGGCACCATCATTGCCATTGCTGTGACTTTGGTCAAATCACATCACCTCTCTAGTAGTCCTTAGCTGACTTATCTATAACTGAATGGGTTTCATCATGATATCTATGGTTCTTTCCACCTCTAAATCTATGATACTATTATACTAGATATGATATCTAAAGCTATGATACTATCACACTAAATCTAGGATACATTTCAAACTAAAGCATGAAGGACCTAAACTCTTCTGGTGACCCATACAATTAAAAAACCATTACTCTGGATTTAACAAATACCAAGAAAGAGAATATTTTAATATAAAAAGTAAACCAGAAAAGTTTGTGTGTGAAAAATTCAAACCTTTCTTAAGTGTAGCTCACTTTTGAAAAGAGTATATAATAATTTCAACAAGTAACTTTCCAAGCTGTCCTGTGTTTGTTTCCTTCTGAATGTTCTGCTCTCTTCTATGCATTTAAACAAGAGCATCAGTGATCCTTATTTTTGTGAGGACAACCCAACAATAGTGCCCTTCTCCCCACTTTCGAATCCTCACCCTCAAATACAAAAGGAAAAACATGCTCTTTTTAAAAAAACATTGTCAAGCATTGTCAAGCAAAATAAATCCATACATTTGCCATGTCCAGAAAAATATCACTCATTCTGTTTATCCTGTATAAGCATTTTTGACAAAGAGTTATGTTAATCCAAACTAGTTCCTAATGGGTGAATCTGCAAATAGCGTGACAAAATAAAATGAATTTCATGCAATTTGGGAAAAATATTTTTGGTTAGGGTCCATTCTGGTACCTTTCAATAACATGTGGTAGAAAGAGTTCCGACCTTGGGTTGAGGAGATTTGGACCTAGATCTGGATTTCGGGGGCTTGAGTTTAAGCTCCAACTCTGTAATTTACTAGCTATACAGCTTTGGACAAGTCATGTAAACTCCATCCAAGCCTCAGTTTCCTCATTAAAAAATGGCAATGATCATACTTGCTATGAGGAGATTACTTTGTTACTTTTAAAGATAGTTATTATTGTTACTCTCCACATTGATAAGCCTGGTTCTTCTTCTTTACTTTTTAATTCATTCAACAAACATTTAATATGATCTTACTTTGTGTGTGGCACTGTGAGATGCTAGGAGAGATACAATAATATTGCCCTCCTAGAGCTTAGAACATAGCAGAGGGATAATTAGTATAATAAAGATAAGCATAGTAGACAATATTAAATGGTAAGAGCATTATCCAAATAAACTCATAGTATTAACATATTTAGGGCAACTATGTGGTGCAGTGGACCTGGGGTCAGGAAGACCTGACTTCAAATTTGACCTCAGACACTTACTAGCTGTATGACCCAGTGCTTGTCACTTAACCCTGTTTTCCTCAGTTTCCTCATCTGTAAAATGAGGTGGAGACAGAAACGGTAAACCGCTCCAGTATCTTTGTCAAGAAAATCCTAAATGGTGTCACAAAGAGGCAGGACAGAAATGACTGAAAAAACAAACAAACCATTTATTGCAGCTCTTTTTGTAGTGGCAAAGAACTGGAAACTGAGGGGATATCCATCAATTTGGCAATAGCTGAGCCAATTATGGCATATGAATGTGATGGTACATTGTTGTGCTGTGAGAAATGGGGAAATTGACAGTTTCAGAGAAACTTGGGAAGACTTGTATAAACTGATGCAGAATGAAGTGACCAAAACCAGGAGAACAATTTTTACAGCAACAAAGACACTGCAAATATAAAAAAACTTTGAAAGACAAGATCTCTTATCAAGGTATCAACTAACTATGATTCCAGAAGGCTGATGATGAACTATGCTATGCACCTTCTGAAAGGGAGGTAATGGATTAATGATGCAGAGTGAGATACACATTTTCAGATGTTACCAATGTGGGAATTTGTTTTGCTTGACTAGGAATATTTTCTTTTTCTCTTTTTCAGTGGGGAAATGGGAGGTAAGGAAAAGAAATGCTTACAAATGGGGTAAAATTAAAGTAAATCTAAGCAAAATGTTCATTATCCCCTTATAAAACCAAGTCCTACATGAGGTCAGGGGCAAGGGTAGGGAGGAGCAAGTTATTACTAACTAGGAAGATAAGCAAAAGCTTCCTGGACATGATAGTATTTGAGTTGGACTTTGAAAAATGTATAGGTATTACATGAGCAAAGGGGGTAAGGGAATCCTCCTGCCACCCACATGGTTGTGAGCATCCCTATCCTCACAGGAACATTTTTCTATTCCAGAAGTTTTCTTTTTTTCTTTTTTCTTATATTACTTTTCTTTGCCTGGTCAGTTAACTTCCTTCAATACTACAAGAGATGTTGGCTCTTCCAAAGCAGATCCCAACCCCTCTTCACTATATTTGAGGGTCTTTGAGAGCTTCTGGATGAAGAAATCCAATTCACTATGTAGGTTGTTGCTATAAATATTCTACTACTGCTATTCCATCCTGAGAAGATGAGGCAGTTTAGGGACCTCTGCCCAATGGCTATTCCCCTATCTCTTTTGGAATAACTGAGGCTACTTCATTTAGTCCATTCCTTCTCTGGTTAACCCATCAAACTGTCTCTTTTTATTCTTGAGGTCTCATAAGAATTCTGACTCTTTGTCCTACTTTTAGAGGCTCAGACACTCTGGCACAATCATGGGACACATCTCCAAAGGCAGAAGTTCAGATAAAGCTTCCCACTGTCTGCTCAGTGTACATCCAGAAACTTTGTTACTGGGAGTGATGCCCAGGCAGGGAATGGGGGAACAGACCTGGAGGTTTGGGACCAATTGTTCTTGCCAGCAGCCTCAAAGGCATTACTGGAGAGTAACACAGGCTTCCTGGATGGACTGGCCTTGACCATTCCTGGTTGAACAGAAGCAGTGAGCCATCTGCCCAACTCCCGCTTGTTGAATTGGACTGAATTGTAATCAAAATGATGTCTGGAGCTTGTGAGTTATCAAAAGGCTTTTCCTTCCCTCCACCCCAGATAACTGAATGGAGAAGAAGAAAAGTGGGGATAATTTTGGAGCAAACCCCAAAGTCAATATCTAGGAGAGCAAGTTCTTAGTAATAAAATGGTTCATTGTTTCTGATAAGGAAAAAACCATGGATTTAAGTTGCCAGAAGAACTATAAGACTGCTTGTAAGCATTTTAGGGAAGGCGTAAAAAATTTCTCCCTCGCAGAGCTGTAAGAACAGAATCAACAGTGTGTCCGGACAGTAGGGGGAAGAACCCATTGACCTCTGCACTCCCTTCTGATTCTCATTCCTGACTAATAAATAATCATAGAACAATGGCACTGCTGTTGTTGTTTGTGCTTCATGCCCAAAGAAGACCAAAATGACATCAGAATGCTGGGATCAATTTACAGTGTGTCTGGCTGTGGCTAATTAGACCAATATGAGCTCAGAGGCTCTACCATTGATCGGGCACAAATAGTCTGTATGACCATTTAGGAGGGAGATGCCTCTAAATTTGTGCATCTCACGTTTCTTTTGAGTTGCTGCAATAATTGCACTAGTAGGTGTCTCAACAGATCAGTCACAGAATTATTGAATTATGAGCACTGGAAAGGGGGTAAAAAAAAAAGGTAATTCAATTAGAACCTAAAAAGGAATTTCTTTGACTAGATCACTGATGGTCAATCAACCTCATTTAGAGTAGCGCCTCATATAGGGACTCCACTACTTTCTGAAGTATCCTATTCCATTTTTAGTTCTAACATTAATAGTTCTAACTATTAGGAAAGTTTTCCTTCCTTCTGCCTAAATCTGTGTCTACAACTGCTATTCATTGTTTCTAGTGTTCTCATGTGGGGCCCAGGAGAACAGAGCTAATGCCCAGAACTATAACTAGAAATTGTTGTGGCTGGGAACGGGCGGGCAGTAACAGCACAGAGGACTGTTCAACGTAAAGTGTAGACTTAACAAGAGAGGGGACACCTGTTTCCCAGAGAGTCTAGCCTGCACTCCTTCAAAGGATGAAAGGAAGGAAGACCTTGGGAAGGCATATCCATAGCGAAGGGCTGAGCAGAGGCAACTGGGCCTCATGACTTCACAGGACATCAAAAGACCAACAAATGAGGTATAGGGAAGAAACATGACCCTTTCAGATACAGTTAGTCTGCTTATTTGTTTTGTGTGACTACAGCTATTTGTTACAAGGAAGGACCTCTATTTGGGGGCAAGGAGAGTTAGGCAGGGATGAGGATGGAGAATAGTGATGGTGATATAAAAAGAAAAGAGCATGGGTGAAACATTAAAAAAAACAAGAAAGCAGAAGGAAATTCAGAAGGGGATACAGAGGGAATGTCACTATCATTTTAAATTTAATATACACTTTGAAAATACCAAACCGTCTATAAATTCATAGTTTCACTTACAATCTTTTCTGTTCTCTGTATAGTGAAATGTTCATGCTGATTGATGTTCATTAGGTTCATAATAAAAAAAGAATCAGACCTCTCTGAGGAAGAAGTGTCTCTTTCTCCATGGAAGAAATCCTCCCCACCATTCCTGAATGGCACCCTGGGGCAAAGCCATGGTTGTGCCATGCTAATTCTTTCTCTGATAATCCCTCTTTCAAAAGATAATCTTGCAAATGCCAGAAGTCAGCCATCATGTCTTATAAGTCTTATCTTTTTAGGCTAATTACACACTTTTCCTTCAATAGAGAGGGTACAGTTTATAAGCCTCTCACAATTTTGGTCAGCCTCCTCCAAAGATGCTCAGGTTTGTCAATGTCCTTCCAAAAATGTAGTCCCTAGAACTGAACACAATATTTTGGATGTGATATGCCTAGAACAAATTCAGCAGAAAAATACTGTGCCTCATTCTAGACCCTATCCATGTGCTAATGTAGCCTAATACTGTCTTAGTTTTTGCACCTGATAAATTATCCTTTTAATCTTGCATTCCACTAGAACCTTCAGATCTTTTTCCCTTCACATGTTGTCTAATCATTCCTCCCCCATTCTATAGTTTTGCAGCTAATAAAAAACAAAAACAAAAACAAACCACATCTCTATTAAATTTCATCTTATTGGATTTGGCACATCATTTTAAGCTGGCAATATCTTTTAGCATCCAAATTCTGTTATTCTGTGTGTATATTTTCTGTCCCACCTCCTGCCTGTTATCTGCACATTTAAAAAGCATACATTCTGGGATTTCATCTAAGGCACTGATGAAAATACTAAACAATTGAACCCTGGAGCACTCCACTAGAGACCTTTCTCTAAGTTGACAAGCCTGGACCTTCAGCACTGAGTTTTAAAATTTCTTATTACTTTTTATCATGCCACCCAAGTAGTCTTCTGTTTTGTTCTCCCTGCCATTAATTGGTATGAGCTCAGTAAATGCAAATTAATTTTTATATAATCGTCATTAACAGGTTAAACCTCCCAAAGTGCAAAGTCTTATGGAAAAAGACTTTTGGATTGTCCTGTCAGTTTCTCCTTCTTTTCAGTATGGTTTCATGAGAGCAGATTATATATTCAAGATCTGTATTGAAATTCTGCAAGAAATTAAAAATCTGCCCGTGTTCCTGCTGGGGAATGATGATGTCTCATGAGCTGCCTAAAATCTGCATTGAAACCTAGGAATAGAAAGAATGCAGATCCCTTTTATTAAAGAGGCCTCAGAATAAAGTATGTCTGATGGATTCTATTCATTACTACAGAGCTGTCCCCCTAAGAGATATTCTCCAATTGTCAAGATAACAAGTAGTCTACAAACAGGCGATGCCATATAAATGCTAATGATGAATCCTCCTGGCTGAAGGAAAATGAAAGGTTAGATTTCTCTGCAGCCTTGCTGGGCCTGTCCCTTTCCTGATGAAATGCTACAAACACCAGATCCTTGGATCCCCTTTGATCTATAATGGGCTAAGTCATTTATCTGAGGTCCTTCCCCTTCTCCCCATAAAAGATAGGCCAGGGACATAAAAGAGAAAGCCCGGACATCCTTGTTCTTTTGGAATTGCTACGAAAGTTTACATAATTCTTTGGAACCAAGTTCAGCGTTGGATTGGGGCATAAGGGCAGAGGTTTTCCAGACTAGATGACTCAGAGAAAAGCCCCAAGGGTCTCATATCTGACCTCTACTAATAGACAACGGCCTCCCGAGGTCACAAACTTTAGAGCTGGAAGGATTCTTGGAGGTTATTTAGTCTGACTGCCTCATTTTACAGAAGGGAAACTGAGGCAACAGGAAAAGGAGTTATCTTTCCCTGTTGCTGTTACTCTCAACCTCAAGCCCTAATTTGAAGGCTCTCATTTTCTATCTCTCTTTCAAGTACTTCATTTATAGACTCATAGACTTTTACAGCTAGAAGGGACCATAGAGGTCAATAATCCAACACCCTTGTTTTCAGATGAGGAAACTGAGGTTCAGGATTTTTCATTTTTGTTGACCATGAATGAATGAAAAATATTTATCAAGCACTTACTACGTGCCACGTACTGTGCCAAGTGCTGGGATAGAAATACAAGGAAGGGAGTCCCTTGCTAGGAGAAGAAAATGCATAAGGGGGACCTAGAGAAGTGGATAGGGGCAGCTAGGTGGTGCAGTGGATAGAGTGCTGGATCTGGAGTCAGGAAGACTCATCTTCTTGAGTTTAACTCTGGTCTCAGACACTTAGCTGTGTGACCCTGGGCAGGCGGCTTCATCCTGTTTGCCTTGGTTTCCTCATCCATAAAATGAGCTGGAAAAGAGAAGGGTAAACCACTCCAGTATCTTTGCCAAGAAAACCCCAAATGAGGTCACAAAGATTTGGACATGACTGAAAAACAACTGAACAGCAAGAGAGAAAAGGGTAGCATTGTGACTTGGTTCCTGGCAAGATGAGACAAGGGCTTGCCTGAGAGGGATTGGTAGGATGGCCAGAGTTTAGGCCACCTGGTTTAGAAATGGGTAGGAACAATTCTAAGACAATCCCAAAGGACCAAAGATGAGGCATACTATTCTTCTCCAGGGAAAGAACTTATATTGATTGAAAACAGACTGAAGAATGCTATTTTCCACTTTCTTTTATTCGAGTCTTCTTGTACAAAATGACAAATATGGAAACGTTTTACACAATTGCACATGTATAACCAATAACTGATTGCTTACTGTCTCAGGGAGGGGGAAGGAGAAGGGAGGGAGGGAGGGAGGAAGAGAGAGAGACTGAGAGAAAGAGAGACCGAGAGAGAGACTGAGAGAGAGAGACAGAGACAGAGAGACTGAGTGAGAGAGAGAGAGAGAGAGAGAGAGAGAGAGAGAGAGAGAGAGAGAGAGGGAGGGAGGGAGAGAGAGAGAATTTATAACTCAAAACTTTAAAAATGTTTAAAAAATTGGGAAAAGAAAGAAATGGCTAGGAAGTAGGATGGCAGTTCTAGGTATGATAAAACTAACCTATTAGAGCACAGAGTTCAAATTCCAATTAGAAAGGGATGAGGATTGTGGCTTTTAAAGCCCTTTCCAGGTCTGAAACTGTGACTTTATGATTCTAGTTATCTAGGTATATAGTATGAAACCACTCCTAACTTTTCACTCTCTCTTACCTGTTCACATCTAATTAGTTGATAATTTTTGTCAATTCTATTTTTATAACATTTCTCACAAATCTATATGATATACTAGATAGAGAGCCAGCCTCAAAGCCAGGAAAACTGGAATTGACCTCTGTCACATATGAACTGTGTAACTTTGGGCATGTCACTTAACTTCTCAGTGATCTAGGCTAGAGGTGTCCAACACCCAGCCAGAAACTCCCCAGTGTGGCCTGAACTTGATTAAAATTTAACTAGGAAATATTTAAAAAATAAATAAAAATACAGTAGAACATAGATAATGTTAATATGTGATTTTCTAAGACAATATGTGACCTGCAAGGATCCTTATGTGCAGTTTAGTGGTGACTTATCTATTTGAGTTGGACACCACTGTTCTAGGCAACTCTCTAAGAGTACATGTTTCAGAAAAGACGCTGACCTTCATTGGCAGAGGGAGATTTCTCTCCTGGGAGTCTACTATATCAATGAAATCACAGATCCAGTCTTTATCCTTATCCTCAATATTTCTTCAACCCATTCCCTTTTTTCTCCCATGACTAGCACATTACTTCAGGCTTTTCCCAACTCTCTCCTGGACTTTCATAGTTCCTCCTAACTGATATTATTTCCACACAGTTCCCCAAAACAGTTTTTCCCAAAGCTCAGGGTGTACCATATTCATCCCTTGCTCAATAGTCTTTCAGGGACTCCTTGTTGCCTCTAGGATAAGCCCAAACACATCTGCTTGATAGTTAAAACTTTTCAGTCTGACCCAGTCTATTTTTCTATGACTTCCTTTTCATACTCTCTCTCTTCTAACAAAATTGGCTGGCGTGCTGTTCCCAGAGCCCAGAGTTTCCACTTCTCCTTCCATGTCATTATTCATGACACTCTCAATACATGGGACACACACTCCTTGGCAAGACAAATGCTGAATAACCTAGGGCCAAAGTCAGGTCCCCATGGGATATAGAGGAAGAGTCAAAGAGGGTTCTCAGGTTGCCATTCTGGCTACCAGATCTGTAACCCCTCTCCCCTAGGGGTTGGACTTTGAATCTGTGCTGCAACACATTATTATTATCTAGCATTTGTGTAACTTTTTAAGGTTTGCACTGTGTTTTACATAAGTTAGTTCATCTGATCACCACAACAATCCCGTGAAGTGGATGCTATTATTATTCCCAATTTATATATGAAAGATCTGAGGCTGAGAGAGCTTAAGTTACTTAACCAAGGTAACACAGCTAGTAAGTCTGAGGCAGGATTTGAACCTATGCCTTCCCAAGTCCAACCACATCACTTAATCCTCTATTCCACCCAGCTACTGCAATGACTTTTACCTTGGCAAAAGTTGGCAAATAGTAGTTAGGACTAGAACCCAATTCATTCTATTCCAAGAACAATGTTCTTTCCAACCTGGAATATCTCTACCTCCTAACCCTACATTCTGAGTGATAAAATAATAACCATGATAATAGGAATAATAATAAAAATAATAATTATGGTGATTTTACTTTAAAAGCACTTGAATTATCTCATGTAGTTCTCACCAGGAGTATTATTAGCCCCATTTCCTAAATGAAGATATCACAGCCTGGAGAAATCAAGTGGTCTCTCTAATCCAATCCAATAGGAACTTAATCAGTTCCTACTATATTCACTGGGCCTTGAGCTAGGTGCTGAGGGAAAAAGAATTCCTAACCTTAAGGAGTTTTCATTGCCCTAGATGCCATATGCCTTACTTACTGGGGTGAAGGGAGGGAAGATGGGTGAACACCAAATAACTAGGCCACAGAGCATTTTAGATTACAAACCCTGAAAGTCTTTACGCTATGATGTAACTATTGGTTTTGGAGTCAGATGAACGGAAGAGGATGCTGAGGCTGGGGAGCTGAGAGGTGGGCAGCAGCCAGAAGACTCACCCAAGGCTCTGTTTGTCTTGTGGCTGCCAGGATACTGCTGTAGCCTTTCCCAGGTTTCAGTATGAATGATGCCCTTGGCTAATTGGTTACTCATTTGGACTGCATCCTTTGAGAATTTCCCATCACAGGGATGAAGAAATAAAGCCTCACACATAACTTTTTGGTATCTGGAGAGAAACAAGTACCCTATTAGTAGAACAGTGGCCAAATCTCATAGTTACTTTGTCATTTTAAAAAAGAAGAAGAAAATGACCAAGCAGAATTTTAACCAAAGTTAAAAACAAACGGAGAAGACAATTAAATACAATTAAATGGTGCCTGTTTTTCATGGAAGGCCAGACTCACTGTACAGCATCTTTTGCTGTTGTTTGTACTTCATACTCAGAAAGGATCATGACCTCAGGAAGGTGATGCCATGACTTGCAAATGAATTGTATTTAAGTGAGGGAAGGCTGTGCAAGGTCAACAGGCTCACTTTCTCTTTCCGGAGCCATCTGGGTCCAGTGTATCTGATAAGAGGCTGAAGGAGTTGATCTTTCCAAGGGGATTTTTCTCTTTGGAAAAAAAAATTCAGAGGCAAAAGCATTCTTCATTTGAATGAAGTTTTCAATATGCATTTGAATAAATTAGCAATTCAAAATGATGAGGAGAGTAAGGATGAGCTGAGAACAAGTTACAAGTAAAGAGTATGGATTTTCAAAGGTCTGGTGTGTTTGTCTTTCTCTGGTGTAATTCAACAAAGCTAGAGAACGGTTTGCTAAGCAATCCTATCAGCCAGGAAGCTGGAAGATTTTTACCTGGGCCTTTCTTCTATTCTGGGCAGATTTGCTTCCCCACGAGAATCAAAGAAGCAAGTGACCCTGAAAGCTGAGAAGCTGACAAAGACCATTTCCCCTGGCTCCCTAAATCTATCTCACTTCCATTTTAACTGTGGATTACCTGTGGGCATGCAACTTATATTCTCCAAAATTATGGAGACAATTTTTTCCTATCAATATTATTAATTATTTGTATCTGAAGATTTGCACATGTGCTGATCCTATACCAAGATCTGTCTTTGAGACACTTAGAAATGAAGGTGATATGATCTGAGAAGAAGGAAAACTGATTATGTAAAAAGAACAAGTGATTTTTAGATGGACAGTTCTAGGACTGGGCCCTTGGAGAATGTCAGCCATGATTCGTAAGAAGAACAGCAATGAAAGAAAAGCCCAGTAACTCTCAGGAGAGACAGAAAAGTGACAGAGAAAGCAGCTGAAAACAATAGACCCGACTGTAGATGTCTCTGTACTGCTGCATGTGTGCAGCATGAAAAATGCTTAAGAGAGTGCTTCATTGGTATCTGCAAGATAGGCAAAGAACAAGAACACCAAAGCATTTTTTTGTAAACTGGGGGTATATGTTCTCATCTCATTTGTGCTCTGATATCACAGATTTCTTACATGCATACATACATATATATGCATACACACGTATATATACATATGTATGTATGCACATATATTTCTGTACATTCTATGCATAGACATATATGATTATCTATACATGGATATGCCTATGCATATATGTTTATATTATTACTATCTTGCAAATGAATAAATTGAATCTCAGAGAGGTAATGTGACATTTTACATAAAGATACCTGCAGATATGGACTTAGAAAAGGGGCAATTAGGTAGCACAAGTGAATAGAATGCTAGGTCTGCAGTCAGGAAGAACTGAGTTCAAATCCTGTCTCAGACATTTATCAGCTGTGTGACCCTGGGAAAGTCACTTCACCCTGTTTGCCTTAGTTTCCTCATTCGCAAAATGAGTTGGAGGATTAAATGGCAAATCACTCCAGTATCTTCGCCAAGAAATCCCCAAATGGGGTCAGGAAGAGTTGGACATGGCTGAAACATCTGAACAACAAGATGGACTTAGAAAACCACGTATTAACACTACCTATGTTTTATTGTATTTTGATTTATTTGGTTAAATATTTCCTAACTACACTTCAATCTAGTTCTGTTGGTATATTTGACAGTTCTGCCTTAAGCAACAGGGTCAGTAAGGGACAGAGTTGAGACTTTGGTCTAGTCTTCTGAAGCGAAAGCAACACCCTTTCCATCATATCATGTGTGTACAAGCATGTACATAAACATGCATACATACGTACTTGCCATATGTACATGTAATACAGGCAATGCATATCTATATAACATATAATGCATGTATAAATTGGCACATGTCTATATACACATGTATAATGCGTTTATATTGAATCATGTACATATCACAAATATGGCATATAATACATATATGTGTTATAAACAGTTACAACCACATATATTTATACATAAACATATATAATGTATGTGCATATACACACGTGGTATAAAGATCTGACTTTGAGTTGGCAGTGACTAGCCCTGGGACTTAAGGGAGTCAGTCTCTTCATTTTCAAGATGGGGACAGCAATACTTTGACATGGGGCTCTTGGAAGGATCACAGGAATCAACCTAAGGAAGGTCCTTTGTAAGTCATTGGCTGCTATATAAATGTTATCTATTCTTATGGCTATATCATAAAATAATAAAGGAGCTCAATAATCAAATTAAAATGAAAAACCATGCATCTTCTAGATGCCCCCAAGGGATGGGCTCCTTGGGCTGGTGCCAATTTGTCAGTGAGGACAAAGGAATGTGAGAGAGGAGAGGAGGACGCCAGAGGGGCACGGCGGAGGAGATAAATAAAGCATGTGAATAGTTGAGAACACATGGACCCAGGCAGGAGTGAGGGAGAGCAATCCTGGATAAACAAGCCAATAGTCAAATACAGGCATGAGTTAGCCAGAGGGGAAACTAAAGAGTGAAAATGAGATCCTCAGAGAATGAGCAAGATGGCAACAGACATTACTCCAGGAGATTGATGGAAGGGAATCAAAGGGAATGAGAAAATGCAGATATAAGAGTCAGAGAGTGAGTGAAGCAGGGTGAGCTGGAGAAGAATAGAGCCTTAGAAAGAAAGATAGTGGGTAGGAGAATAAAAAGAACACTATTGGCCTTGGATCAGGCATTCTGTGGCTGTTCTCTAGTTGTGCCATTCATTGTTTATTTTTTTCTTAATGTACTATCTGTATTTCAACACAAGTGCTTTCCTTTATAATTTTACATAGTTGATTTTATGGATTTAGAAAGCTGATTCTGAGAAGGGGCCCACAGGCTTCACCAGACTGCCAAAGGGGATCAGGATACAGAAAATAGTTAAGAAATTCTGCCTTAGAATCACAAATCCTGATTCTGACATTTATTAGCTGTGGACCTTGGGAAAATAGGGACACCAAATCTGAGCTTTCATTTTCTTAAGGAAAAAAATGAGGAGGGGCAGAGCCAAGATGGTGGCGTAGAAGCAGCAGGGTCCCACAGCTCCCACGCAGCCACCCTAAACACCCATAAAAATATGACTCTGGACAAATTCTAGGATTCTCATACTCAAAAAATACAAAAAACACATCTGTCACGGAAGGCAGCTCGGCAGCAGGGGATCATCACGGCAGGACACAAGCTGAGGCCAGCCCAGCCTGAAACCGAAAAGGCCAGGCCCTGGCGCGATAGGAAGGAGCCGAGCAGAGCCGCAGCCAGTCTACAAGAGAGAAGATCTACAGCATCCAGCAACTCCACATCTACCAAAGTGTGAAAAACAGGGATTAAAGAAAGGCAGCTAGGCAGGAGGGGCTCATCCTGCGGGCCTGCAGGTGGGAACCAAGATCAGCCCAGACTAAAACCACCATGCAGCCAGGTTCCAGGGCAGTCAGGAGGAGCCGAGCCTCCCAAGCTGCAGTGTAAGTCTACTTCAGAGAAGATGTAAAGCACCTGGAGAAATCTTCGCATCTACTAAGCCAGGATTAAAGGTCAGTGAAAGTGAGTGAAGTTTTCAGGCTAAATTTGGGGGAGGGAAAGCAGTTCGGCCAATCTACCCCCAGGGCAAGGAAGCAGTGGGGGAAGGGCATAAAATGCTGTAACTGGCAGATGCCCCCACTAGGGGTGCTTCAGAGCCCTTGGCCTGTGGATCCCACAGGGGGGCTGAGTCAATTGATCAGGGTCAAGTGCTCTTGGCGTTGAGTGGCCTGGATCCAGATCATGGTCTTGGGTGGTGGTCCTAGGGAGCACTTTCAGCAAGCCAAAGCTAGGGGAGGCTGCAACACCCCCCTAATAGCTCTGGCAGCTGGGAAAACCCCAGCGATTTGGAACAGAGCTTTCCCCCCTGGAAGCATAGTTTCACAAAGCTAAAAAAAAAACCAACCAATTAATTGAGTGGCCAACATGAGGAAAAGGAAGCAAAACAAGAACAGCAATAAAACTCTAGAATCCTTTTTTGTGGACAAAA
>CM053596.1:134843935-134878245 GCA_028646575.1 Pseudocheirus occidentalis | reverse complement strand
AGGGTCTGGGATAGGGAGACCCTCCCTGCCCTACCAGAAAGTTAGAGAGCAGACCAGGGGAGGGGCTCTACAGTTGGAGCGCTGTTTTGGGGTTGGGGTAGGGGAAAGACAGGGAGATAATTTGTAATTCAAAAATCTCATGTAAATGAATGATGTAAATAAGAAAACAAATAAAATTTATTACATTTAAAAAAAGAAATAAAAAAATAAAATAAGGAAAAAAAATGAGGGGTTGGCTGAGCTGATCTCTACGACCAATAGTAACAAAGATAGGGAGGATGCAGCACATCCTGGTGGGTTGCAGAAATTGAGTACCTACTAAATGCCTAGCATGACATGATCTGGTGGGGAGAATTATACATCAGAAGCTCTCTTTCATAAACTAACAGATGACAAAAAATACAGGCTTCAAAATATCCTCAAAAATTCAAAATAAGTTATACTAAAACTAGAGAATTGAGGTTCAGTTGTTTTTCAATTGTGTCCAACCCTTTGTGACCCCATTTAGGGTTTTCTTGGCAGAAATGTGGTTGTGGTTTGCCATTTTTTTCCCTAGTTCATTTCACAGATGAAGAAACTGAGGCATCCAAGGTTAAGTGACTTGTTCAAGGTCACACAGCTAGTAAGTGTCTGAGGCCAGATTTGAAGTTAGGAAGATAAGGTCCAGTGCTCTATTCTCTGTGCCACCTCAGTGCCCAAACTAGAGCACAATCATGGGAAAGAATGAAACAAGCCAAAAAACCCTGTTGCCGACTGTTCATAACACGGACCCCTAACGATTTAAAAATAACATTTTAATAGGTGTTGACATTTCAAATACTCCCAGTTACATGGAACCAAAAGGAAAAAAAGTCAAAATATAGGTACCTAATGGAAGAAATAAAAACCATTATGGGAATAGGAAGAGGAACCTATCATCTCTATTGTCTTGTCTACTATTGATGTAGGGCCAAGGATGCTTTCAGAAATCCTACAGAGAACAAGTTTACATTCCAATAATTTTACTAAATTACAGAAAGCAGTTATTTTATTCACCTTTGCAATCATGCACAGAGCATTAAATATAAAAGAATAATACAGCAGTCTAGCCACTTGTCCCCGAATCATTTACATCTGAATTCCATCAGAAAAGATAGAAAAGAGATAACTAATAATAACTGCAAAACCAACATCCTAATGCTTTTTATTCAACTCCCAAAAGCAGTTATTTCATCAGTCTTGGAAAGAATCTGGAGAGCATCAAATTTAAAATAATCCCCAATGGATGCAAGCAGAATGGGTGACCAAATAGCGAAAAGAATCTGTGCTTCTCAAAGGTAGAAAAGACTGTGAAATTATCCAGCAGCCCTAAGACAGCTAGACCCCTGGATGTGTCTTCTGATCCCGACCCAGGGCACTGGCCTTCTTCCACTGGGTGCCAGAGCCATTATTCACAGAACAATTGAGAGGCTTTTGGGAGCTGAGATATAAGCTATTCTATGAGTTAGTTGGTTTTTATCCATCTCTTATCTGAATCAAATAAAAAAAAACACTAGACTATGTTAGTAACCCACATTTATATAATACTTTGAGGTTTGCAAAGCACTTTAAATGAATCATCTCAATTGATCATAGAATGTCAAAGCTGGAAGGGACCATTGAGATCAGTCGGTCCAGCAGTTATTGATCATCATTATGTGTGTCCTAGATCCGTATTCGGCGAAGCTTATGGGCTCCTTCTGAGAATAATTTTTTAAATGCATAAAATGAAATACATAGGATTACAAAAGAAACCAATTATATTGAAACACGGTTTTTGGAATATTAAAAAAACTCAAGTTCATAAACCCCATCTCCCCAAGTTAAAAAACCCTTGTTTTAATCCAATTTCTCATTTCAATGAGTGACAAAGTAAGGATCAGAGAGGGGAAATGACTTGTCTAGGTTTTGTAAGTGGCAAAACCAAGGTGCAAATCCAGATCTTCTGACTCATCCAAAGAAACTTTGCTCTCTTTCCTCTAAAATAAAAGAACTGTGAAGGCATCCCATGGATAAGATTAATCCATAAAGAAAGGCAGTCAAACAGAAAAGCAATAAGGCAAAATTCTGAGCAGATTGGGATTAGGAGGTGGAAGAATGATTGGACCTCTCAGTCCAACATGAGGATACGAGGGTTGTCACAGGATAGAAGAGGTGAAATAAAGAAAAAGCAGAGATGAATACAGGGTGGCATTTGGAAGGAGGAGCTGAGCACACTTGGCGACTGACTGGATGTCAGGGGATAAGGCCTCCAACGTTTCAAACTTGCCAGCTGAAAGGATGGCATTGTTATGTTCAGAGTGAAGGAAATTGGGAAGGGGAATTAGTCTTCTTAAAACAAAAACGGTGAGCTTAACTTTGTACAAGTCAAGTTTGTGGTTCTGACAGATATTCAGGTGAAAGTGTACAGTGGGCAGCTAGAGACATATGACTGGATCTCGGGTAAAGGGCATACAACTAGAAATAAAGATCTGGGAATGTGAAGGAAGCAGTATATCTCTCCATTTAAAAACCTCCTTGGGTTTCTATTGCAATGCACTTAAAAATTCCCATTGTAACAATATGTGACTGTGATAATGTGCTGGGCTCCTGTCCATCTGAGTTGTAAAATTACAGGTCTTTCTTTAATGCTTTCACTTTCCTGAGGATAAAGGGTCTGGCTCCACTAAAAAATTAGAAGCAGGCTTGCCAGAAGTCTCTGGCAGGGGCCAGACTACAGAATGCAGACGTCTGCTGATTCCCACAGTAGCAGGTGAGAACACCCAAGGAAGCCAAGGATGTATCTTGAGTGACATGGAAGTCCTGGGGAGGAAAGTGAAAGGTGTTGAGATGTAGGTGATATATTTTTAAAAAATCTCTTCTTCCAGTTGAAGGCTTGAGGCTCTGGAAGCCAAGGGAGGATTCATGAAGTGAGCAGCTGGGCACGCAGATGGTATCAAAGAACAGGATTAGGTTTTCTGGACCATGGCTTAAGAATGATGGGCTCCTGACAAAGAATGGAGCTCAAGACCCACCTCTTGAGAGCTAAGAAAAATAATTTTAACTGGAGGCTTACCAACCTGATTAAAAGGACTTTAAAATGAAAACTGTGAGATGAAGGGAGAAAAAAAAATGTTCAGACGCAATGGCAAAAACCATGGAGGACATCTGGTGTTAGAGAAAAGAAGAATAACAGAAGACTGGAGAATCATAGAGCTAGACACAGGAGGGACCTCAGAAAGGAGGAGCTGGCAAGTTTCAGAAGACAGTTACAGGGGAAAGGGCTGAAAGTAATTTACATAATGTTATATATTTCTGGACCAATGCACAGAGTATGGACAGAGAGCTTGAATTTCTTTTTTTCACATCAGTACATTAGCTCTCCAGTTTGCACACATGCATACACACACACACACACTTCAATAATCTGAGATAAAAGATAAGAAAAATAGAAGACTCTCAAAACTGAAATTCTGTCAATGAAATTGCAAATTATAGCAATCAGGAAGAAAAGGGTGGAGGCATAATTCCTCTAGAAACTGTGTTGTTGCACAAGAAGCTCTCTAATTTAAAAAGAACATCTTGTGATATAGTATGTTATGGAACTACTTGTTTTATTCCATAAATTAAAAATTAAATAATAATTTTTAAAGGAACATCTACAAATAATGGAAGGAGGTTAATAAAAGGCAAACAGGAATATATATGTATGTATGTATGTATGTATGTATGTATGTATGTATGTATTAGAAGGGGACCAGAAGGATAGTCTTCTTAGTCAAGAGACAGTTAATTCCATTTCTTACATTCTGAGATGTTAAGATCATAATGCTAAAGTCCAAGATGAGCTAATGCTTATAAAAATGCTAAGGACAATAAAAAAAGGCATTTTAGTGGGGCAGCTAGGTGGTGCAGTGATAGAGCACTGGCCCAGGAGATAGAAGGACCTGAGTTCAAATCTGGCCTCAGACACTTAACACTTACTAGCCGTGTGACCTTGGAGAAGTTACCTAACCCCAATTACCCAGCCTTCCCTCCTCCAAAAAAAGGCATTTTAAAGCATATTGCATGACTAGAACAAGGAAAGTATAGGAATACTTTTGTGGCAGATATTCTGTACACAGTAGGTGCTTAATAAAGATGTTATCATAAATGGTTACCAAAGAACAGAACTACAAAACTCCTGTTTTGTGTATATTTTCTATATGACAGATAATGACCTTCAAACTGGAGAATGTAGTCCAAAGATGGTTATGGGGAACTAGAATTTAATAACAACTTACATTTTACAGAGTGTTTTAAAGTTTGTGAAGCACTCTTTTCACAACTCTGTGTGATAAGTATTATAAATGGGATCCCCATTTTACAAATGAGGATGCTGAGGCAATGAGTGGTGAAGTAATGGTAGCAAAACTACCTCACAAATATCTGAGGTAGAATTTAAACCCACATGTCCTTATCCCAAGTCTAGTGGTCTATCCGTTATATCATATTCTCTTTCAAAATAAATAAGGACATGGTAAGAGAGTTTCAGAGGGCAATGTCTGAGTATGAGAAGAACTGAATTCTTAGCTTTGTTGTTCAGCTGTTTAGTTTGCCTGACTCTTTGTGATCTCATTTAGGATTTTCTTGGCAAAGGTACTGGAGTGGTTTGTCATTTCATTCTCCAGCTCATTTTACAGCTGCTGAGGCAAAGTTAAATGACTTGCCAAGGATCATACAGCTGGTAGATGTCTGAAGTCATATTTGAACTTGGGAAGATGAGTCTTCCTGGTAATCTATCCACTGGGCCACCCAGCTTTCCTTTGAGCCCTGGCCCTGTCATTGACCAGCTGTGATTCTGGTCAGATCAGTCTTGTCAACTACAAATAGAATTGGACTAGAGTATCCCTTCTAACTCTAACATTCTTTGAAGCTTAAATATGAGATGTAACTCTTTTTCTGAAGTAGCTTATGGTTCAGATAGGGAATATATTGTATATAACATCAATGAATTGAAAAATCACCTACAACATGCCAAACACTATGCTAGAGAGCATAAAACAAAAGTGAAACTATTCCTGCCATCAAGAAACTTACATTCTAGCAAGAAAAAAAAACATGCCACATATAAGCAGATAAAACCCAAGTACAAGGTCATTTGGGGGGAAGTAGGAGGGTGAATTAGGAAAAGCCTTAAGTAGGATGGGGCACTTGAGCTGAGCTTTGAAGGAACTATGAATTCTAAGAGGGAGAGGAGAGGGGGAGTGCATTTCTGCCATGAAAGACAGCCTATGTACAGGCATAGAGGGGGAATGATGGGATATCATGTGAGATGACAGATAGTCAG
This sequence comes from Pseudocheirus occidentalis, assembly GCA_028646575.1. Taxonomy (NCBI): domain Eukaryota; kingdom Metazoa; phylum Chordata; class Mammalia; order Diprotodontia; family Pseudocheiridae; genus Pseudocheirus; species Pseudocheirus occidentalis. The sequence goes on along the minus strand of CM053596.1, from coordinate 134,872,919 downwards.
CTAACATTGATTAAGCTCCCAATATGTGACAGGTAGCAAGCAGGCCAATTTGGCTGGGACAAATGGTGTACAAATGGGAGTGATGTACAATGAAACAGACAAATTATATTGTATATGAAACAGACACACATATTATATGTGTGTATAAATTTGAATGTGGTATTGATTTTAAGTGTAATAGTGTATGTTGGAGGGCAGTGAGGCATGGACAAGATGTCTTAGGAAGTATGAAGAAAGATTTTATATGTAAAGTTGGGAAATAACATGGAATGCTGAAGCAGTCCCTGTGAGCTGAGATATGGAGCAGGAGCAGAGGATTGTCTACGTGTGAATCCAGGCAAGAGTCGTGAGTGGTCAGTCCCCAGAGGAAGAGCCATGGGGCTTGGAAGTCAGTCTCAAGTCAAGATGAGAGAGGACTTTACTTGAACACTGTGTATTGATTGAGAAGATGGTGACTTACTGTGACCTAGGGGTAAATGGTGTTTGTATTTTCTGCTACTCCTTAAGGATGTGTCGTACTAGGGAAGACCCTAGCCTGGGACCTCATAATTGTGTAAACAAGTATTTTGGGGAATATTACTGAATGCAATGATATATTTCAGTATATATGATATAATGAGTGTTATGGTATATATTTATATATATAATTTGTACTATACATATGCTTATATGTTATTATATATCGCATATATGGTATATATATAGTATTTATATATAATATGATATTATGTATGTAGTATTTAATATATAGGTATGTGTGTTATAATATATACATATATAACATTCATGGCAACATCTTTAAGCAAAACATATGTATATATGTTTATGTGTGTATATATTATATATGAGATATGTTTTGCTTAAGGATGTTGCTATGAATGTTATGCTTTATTGAACAATGTTTAGTTTATTGCTGAATAAAAAGAAAGTTCATTATGCTATGTGATTAGACTGTTGAAGTTATTCTCAGCAGCGGTCCTCAGGTGTGCTGCCATGATTGGCGTTCCAAGTTCCTTGGAATGCACAAGACTTTGAATTGTAGTAGTAGGTAATGTGGTAAGTTTTTGAGGAGAGGACATGACAAAAACAAAACAAAACAAAACAAAACACATTTTATTTGGTAGTTTGTCAATGGTACGTAGGATGGATTGGAAAGTGAAGACACTGCAGACAATGAGGCTAACAAGGAGATTGTTTTAATAATACAGGCCCGAAAGTTAGAAGCTTTGGGCTAAAGCCATGATGGTGGGACCACAGAGGAAATGATGGGTCTATAGTAAGCTTGAGGACAGGGACTCTTTCTTTTATTTGGCTTTTTATTCTGAGTATCTAGCACATAAAAGGTGCTATGATTGCAGTTCATATACATAGCAGGTACAATGAACTGGGTTATCAACAATGATGGATTGCATTTTTTTCAGTGTATTGGAGTAATTTCATCTCTCTCTTCTAATGCATACCAGAAAATGTTGGCTTACAGAAGTAGGAACTGGTTGGCTTTAGATCTGAGAGTACTAGCTACACTGAGATAAACAGCACATACCCAAACCCAGTTGGGGCAAACAGTACCCAAACTGAGCCAGCCAGCCAGCCAGGGAGAGAGAAATGCAGGGGCAGGTGCCTGGAAGACAGGCTTTCAGTTTCCTTGGCTTTTTGTGGCCACAGAGAGATGATGCTGCTGGCCTGTCAGATCCTTCCTATCTCTTTCCTCCCCTAGGTTAGAGGGATAATGAACCAGTCTCTAGGGCTGTTAAAAGTCTGATTTAGACTCTTAACTTGCAGCAAGGATCTTTGGAAAGTTATCTCCCCCCTCATGGCTTCTGTTTACTAGAATAGCCTGCTTATCAAAATGCCAAGATGGGAGGAAGTGAAAAAATCAGGCTGACAAGAATTCATGGAGTCTCTCTCAAAGCCCCCAGTCAGCCCTGAATTAAAGTCCTCCTAGGAAGAAGATGCCTGCTACTTACCTGAAAGATCTCCTGAGGATAAGATTCCAGTGCTCTTTGCTTAGTCTAACTTCAATCCATCCAGCTGTACTTTAAAAGTATTGCCCCTTATTCCATCTTTAGGGAAGTTGGAAAAAGTATTTTGTTATTGATGTTACCTACTCTGAGCAGAATAACCATACTTAGAAACATAGCCAACTCTTGATTTTTCAATTAAACAGAACAAATATTGATCTGAATGCGGGCTATCTACTTTTGTTGTTGAAGAGTCAGATCCTACTCTTCAACTGACTCCATGGACCATCGTATGCAGGGTCCTTCTATCTTCCACTATCTCCCCACATCTGTCCTAGCTCATGTTTGTTGCTTCCATGACACTATCCATCCATCTCCTTTTCTGCCTTCCCCTTCTCCTTTTGCCTCCAATCTTTCACAACATCAGGGTCTTTTCAAATGAATTCTGTCTTTTCATTATGTGGCCAAAGTATTTAAGCTGCCCTGAATTATCTACAATGAATTTTTAATCCCCACATGCCTCTCCTAGATCACTTAGCTGGCCCAGTTCCTTGTTCCTCCCTTCCCCCAATCTTTTTCCTCCCCCAAAGTACTCAGAATTTGATCAGGGAATGCAACACATCATAACTTAAGCAAAACATAATTAGAAATATAAATTTGCTGCCAAAATGATTCCATAATACACTCCAAGGCCACATAGACAATTATCTGTCACTGCTCCCCTCCCATCAGCACAGAGAATTCAGAGTCAATTCACATGGGAGAATCTGAAACTTTTTTCTCATAGGCTTTGCAAAGCCTTATGGGATTAAGACTGGGGAGTTAGAGGGGGGAGCTGATTGATTTTCTGAATAGTCTCCAGTCAGCACTATGAGTTGGTTTCCCCTGAACACTGAAGGCCTCACAGTAGAGAGGGGTAGCCCTGAAGCATAAAGGATGATAGGATTTAAGATTTCCTTTGGCTTGTCCATAGTATACTGGAATAAACAATGAAATTGGGGTCAGAGGATCTGAGATTCAAATCCTAGTTTAAACTATCACCGTTTAAAACCGTAACAAGACTTTTGGGATACCCTATACACACACACACACACACACACACACACACACACACACACACACACACATACGCGCGCGCAAACATCCTATTAAACAAGTTATATTTCAGTTGTGTCTGGCTCTGCAACCCCAATTGGGATTTTCTTGGCAAAGATTTACAGTGGTTTGCCATCTCCTTCTTCAGCTCATTTTACAGATGAGGAAACTCAAATGACCTACCTATAATTACACAGCCAGTAAGTGTCTAAGGCCAGATTTGAACTCAAGGAAGATGAGTCCTCCTGACTCCAGGCCTGGTGCTCTATCCACTGAGCCACCTAGTTGCCCTTTTAATTGAGTACTACAGATATTTTTTATTACCATTTTACAGAGGAGGAAATGAAATATTTGAGAGGAGGTTCAATGATTTTTATCAGTGATCACATAGTGAATATCAGAGGTGAGATTTGAACCTCAATTTTGTTTTACTTTAAGTCAAGCATTCTTTCCACCACACCACTTAGTGCACATGACCTGTTACTGATTACCTTTTGGACCTGGAATGAGTCATAGAAATGCTCAGTTTTCTCATATGTAAAATAAAGGGCCACTCTAGACGATCTCTAAAAGGCATTTCCTCTGCTAAACTGGCCTTATGCAAGGTAAGCCATTCACAGATGGACTGTGGAGTTGGGACATTGAGGTCTCTTTTGCTGATGGAGAAAGTGAGAGATCCATGGATAGAAGTTTCTAGAGGAGGGTATTATGTCCCTCTCTAGGGCCCTGGATTCATGCCATGACAACATAGCCTCTAGACTAAATGCAAATAGGTCATGAGTGTCTTTCCACTATGTGGAGTGTATTTGGCTACCCATTAGCTATTAAAAACATAAAGGTCAGGAAGGCTTTTGGGGAGAGCAGAGGAAATGAAAACTGGCGAATGGGAATTCCCATTGGTCTCCCCTGCTGTTTCATTACCTTCATCACATATAGACTGAAGCAGACGTAAGAATCCCCAGACCAGAGTTCATGCCAGGCACAGCAGAAATCTTCTGGGGCCAAGGGGAGCATCTGTGGGGACAACAAAGGGATTCAGTCCGATTGATGTGAGTACAGCAGGCAGCTGGGGAATCATGGAGGAACTGCTGTTTGTGACTGAGCTGAGCTGATGTCTCTGCTGGACTCCATGATAGGACAGGCTCTGAAGTACCCAGGATACTCTGGGCAGGATTTGCAAAGCACAGATTGGGAGAAAGTTGTACTGGGAAACTCTGGGGAACTGTGACTTGGATATAGTCATGACCCACAAAGATCTTTACTCACAGGAAGCTACTGATGCATTCTTCCTGCCTTGTAAATCTTTGTGACTGACTCGTCTGTTTTTTCTCTTCTAATTTGGGCACACTGGACCCATCTCTCTAGAAAGGTAGACGTAATGATTCAATGTTACCTGGACAGGAACTTGGTAAGAAATACCTGGTTGGGACCTATTCATAACTACTAGAAGGTATAGCCAGCTGTTCGAAGATTTAGGAGGGTATGAGGAGTGCTTGGTCTGAGGTGGTATATTGAGAATAGGATGGATGATCCTTTTTGTGGGTATGGGGAAGCCCAGTCCTGGTATGTCTGTGCAGACCATATATATGAGCTGTCATCTCTAATAATAGCTCTGACATTACATGTTGCTGGAGCCCAGTTCCATGCCTTCTCAATCACCCACCCTGGACCTAACCTTTCCACGCTTCCCACTCTCCCCCACTTTCCCCTCACCGCTGAATAAGACAAATTCTATTACATTACACCTGTAAGTGGAATGATGTCATTCCTTCTTGGAATGACAGTCTCTCCTTGTTGTTTACCACACACCAGCACATGCTTCCCACACCAGACACCTTTGTATTATTTTCATAGTGTGATAACATAAATCTAGAGCTGTTCTAGAGAATGTAAATTTCCTCTACAACTCTCTATTTACCAAGCCTTTTCTAGCTCCTCAGTTGGTCTTTTTAGAGAGCCTAACGACTGCATTCATCCCAGTTGGTGAGCTTTGAGATGGTACTAGAAAGTCTGTGTTGGATAATGCAGGGCCCTTATGAAAGGCTAGACCACCCTTCTGCCCTTGAGGCTTGGGCAGGGCTCTCAGGGGTAAGCTTCTGAACTTGTACTACCCAATCTGAGGTCTAGTATATCTCTCAGAACTTTTGAACACTTGAGGGCACGGGATGGAGTAGGTCTGGAGAAAGGAACTTGGCCCCTTACCAAAATCCAGAGGATTCATACAGATAGGAGGCAGAGCCAGTCCCAAGCATCCTTCACTGGGGAATTCCCTCTCTTGCAGAAAGGTATCATACTTACATATCTTACTGGCACAGCTTACAGAATTTCTCTGTAAGGAGGTAAAAGGGTTCAGTGGGGCTAAATATATTAATCATAGGATTTAGAACTGAAAGAGACTTCATGGATCATCTAATCCAGGAGTTCTTAACTCTTTTTTGTTATAGATGCCACTGGCAGTTTGGTGAAGCTAATGTAGCTGTTCTTAAAATGTTTATTGCCTACATTAATAATCAAAAGAAATATTAAATTTCAGTTAGAGAATGAAGAAAATAAAGATGTTATTTTTTTCTCATCCAATTTTGCTGATCCCCCGAAATCTATCCATGTGGCTCCTTGGAGATCCATGGAGCCAAGGTTAGGAACCCCTAAGATTCTAGCCCGACCTCCTAATTTTATACATGAGAAAACTTAAGCACAGAGAATTGGCTTTCCCAGTGCCACACAAGTAGCAAAGCCAGGATTCCAACCCAGATCCTCAGAGCCCAGATCCATAGCGATTTCCAGTATAATATTACCTCCCTCTGGCTTGGCAGGGACTCTGACCACAAGATTCGTTGAATAATATTGTACAATATTAGAAGAATCTGGATAGCTGGATAGACAGGATATACAGCTAAGTGGGAAATTGGGAAGAAGATAGAAGATCTGGGTTTGAATTCAGACTCTGCCATTTTCAGTGCCAATACAGAACCTTTTCGGCCTTGGGCTAGACATTTTTACTTCTATTTTTACTACACTTTCTTCTTTGGGAAAATGAGGAGATTGGACTAAATGACCTTTAAACTTTCACTCCCATGGAATAAAACTCAGGAAGGGGAAAATAGTGAAGCAGGGTTTCCTGCTTGGCAGGCTTTAAGAGAGAAAGCAGGATTCAGATGGAGATGGCAAGCAAAGCAGTCTATACATCCTTTATGATGCCTTCCATTGCCCTTTCCCCATACACACACTTTTAAAGTGACTGACAAATTACCCATCCCACCTAATGGCAAGTTAGACCCCTACACACCTCTATTCCTCTATCCTCTCATCCTTATCTCAATCCCCACCCTTGAACAGAGAGCTTCGTTACCATTGTACAAACCTTCCTAATAGCTCCTATGAGGGGCTAACCAGGGGAGAGCAATGCTAATTCTTCAAGCTAAAATCCCAAATTACTCCATCGGTCCCCGTAGCAAGAACGTCTCCCGGTTTCCTGGCTGAACTTTTAACCCCAGCCCGTGCCCTTTCCCAGGCTAATCCCTCTGCAGCAGGTGCCCTTTGGTAGTCCGGCCACCTGCTGAATTTGGCACGGATATCCATCCCCCAGGGACGCCTCCTTCGCTCTACCTCAAAGGCTCGCTAGAGAGTTCACCAACTACCCCGATCGCTCCCAGGTGCCCCCGGCTGCTAAATAGAGGACAAAGAAAAAGAAGACAACTTACTTGCTGAGAAGGGTGCTTCCTGTGTCCAGCTGACAGCAACTTTGGGGGGAACTGGTGGAGCCGGCGCAGGGACCGCAGTCAAGGATCCCCTCTTGGACTCTCCAGTCTGAGCCATTACCAGCACACGGATGGCTTCCGTCTCCGGAGCTCAGGGTTTCTTAACCTCTTCCTACCTGTGCCTCTCCTTGGCCTGGGGCTATGTGGGTGGAAACTGGATAGTGCCATCCTGTTCCCTCTGCTGCCTCTTCAGTCACTCCCCCCCCCTCCTCTTCTGCTTCTTGGCTAGGTTGCTGTCTTTACCATTCTCTCTCTCTCTCTCTCTCTCTCTCTCTCTCTCTCTCTCTCTCTCTCTCTCTCTCTCTCTTTTTTTTTCTCCCCCCCTCCTTCACTCCTCCCACTCCCCCCTCTCTCTCCTCCCTGCCCCCACCTATTTCTCTTTTTCCAGTAAATGAATTCTCTACATAATAAACCTATTTAAAGGGCCAGGAGAGGAGGGAGTTAGAAAGACACAGAGGGAAAGACAGAGAATGAGAGAGCGAGAGTAATCCCATGTGATCCTGGAACAGCATATCTGAATGAACAGAGAGGAAAGAAGGGGGAGAGGAGGAGAGAAAACCATTCCTTCTACGAGTGAGTAAGAGGTCTTGGGAGAAAAGCATCTCCCCCTCTTTCCCTCCCCGCCCCCCCCTTTTTTTGCCTACAGCCAACGTGTCTGCTCCTTCTCCCTCATTCCTGCCAGATGCTGAAAATGCATACTTGATGTATTTCCCTAGGTGATCTGGGTTGTCACCTCTGATCTCCAAGACTTCCTCTTGTCACCTAGATGCAAAAAGAGAGGGAGAAAATGGGAGCAGGATGATGATAGGAGAAAAAAGGGAGAAAGCCAGAAATCAAAGAGGGGAGTGTCACAGTGGACTGGAGGAAGGCAGTCTTCAGTCAGTCAATCAATCAATCAGCATTTATTAAGCACCTATTACATGCTAGGTACTGGGGATACAAGGGCAAAAAATGAAACAGGCACTGCCTTCATGAAACCTACATTCTATGTGTACATATATAAGAATATATAGACTAACAAAAATAAATATGGAATAGGTTAGGGAGTAAAAACATAAGTGGTTAAGGGGGTATCACTAAAGACTTTGCATAAAAGATAGTGCTTACATTGTGCAATAACCAACTTTGATAGACTCAACTCTTCTCAGCAATAATTGTTCTAAGACAATCCCAAAAGACTCATGATGGAAAATACTATCCACATCCAGAGAAAGAACTATGGCATCTGAATGCAGATTGAAGCACGTTATTTTGTCTTTTTGCTTGTTTCTTCTTTCTCATGGTTTTTCTCTTTGGTTCTAGTTCTTCTTTACAACATGACTAATGTGGAAATATATTTAATATGATCATGCATGTATAGCCTGTATTAGATTTGTATGTCACCTCAGGGAGAGGGGAGTAGAGGGAAGGGGAGAAAATTTAGAACTCAAAGTCTTATAGAAGTGAATGTTGAAAACTAAAAACAAACAAATAAATAAGAAAAGATGGTGCTTGAACTGTGTCTTGAAGATAGATAGCATAAAGTGTGATGGATTTGGAGTCGAAGAGTATAGATTTGAATCCTAGCTCTGGACCTTTCTAGCTATGTGACCTTGGGCAAGTCATAACCTTTTTAGAGTTCAGTTTCTTCATTCTTACAGGCAACTAGGTGGTGCAGTGAATAGAGCACTGGCCTTGGAGTGAGGAGGACCTGAGTTCAATGCTGGTCTCAGACACTTAACACTTACTAGCTGTGTGACCTTGAGCAAGTCACTTAACCCCAATTGCCCCTCTAAAAACAGCAAAAAAAATTCTTAATTCTTAAAATGAAAGTGTTAAGATTCAGTAGCTGCTAAGGTTCCTAATATTTCTAAATCTATAATTATCCAACTGATGTCTCAACCTCTGGTCTGATCTCAAATCCCTTGCTTAAGCTTTCTGAAATGCCCACTGTGGGTCTGGGGATTGTCCCAATGGGCAAGGAGAATTTCCTGGGCCTTTCTTGTCAGGTGGTGAGGTCACAGTCATGAGAAAGCTACTGGAAATAAGGAAAAGTGTGTCTAAATTGAATAGTAAGAAAATAAAGAAGCAACTTTTCCAAAATTCATAAACTGATCTTTCTCACTATCCCTCCCCTCCATCTCTGTAACTCCCTGGAAATGCATAAGGGTAAAAGGTAAATGGAATCTGTCATCATTATTATTTGTAGTGGAAATGACTGGGGAGACTTGATTGAAATCCACTAGGAGCTTGAGATGCTTCAAAGATGTTAAGCACAATTTTAAAAGGGTATCTAAGTAGCTGAGCAATAGAAGTAAAGCTCAGCAAATTCAGGCTTATAGATAGAGTAAAGATTTTTTATTGCCTCATTTTCCTCTAGAGCAGTGGTTCTCGACCTTCCTATTGCCGTGACCCTTTAATACAATTCCTTATGTGTTGGGGCTCTTGTTGGTAATGGGTTGAATTGGTCCTCAGCTAACAGGAGGCCCGTGATCACCTGGGGGCAGAATGGGAAGGTTGCACCTGTTTGTGATAAGCAGGATTATCTCTCCTCCTTCAGGGTGATGCTGGGGCGAGCGCAAGGCCAGGGGAGGGGCCCTAAGAGGCCCTGGAGAAAGGACTTAAATACAGGCTACCCGGAGGCAGAAGGAAGTCCAGCCACGCCAATGTAGCTAGAGGCAAGTGTTGTGTTCTAAAGAAGAGAATGAGAGAGAGTTCCAGCCATGCCAAGCTTAGAGAATGAAGCTAGAAACAAGCCCTGTGTCTTAAGTTTTCTGTGCAGCTGTTTCTCCCGGAGATAGCAGAAGCCGGGAGCCGGGGACGCCCGAAGCCTGTTGAGGAAGGGTATAGGTGAAACCTATACAGCCTGACCCCCCAAAACTGTAGCACTTATGTTCTGGTGACCCCCAACCATAAAATTATTTTCATTGCTACTTCATAACTATAATTTTGCTACTGTTATGAATCGCAATGTAAACATCTGATATGCAGGATGTATTTTCATTGTTACAAATTGAACATAACCCACAGGTTGGGAACTGCATGAACTACTCTTCTACTTCTTGCGCCACCCCCAACTCAAATTTTTTCCAACTGATTTAAGGAACTTTCTAATAATAGCTGAAATGTATATAGTGATACACCTGCTTCACCTCATTTGATGTGCTAAAGTCATTGTGAGTTAAATACTATTTATTAGACTATTATTATCTCCATTTTACAAATGGATAAACTGAGGCTCAAAACAGTTACATGACTTGTCCACTGTTACTAGGCTGATGTCTTGTAGATAGATGGTATAGATCTGAAGACTGCTCAACCCTTCAATCATTGCCTCTCTTTAGTATTCCGTCCATTCCTCCCTTTCAACTGATTTCCCACTCTGCTACCTACCAATACAATCAGGTCTTCTGTAACCTTAAAAAAAATTGCTTGGCCTTCCCGTTCCCTTAAACTAACATCCTACGTCTCTTCCGCACTTCACAGCCAAACTCCTTGAAAAAATTGTCTATTCTCTTTGCTTCAACTTCCTTTCCTCTCACTAGTTTCTTAACACTTTGCAGTTCCAAAGGTTGTCTCCAAAATTACCAGTGGTTTCTTACTTTCCAAAGTCATTTGTCTAAAAGACCACTGACCAAACTTCTCTGTAAAGGTGTGGTGAGGTTCTATGGGGCAAAATTGGGGCTTTTCCCATTCCTCATCCTGCTTGACCTGTCTGTGGCACTTGGCAACATCTATCCTTTCTTCCTAAATATTCCTTCCTCTCTGCAGTCTCATGACATTGCTCATTTTTGATTCTCCTACTTGGTTTGGCTGCTTCTTCTAAATCTTAGGATGATTATCTCTTGGATCGTCTTTGTCCTGCCCCTTAACTATAGGTGTACCCTAAGACCATGACCAAGACCTTCTTTTCTCCTTTTTCTACCATGGTGATCTCAACAGTTTCTATGGGTTCCATGATCATCTCTAAGCAGACAACTACAATTATTCCTTCCACATCACGAGAATTTGGTGCCCCCATGATCTAGAAAATTCATGTAAGACTTTTTGGCCCTCCCTTTGTACTAGAGAAGAAGTTTGAATTATTATGGCATTGAAAGATAAAATATATTGATATTATACAATACAATACATATATTTTATGCATTTTTGAGTTTCTATACTTTTTCTGATATTGTCTGCTGGTCTTTGTGTGTTGTCTGTAGCTTCTAAAAAATTCTCAAAAAATTCCTATTTATTTTATTATATTATATTTTATTTTTATTTCTTTTATTTTATTTTTGCTTTTTGGAGGGGGGAGGGTAGGGCAATTGGGGTTAAGTGACTTGCCAAAGGTCATATGGCTAGTAAGTGTTAAGTGCCAGAGGCCATATTTGAACTCAGGTCCTGCTGACTCCAGGGCTGGTGCTCTATTTACTGCACTACCTAGCCACCCCTACATTTAATTTCTTACACCAACTCACAATTATCTAAAACACAATAGGGAACGTCATGATGTGGTAGGGATAACTGAACCAGTTTCATATATTCAGGCTGAGTCTTTCTCTAGAGCTCCAGTCATGCATTTTCAATTGCCTGTTGGTGTTACAAACACAATATAACCAAAACAATTCACTCTGTTTTGACTCCAAATATCTTTGACTTCTCCTAGCGTCCCTATTTCTGTTGGAAAAATCACTTTTTGGGTCACCCAGATCCACAACCTCAGAAATATCCTGGATACATCATTTTCCTTTACTATCATATCCACGTACTTGCCAAGTCATGTCAATTCTACTTTTCCAACTTCTCAATATCCATTCTTTTTCCCCACTCACACCACAACCACCCCTAGTTCAAGCTCTCATTGTCACTCACAAGAACTAGTACAATAACCTCCAAATGGTTTCCTCTGCCTCTCAACTCTCCACTTTCCAGTTCATCCTCTGCACAGATGCCAACTCAATGTCCTTAAAGCAGACTTCTCACCATGTCGTGACACCACTCGAAAAGCTGCAGTGATTCCCTGTTGCCTCTGGGATGAAATACAAATTTCTGTTTGGCATTCAAAGCCCTTCACAATATAGTTCCAGCCCATTTTCCAATACTTTTCCAGGCTTATTCTGACTATTTGTGACCCTCGACAATACCATGGTGTTTTCTTTGCAAAGATACTAGAATGGTTTGCCATTTCCTTTTCCAGTGGATTCAAACAGGCATGACTTGCCCAAGGTCACACCGCAAGTAAGTGTATGAGGTCGAATTTGAACTCAGGCCTTTCTGACTCCAGACCCAGCGCCGTACCCACTGAGCCACCTAGCTCCTTTCTTACACATCAGTTCCCTTTATATCTAGCTACAATCCAGCTAGACTGATTGTTGTTCACTCTGCATGATATATTATCTCCTGCCCCTCTGCTTTTGCCTAAGTGTTCCTCCATGTTTGGAAAGCATTAGCTTCTCACATGCACCTCTTCAAATCCCTAGTTGCTTTCAAAGTTCAGATCTAGGGCCACCTCCTATGTGAGACCTTTCTTGATGTCCTCCCCTAGCTGCTAGTATCTTCACAAAAGTTCTTTATATTTACTCTGCATGTGTGTTCTATGCTTTGTACATATTTTTGTTGTCTAGTTGTTTCAATTGTGTCTGAATCTCCATGACCCCAATTTGAATTTTTCTTGGCAAAGATATTGGAGTGGTTTGTCATTTCCTTCTCCAGCTCATTTTACAGATGAGGAAACTGAGTCAAGTGGTGTTAAGTGACTTGCCCAGAGTCACACAATTCTTTTCCCCTTTTTTTTGCCTTTTAAATTGATTTGTTTATTTACTTTTAGTTTGCAAGATTCAGTTCCAGAGTCCCTTGAATTTCAAATTTTCTCCCCTTCCTTCCCTGCCCCCCCCATGGTGGCATGCAATCAAGTATAGGATCTGCAAATACTTTCACATGGTACAATAGTTTGGTTGTATAGAAGAGTTGTAATCAATGGAATGGACAATAGGAAAAAGGAAACAAAACCAAACATGGAAAAGAAAGAGAACATGTAGATTGCTTCAGTCTCCATTTAAACTCTATTCTTTCTAGACCTTTCTCTGAATGTAAATATCTCTATCCATCCTGAGACTTGTAGAGTTGTCTTATATCTGTGTGTTGCTGAGAAGAGTCCAGTTTATCAAAGTTGGTCGTCACACATATGATGTGTCTATAATTGTGTACAAGTTTTTCCTGGTTCTGCTCTTCTCATTTAGCATCAGTTTGTATAAGCCTCTTTAGGTAAACAAGAATTCCATCTCCTCCCCATTTCTTATAGCACAGTAGCTTGTTTATCCACTCCCCAAGTGATGGGCATCCCCTTAATTTCCAGTTTTTTGCCACCACAAAGAGAGCTGCAATAAATATTTATGTACATATGGGTCCTCTGCCCACTTCTATGATCTCTTTGGGATACAACCCCAGAAGTGGTATTACGGGGTCAAAGGGTATGCAATTATTATATAATATAATAGCCCTTTGTGCATAGTTCCAGATTGCTTTCCAGAATGGTTGTATCAGTTCACAGCTCTACCAACAATGCATTAGTGTTCCATTTTTTTCCACATCTTCTCCAGCATTTGTCATTTTCTTGTTTTGTCATCTTAGCCAATCCAGCTGGTGACATGGGTCACACATTTAGTAAGTGTCTGAGGCCATATTTGAACTCAGGAAGATGAGTATTCCTAATTCCAAGCCCAGTGTTCTATCTACTGCACCACCTATCTGCTGTACGTATACATATACATATACATATACATATACATATACATATACATATACATATACATATACATATACATATACATATACATATACACACTAATAAATATATGCATATGTCATCATATATATATGTAATTTACGTATCTGTGTACATATTGCTTTTAAGTATTTGAATAGAAATTCCTAGAAACATTTGTTTTTTGTCTTTGTATGCCCAGTACCAAATGATGCCCGGCACAAATTAGGCACTTAATAAATGCTTATGGATTGATTGAAGAGCTCTTCCTGGTCCGTGCAAAATGCTATCGACTATATGGCACTGCCTAGCCATCTCTCCTAGGATGAGTAGTAAGTAAATAATTTCCATTACTATTAGTGGAAAAGACAGATGTCTAATATTATTTATGTATGTTTTCTCTTCCTGGTTTGGAAATTCAGCATGGTATAATGGATAAAGTGTAAGTACTGAAATCAGGAAGGCGGAGATTCAAATCCTACCTTGGTCCCATGCTGTCCAAGTGACTATAGGCAAGTTGAATAATTCCTGGGTGGCCCCTCAACTCTCCTAAACTACAAGTTACAAAAATGCTGTCAGGCTACACGTGTGGAGAGAGTACCCTTTACAGGTGCAGGCCCCAGCCCCTCTGCCTTTCCCTCCTCCTCCAAAGGTGAGGGGAAAACAGATCAGTTTATAAACAAGAAAAAGTCATTGACCATGTAACTTCAGAACTGGAGAAGGACCTTAGCCATCACCTCATTTATTCACAAAGCTGGTTTAAGCAACAGTATTTGTTCAGTCATTTTTCAGTCATGGCTGATTCTTTTTGACCCTTTTTGAAGTTTTCTTGGCAAAGATATTAGAATGGTTCGCCATTTTCTTCTCTAGCTCATTTTATAGATGAAGAAACTAAGGCACACAGGGTTAAAATGACCTGCCCAGGGTCTCACGGCTAGTAAGTGTCTGAGGTTGGATTTGAGCTCAAGATGATGAGTCTTCTTGACTCTAGGTCTAGCCCTCTATCAGCTGCTTTATTGTAGTAGGAACTGGAAACAAAAAACCAAGATTCAGTTCCCAGAAGTCCAGGACTGAAAATGAGAACACTGGTGATTTTAGTCCTAGTTTGTAAGAGCTAAGGTAAATTGCTTAACCGACCCGCCCGTGGCTTCTGTTTTTCCCATCAGAAGAGACGGATAATAGTGAAGATAACAGCTGGAATACTCTTTGGAACAAAGGTGTTAAATGCATCCTTCAAAAACTGAAAATTGATGATGAGAAGCTTAAAAGCGGCTGAGAATTGTATGTGTTCTCCCCGATAATTAGAGACCAGGGACCTATCTTACCTTTCCTCTTACGTGCTTTAATCCTCTTAAGCAAACCATAGATACATTTCCAGACCTGCTTTCATTTCTCATGTATGCCCTGGGAACCTGGGATGCACAACCTATGCCAAGAGATTTTTGTGATTTTTCACACGACTGGAAGTCAGATGAATAATACCTGTAAGTATCTAGGTCGCCGGGTATCATTAGGCTCAAATGAGATACTATCGATGCGCACTTTGCAAACTTTAAAGCCTCTTTAAGTTTTGTTTTTTAAAAAGATATGGATTTCTTAAGGATCTTACCTCAATGCCTCATTGTGACATGCATGTGACCCTGGATTCTCCAAGGTGGTCCCTTTGGATGGCAAGCCCTGACAGGTTGGAACCATGATAGAAAGGCTTTGAATCCAGACTTGGCAGTAGAGCACAGACTATCTCGTTCCCTGCTTAATATGTTCCAGTGCTCCCTGTTACTCTCATAATTAATTATAAATTCCTCTGGTTGGCATATAAAGGCCATCACACTGTAACCCTTTTCTACTTTTCTGGCTTTCTTGTACATTATTCCCCTCTACATACTCATGCTACTGTCCAGTAAATACTGGTCTACTTGTCTTTCCTCACACCTGACCCTCCATCTCCCACCTCGGTACCAGGAGGCTTCCCCTCCTGCCTGGAATGTTTTTCCTCTTCATTCTTGGAGTGGAGATGTTTCTGGATTTGCACAGCTCACAGCTCTCAGTTTTCCTGACTTTCTTTGAGTCAACTCAAACTGCTTTCTGGTCCCCGCTTCTGGTGCCTTCCATTTAATCTGTATGTATCTTGCATTGCACACATACATGTACATTGTCTCCCCTCTTAGAATGATGGGAGAGTCCTCTTTATAATATTAATTACTAGCCCCCACCTCTCTTTCCCTTTTCCCCCCAAAAGGTGAGGGGAAAGCATATCAGTTTATAAACGAGCAGAAGTCATTGATCATAGAACTTCAGACTTGGAAAGGACCTTAGACCCAACATAGCTCCAATCTACCTTTCCAAGTCATGAAAACTGGTGGGTCAACCATTCCTTCTCTTCTTGCCCTGTCTCAGACGTGTACCTTTTTGCACACTGTCCTCCCTATCTGTGATGATCTCTTCCACCTTCAGAAATCCTTCTCTACCACCAAATCCCAGGTTAGGTCCTACCATTTTCATGGCCCCTCCTTTAACCCCCCCCCCCATCCATGAGAAACTGCTTCCTTTTCAAAGCCCTCATACCAGTGTTGGGCCATTTCCTATATTCTGGTAACTCACATCATGGTTCTTTTGTGTGTTTGTCTTATCCTCAGTAGCTGTCTACTAGATTAAAAACTCCTTTACGAGAGAGACAGTGATTTCCCCAATCTTTGTTAATGCTAACATTTGGTTTGGTTACAAGGGTGGGGAACCTGTGGCCTTGAGGTCGCATGTGGCCTTCTAGATCGTCCAGGGTGGCCTTTAAGTTTTGCAGAACAAATCCTTTATTAAGGTTCCCCACCCTTGGTTTGGTACATTAATAATAATAATAATAATAATAATAATAATAATAACAATAATAATAATAATAATAATAATGTGGCAAACATTTATGTAGTACTTTAAGGTTTGCAAAATGCCCTACAATGTATTACTTCATTCAGTCCCTACAATACCCCTTGGAGATGTTGTTCTTCCATTGTTTTCAAAAGGAACCAATGACGTCATGATGTCAGGTTCAGGGTACAGTGTGTTCAGCTGTGGCTGATCAGTCCAACGTGAACTGGGAAGGCTCTACCACTAGGTGGGCACAATTAGCCCATTAGAACATTTCAGATGGAGATGTCTCTGGATTTGCACAGCTCATGTTTCCTTTGTTACTATGATTGTGCTCTACTTAATGCCAAGGCCTCAGGTTCATTCCACATACTGGCCTTGGCTTCCTTATCCTGGGAGGCAGCTACCTTTTAAAAGATGAGGAAAAGATGTTTAAGAGAACTTAAGTGGCTTACTGAGGGTCACACAAGTAGTAAAAATTTGAGGCAGGATTTTGAACACAGGTCTTCCTGACCTTGAGTCCTGGACTATTGGATTATTTATTTTAATTCATAGTCCAAGTTTTCTGTTAGAAATATATCACTCACAGGAAATTATTTTTCCTTGATACTTCCTTGATATGTTCTAATTTTACATTTATGAGACTGGTAATGTCTCATAAATATTTATAACAAGGTAAAATGTTAATTAAAATGTAGTAGATTTATAGGCTGTACTTCCAACCAAATCTCTTGGGGTCTGAATAAGACAAATATTTTAAGCTTTAGCCTGCCCCACCCACACCCTACAACTCAAGTAAATCATGGTGAACATCTATAGTAGATCTATTTATATAATGGGGCAAAATTCAGAAAGACCCAATCTCACACACTTACTATCTCTGTGATTCATGTTGAGTCGCTCAGCCTCTCTGAACCTCCCTTTAAGTCACTTTACCTTTGTTAGTCTCAGCTTCCTCATCTGTGAAATGGGAATTATATCATCTGTACCACTTCAAATTAGATTTTGTATATAAAGCACTTTAAGTTTTAAGTGCTATATCAACGTCAGTTATCATTATTAGCAAATAACTATCTTTTTATATAGTAAATGTGTACTTATTGAGACCTACTTTGCACAAGTTGCTATAGAAGGTATGAAAATGTGTGTTCCCTTTATACACAGACATGATCCTTGCCCTTGTGGAGCTTAGAATAATAAATAATATTATTAATATAATAATACATTCCTATGTGACTTTAAGCTTAAAAAAACCCACTTTCTTTGGTGCAGATTAGACATGTAGACATGAGAAAGACTGTAGTACAAGGGAATTCTGCGTTCAGCAGGTATCAGGTAAGTGATACAATAAGGCAAGCATGATAAAGAGGCTGAGGAGACACCAATAGAGTCCAGAAGTTGTTCGGTCAGGCTTTAGGAAGATGGTAGGGTTCCAGTAGTAGAGGGTTTGTGCTGAAAGAAATGGTGGGTAATAAGACTGGAAAGACAAACTGAATTCTTCAAAGCCCTCCACAGTTTGACTTCAACCTGCCTCCACAATTTTGTTTGGACTTCATTCTCTAGTCCATAGACAATAAGAGCCATCGAAGGTTTTTGAGTAAGAAACATAATGAAAATAATACATCAGAGAGGTTCATTCTATAAATGTATGTAGGAAGGGCTAGAAGGAGGAGAGGATGGAGGGGAGAAAGTTGAGTATGTAATGTAATGTAATGTAATGCAAGAATACAGTGTAATGTAGTGTAGTGTAATGTAATGTAATGTAATGTAAATATAAAATGCAATCATCACATTTGGGGACAGCTAAATGGTGCCGTGCATAGAGTGCTGGGCCTGGAGACAGGAAGACTCATCTTGTTGCATTCCAATCTGACCCCAAACATTACCTGTGTGACCCTGGGCAAATCATTTACCCCTGTTTGCCTCAGCTTCCTCATCAGTAAAATGAGCTGGAGAAGCAGATGACAAACCACCCCAGTATCTGTGCCAAGAAAACCCCAGATGGGGTCCTGAAGAGTAGTGCACAACTGAACAGCAACAAAGAACTGTGAGTCTAAACAACAACTGGGTTTGTAGTCAAAGTATATTTACTATTGTGTGTGGAACAAGTCATCCTTCCTCTCTGGGCCTCAGCTTCCTCATTAAAAATTAGAGGACTGGACTAAATTAATGACTCTGGAAGTGTTTGGTCTCAGGACCCCTTCACACTCTTAGTGAGCTTTGTGGACGCCCCAAACAGCTTTGGTTTAGGTGAGTTATATCTCTAGTTACTGTATTATAAACAAAAACATCTTAGCATTATTATAAAAATAGCTTTGATTTCACGAAATCCCTGCAAAGCTCATGAGGATCTGGAAGGGTGCCAGACCACACTTTGTAAACCTCTGAACTTGATGACCTCTGTGATCTTTACCAACTATAAATCTAAGATCTGTTAATCCTAAAACTATGGTTATGCCTCTCTAATTGGGTCATAATAGAAATGAAGAGACTGATGTGAAAATAATTGCTAAGGAAGAGTGGACATGGATTTGAGGAAAGAGGAATAAAAGATGACTTAACAGTTTGGGACTCTCTTTTGGGTTCATCAACAAAAATAAGCATGTCGGAGGGGAAAGCTCATTCTGAGGAAAAGATGAATAAGTGAATTGTCTTTTTCGAGGGTCTGTGATTTGGAGGGATCAGCTTCTGCCTTGTAGCTCCTATATGCCTTAGTAGATGTCTTCGGGTATTGGCTTGGCACTAATGAGCATGCGGTCATCTTGGACACAAGCCCCTTGGAAATCAGCTTGGCTGGTTCTAGGTATACACCTCACCAACAACTCATCCTTATGAAACCAAAGCTGACTAAATGTGAAGTACAGAGCCCTGGTGCCTAATCATAGCTTGTACAGGATGGGGAGAGGGGAAAGTGAGGGATAATGGGAAGGAGAGAGAGTAAGAACAGGAAGGAGAGGGAAGAGAAAAGGGACGGGGTGGGGGAGACAGTATTTCTATTATCGGCCTTTATACTCCCTTAGAATAGCCTTTGAGAATCCAGGGTCACTGAACCTTTGGTGCAATGAGGTCCTCAAGAAGGACTTCAGTGAAGGATTCTATTCCTGTTTCTAAAAGAAAAGTCATAGGCTTGATGTTTATGAAATCAGTCTCACAATTGTGGTGCCTCCCACCTCAAGCTGCCAGACAGTCTTTCAGCCTCTAGCTCCAGGACCCAATACAGAATTTTAATTCGTGCAGAAAGAACTGAGGGAGATTCATGGTGCAAGGCACAGATTAGTTTGATCTTTCTGCCTCCATCTGCTAAGCATTTCATTCCCTATCTTCTTCCTCTCTGTTCAGGTACTCAAATACAGGGGAAAGAAATTGACCACAATGGACTGTATATCTGACCTGCACTTACTGGGCAGTGGAGTGTAGTGGATAGAAAGTCAACCTTGAATTCAGAAAGACCTGGGTTCAAGGCCTGCCTCTGATATATACTGCCTATGTGATCCTGGGTAAGTCATTTGTCCTCTTAGTGCTCTAGGCAACTTGCTAAGAGGATAATTTGTAGAGTTTCTTATCCCATGTGTTCCTTGTATCATGAAATCACAGTTCCCTCTTCTTCCATTCCCATCTCTCTCCTTTTCTCTTTCTCTCCCCCTTTCCCTTTCACTTTACCTCTTCCTTTCCCTCTCCCCCTCTGGCTCTGTCCCTTCTTCTCCTTCTCCCTCTGCGCGTCCCTCAGCCCCTCCTTGTCCTTCCCTCCCCCCTCCCTCTCTTTCTCCATTTCTTCTCCCTTTCTGTCTCCTCTCCCTCTCTCTTCCTGCTCTTCTCCTTCCTCTTTTCCTTCTCCTTCTATTACCCACTGCTCCTCAGCTCCCTGTCTCCATCTCCTACTGGGACTAGGCACCAGTGCTCTAAGGAGCTGCACTGTACACTTGGTTTCATAGGCTCATAGATTAGAGCTGAATGGGGCCTTAGAGGTCATCTGGTTCAACTCTCTTATTTTGGAGATGAGGAAACTGAGGACCAGAAAGGTCAAGAGACTTGCCCAATGTCACATAGGTAGGAAGTGTCAGAGTCAGGTTTCAAAACATTGCCTCTAAGTCCAGCTTGCTTTCTGTTGCTGAGCTGCCCATTGGCAAATTTCTTTCCTTCTCAGGGCATCTATTTCCCCTTCATACTGAATAGATGATGGGAACCTATGATACCTTAAATTACCTCGAATGTATTGCTAATTTCCTTGAGAAAATATCACCCAGCTGCATCACTAGATGCAGAGTCCCTGGTTTGTGCAAGAGTGTCTTTCCTCTAGTGGCCAATGGTGCCACCTACTGGCAATGAGTGATTTCTCACAAGGCTCAATGACCAGCAGCAATTTAATTTAAGGCAGGAACAACAGAGAGGGAGGGGTCAGGTATTCCTGCTGCATGTTGTGAATTTCTAATTATCCAAGTTTATGACTGGCATCACAGGCTTGGGGAGAGCAAATCTGATAGAATCCCACCATGGGGAAGGGGAGGGAAGAATAGAGGGAGGCTTAGGAGGGAAGGCTGAATGCTAACTTCCCAGGACAGTTATTATAATTCACATTTATGTAATTTAAAGTCCCAAGTTACGTCAGCTACATTAGCACAGTGAGCAGGCAGCTTGGCAATTAGAGCAACAATGTGAGTGAAAGCGTAGGGTTGAAAGCTCCTGTTACCTTGTACAAATCCCTTGGGTCTTTCCCAATAACCAAATGGGGGTTAAGACACTTTTATCACAGTGGAGTGCAGCAGAAAAATTCCTTGATTTGGACTCAAGAATTCTGAGCTCAAATCTTGCTTTGGTCACTTATTTGTTGTGTGACCATCACAATCTTTTGGGGCCTTGGTTTTTTCATCCACACAATGGGGGTAATTATACTGGTACTGCCTAATCATGGCTCTGTTGTTTGGGAAAATGCTTTGCAAATCATAAAGCATAAATGTGAGTGACTATTCCCAGCTTAAAAGGCTTGTTGTCAGAATCCAACAAGATAATGATCAGAAAGTGCTTTGTAAACCTTAAAAATCGATAAAAAGATAAGATATTATTATTATTATTATTATCTCATTTGCACCTGACAATATCCCTGTGGGAGTGTTATTATCCCCATTTTATCAATGATAAAATGCAAAGTCCTCTGCTTGGCATTTAAAGGCCTTCACAATCTGGCCCCAGTCTCCCTCTCCAGATTTATTATACATTACTCCCATTTATGAACTCTCCATTCCAGCCAAACTGGCCTGCTTGTTTCCATGTAGAGTACATTGTCTCCATGCCTTGGCACCGTCTGTCTTCATGTGGGGCATCTGCCTCTTCCAGTCCCTAGCTCCTTGTAAAGCACAGCTCAAGTGTTAACTTGTACAGAATGACCTTCTTGAACACCATAGCTGCTAATTTTGCTCCTTTCCCAAAATTGCTTTGTATATAAGATCTACTTACATATGTATCATGTTCATATATTATCTATAATATATGCAAATACACACACATTTTATACACACCCATATGTTTCTATGTATACATATGTATATGTCTATCTATGCATTTTTTCTCCACAATGGGATGTAAACTTCTTGAAAGCAGAAATTGTTTCATTTTTGTCTGTATCACTAGCAGTCTGCACAATTCTTGGCACATGGTGGTAACTTAACAAATTTGCATTTAGTAATGAGGGAAAGGATCAGAGAGGGTAAATTTCTTGCCCAAGACTCAGGTCTCTGGAGCCCAGGGTTCCTTCTTCTAGGTTCAGTATTCCTTCCACAATGTCAGAACACCTGTGTGACAAAAAGTCTAGTGGCAATTCTGAGTATTTTTTAAAATGCCTTGGTTCTTTTCAGGACTTCACCAGAATCCTTTCCTATCACCCTTTTAAATTGGGGCTATTGGGCCAGAAAAGTAATGACTTGTCTCTAAGCTTGATTAACATTTGCTAGACTGGGACACCAGGTTCAGTTTCATTAACTCTGTGTAAAGGCGGTCTGGGTTGTAGTCCTTGAAGTATACAGGCCTTGATGTAGTTTCCCCTCTAATGTCAACCCTTCCACAGGCCATGTTGGCACCTAAATTTTTCTAAATATATATATTTGATTTTTCCCTCAATTATCTGTTAAAACAATTTTTAACATTTTAAAAAGATTTGAGTTCCAAATTTTCTCTCTCCCTCCCTCCCTTTTTTCCCCCACTGTAAGATAGTAAACAATCAGATGTAAGTTATAGATGGAAATCTAACTTAAAATCTGAGTTAGTTAGCTCACTCTAATCTGTTCTTATCCTAGCAGGAAAAGGTTCCCAGGTAAAGACCGCAGCTGTTTATTTACATTAATCTTCTTTCAAGTCCTAGGGACAAACTTGTTAAGAGAAAATATTCTCCCCTGCTCATCATTCCAGCTCTTTTGTGTCCCCTACTAATGCCTTTCTACTCACACAACCCACTGTAATAATGATACTTTTAGATCTTTAAAGAACAATAATCTACCAATAAGGCAAATAATATGACAGTATAATCACATATACTCATTTATTAAAGCAAATGCATAAATAATAAAATATATCACAATCTGTTTGTAAACTTGGGTCATGTTCTTCCACCACCAGTGCTCTTTGTTAGGGATACTATTATAGGAACATGGGGAAAAAAGCATTCGAGGGAGGAAAACCCTACTTCAAAAGTGTAACTCATTACTCTAGATTATAGGTTTTGATATCATTGATCCATTTAGGAACATTTGTCCCACAAGATTTTATCTCTCTGCTTACTGCTTTTCTGTTCATTTCCATTGCTCTTTAACTGGACAAAATCTTTTCTTCTATGCTGGAAAACAAACAATTTCTCAGCTTACAATCATTCTTAAAAGAGTGTTTGGAAAAAGTTACTTTGTAATGTGAATAGCAGTTTTCTTTAACTAAGAGAGTTTTTACCAGACTGGCTGTCTTTGGGCTATATACACACCAGATAAGAGAGTGAGAAGAAAAACTGGGAAAAGAAATAAGAGTAATGTAAGAGAATTATGAAAAAAGAGTCAACAACTTGGAAAAAGAAAACAACAGCTTAAAATGTAGAATAAGTCAAATGGAAAAGAAAATACAAAAATCCATTGAAGAAAACAACTCCTTAAAAAGTGCAATTGGTTAAATGGAAAAGGAAGTACAAAACAACTTCTTAAAAGTTAGAATTGGGCAAGTGGAAGCTAATGTCTCTATGAAACATCAAGAACCAATCAAATTCAAAAGAATGAAAAAATAGAAGAAAATATAAAATACCTCATTAGAAAAGAACTGACCTGGAAAATAGATCCAGGAGAAACAGTGTCAGAATCATTGAACTGCCTGAAAGCCATAACCAAAAGGAGGACCTGGACAGCATCTTTCAAGAAATTATCAGGGAAAACTGTCCTGATGTCCTGGCAACAGAGGGCAAACTAGTCATAGAAAGAATCCAATGATCACCTCAGGAGAGAGATCCCCCCAAAAAACTCCAAGGAAGATTATTGTCAAATTAAAGAACTATCAGATAAAGGGAAAATACTACAACTGGTCAGAAAGAAACAATTCAAATATTAGGGAAGCCACAAACAGGATTACACAGGACTTAGTAACTGCAACATTAAAGGATCAGAGGTAAGGGACATGATATTCCCAAGGCAAAGGAACTAGGACTATAACCAAGAATGACCTACCCAGTGAAATTAAGCATAATACTTCAAGGGAAAAAATGGCCACTCCACAAAAAGGAAGAATTTCAAGCTTTTGTAAGAAGAACACAAATGAACAAAAAATTTGACCTCTAATATCAAGACTTAAGGGAAATCTAAAAAGGTAAAAAGGGAAAAGAAAATATAAGTGATTCAGTGGAATTGAGTGGTTTACAACCCTACATGGGAAGATGATAATCATAAATCTCAAAAATTTTACCACTAATAGTATAGCTAGAAGGAATATACATAGATAGAGGGTATGCTATACGGTGAATTTGAGGGAATGGCATAAGAAATTAAGGGATGAGAAAGAGGAGTACACTGGGTGCAGAAGGAAGGGAAAAGCAGAATGGAGTAAATGATTTCATGTAAAGTACAAAAACCCTACTACAATGGAGGGGAAGAAGGAGGGTGGGTGATAGGCATCGCTTGAACCTTACTCTCATCACTGTTGGCTCAGAGAGGAAATAGTATACACAATCAGTTGAATATAGAAGTCTGTCTTACCTGACAAGAAAGTAAGAGGGGAAGAGATTAAGTAAAGGGGGATGAGGGAACTGACAGGAGAGGGGAGACTGTGGGTGTTAGCAGATGGAAACAAAACATTGTTGAGGACAGAAAAGGTAAAAGGAGAGAGAGAACAAACAAGAGGAAAAATATCTTTACTATGAATGCGAATGGGATGAATTCTCACATAAAACTCTGAATAGCAGAGTGGATCAAAAACCAGAATCCTACAACATGTTGTTTACAAGAAACACACTTGAAGTAGAGACACACACACACAGAGTACAGGTAAAGGCCTAGAGCAAAATCTATTATGCTTCAGTCAAAGTTAAAAAAGCAGGAGTAGCAATCCTGATCTCAGACAAAGCAAAAGCAAAAACAGACATAACTAAAAGAGATGAGGAAGGAAACTGCATTTGCTAAAAGGTACCATAGATAATGAAGTAATATTAATACTAAACAAATATGTACCAAGTGGTATAGCATTCAAATTCTTAAAGAAGTTAAGTTATAGGTTCACAACCAAACAAGAGTTAGAGAGCATGATGAAATGTAAAATAGATCATTCTAATTATATTAAATTAAAAAGCTTTTGCACAAACAAAACCAATACAACCAAGATTAGTAGGGAAGCAGAAAACTAGAAAATAATCTTTACAAAAAGCGTCTCTGATAAAGGCCTCATTTCTTATTTATTAAAAATGGAGTTAAATTTATAAGAATGCTCCCCACTTAATAAATGATCAAAAGATATGATCAGTTTTCAGATGAAGTAATCAAAGCTATCTATAGTCATATGAAAAGATTCTCTAACTCACAATTGATTGGAGAAATGCAAATGCAAGTAATTCTGAGGTTCTACCTCATACCTATTCAATTCGCTAATAGGACAGAAAAGGTATATGACAAATGTTGGAGGGGATGTGGGAAAAATGAGATATTAGTGCATTGTTGGTGGAGTTGTGAACTGATTGAAATAGTTTGTAGAGCAATTTGGAACTCTGCCCAAAGGGCTATAAAACCATGCGTACCCTTTGACATAGCAATGCCACTACTATGTCTGCATCCCCAAAGAGATTAAAAAAAAGTAAAAAGACCTATATGTACAAAAATATAGCATATTTTTCTGGGGATAAAGAATTAGAAATTGAGGGTATGTGCATCAATTGGAGAATAGCTGAACAAGTTGTGATATGTGCTTATGATGACATTTTATTATACTAAATGAAATAATGAGCAGGATGCTCTCAGAAAAACCTGGAAAGTCTTGTGTGGGCTGATACAAAGTGAAATGTACTGTGTATAAATTAACAGCAATATTGTGGGATGATCAGCTGTGAATGACTTAGCTTTTCTCATCAATATGATGATCCAAGAAAACTCTGAAACACTTAGGATGAAAAATGTTATCCATCCTCATAGAAAGAATGAAGGGTGTCTGAATAAAGATTGAAGCATACTTTAAAATTTTTTTATAAGACTACAAGCCATTCCCTAATTGATAAATGGTCAAAGGATATAAATAGGCAACTTTCAGATGAAGAAGTCAAAGCCATCTATACAGATATGAAGAAGTGCTCTAAATCACTTTTGATTAGAGAAATGTAAATTAAAACAGCCCTGGGGAGCCAACCTCACAGCTATCAGATTGGCTAATACGACAAAAAAAGAAAATAGTAAATGTTGGTGAGGATGTGAGAAAATTGGGGTGTTAATTGGGATGTTAATACACTGTTGGTAGAGTTGCAAACTGATCCAACCATTCTGGAGAATAATTTGGAAGTAAACCCAAAGGGCAGCCAAGTACAAATTCAGCATACCATTTGATCCAGCAATACCACTATTGGGTCTGTATCCCAAAGAAATCATAAAATGGGAAAAGGACCAGCATGTGCAAAAATATTTATAGCAGCCCTTTTCATGGTGGCAAAATTTTGGAAATTGAGAAGATGCCCATGAATTGAGGAATGGCTGAACAAGGTGTGGTATATGAATATAATGAAATAATATTGTGCTATAAGAGATGAGAAGGATGGTTTCAGAAAAACCTGGAAAGACTTGCATGAACTGATGCAAAGTGAAATAAGTAGAACCAAGAAAACATTGAACACAGTATCAGTAACACTGTGTGATGATCAACTATGAATCAATGAACTCTTTCCACCAATGCAATAATCCAAGACAAACAAAAAGGACTCATGAAGGAAAATGCTATCCACATCCAAATAAAGAACTGATGGATTCTGAATGCACATCAATGCACACTTTTTAAAACTTACTTTATTCTTTTTATGGGGTTTTCCCCCCTTTTGATCTGTTTCTTTTTTCACAATTGTGACAAATATGGAAATATGTTTTATATGATAACTCATGTATAACTGATAGGAAATAGCCTATCATTTTAGGAAGAGGGAAGGGAAGGGGAAGAAGGGAGGAAGAAAAATTTGGAACTCAAAATCTTATAAAAATAAATGCTAAAAATTGTCTTGACGTATCATTGGAAAAAATAGAATACCATTTAAAAAGTAAAACCACACCTGACTCCAAATGTTTTATTTATTTATTTTTTACATTTTGCCTTTAGCTATAAAGCAGCTCTGCGCATTTGTGCTGAAGGATTTCAATGCTCGATAGCTCTGAAGTCTTCAAAACATGCCTTTGATTTATTTTGTGCTATAGAATTTTTTGTTTGCACTTATATTTTCCTAATTTATACTAAATAAAAGATCTTTCTTTGCCCATCTAAACCACCACATTCTTATCATAAAAATGAATGACATCATTACACATCATTTCAGAAGGTGATTTGAGTCTTTATACTTATGCTATAGTTTGTTTTCTGCCCCAAGCTGCTTTACTCCCATTTGAAAACTGTTTCTTCATACACACGTGGTAGCAGTTTTTATTAAAATAAAATTCTTTTCCTACTCACTCCTCTTATGCATTCTTTGACAGTTGATGTAGCTCTTTTAATTTGTGTAAATTGTTATTCCCTATCCTCTTTAAGACTAAATTGCTTTAAATGAATGAAGCAATATTTAAATGGTCAGTGTAACATATTTGCCACATAAAGAAAGGATCCAGTGCTTGGAATCAGGAGAGACCTATGTTTGAAATCTGCTTCTGACACTAACTGTGTGCCTGTTGACAAATCATTTAAAATCTCCAAGCTTCATTTTCCTTACCTATAAAAGAGAGAACTGTTCCTAAATGTCAACAGTGACTAGACTGCTGGACTTGGAATCAGGAAGACCTGGGTTCAAATATGATCTCAGATGCTTCCTAGGTGTGTGACCCTGTGCAAGTCATTTAGCTGCTGTTGGTGTGTTCAGGGAGGACTCTGGTGTGAGGGCTTGCTGAGCTCTTTTCAGGCTGCTCCTCCACCTTTGGTGTCCACCTTTCCCCCAAATCTCACCTGTGGCTCCAAGAAGCTGTAGCATGCCCAGCAGCTGCATCCCAGTAAAACCACCTCAGCAAATGGGCTAAACCAGGTTGAAAATAAACCACCACTCATTGTGGCAGCTGAGAATGGAGGCTGGAATAGCCTGAAGCTGAGACCACGGCCAGGCCCGGGCGGTGGGAAGTAGCCTGGCTGAGCTGAGCCACGTGGGCACCAGAGCCAGTCTGCAGGAGAGATCTACAGCCTCCAGCACCTCCACATCTGCCAAGGCGTGAGGAACGGGAAGGGAGAGGGGCAGCTCGCACCAGAGCAGAACAGAGACTGGGCCAGCCCAAAACCACAACCGAGGCGGCTAGGCCCCAGGGCACCCTGGAGGGGTGAGCCTCCCAAGTCTCTACTTCAAAGAAAATCTAAAGCACCTGCCTAAGGGAATCTTCAAATCCTCAGAGACCAGTTAGTGAAAGTGAAACTTTGAAATTTAATTTGGGGTTGGTAAAGCAGGTCAGCCAAACTGCCCCCGGGGCAAGGAAGCAGTGGGGGAAGGGAACTGCTGGATCCGCCATCAGCCCCCACCAGGCTGCTTCAGAGCCCCTGGCCTGTGGACTCTGCAGGGGAGCTGAATTGATTGATCAGGGCCAAGTGCTCTTGTGTTGAGTGGCCTGGATCCGGATTGTGGTCTTGGGTGGTGGTCCTGGGGTGCACTTTCAGCAAGCCAAAGCTGGGGGTCTTGCAACACCCCCCTAATAGCTCCGGCAGCTGGGAAAACCCCAGTGATTTGGAACAGAGCTTCCCACCTTGGGAGCAGAGTTTCACAACAAAACAAAACAAAACAACCAATTAATTGGTTGGCCAACATGAGGAAGAGGAAGCAAAATAAAAACACCAGTAAAACTCGAGAATCCTTTTTTATGGAAAAAAGGGTCAAAGCATGGAACGGGAGGAAGAGAGCCCAGAACTCAGAACTCCCACAC
>CM053596.1:134827381-134843435 GCA_028646575.1 Pseudocheirus occidentalis | reverse complement strand
AGTTCTGTAATACCTGCAACTAGGAATTAAGATATACAGGGGCTGGGATAGGGAGACCTTCCCTGCCCTACCAGAAAATAAAAGAGCAGAGCAGGGGAGGAGCTTTACAGTGGGATTGCTGTTTTAGGGGTAGGGCAGGGGCAAGATGGGGAGAAAATTTGTAATTCAAAAATGTAATGAAAATGAATAATGTAAACAAGAAAACAAATAAAAATAAAGTAAGAAAATAAACCACCAGACTTAAACCCATTAGTGAGTTAGGGAGATGTCTACCTCAGGTACATGAAGAATTCTCCTGTGGGAATGGGCAGATGAGAACATTTGTTCTGCCAGCCACGAAGGTGACTGAAGCAGGTTCTGTGGAGCCCTGAGAGCTTGGTGAGATGTCAAAAGCGCCAAAGTCATCCACTGCATCTCAGGCTGCTACCAGTAGTCTTAACTTTCATCCTGCCACTGGGCTTTGATGACTTTGGGAGAGAGAATGGGACTGACGATTTTGGGAAACTCTGCCTCACTTAAATCCAATTCAGATACAAGTCAAGACATCACCATGTGATGTCATTGGTCCTCTTTGTTTTTTTGTTTTGTTTTGTTTTGTTTTTTGCTTTTTTTGGAAGGGATTCCAAGTCCAGCAGGGTGATTGGGGTTAAGTGACTTGCTCAAGGTCACACGGCACCACCCAGCCGCCCCAGTCATTGGTCCTCTTCAAAAATGAAAGACAAACAACAACAAAGGAATAACAAGGGCTCCTACCTCCCAGGGTTGTTGTGAGGACAGAATGAGATAACACTTTTCAAGAGCTTGGCAAGCCTTGAAGTGCTATACAAATGCTAGCTCTTGTTAGACAATGAATATCATAACTATTAAAATGGATGATTTGGGGGGCTGGCTAGGTGGCACAGTGAATAGAGCACTGGCCCTGGAGTCAGGAGGACCTGAATTCAAATCCAGCCTCAGACACCTGCCACTTACCTTGCTGTGTGACCTTGGGCAAGTCACTTAACCCCAATTGCCCTGCCTTCCCCCTCCGAAAAAGGAGGCAGGGGTGGGAATTTGCTTTGTAATCTTAAAATGTTTCCCAAAAAGTCAGCTATTATCATTAAGCTGGCTTTCTGACGGAATGCTTCAGTGGGTTTAGAACGGGGAGATCGGACAATGTATATTCCATTTTCTGCAGAAGATTCCTCCTGACCATGTGTCTTCTTCTACTTGATGGGACTCAGGACTGACACTGCAACTGTCCTCAGGCTCACAGAACACAGGGAACATCGCAGAACACAGTGTCATAGAACATCTTAGGAATCATCTAACCCAACTTCTTTATTTTTACAGAAGAAACTGAAGCCAGAAACGTGAAATAACTTGCTTTGAAAAGAACTGAGATTAAAACCCTGATGCTATTCAAACCTTTCTTAGTGAAGGTGATAGATAAATGAAAGAAAGAGGAAAAGAAAGAAAAAGAGGAAGGAAGGAAGAGGAATGGGTGGGTCAACAGATTGCAGACAGAGAGGCAGACAGACACAGACAGACAGAGCATTTATTGTTTCCTATGTGCCAGGCACTGTGTTAGGGGCCATTTAACCATCTTGGAGAATATAGTATTTAACAGCTGATAACATACTTGAGTATTTTAGCTCTTTGGAATGGTGCTGGTAGGGGTGGGGAAGTGTAATAATACTCGGCTTTCTCTCTGACTCTATAGGTCTTAAGAAAGAGAGGATGGATCAGGTTGATGGGGGCACCTTTTGGTTTATGAACAGGGCAGGGTGCTCTTGATTAAAAACTTTGGTGATCAAAAAGGCTGTATTAATATATTACAGAGAACACTGCATTTGGAAGAGATTTGGGATCAAATCCCAGCTCTGCTATTTACTACATAAACAGCCTTCGACAAGTGAGTCACTTGATCCTTCCAGGCCTAAGTTTCTTTATGTGCAAAGTAACTGGGTTAGACTAGATGACCTCTGAAGTCCCTTTCAACTAGAAATCTATTTTCAGCCTCAGTTTCCTCAAGTGTAAAATAAGCTGGAGAAGGAAATGGAAAACCACTTTACTATCTTTACAAAGAAAAGCCCAAATGGGGTCGTGAATAGTTGAAAACAACTGAAGCAATTGAACAATAACAACAAATTATAGAAACTGAGACAAACAGGGTTAAGTGATTTGCCAGAGTCAGACAGTTAGTAAATATCTGAGGCCAGAATGATTAGTTATAAGTCTTCCTGACTCCAGGTCCGGCACTCTTTCTACTGCACCACCTTGCTGTCTCTAAATCTGTAACACTATGAGCAAATTATGCTGACAAGATGGGGATAGCAGCTTTGTCATGAATAATTAAAAACTGATTTCTTCCTTTGAAGGAATCTCCCTCCCTCTGTCTGTCTGTCTGTCTGTCTCTGTCTCTGTCTGTCTCTCTCTTTGTCTCTGTCTCTGTCTCTCTCCTTCTCTCCCTCTATCCCTCTTTCCATCCCTCCTCTCTCTCTCACCCTCTTAGAGGTGGTAGGTAATACATATCAAATGAGCCCAGAAGAATTATCCATTGCCAGTCTTCTTTCAGAAACATTTATCTTATTGGAAACCTTACATCTTCAAGACGGTTGTTAAGAATTCTACTACCATTTTATAGGAGTAATTTTTTATAGATTTGTTTGTAATGATTTAAAAACTTGTACTGATAGTCTATGTATTTGATGCTTTTCATTAAATACCTCCTTTTATTACTCTTCCAAAAAAACCCCCTTTATTTATTTAGTGGAGTTCTGCCCTTTAGCTTTACTGATTACCACCAGTGAAGACCCATAGATGAAAAAAAGTACTGGTCTTTAATAGATTTGGGATGGTGAAGTCTTGTTAGTAGGTGGAAGGATATGAGTAATCAGATAATTGGTGGATAAACCTGGCAAGTTTCATTAACAAGGGCCATAGCTGACTTAGAACTAGAGTGTGACATATGCCAGGGATGGAACATTCCAAAGTATTGCTTCCTCTCCAGGGATGTATAGAGTTCTCTCTCTCTCTCTCTCTCTCTCTCTCTCTCTCTCTCTCTCTCTCTCTCTTTCTCTCTCTCTCTCTTTCTCTCTCTCTCTCTCTCTCTCTGTCTCACTTTCTCTCTCTCTCTCTGTCTCACTTTCTCTCTCTCTCTCCCCCCTCTCTGTTTCTCTCTCTTTATAATGACAACTGAATTACTAATTGGTACAACTGACCATTGATCAGACCAACTACACTGTAGAAACTTGGATCAGGTTATCATTGTTTGATTTCATTCCCTATAATATAATAGTGGAAAAATCCATAAAGTCAGGAAATTCAATGTTAGATTTTCTGCTTCCTGAGTATCAGACCACCTAACCTACTTTCTTATTTTATCATTCTACTAATATAAAAGAACAGTTAATAATCACATTTGTCCCCAATCCTTTCATTCCCACAGGTTAAAAAGGTGCTGGAGGAGAATGTCATCACCAGCATTATACCTGCATTAAGATGAGGCACAGAGGCCATAGAGAGTTATATCATGTGCTGGTACCTGAGTTGAGAATAAATCCAAGATTTCTGAGTAGTACAGGAGTGCCATGAATCCCTAGACTGAGGTCCTCTTGCCCAGTCACTGAGATTGTCACTCAAGGACTCTGAGACCATTTACTAAAACATATCCATACTCAATGAACAGCATCCTTCGTATCACTGCATTATCCAATAGCACAAATTAACACGATGCCAAGGATGAGAGAACAGTTGGTTGAAAGTCCTTTGAGAAGGAAAAGATTCTGGGAAGGTGGAAGAGTAGGTCAGAAAATTCCAAGCTCTCCAGATTTTTCTCCATAAAAGAGGTTAAATAGTGCCTCAGAGCAAACACAGAGTGGTAAAAATAAATAGCAGAAGGGGGAGAACAGGGTCCTCTTAGGACAATCGGGGATCTGAAGAAAAATCCTAGGATAAGATTTGGTCCCTATGAAGAGTAAACAACTCCAAACTCAGGACTACGTAAACCACAAATGGCAAGCCCTGGGGTTAGCTGTGTTGGAAGGCTACCTGGCCCCAGCTACGGGAACTTTTACCCTTGAGACACAGAGGGGAGTTGCCAGGGAAGATGGAGGGAACCTCTAGTGACAAAGATTGCCAGATCCAGTTGTGCTGCAGTGATGTGCTGGGGGAAGGGGGGGGGGGCAGAAGGAACTAGTGCATGCCCAGTGAGTGCAGAAGCAGTGGGGCAGGGATGCACCCGGTGGTGGCCACTTACATGAAGCTTGAGATCTTGGTTTGGGATCAAGGTTAGAGGGGAGAACTGAAGACTACAAGAGGATCTGAGGCTGGAGGCATCATCCCCCATACCCCAGGACTAGAATTACAAAAATTAAGCCATTATCAAAAAAAAAAAAGCACAAGGAGAAAGAATCTAACCATAGAGAATTACTATGGGAATAGAGATGACTGGAATTCATCTTCAGAGGAGGATAATAAAAGAAAGAAAGCCTCTTCTACCCCAAAGAGTAATGTCAAATGGTCACCTACCCAAAAAGAATTCAGAAGAACCTTAAAGAAAAGACTTTAAAAAGATTGAGGAAAAACTTTAAAAAAAAGAATCTAAGAAAAGTAAGAAGATTATGAAAAGAAATTTAACCAATTTGAAAAGGAGATTCAGAATCTTAAGGAAGAAAATAATTCCTGGAAAAATCAGAATTGGGCAAGGGAAGTCAGTCAAGTTATAAGAGATTAAGAAATAATGAAATAAAATGTAAATAATGAAGAAATAGAAGAGAATGTGAAACATCTTATAAGAAAAAACAACTAACCTGGAGAACAAAGAAGAAGAGAAAACAAAAATAATTGGGCTACTTGAAAGCTATGTTAAAAAACAATCAATACAATAATAATAAAAGAAATAATTAAAGAAAATTGTTCTGAAGCATTAGAGGGGAAAGTTAAAATAGAAAAAAAAACTACTGATCACCACCTGAAAGAGATCCTATGAAGAAAACCCCAAAAAATATGATAGTCAAATTCCACTCCCCCTAGTTTGAGGATAAAATATTATAGACAAGAAAAAAAATTACGTATAGTGGTGCCACAATTAAAATCACACAAGACCTAGCAGTGGTGACACTAAAAGATTGCTGGTCTTGGAACAATATCTTTCAAAGAGCAAAAGAACTGGGGCTCTAGTCAAAAATGTCATTCCCAGCAAAACTAAGCTTAATTTTGAATGAACAAAATATGACACTTAATGAATTGTCAGACTTTCAGGACTTCTTTTAAAAAACAAACAAACAACTTGAACTTAAGACATTGACATATGAGAACCAAGAGAAATATAAGGTATGTACTAATGACCAATTACAAGGGACTCAATAAAGATAGACTACTTACCTTTTATGTATTTAAAATGTAAAACATATCTAAGATTATTATTAGTAATTGGGTAGTTCATAAGAAAGATTGGGATAGATCTGATATGATTTCAAAAAGTAAAACTATTCAGGAACAACTAAAAAGAGTAATTATCCTATATGAATGAAGTTCGAGAGGAAGAATTAATATAGAAGAATTAGATGGGGGAGGAGGGCTGTTAGTTCTAGAAACCTAGTTTCACCAGGAATGGGTTCAAGAATGAACTGTATACATATGTGTGTGTGTGTGTGTGTGTGTATAAGAGTAGAAAAGTCTTCTAAATTTAGAAAGAAATAACACTAAGGGGATAAGGAGGGGGGAGAGGACAAGGGAGGGATCTCTAAAGGGGAGGGTGAGGCAATAGTTTAATGTATTGACAAATTCTTAAAGGAGATATGAGAAGGGAACCTGGAGATGAAATATCCAACAAAGTGAGCTAGCTACCTACTGTTATCATTCTTCTTAAGTCCCTTCCCAGACACCTGGTAAACTAAGTGGCCTTGGCCACGTGGTAAACTAAGTGGCCTTGGCCACTTTGGCAACATTTTGGCCATGAGTGAATAGGGAGTTGAGGGTAACTTACTGTCACTTCTGTCTTTACCTCCCTACTGCTCCATAACCTGCAAGCACAATAGATAAGTTTGCACAAACAAGACTTGTCATATCCTATGTTCCTGAATGCTGAATTTCTTGAAATGGAAAGTTATTGCTTTATATATTTTGAATCCACTCACATTCTGGTGTGTACATGACATTTTTTTTTCTTTTCTTATTTTATGTTTAAGTATATAATGTTTCTTTTTCTTTTCTTATTATGGATTTTAGTTTTAGTACTTAGTCTAAAATTTTTTAAAGACATTTGAAAAAGGAAGTCATTTGAGAACTACTACTAAAAACATAAAGAGCCTATATGTTTTGTTTTCATTACAAGTACTCCCTCCCTCAATATTCATCAGCCTCATCACATTCTAACTGGAAGAGCTGATCATGTTTGGAAAGGATTCCCTATAACTGAAGGTAAAAAAAAATCCCACAAAACCCAAGGTCATATGCCAAGGTCAGAAAGTTGCAGGGCTCCATTGTTTTGTCACTGAGCAATGTGTTGATCTCTGGATCAAGTGTTTGAATGCCTGAACCAAGCAGGTTGTATGGAGCTATGCAGAAGTGTCTGCCAAGGATTTACATAAAGAGGAATTTGCTGTTCTCTTCCCCTATCCTTCCCCCCCCCCCAACCTTCTAGCTGAGCATTCAAGAACACAGGAAATGATGTCTTGTTTGTGCAAACTTATCTATTGTGTGTGCAGCTTATGGAGCAGTAGGGAGGTAAAGACAGAAGTGACAATATGTTTCCCTCAACTCCCTATTCACTCGTGGCCAAAATGTTGCCAAAGTGGCCAAGGCCACTTTGTTTATCAGGTGGCTGGGAGGGGACTTAAGAAGAATGGTAACATTAGGCAGCTAGCTCACTTTGTTGGATACCTCATTTTCATGTTCCCTTCTCATATCTCCTTTAACAATTTGTCAATATGTTGCAGTCATTCAGTACACATCATTTTTCTAGTAACAAGAAAGGATTTATATTTAATTCATCCATATTCTTGATCCAGTTCCTGTAGCCCTGATTTTTGTTCATTTGCAAAATGGTTAGATTAAAGCTAGCGTCTGTGGACATGGGGAGGGAAAACAAAGCAACTATAAATGACCCATATAGACTTGGATCTAAAGACTCTTTTTCTCCCTGTTTCTCTTCCTACCATGCACTAAAATTCTATTTGGGGAGTCACATCAGGAGGAACTGAACACTCCCAGCAAAGAAATTCTGAAGA
The DNA here is from genome assembly GCA_028646575.1 of Pseudocheirus occidentalis. Lineage (NCBI taxonomy): Eukaryota > Metazoa > Chordata > Mammalia > Diprotodontia > Pseudocheiridae > Pseudocheirus > Pseudocheirus occidentalis. Next base: position 134,836,221 of record CM053596.1, on the reverse strand, counting down.
CAAAACATCAAACAATATCAATGAGAGGAAATAAAAGGGAACTGTGTAAACCAGTGTGAATGCACAGGGAATTTTTGATGAACTTGGGTTTTTTCAAGGGAGGATGACAAGGGTTGAATACACAAGTGTGATATATTTCCTTTAAGAATATTGTCAGGACTGCTAAAGATAAGAATGAGTAGAGGTTAGCAAGGAAATTGAAGGACAACAAAATGGAGATGTTGGGCTTTTTTTTAATGCTTCCTGGAAGAAGATAAAAAAAGAGACAATAACATAGCTTTAGGGTGGATCAGACAATGATAATGGCTAATTAGGAGGAGGCAGAACTACTCAAATCTTATTTTGCTTCTGCTTTCTCTGCTGAGGAGGATGCACTTTCTACTAGAGAAGACAAGAAAATGAAACTCAGTGAATTGATACCCAAATGAATAGAAAGATACTAAGATGGCGATAAGTTGATTTTGATTAATTCAAATCACCAAACCCAGAAAAACTACCTCCCAGGATACTGAACAGATACATGGCTTACAGTTTGGACACTGGGAACAAGCAGCACTGAATGCATTTTACAATCAGCTGCAAGAGTAGACTTTTGGTCACCAATCCAGTGAACAGGGAGAGACACTGGGACATCACCTTATGGAAGAAAGACAGAATATGTGGGGACCTAGAATTTAGATATTTCATGGCTCTTCCTGGGGAAGATGCCTGGCAGAAACAGACTGGGGAGGAGTTCACCTGGTATACAGCTGCAAAAAGAGGAGAAGAGAGGACACTATCAGGAAGCTTTTTAGTTTACTTAATTCTTTCTGAGTAATTTCTATATGGTTGAAGCGAAGACGCTTGTCACATATAAATGTAACAAAATTTAAACTTTCTTAATCTTCAAAAATCATTATTTAAAATTTTTTGGTACATAGGGATCAAATCTCTGGTCATTTCATCTTAATTACTTCTTTGCTGAAAAAACAAAAACTGGTTGATGTAGTTACTGAGCCAAAGTCAGCGAACACTAACATTGTAGGACAAAAGGGTGAAAGGAAGTGAATGAAAACCACAGGTGAATGAACTTTGATTATGGGTAGTTAATATCTAGAAGAATGGAACTACTGAATGCCAAATACCTGGCTGTACTAGAATGATCTCTTTCTTTTCTTGATAGAATTATTGGATGAGGCGAATCTGAGAGACAGACAGAAACAGAGAAAGAGAGGGAAGATAGTCATTGATATGTAATCCATCTAGATTTTGGCAAAGCATTTGAAAAGGTGTCATGCTATTCTAGTGTACATGATGGAGACATGTGGGATAGATGGTAATAGTTAATTTAGATTTGGAAAAGTCGAATGGTCAGACCCATTGGTTCAATATCCTCTTGGAAGGAAATAATGAGTTGAATACACCAAGGATTCAAGCTTGTCCTTAAGCCATTTAACATTATTTTTAAGTCAATGGTCTAGGTAAAGACACACTGATCAGGAAATGTTTGTCAGATTTGTAGATGACATATCTGGGAGGAAGAGCTAATATGCTGAATGATAAAATCAGGATCCAAAAATATCTTGAAAGGCTAGGACACTGAGCAAATCAAATGAGTTGAAAAGTAATAGAAGATAAATGTAAAGTCTAATTCTTGATTTAAAGTGGAAGGGAGAAAAAAATTAGAGCACAAAATCTTACAAAGAATGAATGTTGAAAACTATCTTTACATTTAAATGGAAAAAATACTATTAAGAAAAAAAGTTATCCTTACTGTAAAAGGGTGAGGGAGGTATGGATAGATAGCAGTTCTTCTGAGAAAAGATTTGGGAGTTTTATTGTATTATAAGCTCAATATGAATATGATATGGCAGCCAAAATAAGTTGTAAGATCCTTGGTTTGCATTAAAGGAGGCAAACTATATGGGAAGGGGTTGGTGACGGTCTCATATTCTGTACCGTGGGGCAGACTATACCTAGACTACCATATTCAATTCTGAGGGCCATGTTTTAGAAAGGACATTGATAAGTGTATCAGCAAGCACCCTAGCATACCCAGGGCGGCTGCTAGCACAGGTTCTTAGATCTACTTTTCTAAAGGAAAGCAACTCAAAAATGGCTTAACAATCTTACTTTAATCAATCAAACATACGTCATTTACCTAGTTCAGGGGGAAAAGTCAGCACCCTGAACTTCAGAGAATACAAACAGAAGTTACAAGCAGACAAAGAAACAGATCAGCAGACGGGCTTCCAGATATGGACCATTACATCCATACCTAGTCAGTTTCCAGAGAGGGAAGCACAAATATCTGGGTTTTTTCAGAGCTGGAGGGAGTAGGGGGCGCTCCATGGCTTCCCAGAGTCTCATCTGGCCAAATCACACAACTCTTTCCAAAGTGAGCCCCAAAGCAAAAATTCACATCAGGGTATTTATAGCCTTCTCCTGGGTCAGAGAATGTCACGGCCCTCTTGATCCACTGCCCAATCACAAAGTAATAAGACATGGGTGTTCCTGAAGAACAAGCCTCCCACTACAGGCTCCATGTGACCACATTCAGACTATTAGGGGGCAGAGTATGCTTTCAAATCAGGGAAGGTTCTCAGAGTCACTAAAGTCACTTAAACAAAGGATCTAGGTGCAGGGAAGATCTTCAGATTCCCATAACAATAAGCTTGAGAGTATCTTACAGGACGGCAACCAGAATGGTGGAAGGGTCTTGAGGTCCTGCTAAATGAGGACTGGTTGAAGGAGATGAGAATGTTAAGTTTAAAGAAGAGATTTAGGAGGAACAGGATAGCTGTTTTCAAAGATTTGAAGAGTTGTCACCTGGAAGAGATTTGTTCCATTTGGTCTCAGAAGATAAAAGCAATGGGTGGAAGTTACAAAGACATAGATTTAGTTTTAATGTAAAGAATAATTTCCTAACAACTAGAGCTGTCTAGAAGTAGAGGGGGTAGCCTTGGAAGGTGGTAGATTTCCCTTACTGGAAATCTTTTGTGAAAATTAAATTAATTTTTTAAATTATCAGAAATCTATTTTCTCTTCATTCCACATCTCACCCCACTGAGAAAAAAATGGAAAACAAAACCCTTTAAAATATTCATAGTTAAGCAAAATGTCATTGGCCATGTCAAAAAAATATACATCTCAGTCTGTACCCTGAGTCCATCACTTTTCTGTCAGGAGGTGCTCTAACATCAGTCCCCAGGAATTGTGGTTGATCATTGCACTGATCAGAGTTATTAAGTCTTTCAAAGTTGTTTGTCTGCAGTCTTGTTGTAATGGTATAAATTGTTCCCCTAGTCCTACTCACTTCACTCTTCATCAATTCATATAGGTGTTATAAAGAAATCTCTGAATCCATAGCTTTCATCATTTGTTCACCCATTTCCCAGTTGAGCAATATTTCCTCAGTATCCAGATAAGTTTGCATGAGCCTTTGGGGGGGCATGTTAAAGATTTTTATCCTTGGTTAGTCATGGTTGGACTAGAAGACCTCTGAAATCTCTTCTGACTGACGTTTTATGCTTCATTGATTGTAAATGTTTGTATTTGTGACTATAAACATCTTTTATTTACTGATCATTAAAAGAAAAAAGATATATACACACATACATACATACATACACATACATACATCTGTGTGTGTGTGTGTGTGTGTGTGTGTGATTTTACCAGAGTGGTAGCTAAGTTGGCCTGAATATTTAAAATGAGATTTGCTGCTACTAATGTTGTCTCTCTTTTTACAGCTGTAGTTAGTAGGTATTATTTTGCTTTTGGTCTTGTTTTCTTTGCTTCCTGTAAGTCTCATCTTTCTTTGAAGTCTACATGTTTGTGGTCTCTTATGGTGTAATAACATTCAATTCTGTTCATATATCATAATTCATTCAGCTATTCTTCAGTTATTGAGCACAAACTTTGCTTATGATCCCTCGGTCCTTTTACAGTTAATAATGTTAGGAACATTGTTGTAAAGCTAGTCTTTGTTTTCTTGTCAATGACATCTTTAGAGAACAGACCTAGTAGTGGGTTCTACAGGTCAAAGGGTATGAACATTTTTTTCACTTTATCATTTCATATTCCTCTGTAATTTTTATGCATCTTTCAAGAAATTCTCCACAGACGATCAACCCAGAGGCATTTTCCTTTATTATTCTTAGTACATGACCTCTTTTTTCAGACACTTATGCCTTGATGACATTTTTATGCTACTTTTGGCATTCAGTAATATGCTGTAGCCTGTTGATGCTTATACTGTGACTTTCCATTGCCCTTTCAGTTACTTGTAATTCTGATTGTTCTGAGATTGAGTAATCTATGAAGCCCAACCATATGTTATCCCCAGAAGAAAATTAAAATTAGATTTTTTGTAATAGCAAGCAATTTAAAAATCACTGAATACACCATGAAGCTTCTCAAATGTGATTAAGTACTATTACTCCCACAACCCAATTGTGAGCCCAGGCTTCCTAGGGAGAGTTGAACCAACCAAGTCAAACAAATGGTTTGGAGCAGGACAAAGCACACGTGCTGCTCAGCAATGGAATTGACTCTGAGAGTGGCCTTTTCACTTTTAGCCTGAGAGAGATAGTGAGATCCAGTCTCCAAAAGAATAAAAAGTGCTCTGGGTACCATATGATGGAATTACTCCTAGTACAGATTTCTTCAGTATCTATCTGACCTGTTCTAGCTGTACTTTCTGTCTTTTTAATCAATCAACTACTCAACAAGTATTTATTATATGCTAATTAATATGCTAGGTTCTGGGAATACAAAGACAGGGGTGAAATAGGCCCAGATCTCAAGGAGTCCACATTCTATGTGTAATAAATGTGTAGATACAGTAATAGAGTTAATAGACATATAGGGTAAGTAATGTACAGATGCAAATTAAATAAAAAATAATAACAGGAAACTTTGGGAGGAAGTGTACTAGGAGCCTGTGATGGAGAGAGGGGCAAGAAAGGCTTGAAGTAGAAGGTGATGCTTGAACTAAGTCCTGAAGCAAAGACGAGGTTTAAGAGGCAGAGAAGAGTAGGGAGTGTGTGACTAACTCTTTTAAAAGACATACTAAGTTAATAGAATACAAATATGAAGATTCTGCCATCGTTACTGAAAGAAACACTTCTCTATAAAACCATTAGATGTTTCCTATTTTTAATCTGCTTATTGTTTTACTTTAAGTTTCCTGAAATACTCGCATGATATATCTGGTTTGGGGTGATCTCAGACCAGATTCTCTCAGGGTTTGGTTTCTTCTCCTCAGCTGTTTTTCATTGTTTTGGTGAGGCTCTTCAGATGGGAAAGCCTGACAATTGGGCTGCAGTCAGGATGTGTGATTGAAAACTATGAGCAGTATGCAAAGAAATCTGAACACACTCTTTGTCTCTTGGCATCTCCAGGGTGTCTTCTCTACTCTCTCCCATTCATATTCATTACAATCATCCTATCTAGTAACTGATTGCCTAAGGGTCCAAGTCTATTTACATATGTATATTTTATAGGCTTTATCTTCCTATACATACACACACACATACACAATATATTACAAATAGGATGTGATGGACAATTGTGTATACAAGCATATGTGTGTATAGATAGATAGATAGATAGATAGATAGATAGATAGATAGATAGATAGATAGATATGTATGTATACACACATAATTTGTACCAAGGTGCCTGAGAATCTGAGTCTACTTATGCACATGTATTTTTTAGGCTTTGTTTTCAAATATATACACACATTACAAATGTGATGTACAAATGTGTGTATACATGCATATATATGTATACATACATGTATGTGTATATATGTATGTGTGTGCATACACTCACACACAAAATATTTATACCAAGTTGCCAGATAACACCAGAGATCTGCCCTGCAGGAATTGTGGAGTAATAAAAGAGCAGATGTTGAAAAAAGGAATAAAAAGGGAGTGATCTGTCAAGCCAAGGTTTATAGCTGTGATATTTAAGTCCAACCTAGGCTTTACTCAAACAGTGAGGACCTGGAGTCCTGAGGCTTGCATTGATGTTCCCCAAACTCCCCACCAACACCAGCTTAATAGCCTAGAGCATCAGTTCCTCTGGGAAAGGATTTGGACTTTGTTCACAGGTTAAGCTGTATACAAAGTGACATCTCCAGGCTATTTTCTCCTGGAAAGGGGAGAAACTGGGACCAGTCAAATGGTTCAGGCAAAAGCTTTCTTGCAGTGTAAATGAATTAATATTCACAGCAAAAAGGCAGCAGTCATAAAAGTTTGCTGGGGGAAATCGGGAATTTTCATGGGTCTCTTTCAGTCTCTGTTAGTCGCATTCATTTGAGGCTGTCATTGCCACTTGGTGTCCCTAAGAGGAGACTAGGGTACAAAGAGTAGGAACAGTTCTTACCAGATCTCACTGAGAAACAAAGGAGTCAAGTGCTATAGTAAAGAGAGCATTGGACTTAGAACCTAATGAGACCTGGATCAGAAATTGTATTCTGACGCTAAATAGCTGTGTGATCCTATAGAAGTCACAAAAGTCCTCTGAATCTCAGTTTTCTTCTCTCTGAACAATGGGCACAATATCTGCATGCTATGTATAATATTTCAAGGGTTCCTTGAGATCCTATGGGTGTTTTAATTTCCAAAAGGATAAATATTGATAGATATAACCCACATAAAAGATCTCTTGGGAGGGGAGCGTTCCTCACTAATTTTTAAGAGCACAAAGGTGTCCTGAAACAAAAAAAGTTTAAGAACCACTGGACAAGTCTGTTCTGGATGCCTCCTCTCCCACCTCACTGCTGGCACTGGCAGAATATGCTGCTGCTTAACCCACAGGGTCTAAGAGTCATCCAAAGGGCCTGGACAGGTTGTTTTGTCTTAATGCTCATAAGCTCTTACTGGCATGCTTCCACCCATGGTTATTGGTTGATATCATTTAGTCATCCAAACTTAATTAGCTTTTAGAAAGGCTTTTTTTGTTATGTTATGTTTTTGCTATAGCAGTATAGTTGATACTATAAAAACATTCTATTCCCTACATTCCCCTCCACGGCATCTGCCCACCCCATCAACCCACCTCCATTAAAAAAAAAATCTGCTATACAGAGTTCAGGGAGTGGCAGAAGGGTAATTTAGTGTCTGGTTGTTCTAAGTCCTTTTTCCTCCTTTATTGAGATTTTATGGAATTCCCCTGAGGTATGGGTTAGTTTTTTTCTGTTAAGTTCCTTGTAAGAGGCAGCAGGTGGCGCAGTGCATAGTGTTGGACTTGGAATCAGGAAGATCTGAGTTTAGATTCACATCTGACCTCATGTACTAGGTGTGTGACTCTAGGCAAGTCCCTTTAACCTAGAATTGTTTGAGTTGATCAACTGTAAAATAGGGATAATAATGGGACCTATTTTACAGGGTTGTTATGAGGATCAAATGAGACAGTATTTGTAAAAATGCCTAGCTCAGTGTCTGACACATAGCAGGTGCTACATAAATGCTTATTTCCTTCCTCCCATTAGAACCTTGAATTTGCCTTTCTGAATTAAGCCAGGTCTGATCTAGTCTGGAAACCTTGCCAGCTGCTGATATTTCAAGGATGATGTTAGGATGATGATGGGAAATCTGAAACAGCAATGCAAAAAATCCTGAAGCTTTGGACAGTCCTCTTTACTCTCCACCCCAGGAACAGAGCCCAACTTTAAGAAAAAGTTCAAAATCAAGAAACAGGGTGGAAAAATGAACAAAATAAAAAAGAACCTGACCACAAAAAAAGCTCCTATGATTACATGGAAGAACAAGACAGAAACTCAGAAGAAAACAATGAAGTCAAAATAGCTACAAAAAAGAAAAGCCTCAAAGGAAAAAAAAAGTGAATTGGACACAAGCCCAATAGGCATTCCTGGAAGAGCTAAAAAATAATTTTCAAAATCAAATAAGAGTGTCAGAGGAAAAGTTAGGTAAAGGAATATAAACAAAGGAAGAAAATTATGATGAGACAATTAACAGCCTGGTAAAAGAAGCACAAAAATACTAAAGAAAATAATACCTTAAAAAACAGAATTAAGCCAAATGGGGAAAGAAGTATAAACCTTCACTGATGAAAAGAACTACTTAAAAAATAGAATTGGTTAAGTGGGGTAAAAAAGCACAAAAACTCACTGAAGGAAAAAAATCACTTAAAAAGTAAAATTGGGTAAGTAGGAGCTAATGACTCCATGAGACGTCAAAAAACAAACAAACAAAAACACACCAAAAAAATGAAAAGATAGATGGAAATGTGAAATAACAGTGGAAAAACAACTGACCTGAGAAATAGATCAAGAAAAAATAAATTAAGAATTACTGAATTTCCCTGAAAGCTATGATCAAAGAAAGCACCTAGACAATATGCTTCAAAAATTTTATAGGAAAATTGCCTTGATATCCTAGAACCAGAAAGTAAAATAGAAATGGAAAGAATCTCTGCAAGAGATCCCCAAATAAAAATTCCAAGGAATATTCTAGTCAAATTCTAGATAAGAGAAAATACTTTAAGCTGTCAGAAAGAAACCATTCCAATATGATGGAGTCATAGTCAAGATCATACAAGGTTTAACAATTTCCAGAAAAGGAGCAAAGGGCTTGGAATATAATATTTTTTTAAAGCAAAGGAGTAAGGATTACAGCCAAGAATAAACTACCCATCAAAACTAATTATAATCATTCTGGGGAAAAATGGATATTTAACCCTTTGCACTCCGCTGTCCCCTCTCAGGGGACATCTGAATTCTAGCATATCACTCGGATGTCCCCTCTCAAGCACTAAAACAGTTGCATACAGAAAGAATAATACTACGCTTCTTGCGTGGAAAGATAAAAGAATTATTACCATGC
>CM053596.1:134718219-134826881 GCA_028646575.1 Pseudocheirus occidentalis | reverse complement strand
GTCCAATATCATTATAATACGTTACTTGGTTCCAAAATTATACTAAATAATACGAGGGTCTGTAAATGCACGTTTTCGCTGCAAGGTAGCGTCGAGTAGCTGGTAGCCAATGTCCAGAATGGTTCGGAGTGCAAAGGGTTAATGAAATAGAGGACTTTCAAGAATTACTGATGAAGGATCCAGAGCTGAATAAAAAATTTGACTTTCAAACATGAGACTCAAGAGAAGCATTAAAAAGGTAAACATGAAAGAGAAACATAAAGGACTGAATAAAGGTGAACTGTTTACCTTTCTATATGGGAAGATGATACATATAACTTCTAAGAAATTTATATTATTAGGGCAGTCAGAAGGATTCTACATGGAAAGAGGGCATGGGAGTGAGTTGATTATATTGGGATGAGGTAAAAACAATAACAACAAAGGGATGGGTAAGAAAAAGGGATGCCCTGGGAGAAGGGGGAAGGAAGAGAAATAAGGAAAATTATCTCACAAGGAAGGACTTTTACAGTAGAAAGAAAATGGCAAGGGAAGGGGTAAGCAACACTTAAACCTTACTCTCATCTAAATTGGATCAAAGAGGGAAAAATACACATACACACACGCACACACACACACACACACACTTATTTGGGGATAGAAATCTTTCTCACCCAACAGGACAGTAGGAGAGGAAAGGGATAAAAGAAAGGTTGGGAGAGTGATAAAAGAGAAGATGGATAAAGGAAGATTAGAAGCAAAAGAGGAGGGACAAGACAAAAGAAAGAGAGAGGAGGAGGAGGAAAAAGAGAAGAAAACAGTATCTGGAGAAATGAACATTCAGTAATCATAATTGTGAAGATGAATGAGAGGAACTCACCTATAAATGGAAACGGAAAACAGAGGATTAGAAACCAAAATCCAATAATATATGGTTTACAAAAAACACACTTGATACGGAGATTCACACACAAATTTAAATAAGGGGTTGAAGCAGAATCTGTTATATTTTGGTTGAAGTAAAAAAGGCAGGAGTAGCAATCATGACTTCAGACAAAGCCAAAGAAAAAATGTTATTGTTTCTCAGTTGTTTTCAGTCACGTCTGACTCTTCGAGACCCCATTTGGAGTTTTCTTGACAAAGATACTGGAGTGGTTTTCTACTCTCTCCTCTGACTCATTTTACAGATGAGGAAATTAAGGGAAAGTTAAGTAACTTGTCTAGTGTTAGAAGCTAGATTTGAACTCAGGAAGATGTATTCCTGACTACAGGTCTTATACTCTATGCCATCTAGGGGCCCCCAAAGCAAAAATTGACTGAATTTTTAAAAAGATCGTTAAGAAAACTATATCTTGCTAAAAGGCATCATAGCATCCAAATTCTTAAAGGAAAAGTTAAATGAATTATAGGGGGAAATAAACATTAAAACTATATTTGTGGGGAACCTCAACTTTCCCCCCTCAGATCTAGAAAAACCTCGCCATAAAAGAAATTAAGGAGATGGATAGAATTTTAGAAAAGTTAGATATGATAGATCTCTGGAGAAAAAATGAGTGGGACTAGAGGTAACTTTTTCTCAGCTGTACATGGTACCTTCACAAAAATTGGTCATGATTAATACACAAAAAACTCACAACCAAATGCAGAAAATTAGAAATATTAAATGCACCTTTTGCAGACCATAATGCAATGGAAATTACATTTAATAAAGGGCAGTGTAAGTATAGACTAAAATGTATTGGAAATGGCCAATGGTAGAGCAAGTAATAGAACTCAGGTGTCCTGACAACTTCTAGTTTTAACCAGAAGACAATTCTTTCTCTAATGGATAAGGGCATCAGGCAACATCCTGGGAGAAACAGCCCTCAGGACATTTAAGGACATTCCTGGGGGTAGGGGTGGTGGTAAGATCCAGATTTGGTCACTCCTCATAGAGCCAGTCTATACAAAGCTAGCAGTCTGAAATGCTGGTTCTGCTGGTCTGCAGAGTGTTGAGTGGTAGAAAAGTACTGATGTACTAGTAATATTCAATATCCACATAGCTCTTCTTCAGGGGAGTCTGATAAAGGCTGATACATCTCAGGAGAGCCCCTGAGAGTTAAAGAAGCCATGAGACAGAGCTCATGGATGGGATAAAACTCTAGAAAGCTGGTGGAAGAGTAGGGAATAAAACCTTATATGTTGGTCTTCCACTCTTCCATTCCTCAACTGGGGGGGTGAGGTGGGAGAAGAATAGGAAATAGCATCTGGAGGGAAGAACAACTGCCCCATAGCCTATCCAATCAAGGGAAGAGGTAGACAAGGCTTTGGGTTGAGAATCATGGGATGTTAGGATCACAGGATTTGGAACTAGAGGGAATCTTACAAATCACCTAGTCCACCCCTACTTACTTCCTATGGAATTTATAAACTCTGAGAATACTTATCCCAACTCCCATTCTCACAGATAAATTTGAAGTCCCAGACTAAGATTACATCTCTCCTTCAGGATTTTAGGGTATCCCATAGGAATCATGAGGTAATTCTCAACACCAGTAGCTTGAACCCTATCAATGTGATTCCCCAAGATTATTAGTTGAGAATCAATTTAGTTATTTAGCCTTAAGTAGCTTTTAGGAATTAACTACGGTCCTATATTAAGAACAGTTGATATAACCCCTACCCCCATGAAAATAAGTCTGTGACATATTCTCCCACAAGTGTATGCAGAGTTAAGAAGAAAGTCATCTCAAGGTTAAAGAGCATGTGTGGCAAAGGAATAACTTAAAGCTGCCATTTGTCACAGCTCTCACTTTTCCCCCATTGGTGGGATGCCTAAGAAGTTTTCTTTAGGCATGGTTCCTTTGCTAGACTCCTTATGGAGCTGTGAATCTATGTGCAATCTGTCTTTGGCTCTTGGTACTTACATTGCTAAGAGCTGATATGGAGACACCACCGCACTGAAGGGGATGGTGAGTCCAAAACTCTCCAGCTCCTTGGAACCTCACAAGGTACTCCTCCAGAGAAAGGGGAGCAAGCAAGGAGGCCTGGCCAAGACTGAAGCCAAGACCTCTTTTGCATCCCTAGGTGATCCTCCTCTGGAGTTTTACTAGAAAGCCACCATTGCTCCAGCCTCTCAAAGGAATCAAGTTCTAGCTGCCGCAATAATTTTTAGATGATCCAGGGTCTATCTGAACAGGTCACTCTAGTTCAAAGGACATTTCCCCCTTAGGCTATCACTGATTGATTGATAAAAGATCTTTTCACTTACTTTAAGTGGGTTGGGATGGTTTAATAAATTTACTCAATCACTCCACCCTTACATAAAGGAAATAGGACCAGATGGTTAAGCCATTGTCCAGGTCCAGGCTCACAGAGGGAGTAAATAGCAAAGATATTTAGACTTCTGACACCTAGTTTTTCCCCCACCATACCACACTTCCTCCTTTTGTGTTTCAGTTCCCACTTGAACCTATTAATGGAATCTGATTATTGTGCTCACTATGAACAATTGCTCTCTATGGAAAAAGTACAGACCTCAGCCCCAGTTCAATTCATTCAGCTCACACAATCTTTCACTTGCTATGCTTGGCCTTCTAAAGCAGAGCAAGTGACTTCTGAAGAAATGGAAGGAACATTAAAAGGGCATTTTGCCAACTGGAGGTCACTATGCACCTATTTCCTTGTTTGCCTTTGCTAGATCTCCTCATAAAACAAGAGTCTATTAAAAAAACAAACAAACAAAATGAATAAACACAACCAGATGGTATGTGGTATAATGAAAAGAACATTAGCCTAGGAATCAGGAGCCCTGGTTCTTGCCACAACTCAGGCATTTGCCACCTGTGTGATTTTTGGGTAAGTCACTAAAGCTCACTGAGCTTTATTTTCCTCATCTATAAAATGGTGTATCTAGGCCGCACAGAGACAGAACCCTAGACCTGGAATCAGCAAGATTGGAGCTCAATTATTGTCTCAAATACTAGCTGTGTGACCCTGGGCAAGTCATTTAGCCTCTGTCTGCCTCAATTTCCTCATCTGTAAAATGGAGACAACAATAGTACCTGTCTCCTGGGGTTGTTGTGAAAATCAAATATGTATAATGCTTAGTATTGAGCCTGGGACATAGTAAGTATTTAATAAGTCTGTGTTAAAAATAGTAAATAATTAAACCAAAAATTCCCTTCTAATTTCAAATCTGTGATCATTCATTTTGATGATCTCTTTGGCTTTTAGTTTCCTCCTCTGTGCAATGAGAGCATTTGTCTAGACTGGGGAAGTGGATTTTTTAAAAAATTTTGATAACTATTTCAATATAATTTGTTTCCTTTACAATATTACTATTTTATTTTATAACACTCATAATGTAATAGTTGATTTTATATAATAGTATTACTCTGAGAGGGATAGGTTTCAACAGACCTCTAAATGTATGTTGACATTATAAAAATTGTTAGGAACTCCTTATTTGGATAGTCTATAAAATCCCTCCAGCTCTAAAATTCCATGATTTATGATCTGAAGAGGCACCCATTGCCAGAATAAGGGCAGCAGAATAGTGTAAATAGTGGCCAGAAGCCAGGAAATGATCGTGAATAAATGACATGTAGGAACAATCCTTCCAGCCAGTGGGTGTCTATGAGAAAGAAGGCAAGGAAGCAGGCATAGTACAAAGATACCTGGAGGAAGAGGTGGATGATTTGGGTTCTGGTCCTTGGCTTTAGCTATTTGATGGTGTTTACCGACCTAGGGGTCTGTCCAAAACAGGAAGCCTTTAATATGTAAAATGGACTCTAGGTAGGATGGCACTTGTCTTGGAAATTATGTGATTGCTAAAAGAGGTTAGATTCAGAAGATAATGTAGATATAAAGGCAGAGAAAGCACTTACTGAAAGGCAAAAATAGCCTTAGCAATTGTTGAATGAATGGGTGAACAGGTAGGATGAGCACAAAGGAGGGTGGAGAGATGGTTGGGGGCCAGAATAAGGACTGCAAGGGTGAGGCAAGATGGTCCTGAACCCAGAGAAGGAATATTAAGGGGTCACATAGGGAAATGACTTCCTCATCTAGAAGACAAAAAAATCAGGGAAAGGAGTAGCTAGGTGACACAATGAATAGAGTACCGGCCCTGGAGTCAGGAGGATTTGAGTTCAAATTTGACCTCAGACACTTGACAGCTGTGTGACCTTGGGCAAGTCACTTAGCCCCAATTGCCTTGCCTTCTCCCCCTACAAAAAAGTCAGGAAAAGACCCAAGAATGTTAGGGTAGCTGCTGAATTCAATATGTTTGACACTGAAGATACAAAGACAAAAAAAAATAGGAAGCAGTTCCTGCTCTGAAGGAACTTTCATTCATTACATGTACACAGACAAATTATTATAAATAATATACAAAATAAAACAAAGTACAGCTAGGTCTCCATCAATTTGAATAAAGAATCCTATGAAGGGTTGTATTATTTGAATTTGCACTGCATATTTCCACCGGGCTCAAATCAGTGACCCTATTCTACATAATTATAACTTCAAATACTGTAAATTTGAATGCACAAAGACCTCATTCACAAGATTCATTATTCTGACTAATTGGACTTAGTGGTAATTTCAAGATAGAAAGAATATAAGTACCTAGGATGACCTACAAAGACATCCACACACACATCCCCCACACACCCTTGCAGATGCTATTTTAACCATTTTGAGGGAAGTTGGAGATCCCAAAAGGTAGAAATGGGAAGGTAAAACATTCTAGAAAGGGAGACCACCTGTGAAAAGCAGAGAGGCAGAAGATAGCCGACAAACATTTATTAAGTGCTATGTGCCAGGCACTGTGTTGAGTAAGGCAAATACATATTCCCTCCTTTGAAGGATCTCACATTCTAACAAGAAAGACAACATATAAAAAACAATATACCTACCAGATATACAGTTATCCCTGTCATATCACAGGAAGATAGGGGAGAGACACACCTGTGATCTGAAAAATCCATGTCAATTTTTTTGACCCTCCTTTTGTAACAGAAAAGAAGTCTGAATTATTATGCTATTTTTATTCTAGAGAGCCACTGAAGATCTTTGATTGGGGAGCTGAGAGGAGAAATGGGGTAGATAGCCAGATCTGTGTTTTAGGAATATCAATTTGGCAGTTTTGTGGAGGAGGCAGGGATGTGATGGTAGGTAAGAGAAATACCACACAGAGACCAAGAAGCTGGCATAGACCTTGTTTTTTTTAAAAATATTTTACTTTTTCCCAATTATATGTAAAAACAATTTAAACATTCTTTTTTTTCCTTTCAAATTTTGAGTTCTAAATTCTCTCCCTCCTTTCCCTCTCCCTTTTGAGAAGGCAAACAATTTGACATAGGTTATACATGTGTAGTCATGCAAACCAAGTTTCCATATAAGTCATATTGTGAAAGAAAACACAGACAAAAACAAACACTAAGAAAAATAAAGAAAGTAAAGAACAAGTATCTTTGATCTGCATTCAGGCTCTACTAGTTCTCTCTCTGGTGATGGACAGCATTTTCATCTTAAGTCCTTCAAAATTGGCTTGGATCATTGTATTGTTAAGAATAAGTCAATCACAGTTGATCATCATACAATATTGCTTTACTGCATATAATGTTCTCTTGGTTCTTCTCATTTCACTTTGCATCATTTCATATAAATCTTTCCCGGTTTTTCTGAGAGTATCCTGGCATAGACTTTGTATAACAGGTTTTGTTTGGTTAAGCATGGGATGAAAAGAAAGCCCTTTGATTGACTGTCAAAAAGACCTGTCAGCATGGTTTTTTCAGATTCTTTCACTCACCCTGTTCAGTGTCGAACTATAAGAGAAAAGCTGTAGGACTTCTTCTTCCCTTGAGGCCACATGACATGACCCAGTGAAAGGGACATGATCCTTGGACTCTGCCTGTTTCTTTTTGGTTCTAGGTGAAGGTAGTGGAACCTTCATGACCTTAGAAGTTGGAAAGTTTGAGAGGATACTTTGGCATGCACAGGTGGGTCATCCAACAGTCATGCTGTAACACCATACGCAAGCAGATTCCCAAAAGAATGCTACTGTGAACAGCTTTTAAGATTTGGATTACACAGTAATACTGAACAGTTTGTTTATTCCATTACAAATCAAGGCAAACATTCACAATATAATATTCACAATATTACATGTTATCACAGAAAGTCACAATATAGTATTCATAACAGCTTAACATTAGAATGGCCACACAGTTTTCACTACAGTGGTCACAATATTTAGAACAAGGAACAAAAGAATAATCACCTGGTTTCCCTAAGGGGGAACCGATTCTCATTTAATCATTCAATCAATCAATTCACAATATATCAATCTTCCACTTATGGGGCAACCGTTAACTTAATCAGTCACTCAACTAGCAGTCAGTCACTAAGCTAGATTTCCAATTACTAACTATCATTAATCACTAGTACAGGCATTAGAAAACCACACAAACCCT
The DNA here is from genome assembly GCA_028646575.1 of Pseudocheirus occidentalis. Taxonomy (NCBI): domain Eukaryota; kingdom Metazoa; phylum Chordata; class Mammalia; order Diprotodontia; family Pseudocheiridae; genus Pseudocheirus; species Pseudocheirus occidentalis. Next base: position 134,819,445 of record CM053596.1, on the reverse strand, counting down.
GCCCCCCCTTGGTGTTCAGAAAACCTCAGTTTGCCCAAGGGGAGGCCTTTTCTTCATCTTGACTCTGGGTGGTCTCTCCAATTCCCTAGATCCCCTTCCATGGTTCCAGCTCCCTCCTGAATCTGCCAAACAGTCACCTGGATTCAGAAGCAGACAGCTCCCAGGTCCTTGTCCAGTCCTCAGGGCAATACCCAGCATTCACTGAAGTTCACAGAGTCCAGCACATCTCAAACCCTTCACCACTTCTCTTGCCTGGAACTCAAGGATCAACCAGGCCATGAATAAACAAAGTCTTATCCTGGTCATGCTCTTCAGTCTTCCAGCAGTTCATCTGGCCCTAGGACCCAGAAGGAATATTGGCCTTCTGGATGACCTTCACCAGATTCTGGTCTCAGGAAAACTCCATCTCTTTTCTCAGTCAGCTTCCAGATACTTGTTCTCTCTCTCTCTTTCTCTCTCTCTCTCTCTCTCTCTCTCTCTCTCTCTCTCTCTCTCACTCTCTCAAGAAAACTCCAACTTACTTCCAGCAACCCAGCTCCATACAGTGCTGGCCTCCTGTCTTAGCTAATAGCCTTCTTCCAGGCAACAGGGGAATTCACGCCTTCTCAATAGTGGACAGGACTCACACCTTCCATACTTAGCCCTAAGTTACTAAGTGCTAAGTATCTGCCAAACTTGATTGTTATTACACATGCCATATCCAGAAATGAACTTGGTGGGACCAATGGAAATGAGCTAAGCTGAACCTATATTTCCTAGAGAGTGAGCTGTCTTAGGGGAAAATATGCACTTCAAGGTATTGAGAGAAAGCACTTATACTTAGTTGTAGTCATGTCTTTGAAGTAGATATTTCATTGTAAAAGTTATTAAGTGGTAAGTGGTAAAATGAAACTGGGGCTCTAGTCACTGGTGTTTAATAATGGGGAAAGGAATTCAGATGATAGTGGCTTGAGTTTTAGAGAAAACAGAACTTCACAAAACCCTTCAGGGCACCCTAGAAACTTGAAGGTGAAATTAAGAAACCTGATACACCCCTATCATCCTATATCTCTTCTTTTTATGTCTAAACTTGAAAAACTCCATTACTTCCTTCCCTCTTAGTTCTTAATTTTCTGAAGTCCAGACAACAGCAACTACAGTAGTTCTCTCCAAAGTTGCTAATGATCTTTCAATGACCATATGTAAGGGTCTTTTCTCAATCCTCTTTCTTCTTGATCTTAGTGTAGCCTGTGTCACCGAGAGCCTCCCCCCCATGCCATCTTCTCTCTAGGTTTCCATGATACCACTTTATCCTAGTTCTCTTCCTACATGTCTGACAAGTCCTTCTCACACTCTTTTGTTACATTTTCATTCAAGTTGTGCCCACTTAAGGTGGGTGTCCTCCAAGGCTTTGTCTTGGACCCTCCTCTCTTCTCCTAGATTATTTCACTTGGTGATCTCATCCAACTCCAGTTTCCTAACCTTCCAACTCCCATTTTCTACTACACATTTAGACATCTCAAACTGGATATCTGCATAAAAATCTTAAATTCTTTACATCCCAAACTTAACTCATCTTTCTCTCAGTCCTCAACCCTCCCCTTTCAACCTTTCCTATTTCTGTTAAGGATACCACCATCCTCCCAGGCTCACAACCTAGATATTTTACTTGAACCCTCACTCTCCCTCGCCCCTACCCCATATCTAATCAGTTGCCAAAATTTATTTTACCTTAACATTTCTTATATATGTTCCTTTCTATCTGTTATCACCTTGGTACAAGTCCTTGTCACCTTATGCTTGGACTATTGCAATAAGCATAATGGAAATCTAATAAAGCTGCCCCTAATCCCAATATTCCAACTTCATTATAGACCTGGCCCCACTGAACAGCAGACCCACTGTACCTACCTAACCCCTCTCTCCCCCCTGCCAATGTCCTAACTTTTTCATATATGCCTCATTGCTCACTGGAACAGGTATGTTCCTGAACTCTTAGATCCCAGAGAAACAGCAGATGTGTCCATGTGATGGGAACTCAGCTACTTCCTCTACCTAGTCACTGTTCCCAGACCCATTCCCACAGAAACAGGTGTGTTCTTGTATTCAATCACAATCACATTATACATCTAGCCCAAGACAGGATCACAATACCTAACTATCAATCTTGACCAGACAGAACCACAATAGCTAGCCAATTAGAGGGCAGCATGACCAGAATGTTTCACCATGGAACTATAGATAGGACCCCTCCTCCATTACCTAATCCCTCAACAAACCCCTCCTGCCTTTTTAATATTCATGATTTCTGTTATGTAATTGCATCTTTACCCAATAAAAATCCATCTTGCTTTCTCTAAAGTTGCTGGTTCCTCTCGGAACTTAGCCTGCTTCATAAGAGGCAGAAATCTCAATAAATGCCAGTATTTGGATTAGAGGTGGTCTGACTTTGAATTCTTTGAGACAGTTCCACTACAACATATCATGAAACCCCAACAGTTTTTTGGATAGGCAGAACCCCCACCTCAACAGTTTTTGGTGTTTAAACTGTAACAGGTAGATGGATTATTCCCTCACCTCAAGCCCATCTCCACTTAGATGTCAAATTAATCTTCCTAAAGCACAGATCTGACCATGTTACCCCCTTTTCAATAAACTTTACTTACTCCCTTCCACTCCCAGAATCAAGTATAAAAATATCTCTTTATCATTGTAATGGTAATGGAATTTTAAAATCCCTTCGTATTGACTTGGTTTTCAGGTTGAGTGTTAAAACATAGAGGTTGTGAATCCCACTTGTGGGATGGACTTGTTGACGTGAAGAGAGAGGGCTGAACTGGGCGGTGCCATGGATTTAAAGAGAAGCCCAAGCAGAAAGAAGGCCCAAGCAGAGGAGACCAGAAGGATTTTTTGGAAGCAGTATTGTGGAGGAGAATTTCTGAGGCTCAGAGTTGTTGAGAGAGACTGCTAAGGGCCAGTTGGATCTGCCACGCACTTGTGAGAACTGCCACCCGGAGCTGTTGAGAACTGAGGAGACATGGCTATGATGCCAGTATTTTGTCTGTCTGTTTTAATGTTGTTTTGCCCGGTTCATCTGCTGGCGAAGGACAGTGCTATTGTTGCAGAGGTCCTAAATCCTTACTGTTGGTTCAGAACCCCTGAAGGAGGATTTTCTTGTTGTATGTTTACAGAAATCCTGGAAGAGGGCCTTGAAGATATTTTCAGGGGTTCTGGGACTGTTCTGCAGGCAGAGAGTTGATTGATGAGGACACTGGCAACATACATTGTGGCTGTGTTAAGCTTTGTTTCCCAAGGAACAGAGATTGTTCACAACTTGCCTCATGTCAAGATGAAGAAAGGACCTCTCTTTGGGCATTAAGTGCTGTGATGATATCTTAACCTTGTTGTAGCTTAAGGTTGGATGGCTTTTTGTGCTCTCCTGCCCCTTTTGAGAAAGTGCTTGGCATTAATGGATGGTATTGTAATTCAGTTGAGATCCAGGGGTGGGAAACTTTTGACTTTTTCTGCTCTATGACTGACCAAATGAATGTACTTTGTTTATGACTGGAAACTAATCTCCATTTGAGAAGTGAGACTTTGACTGACTAAATGAATGTACTGTCTTGGGATGGAGTAGTATCTAGATTGAATTGAGTACTTACTTGCTAAATGAATGAGTTACACTGTATTTTGATTTTTCTGTGAATGTTTTGCCTTAATCTGTCACTGAATAAATGGAGTGTGCTATGCTCTTAATCCAAACCTGGAAGTTGCCTTTGCTTGGCATTACAATTATTCAAAGTCATTCACAACTCAGCCTCTTCTTACCTTTCCAGTCTTCTTTTACCTTACTCATATCCCCCCCCCCCCCCAACACATTCTTCAGTCCAGTAACACTGGTCTCTTTGCTGCTTGGACAAAACACTCCATCTCTGAGTCCAGACATTCTCTCTGCCTGTCTTCTATGCCTGGAACACTCTCCCTTCTCCTCTCTGTCTCCTGACCTCCTTGGCTTCCTTCAAGTCCAAGCTAAAATCCTGTCTTCTACAGGAAGCCTTCTCCAACCCCTCTTAATCCTGGTACCTTCCTTCTGTTGATTGTTTACGATTGATCCTGCATATAGTTTGTTTGCAAATAATTATTTGCACATTATCTCCTATATTAGACTGTGAGTTCCTTGAGGATAGGGACTGAATTTTGTTTTCTATCTTTATGTATTTAGCACATAGTGACTAGCATACAGTAGGTGGTTAATAAGTGCTTATTTATTTACTAATTTGGTTTACGATAATGAACTAGAGCAAACTCACCACATAAAGATGAGAAAAGTTTGTGTAGTAAAGTTCTCTCTTTCTTAGACTTTGGGTATCTTCATGAAGAAGCTGACTCCTGGGGTAAGTGAAAAAAAGATGAGTCAATAAATGGGAGCACAAGCTAAAGAGATTCAAACATAGTTCAATTCATATTCCATTGGAAAAAAAAAAGGATTCTTACCACTTACTATAGGTAGGCTTTTAGTTTGTTATATTTTGCAATTTTCCACTATTTTATTATTTTGTAATCTCCAGGCCTGTTTCCCTGAACTTATTAGCAGATACTGTTTTTCCCTAGCAGCAGACCCTTTAGAATCCTTTAAAGAATGGATTGCAGGGGGGCGGCTAGGCGGTGCAGTGAAGGGCGGCTAGGTGGCGCAGTGAATAGAGCACCGGCCCTGGAGTCAGAAGTACCTGAGTTCAAATCTGGCCTCAGACACTAAACACAAAAAACTAGCTGTGTGACCTTGGGCAAGTCACTTAACCCCAACTGCCCTCCAAAAAGCAAAAAAAAAAAAAAGAATGGATTGCAGGATTTCTGGGGGCAGGGCCAAGATGGCAAAGTAGAGGAAGCAGATGAGCTTTCCCAACATTCCCCACCCAACAACTTTAACTTTCAAATCAAACCCTAGAGTGGCAAAGCCAACTAGGTGAGGGTGAGACATTTTCCCAGCACAACACAATTTAGGAGGTCAGAAAGAGTATGACACCAAGGTAGAGGCAGGACTGCAACCCATGTGGTGGCAACACTAGTGGTGGGCCTCAGAGGCAGAAGTAGCAGTTTCAGGAGCTCTCAAACCAGAGATTGTAAGGGGATCTGGCAACTGAACAGAAAGGACCACAGGGGACCCCTCTGCTAGCACAGAGCATAGGACAGGGAACTGTTTGGCAACTCCACTGCCTATACACACTTCTGGGTCACAGTTCTAGGATGGAGAAGAACATTTGCTATCCCAAGGGAGCATGCACCCTAAGGAGCAGCAAAACTTCTGATCACAAGGGAGAGGTTATCATTACTTTTCCTGGATCACACCACTTCCAAATCCGAGAACTAGCTCTGAAAACATCAGTATGAAAAAGCCTGAAACTTGGGACAGTGCCCCCATCTCCACTCTGATAACAGAGTCAAACTTTAACATAAAATCCAAAATCAAGAAATGAACTGGAAAAAATGAGAAAAAAACAAACAAAAGAACGCAACCCTAAAAAGCTACTATGGTGACAGGGAATATCAAGACACAAACTCAGAAGCTGACAGTGATGTCAAAATATCTACAAGCAAAGCCTCAAAGAAAAATGTGAATTGAACATATACCCAACAAGAATTCCTGGAAGAGCTAAAAAAATTATGTTCAAAATCAAACAAGTATGGTAGAGGGAAAATTGGGAAAAGAAATGGGAATGATGCAAGAAAATTATGAAAATTAACACCTTGTTAAAAGAGGCACACACACACACACAAATCCTGAAGAGAACAACACCTTAAAAAACAGAATTGGTCAAATGGAAAAAAGAGCACAGAATTACTCCTTAAACATTAGAATCATGCAAGTGAAAGCTGATAACTACATTAGACAACAAGAAACAATAAAACACCACCAAAAGATTTTTTTAAATAGAAGAAAATGTGAAATATCTCATCAGAAAAATAACTGATCTGAAAAATACATTGAAGAGAGATCATTTAGGTTTATTTGACTACTTGAAAGCCATGCTCCAAGAAACTGTCTGGACATCTATTCAATTTTAAAGGAAAAATTTAAAGGAAAATAGAGCAGTGGTTCTCAACCTTCCTAATGCCACAACACTTTAATACTCATATGTGGGCATATCTGCATGTGGGTAGACCCGCCTGGAGATGGATAGAGCAGCAGTGTCTTGGTTCATAAGACCATGAGAAATACATGTTTTCCAATGGTCTTAGGTACCCCTGTGAAAGGGTCATTCGACCCCCATAGGGGTCTCACCCACAGGTTGAGAACCACTGAATTAGAGAGTAAAATAGAAATGAAAGAATCCACTGATTCCCTCCAGAAAGAGATCACAAAATGAAAATTACTAGGAATATTATAGTCAAATTCTAGAGCTCCCAAGTGAAAGACAAAATACTTCAAGTAGTCAGAAAGAAACTGTTCAAATACTGTGGAGCCACAGTCAGGAACACACAAGTTTTAGCAGTTACCGTGTTAAAGGTCGATATACAATATTCTGGAAGGCAAAGGAGTTAGGATTAGCAAAACTGGTTATACTAATTTTGGGGGGAAATGAATATTTAATGAAACAGAGGACTTTCAAGCATTCCTAATGAAAAGACCAGAGTTGAATAGAAAATTTGACTGTCAAGTACAAGACTTGAGAGAAATATATGAAGGTAAACATGAAAAAGAAATCACGAGGGACTCAATAAGTTTAAAATGTTTACATTTCTATAAGGGAAGAAGACAGATGTAACTAAGGATAATTTTATTATCCTTAGGACACTTAGAAAGTCTCTATGTAGACAGAGGGTATAGATTGGTGTAAATCAATTCTTTTGGGATGATCTTCAAAAATAAAAAAAAAGAAAATGTGAAAAAGAAAGATGCACTGGGAGAAGAGGAAAGAGAGAAACAATGTGGAAATTTAACTCACACACACACAAAATGCATACAAGGAAGAGATTTTACCACAGAAGGAGAAATAGTAGGGGGAGAGGGAAGGCAATACTCCAGCCTCATTCTTATCTTAATTGGTTCAAAGAAGGGAGGATGCACACACAAACACACACACACAAACATACACATATGTACAGAGTTGGAATTTGACTATAATATTCCTAGGAGTTTTCATTTTGTGATTTCTTTCCAGAGGTGATCCCTTCTACTTCCCTATTGGGTACATAGATTTCCATACCCAACAGAGTGTATGTGTGTGTGTACATATACATGTCTGAGTATGTGCTCACACATGTATTTATGTGTATATATATGCACACATGCATACATACACTCATAAGTATATGCACACATACACACACACACACACACACACTCAATTGGGTATATAAATCTGTTTTATCCGATAGGGAAGTAGGAGGGGAAGAGGATAAGATAAAGAGGAAAGTGATAAAAGAAAGGACAGATTAAGGGAGATAGTGGTCAGAACCAAAATAGATTTTTGAGGAGTGATAACATAAAAAAAGAGAAAAGGAGATGGAGGAAAATCCAGACAGTAATCACAACTGTGAATGTGATTAATTCATCCATAAAACAGAAACAGAATCCACAAATATATTGTTTATAAGAAACAAAGGTGAAACAGAGAGACAGATAGAGTTAAAATAAGGAGCTGAAGCAGAATCTATAATGCTTTAGATGAAGTAAAAAGGCAAGAGTAGCGATCATGTTCTCAGACAAAGCAAAAGCAAAAATGCTAAAAAAAAAAAGTGCTAAAAAAATTGCTAAAAAGCACCATGGACAATGAAGTACTATCAATACTAAACATATATGCACCAAAAGACATAGCATCCAAATTAAAAGAAAAGTTAAATAAGTTACAGGAGGAAATAGCAAAATTATACTAGTAGGGGATCTCAAATTTCTCCTCTCAGAGCTAGATAAATCTTACCATAAAATAAATAAGAAGCAAGTTAGGGTAGAATTTTAGAAAAGTTAATTTTGATAGTTAGACTTGGGAGTAAATTGAAAGGCAATTGAAAGGAATATGCCTTTTCTCACCTTAACAAAAATTGGCCATGTTTTAAAGCATTAAAACTTCACAACAAAATGCAGGAAAGTAGAAACAATAAAGGCACATTTTTCCATACTAAAATGTAATTAAAATCACATTCAAAAAAGGGCTATGGAAGCATAGGTTAAAAATTAATTAGAAACTAAATAATCAAATCCTAAAAATGAGTGGATTAAAGAATAAATCATAGAAACAACCAATAATTTAATTAAAGAGAATGACAAAAATTAGGCAATAAATCATAATTTGTAGATGCAGTCAAAGCAGTATTTAGGGGAAATTTTATTTATTTAAATATGCATATCAATGAAAGAGCAATCATATCAGTGAACTAGAAATGCAAGTAAAAAATTATAAAAGGAACAAATTAAAGTTCCCAGTTAAACATCAAAATGGAAATCCTAAATATCAAAAGATAATTTAATAAAATAGAAAGTAAAAAACCCTTTGAAGTCATAAGCAAAACTAGAAGCTAATTTATGAAAAAAAAAACCCCAACAAAATAGACAAGCCATTGGTTAATTTGATTTTTTAAAAGAAAACCAAATTTTCAATATTAAAAGAGAAAAGGTTAATATATCACCAATGAAGATGAAATTAAAAGAATCATTAGGAGTTATTTTACCTAATTCATATTCCATTAAAACTGAAAATCTTAGTGAAATGGATGAATATATGCATAAAAGATAAATTGTCCAGGTTAATAGAAGAGGAAACAGAATACTTGAACACTTCTGTCTTAGAAAAAGTAATTGAACAAGCCACAAATGAGCTCCCCTTAGAAAAATATCCCCAGGACCAAATATATTTACAAGTAAATCCTATAAAACAGTTAAGTAACAATTAATCCTAATACAATATAAACTACTTGAAAACAATAGGTAAAGGATTTTTTTTCCCATTTCACAAATATGGTTTTGATCTTAAACCAGAAAGAGTAAAAACAAAGAAAGAAAACAACTGGCCAATTTCCCTAATGCATATTGCAAAACTTTAAAATAAAATAATAGCAAGATTACAGCAATATCTCACAAAGATCATAGACATGACCAAGTGAGATTCACTTGGAATGCAAATCTAGTTGAATAATAGGAAAGCAATAAGCATAGTTGACTCTATCAATAACAAAACCAACAAAAATCACATGATTATCTCAATAGAGAAAAAGCTTTGGACAAAATACAATGCTTGTTCCTACTAAAAACGCTAGAAAGCACAGGAATAAATGAAGTCTTTCTTAAAATGATAAGAAGTTTCTAAAACCAAGAGTGATTAATTTGTAATGGAAATAAACTAGATGCCTTACCAATAAGATCAAGGTTGAAACAAGGATGTCTATTATCACCACTATTACTCAATGTTGTATTGGAAATACTAGCTATAGCAATAAGACAGGAAAAAGAAATCGGAGGACTTATAATAAGCAATAAAAAAAACAGAACTATCACTCTGCAGATTATATGATTATTTTGAGAAGTCTAGAGAAATCAACTAAATAACTAGTTGAATCAATTAATAACTTTAGCAAAGTTGTAGGATATAAAATAAGCCCTTATAAATCATCTCCCCACCTCCATACAGCAAGATGAGATTGAAAGAGAAATGCCAGTTAATGTAACTTTAGACATTATAAAATATTTGGGAGTCTACCTGCCAAGACAAACTCAGGAACTATATGAATACAAGTACAAAAAACTTTTTACACAAATAAAGACAGATCTAAATAATTGGAGAAATATTCATTGCTCTTGTATCATCTAAGCCAATATAATTAAAAATGACAATCCTACCCAAATTGATTTGTTTATTCAATTCCATACCAACTAAGCCATAAAGAATTATTTTATAGAGCTTTAAAAATAACAACAAAAAATAATCTAGAAGAACAAAAGGTCAAGAATATCAAGAGAATCAATGAAAGAAATGTGAAGGAAGTTGTCTAGTAATACCAGATATCAAACTATATTACAAAGTGGTAATCATCAAAATAATCTGGTACTTGTTAAGAAATAGAGTGGTGGATCAGTGGAATAGACTAGGTATACAATACATGGTAGTAAATGACCACAGTAATTTAGTGTTTGATAAAGCCAAAGACATAACCTTTGGAGGCAAGAATTCACTGCTTAACAAAAATTGCTGGGAAAACTGGAGAGCAGTTTGACAGAAACTGAGCATAGATCAACATCTCACAACATTATACCAAGATAAGGTCAAAGGTAGATGCTTTAGACAACAGTGATATAAGTAAATTTGTAGAACATGCAAGTTGTCAGATCTATGGAAAAAGGAAGAGTTTAGGATGAAAGAAGAGATAGAGAGGGCCATGGAAATAAAATGAATAATTCTGATTACATGAAATTAAAAAGATTTTATAGAAACAAAATCAATGAGGCCAAAATTAGAAGGAAAGCAGGAAACTGGGGGGAAATTACAGCAAGTTTCTTTGATAAAGGCCTCATTTCTTAAATATATAAGGAATTGGGGCAGATTTATAAAAACAGGAGCCACTCCCCAAATGATAAATGTTCAAAGGATATGAACAGGCAGTTTTCAGAAGAAGAAATTAAAGCTATGTAATAGTCATATAAAAATACTATAAATCACAATTGATTAGAGAAATTCAAGTTAACATACTCTGAGGTACTAACCTACAACAATCTGATTAGCTAACATGAAACAAAAGTAAAATAATACATACTGGAAGAGTTGTGAAAAAATAGGGATATTAATGTCCTGTTGATGGACTTGTAAAGTGGTCCAACCACTCTGGAGAAGAATTTTCATCTGTGCAAGAACCACTATAAAAATATGCCCACCCTTTGACCAAGCAATACTACTACCAGCTCTGTATCTCAAAGACATCAAAGAAAAAGAAAAAGGACCTATTTGTACAAAATATTTAAAACAGTTCTTTTTTGGTGGCAGAGAATTAGATATTTAAGGGATACTCATCAAATAGGGAATGGCTAAATGAGTTGTGGTTTATGATTGTGATAGAATAATGTTGTGTTATAAGAAATGATGAGCAGAATATTTCAGAAGAACCTGGGAAGATTTACATGAACCGACGTAAAGTGCAGTGAACAGAACCAAGAGAACATTGTGAATAGTAACAGCAATATTGTAATAATGATCAACTGTGAAAGATTTGGCTACTCTGATCAGAATTTCAACGGACCCATGTTGAAAAATGAAATACACTCCAGAGAGAAATCGTATGTATTCTGACTGCAAATTGAAGCATACTTTTTTTAACTTTCCTTATGTTTCTTGCTTTTATTACTATTTTTTGCAACACGACTAATATAGAAATGTTTTGCATGACTTCATATGTATGTCATATTGCTTTGTCTTCTCAATGAGTGGAGGAGGTGTAGGAGGGAAGGAGAGAATTTGAAACTCAAAATTTATGAAAGTAAACTCTAAAAATGAACACTTATATTTTAAAAGAATGCATCACATACTTGCTTAAGAGACATTAGGGCACAGGAAGAAGTTGGGCACCTTCATCTTGTTCCACAGGTGATCTGGAAAAACAGAAATCTAGACTGAATAATAACAATAACAACTCACATTCACATAATAGTAGCTAGCATTTATACAGTGCTTTAACATTTGCAAAGCATTTTACATGTCTTATCTCATTTAATACCTCTTTTTACATGGAGGTTAAGAGAGATAAAACTGTCTTGAGTCACACAGCTAATACGTGACTGAGCAATAATTTGGACTCAGTGAGGTCTTCTTGACTCCAAGTTTGGCAGTATTCATTATGCCTCCAAGTTTCCACATGGTGTCATAAGCTTGATGGTGGGTTTCCCTTACACCAACCCTGTAAGGTAGACAATGCTATCATTCCCATTTTACAGATGAAGAAACTAAGTGGTAGAAATCTTGAGCTTGAAACCTGCCTCATACATTTGTAGTGGTGAGACCCTGAGCAAGTCACTTAACTTTACTCAGCCTCAGTTATAAGGAAAATGGGGATAATAATGTCACTTATCTCCCAGTTTTTGGTAAAGAACAAATAAAAGAATATATGCAAAAGGTTTTTGCTTTGCAAACTTTAAAGTGATATACAAATGTTAGCAATTAGTATCCTTAAGAGACTTACCTGGGGTAAAATATCCATTAAGTCTCAGGGCCAGGGCTTGCTCTTTCCATAACACCATGCTACCTCTGAGTCTAGAGGTACCCTGGACAGAGCTGCTGTACTTGTGGAATGTTTAATAATGGGATGCTTCTGGCAAAGGCCTCAGGTTCAGGAACTTCCTGGGAAGGGAACAACAGAAACCTTGGTGGCCTGGATGGAAAACAATAAAGTGACTCCTCACAAAACTTTGTGCTCCATGAGCAAGGCAAAAGCGAAGTAGCTCAAAAGAAATGCAAGATTTGAAAATTTAGAGAATCCCCCGGGACTAGAGCCTTTCAAGCTCATATGGATCTGATCAGCCACAGTCAGACATAGTGTAACTTGACTCAGTAACTCAATATCACACGGTAACTGCCACAGTGAATGGAGCTCCTGAGGCTCAGAGCTAACTTCTCCTTTGAGTGACTCCACCATTTTCTAAGGCATTGCTTTAGAGAACCTTGGGAAAGCCAGGTTTCTCCTGCCAGGATGTCTTAGTGGAAGTAGTGAAGTCCCTACAACTTTCACCTCCCTCTTGGAGAGGGAGGGGGTCTTTGATAGAAAGGAAAAGTGAGACACTGGAAAAAATGACTTTAGGGAAAACATGTCCTGAGAGAAACAATTCCGGTCTCACCTCCTCCAGAAGATCTTTCCTGATTACCTTTCTCCATTTTGTTCACTTTATTTTTGTGTCACATCTTAGCCTGTTGACATGTTGCTTGGGTGATGTTCTGCTGTGGGTTTTTTCCAGGGGTCTGCTGAATCCAGTGTCAGCCAGTTAGCAGAGCAGATTGTTAAAATTTTAGTTAAGCATTTTTATACCTCAGGAATTGGCAAACAATACAAATCAGGGCAGCTAGGGGGTACAGTGGATAGAGTGTTGGACCTAGAGTCAAAAAGACTAGAGTTCAAATCTAACCTCAGCCAGCTACTAGCTGTGTGATCCTGGGCAAGTCACTTAACCCTGTTTGTCTCAGTATTCCATCCGAGGAATGGCAAGCCACTCTTAATATTTACCAAGAAAACACCAAATGGGTTCACAAACAGATGCAACTGAACAACACCAACTAATCAAGGCCTGATATATTTTCTTTGTGATTGTCTAAACTTAAGAAAGTAATGGAGAAAATTTTAAAAATGCAGATTAGATTTAAAAGTGTCCCCTGCAAACTTGTTTTTGAGAGGTGGTTATTATTTATTGCAACACCCTTGTTTTTTCCCCCCTTTCTCTTAACTAGTTATTATCTCAAGGAGAGAATATGCATCTTCAGTCTCTCACTTCTCTCCTCATCCCCAATAGAATACCAGAATCTCAAAGCTGGAAGGTATTATGTAAGCCACTTGGTCTCACCTGTCTCTGAACCAGCAATCTCCCCTCCCTGCCTCCAACAAATAGTCATTCAGACTTTGATTACAGAGGAAAACTCGCATCTCCTGAGAAAACACATTCCACTTTTGGGTAAATCTGATTTTCAGGAAATTTAGGGCACAAAGTAGAAACAATCAATTCCCTGACTCTATAGATTTAACCACCATATCTCAACTGCCTCTTGAATCAGCTCTTCTGGGCCTCTTTTCCCAGAAGTAAAATCTTTTTGTAACTTCCACTTTGGGGAAGGGCCCTCATTCTTTGGACTTAGCCACCATGTCCCTCTCTGATATATTTTCCCTTCCACTTCAGCTTTTCAGCTTCTCTTTAATGTATTTCTTTCTCCTTTAGAATGTAAGATCCTTGAGAGCAAATTCTGTCTTTCTTTTTTCTTATATTTTTATCTCACAAGATATATGCTCACAATAAGGTCAGAAGGAGTGACACTCTCAAGGTTTCTCTGAACTTTGGAACTGATTGCATGTCATGGAGGACACTGGCAAAGGACTGCCCAGCATGGCATACCCACATGAAAGAAGGTATTGTGCTCCATGAGCAAAACAAAATTGAAGTAGCTCAAAAGAAATGCAAGATTCACAAATTTAGAGAATCCACTCCAATTGTTCACATGGACTATTTATGCTTGACCTGTGGTAGAACCTTCCATGGTCATGTTGGTCTGATCAGTCAGTCGGACACGTTGTAACTTGACTAACACAGTGATGTAATTTTGATCTTCTCCAAGAACAAAGTTCAGCAACAACAACAATAACAACAACACAACAACAACAATTGATATCCCCACTACTTACTGTAGCCCCTGACACATAATAAGTCTTTAATAATTGCTTGATTGAGTGCTACACAAATTAGTAGGGTCAGGACATAGATACTTTGACTAAGACCATGACTTCTCCCACATACCTTCCCTAAAATGTAACACCAAGGCATCCAGCTTTTCTCTACTTCAATTAAAATTCATTTCTAGTTCAGAAAACCTAGGAATGAAAAGCTCTTGTCTTTAACTTTATTTTGATTTTTGTTTGTTTGTTTGCTTTTTGGAGAGCAGTTGGGGTTAAGTGACTTACCCAAGGTTACACGGCTAGTTTTTTTGTGTTAAGTGTCTGAGGCCGGATTTGAACTCAGGTACTCCTGACTCCACAGTCAATGCTCCATTCACTGCACCACCTAGCCGCCCCTTTGTCTTTAACTTTAAATTTTGCAGTTGTATGACACACCTGTTTAACCGTAATTAGATTCATAATTAGAAAGGTTCAGGAAGCAGAGGAAAAGAAAGTAAGGCCTCCACATTTCTTAATTTCTCATCTGTCTCTCTAGGCTTCTTTTCCTACCTTTTCTTGCCTTATTTCAGAATGAATTCTCTCCTTCTTACTTGCACCCTAACCAATTAGATCTTTGTTCCTGTTCATTGCAGACCCCCTTTAATTCCTTTGCTTGATCTGTAAGTGAGCAAGAGGCAGTTTCCTTCCACCCAGAGAACCTAGCTTATTCTCTTCTAAGAGTTAATGAGTTCTACCTTGTCAGTTTTTTTTCTTACCACTCCTACAACAAAGGACCAGCTATGCATGTAAATTTTTGCATTAACATATTCAGAGTGGGCTTCACATTGTGGGTAGGAGAAGGCTAATGCAAATTGCTTCTCTCTCTCTCTCTCTCTCTCTTTTTCTCTCTCTTTCTCTCTCCCTCCCTTGCACTACCCATTTCACTAGTCATCAGGAACCTTCAAAATCCTGCTGGCAAATTAATGAAAAAACAAAACAATATGATACTGTTCTATTCACAATTACTGTTCCTAGAAATGAATATGGGATGCAGTCTGTTCCAACTTAAGGACAAAGGTCCCTTACTTGTTCATATAGCTGTACTGTTCTCAAGAGGGACAGGGACCCCTGGGACAGGTGTACTTGGCAGATTCCCTAGAAAAGATACTGTATTGAGACTGCTTTACAAAGAATGCTCCTTAGGATCTGTGCTTAATTCAACTGACATCAAGGACATCCATTTATCAAGGACATTAGGAACAAGTAGCCCCAGTGACAATAAACCAAGGAATGAAAATCTAGGAAAGATGTTTGCTAAATTTCAAGGGAGGGTGAAAATAATTGATTTCATTGTGGTTCCTGTGATATAATACCAAGGTGGAGGTAAAACAGAGATTTACCTCTTATAGGAAGCTTTCCTAAATTCCTCTAAGAATACCAGGGACAACAAAACTCAGAAAGAGCTGCAGCTAGCAATGAATGACAAATTCCTGTTCCCTCTCCTCAATGTAACAAAATTGGAGACAAGACGAAGAACAAAGAGACAAGATGATAACAAAGAGAAAACAAAACTATTCATCCTTTATTTTGCTTCCCTCCACCCCTCTTCTCCCCAAAGATGCTTAGGAAGAATCCTGAAAGGATAGAACTAAAATGGTTAAAGTGGAGTTGAAGCCTAACATAAGTGATGGTAACAGGGTGCCTATGTTTTTTCATTAGGTACTGAAGGAACTAGTCATTGTGATTGGTGAAACTCTATTAGTGGTCTTTGAAAAATCACGGAGAAAGAGAGAGGGAGACGCGTCCATTATAGAATAATGGTTGGATGGCACTTTAGTAGTTATCTAGTCTGACCTTTTCATTTTACAGAGGAGGAAATTGAAGTCTAGAAAAGATAAGGGACTTGCTCTAGGTTTCACAGGTAATAAGCATAAAAAATTGGGACTCAAACTCAGGTCATTTGACTTTGCATCTATTATTCATGCCTTTGTACTAGGACGCCTACAGAACAGAGGACAGATAAATGTCATCCAGATTTTCAGAAGTGGAAAGAGAGTAGTCCTTTAAAAAAAAAAATCAGAATGATATCTCTTTAAGCCTTGACATCAATCTCCGGAAAAACTCTAAAGAACATCATTAAAAGGATGTGTTGTGAACATTTAGAAAGAGAAGTGGGGATTACTTAGGGTAGGGAGTTCTTAACTTGGGCTTGATTTCAAGAAGGTTCTCTGAACCTGTATGGGAAAAAAAATCACATCTTTTTCTTCCTACTAATCTCTAACTAAAATTCAACATTTCCTTCCATTATGAATCTAGATAATCAAATGCTATTCTGAGGCGATAACCATGTACTTCACCAGATCACCCAGTGGGTCCTTGACACAACATGGGTTATAAACTTCTTATTTAGAGTCAACATGTCTTCATCAAAAATGCTAAACTGGGGCAGCTACGTGGCGCAGTCAATAGAGCACCAGCCTTGGAGTCAGAAGGACCTGAGTTCAAATCCAGCCTCAGACACTCTACCCAAAAAAACTTAGCTGTGTGACCTTGGGCAAGTCACTTAACCCCAATTGCCCTCAAAAAAAAAATAAAAAAAAATAAATTGCTAAACTAACCCAACTTCAAACTTGTAGATGAGGGAATTTTAACAAAACATTTGACAAAAACCTTCATGCTTCCTGGTACACAAGATGGAGAGACATAGGCTGCTAAATGATAGTGCAGTCAGGTCAATTCAGAACTGGTTAAATGACCTGACCTAAAACAAATTCAGAAGTTGTCGTTCAGTCATTTTTCAGTTGGTTCCAATTTTTTTGTGACCCCATTTGGAGTTTTCTTGGCAAAGATACTAGAGTGGTTTGCCATTTCCTTCCTTCTCCAGCTCATTTGACAGATGAGGAAACTGAGGCATGAAACAGGGTGAAGTGACTTGCCCAGGGTCACACAGCTAGTAAGTGTCTGAGACTGGACTTGAACTCATGAAGATGAGCCTTTCTGACTCCAATCCTGGTGCCCTAGCCACTGTACCACCTAGCTACCCCTACATTCACATATGGCCCATGTCAACTTGGAAGGAAATTTCTAGTAGAGTGCCCAGGAATGTCCCCTTGGCTTTGCCTCATGTAACATTTCCATCACAGAGTTGGATAAAAGCACAATTGGTTTACTGGTCAAATTTATAGATGGCACAAAGATGGTGGAGACAATAGAGGCAGAGGCAGGGTTGAAAAAGATATCAATAAGATTGGTTGAAGAGCTGGATCTAATAAGTGAAACCTAATAGGGATAAGCATAAAGAAGTAGGACAGGGGTTAGTGGATAGTGTGCTGGACTTGGAGTCAGGAAGGCCTTGGTTTAAATTCTGACTGAGACTTACTAGGTGTGACTCTGGGCACTCTCCATACTCCACAGGCAACTCCCTAGGACTTATCTCCTAAGTCACAGATCTGCTGGGATATTTGTTGTTATTATGGGCCTCAGGCAACTCCCTAAGATTTATCTATACGTCAGAGACCATTGCCACAAAAGGTGGCAGAGGGAGTTCCCCAAGCTGAGAAAATCACAGATTCTTCCCTTATTCACAAAATGCAAAGTTCATATGGTCATAGGTTTAGAGTTGAAACCGACTTGGTGGGTCATTGAGTACAAGTCCTCATTTTACAGATGAGTAAAATGAGACACAGGAAAGTGAGGTAATCTACATAAACAACTCGGATATATACGATTTGATAACAGGTCTCCTGATTCCATATCAGAGCAAGAAATAGGAATTTTTGTACCTGGTGCAAATACTACCGATCATGCCTGGGTCAAGTGGCTTGAATCCCATTTTCATTTGTTGTGGAGAGGGAGAAGCAGACGGGAGACAAAAGTCAGAACACTGATTGTTTCTGGAGAGGCAGCTGTGAGAGGTGGTGAGGAAGAGGAAGAGTGGAGCAAGGCAATGGAGGAGCTCACTCCAGGCCCATCTGGTAACTTTCTATTTTAAGTACTAATTCTTGCTAACTAAGCTGCTGAAGGATTGCTAATGATGCCAATGTCCTATAAATATGGCACCCTGAGCCAAAGGTCTGGTCACTCTGCCCCAGTTATTGCTATGCTCTAGCACCATCAGTCTTTATCACACCATGCTGCCTGAACTTGGATTAAAGCAAACAGCTACACAAGGACACGATAGGGGTAGTGGAGGCTAGATATCCATTTCTCTGAGAAAGGCTAGGGAGTTATAGGGAATTGTAAAGCTCAAAATGTCAGCAGGGTGATAGGGCAGGCAAAAACTTCATGTGATCTTGGTCTGGATTAAGAAAATCACAGAGCTCAGAGAGAGGGAGGTGATAGTCCTGCCTTACCCTGTTCAAGGTGAGATCATATTATGAATATTCTGGGGTTTTTTTCCTGGTTGTCTTATTTTAAAAAGATCTTATCAAGCCAGAGAGCACTGATGGGAGGGCTATCAAGAGGGAACTCTAGACCATGCTATTCAAGATTTGGTTGAGGTACTTGGGATATTTAGCTTGAAGAAGAAACATGGCTGGGATGGGGCAACTAGGTGACATATATAGAGTACTGGAGATTTAGAATCTGGCATTTCAAATCCTACAGGACCCTGGACAAGTCATGTAATTGCCATGCACATCAGTTTCCTCATCTGTAAAATGGAGCACCAACTTCCCAGGGTTTCTGCACAGATCAAATGATGTGACATAGATGAAGCACTTTATAAATCTTAAAGAACTAGATGATTATGGCAAGATAACATATTTAAAGCATTTGCAGGAAGTATTAGATTTATTGTGCTTGGCATGAAGAGGTAGAACTAAGGAGCAATGGGTAGAAGTTGTAGAGAAACAGGTTTAGGTTTGACATACAGAAAAACTTATTTCAACAAAATACAGAAGTGGAACAGATTGCTCCAGGAAGCCATGATTTATCCACCACTGGAAGTAGGACGAATGCTGTGCTCAGCATGCCACAGAGAGAATTCTTGATCAGGAGTAGTTTTGAATAGATGCCCTCTAAGTAGTGTTGTTGTGTGACCCTGGGCAAATCACTTAACCTCTGTTTGCCTTAATTCATCAGAGAAGCAAATAATAAACCACTCCATTATCCTTTGCAAGAAAATGCCATGGAAAAGTATTCTGGCCCATGGCGTCATAAAGAGTTGGATGTGACTGAATGACTGAATAACAGTAAAATGTCCCGTTGAGTTCTGGTTCTGAGAGTCTCTGAAATCTCACTCCAGTTAATTTTTCACCCAAGGGAATAGCTTTTAACGAGTAAGTCTTCAAAACAGACCAAACCATCTTTCTCTCCTTATAGTTTTTTTTCTTTTTTTGCTCCCCACTCCTCCAAACAGGACTCCCAACGTAAAGTATCAAACTCACCTTAAAACATACCATGGGGTTGTTCCTGTGTGGTATCTGTTCATTGAGACATGGGCTCTGTGGGTGACAAGTCACTTGGGAAATCAGCTCCTTCAGGAAAGGACAAGAGACACCCTGTTTCCTGGTGCAGTGCCATAACACTTCTACCTTGGGGTGAGGATAAGGGGATATGAGCCTTCCCAGAACCTAAAAGCCCCTGAATTCTGATTTCTTAAACCAGCTTAAAGGTTCTAAATGCTTGGGGCTGACCAGGTTTGAGAAGTTATCCAAGTACACTGTGAAGGTTGGCCTATCTATGCCCTTAGGCTTTTCAAGAGATCCAGAGAAGTCATTCCTTCTATATGTCCTTCATCCCTAGTTCTCTCTGGTTGCTAGTGATAAACTTGATTCAGCCTTAGGAAACTTCCTTCAGGGCTGCTGTCCTGATTTTATCTGGAGTGACTCCCTCCCATATGTGAACATTCCAAGTAAGTCCATTGTCTTATATCTCTATACATGTGCCTTCTTAGAGGGACTAGAGTTCCCCATCTTATCTCTTTCTCTAAATAGTAGCTGAGATATGCCAAATACACAGATAAGTATCATTCCAAATAGAGAGTGTGAAAGTACACAAAGGAGGTCCCTACAGAGTAGGCATCTAATTCATCTTCACATCTTCCCTAGCTAACCTTGCATAATGTCTTGTACAGAATAGGTTTCACTGAATATTCATTGAGCTTAATTTGCATTGAAATGGTTATTTTCCAGTGACCAAGTCCTAAGGAAAACATCTGAGGAGGTTGGGAAAGCTATTTCATTTCATGATGTCTCCATGGAAATACCCTCCATGCTGTGTGTGTGGCAGCAGCATTGCCTCCAGACCTGGGCTTGACTCACAACTCTGACTCTGCCTGTGTGACCTTGGGTAAATTATTTAATCTTTTTGGAACTCTGTGGTCCCTTCCACCTCTGTAGAACTCTTACAGGGGTGGGTAACCTGTGGCCTCGAGGTCACATGTAGCCCTCTAGGCCCTCAAGTGCAATCCTTTGACTAAATCCAAACTTCAAAGAACAAAGCCCCCTTAATAAAAGGATTTGTTCTGTAAAACTTGGACTCAGTCAAAAGTCTCCACCCAAGGAACCAGAAGGCCAGAGGTGACCACAAGACCACAGGCTCCCTACCCCATCTTATTTTGCTTTAGTGGACTGCCCACTAGATGAGCAGAACTTTCACTTTAGATGATGTTAGAAGGTGGGAGTCAGGAAGGATCTTCTGAGAGTTCATCGGTTCTTTCTGGCAGGTCAGAGGCCCACATTTGTACAATGGTCAGAGTGACCAAAGGAAAGTGAAGAAAAATCAGTCTGAGAACAGGTCACAGAGCAAGAAAGTTCTTCATTTGAAATCTTGAAGCAAAGACATTAAAGTGAATGAATATTGGGTATCCAGTTGGATATCTTTGTGGTGACAAAGAACTAGAAATTACAGGGATACTCATCAATTGGGAAATGGCTTAACAAGTTGTGGTACATGATTGTGATGGAAAACTATTGTGCTATAAGAAATGATGATCTCAATTATCTTAGAATAACATGGAAAGATTTCCATGAAATAATGAGCAAAATGAGCAGAACTAAGAGAATATTGTATATGATAAAAGCAATATTATTTTAAGAATGTCTTTTAAGTGAATAAGTAATTTTAATTATTATAAATACCTATATTAAGTATACAGGATATACGAAGAAAGACTATCTACATCCGAAGAAAGAACTGATAAATAGAAGTATGTATAGAATAATTTTACATATATGTTCCTATTTGTCTCTAATGGTAGCCATCTCTAGAGTGGGGGGTGGGATTAGAAAAAAAGAAATTTACACGATAATATATATTTTAAAAGAATCACAAATTGTACATAATAGATCTTCAGTTTCACATGTAGTCATCTTTTTATTGAACCATGTTATGGAAATGCTTGGTTTGTTCCATAAATTAAAAAAAAAATAAAATCACTGAATGAGTACTTAGACATCGAATAGATTTCAAGCCAGAAGGAATCACAAAGGTCATCTAGTCTAAATCCCTTATTTTACTGATGAGAAAATTAAGGACCAGGGAGGTTAAGGTCACACAAGTACGAAGTGATAGAGACTGCAGTTGAACCAGGTCTTTGGCTATCCAATTCATTATTTTTTTTGTACAGTGTCACACTTGTCCAATGTGTGGTAGAGGGGATTCTTATTATGTATAGATAGCATTCAATGGTCTCTGAGGTGCCTTCCAATTGGAAGATTCTGTGATTCCTGAAGAGATAAGGCAGACACTTTGGAGACATTTTCTGTCCAAAGCCTTCTTTACGCATTATTTACCAAGTGTACCAATTGTCAAAGGGTTTCAAATTTATTCATCCATAACTTCAAGTCATTTGAAAAGCTTGGACCAGGTCAGCCTTGTGCAATATTGGCTTTCTTCAGGTACTCTGTCTTGAGCCATGGCTTTATAAACAAATCACCCTTAATTAGTCTTGGCAGCTCAACACCTTTATGATATCTACCACATTTAAGCAGCCACTCCTACTCTTGTTGAATCCGGTTATAAAGTAAACTGCTCTTTTGCTGTGCGGTTGCATATAGATGAGCTGGCAACCAGTTTGAGCTGACCTGTTGACTCATAAAAGCCATCAGGGCCTTAGGCTTTCCCACTCCCAATACTAGAACTGTTGGACCAAAGTGCCAAGGTACCTGTCACTCCAGGAATCTGCTGTTCTCTTGGGGAAACAGCAGGACAGCTGGGCTTTGCCCTAACGGCAACTCTGGCATCCCACAAGGTAAGGGGAGCTGCTCCATGTTGTTTCTTTAGGGGGAAAGGGGGAGTTCAAGCTGGGGGAGATTTAACCTTCCCCCACCTCAATTATTTGTCTAGCCCCTTTATTTGGATCAGAGTGTGGTGAATTCACCTCTCCTCCACCCAGTCTCCTGCTTTGTTATTTGTACAGACAATCCCTTGCTAATTGCATCCCTGTCACTTCTTGACATCTCACTTCTTCGAAGTTGGATGCCAACCAAGGCATCTATCTTATATAATGACTTTGCATATGAATAAGGTGGGGGAGGAGAAAAAAGCTGGCTTTCCCTTAACTCCCATGGGTAAAGCTTCTTTAGGATTAGAAGGGGAAGAGAGATGCCAGAAACCCATCACTCCCTGCTCACCTCAGTACCAGTAAGAAATCTCTAAAGAAATGCCCTTAGTCTTGAAGCAATTTCTCTGGGGATCAGAGAGATGGTATGTAGGAATTCCATCTCTGCTGGCCTTGGGTGGCTAAGCCTGCTTGTGTGGGCAGCACATTTCTAGAATGACGATAGAGATGGCAGTTGAGGCCTGGGATGAGAATCTAGTCAGGTGAAAGGTGAGCATATGCTGCTGTTCTGGGGAAGTCTTGTGGCTTGATGTGCTTACATGAAAAACAGGGAGAGCCTTCTTTGGGGAGAGTCCCA
This sequence comes from Pseudocheirus occidentalis, assembly GCA_028646575.1. Classification (NCBI taxonomy): domain Eukaryota; kingdom Metazoa; phylum Chordata; class Mammalia; order Diprotodontia; family Pseudocheiridae; genus Pseudocheirus; species Pseudocheirus occidentalis. The sequence continues at coordinate 134,796,277 of CM053596.1, read as the reverse complement.
ATGGCTGGGAGGAATGAATGGGGGATTCTTGATATTGATTTAGCTCCCTAACTACAGAGCCAACAAATTCGAAACACCAGCAGATGCCAAGTGTCTAACCATTCTGTATATTTTATATGGCCCCAAGAAAAAATAGAAACAGTGTTGGAAAGCCCCTCTTCATACCTCATACACCTTGGTTCAACCTGTGTTTGACATTTAAAGGTTGTGATCAATATAGATTTTGTGCTTTATACCCTAGATGTCGAAAAACAATTTTTTCTCCCAATATTTTTTCCTTCCATTGAACAAACAAATAGAACAACAACAACAAAAATCATCTGTGACTGCATTTAAGGAGTGGATCACTATGGGCATGCTGATCTACACTTACTCATGTGCTGGAGGGATCAGCTAGCTTGGAGCATGCTCCCTTTCAAAGATAGGTTTGGTTTGCCTAGTCTTCTTGTGCGCTCCTGGTGTGTCAGCTTTCTACAAAAAAAGCCAGATCTGATTTTAAACATAAAGCAATGAAAGGTGAAGAGAGAAAGAATAAATGACACACGGCAAACCCTCCTTTGGGTACTTGAGACATCCACTCAACGTATAAGCAGGTAAAGATGCCTTCAAGGTCCCATTATCTCATGTGCAGGTCAAAACTTTGAAAGAAAGGGAGGAAAGTGGTAGTTTTGTGAATGGCTCTAGGAAGCTGGGGGGATGTGGATGGATCTTGGTTTTTCTCTGATTTTATGATAAGGCATTATCAAAATAATCTACTGGATTTTGAAGAGCTGAATCTTAAAGTCCTTCATGTTTGTCCCCCACACTGTTTTATTTTTCCTTAAAAGATGTTTTCCTGCTCTTGTGTACAGATGACTCAGTGTTTTTGTTGTTGTTGTTATTTTAAAGGCTCAAGGTTCCATTTACACTCTCTGGTTCCCACCCATGCTGTAGCTCCGATGGGATCTCAGATTCCCCAGTCTTTTTTAGAATCCTGGCAAGAGAATCAATCACAGAATCTGAATGCTAGGAGGGACCTTTGGAGTGACCTAAGACAACTCCTGGACTTTATAGAGACAGAAACTGAGGCCCAAAGTGTAAGATTACTTACATGGGAAGACAGCAAACTTAGAAAGCTTGTATTGTCACAAACTTTAATCTCAAGACTATTTAAGAAGCTAATGTTGTTGTTTATAGTCATTTTCATCATCTTTTTTTTTCTATTACACTAACACTAACACTAATGTTATTATACTACTACATTCATGCTGTCTTTTTTCATGAAACCTCCCAGATGAATAAGCAAGTTGACTTTAAAGAGCTGCTTTCTTTCAAGGTATTTATGAAGTATTATTTCATACTCTAGGCAAGTAAGAACTTTGTGAGTCTCAGGTTCCTCTTTGGCAAAATGGGAATAATAATCCATGTGGTACCGATATCCCTGGGTTGTTGTGAGGTTCAAATGAAATAATGTGGGTAAAATACTTTGCAAACTTTGAAGTGCTACATAAATGTTAATTATTATCATAATTATTATTTTAAATCAGATTTATTGCCCCAACTCCTCCAGTATCTTAAACCTGTTTTATAGGTGGGTAAACACAGAGCGGGGATCATAGACCACAGACCTCACGATGAGTCAGACACATTCTTGGAGCTCATTTCTCCTGATGACCACACTCCCAAGTTGCTTATACAAGACCTTGCTTAGCCACCTAACATAGTCGCTCCCTGAGACAGGAGGATAGAGCTGGCATGGCATACAGCAACCTAAGCTGATTCCTCTCTTCTATGAACAGATGGGGTTTTAATGAGACCTTGCTGGTGACTTCCAGTAACTCCTGTTTCTGACCTTTGCAGAATATACTACCCCTGATGATCCAGTATGACAAATGACATTGAGCATTAGTTCAAGTAGCTTAGTTCAAAGGATGAGCCTGTAAGTGACTATTAGAAAGGGAGTGCGATGTAGATGTGAGAGGGAACTGGAACATTTGATTTTCTTTCCAGCACAGGACACTAACTTGCCAGTTACTTTAATATTATCATTACCATGGATTCAAGTCTACCCAGCACTAAAGTTGTTCTCTGATGATTGCACAGAGAAAGGCCTAGGAAGTAAGTTCTCTAGGGGAATCTGGTTGTCTACAAGGCATGGAGGACTCCTAGAAAAATGTGCCAAACTTAGACATTATTTTAATGTTTAAAGTTTATTTATGCCTTTCATTTTTAAAGTCATTTTTTTTTGGAGGGCAGTTGGAGTTAAGTGACTTGCCCAAGGTCACATGGCTAGTTTTTGTGTTAAGTGTCTGATGCTGGATTTGAACTCAGGTCCTCCTGACTCCAGGGCCGGTGCTCTATTCACTGCGCCACCTAGCTGCCCCATGCCATTTCTACAAGCCAGTGAGCCTTTCCTGGTGACATTTAAATAACACCAATCACCACAGTGACCACACATGATAGAATATGGAAAAGTCCATACCCACAGGCCCTCACTTCTCCAAGGAAAGAGAGAAAATATACTTCCTCATTTCTTCTCAAGGCTGAGACTGGTCATCATAATGGTAAAATGCTTCATTTCATTTTTGTTTTGTTTATATTATTATAGTCATTTGTATATAATGTTTGCTTGGTTCTGCCTACTTTATCCATTCATACAGGTCTTACTATGTTTCTCTGAATTCCTCATATTCAATATTTTTATATTTTGACACTTGCGGGCTGTGTATGATATTTCATGGGTTCTCCATGTAACAACTAGGGTATAGAAATTGTATAGGCAGCACAAATGAGTTCTTGCCATTTTTTCTCAAGCCTACAGAAGGCAGTGTGCCACTCTATTAATTATCCAGCCAGGGAATATAACCTCTTGAGTTGTCTACCAGAAGATACTATAATCAAACCACTTTTAGTATGGCCTCATCAGAATCTCTCACTCTCAAGAAACTTCTACCACTGTGTAATTCAGAGCAGCTGGCTAAATTAAAACCCATGCTGGTCAGATTCAGAATTTAGACTAGGGAATGATATAGATTATTTCTGAAAGGAGGAAACCTATGCTTCTGACTGTTTCATATCTGAAATTTCATTTTTCTGGCTAACAAATCCACTCATTGATAGAATGCAGGTACAGTGACTTTGTAATAGCTAATAGTCTCTGATATCTGAGTCCTACTGTCATTCTGGTCCCTATTTTCACTTCCAGTCTAGCTGATTTCCATAGTAGAAAGAGAAATGATTTGCAGTCAAAGAAAATAGTTTCACACCTTGCTTCTTTCAATTACTGCTTATGTGACGATGGGTACCTCATTAAAGAAAACTCATTAAGCGTTCCCATATGGAATTCTCTGCCCAACTAGGTTTAGAAACTTCTTTTAAATACTTCCCTTATTCCTAGGTGTGTCTGAGGGAATGTCTGAACTATACACTCACAGATTGTAGACAGGGAATTGTTGGGGAGGTGTATTTGTCCTGGTACCCAGCTCTGAAACTTCAAATATAAATATACCAGAGAGGTTTGAGGGGAAGGATCAGTCCTTTCTAGATCTTCTGGATCATCCCCAGTCACCCCTAGTTCATTAAATAACTGAGCTTTATGATAATTGTTTGATACTTGAGATGACCTCATGCTCTGACCTTCACTTTTTCTCTGAGCATTGGTATTGACATTGATACTCACCATCAATCCCAATCACTGAAGAGAAAGAGGCTTGGGACGTGGCTTGTGCTGCTGCTCAAGAGTCTGACCTCAGTCTCAGGTACCCTGACATGAGGCCCAGTAATCATAGACAGAAGGGTAAGCCAAAGCAGCAGCAACCCAGAATTCTTTTTTCCACATTCTGCTGTCCCTCACTCACATGGTGGGCAGAATGCCCTAACTAAAGCGCCAAGGTTTTCTCTACTCACTGCAGCCTGAATACTAAGCTGAAAGTCTCTTTAGAAGGTAATGGAAAAGGATATAGGGAGCCTCAAGCATAGATTTTTGGCTCACCTCAGTATCTTGCAGTTCTATTTCTCTCAGTGGATATTTCAAGGGCCCCATTGCTCCACAGAGGCAAAACACCATTGCTGAAACACTGGCTACATTATGGTACCATAATATTTTGTTACATTTACATACCACAGTTTCATCAGTCATTCCCTAATTGATGTGCCCCCACTTTGTTTCCAGTTCTTTGCTACCGTGAAAAGTGCTGGTATGAATATTTGGGTATATATATAGGATCTTCTAGACCTTAATTATTATCTTTGTGAATGACAAATATAATGATGAATAGATTGGTTGGTTCCTTAATCAGAGGGTTTCTTCAAGAATTAATTAAGGCTAATGGGTCATGACTTAAATTGCTATGGAAGTGAAAAAATTCTAATTGGTTTTTAAAGCTTCTCTTGGAGCCATTTTTGGGGGTTTTCCTTTAAACCAGGCCTCTCCACCCACAAAGGGCAGAAGCTGGCAGATCCTATGTGGCATGGTCTGTCTGCATTTTCAATTACCTTCCAGACTTTAGGCATGAGGGGGAGTAAAATGAGTGTTGAAGGAAAATCTGGAAGAAGGGTTACTCATTTTGAGAGTATTCATAGCAGCGTTGTTTAGACCACATCTAGGGCATGCTGTCCATCTCTCTTGGCTCTCTTTTGAATAACACTTGGTATTCCCAATGTGCTCTTCTGTCAATCATTCTCAGTTACACCCAGGGGTTCAGGGAGGGTGGAATAACATAGAAACTAGGTTTTTTTTGTGGGGTGGGGGAAGAATATTTTCATTTTCCTCCTTCTTAACCTGGGATCCATGATTTTAAAAAAGTATTTTGAAAATATATTTCAATATAGTTTGCTTCCATTGCAATTTTATATATTTTACTTTACACATTTAAAATATTATTCTGAGAAATGATCCATCAGGATTCATGTCACAAAAAACAAGGTTAAAAATCTCTGGCAGTTGTATGAGCACTGGACTGGAGCTAGGAGACAGTTTCAGGTGTTAGTTCCAATCCTTATCAAGCATGTGACAAAGCCCACAGAAACTAAGTGATTTGTTCACTTAATCACCTTGTGCCTCAGTTTCCTTGTCTGTCAAATGAAGAAAATAATACTTGCAAAAAGTTATGAGGAAAGTGATATAAACACTATTATTGTTGTTCTCAGTGACTTAAAATTGCTTTAGAACACTCTTTTTAGGGACTCCTGCCCTACGTACCAGCTTGTCTACATTAAGAACACTGGGAATTCATGACTACATAAAGAAAATCATGGAGTATATTAGAGGTTATTTAATACAAGCTGTACTCAAAGTAGAAAGTCCCTCTATTACATAGAATCATTGAGTCTGAGAGCCAGGAAGTACTTTAGAGATCATTATGTCTAATCTGTTTGTTTTACAGATGAAGCCCAGTATAGAGCAGTAACTTGCCCAAAGCTACACAGCTAGTTAGTTTTAGGACACCCAGGATACCCAGCCCAGTACTCATCTCCATCAAGTAGTCAACCTGCCTCTGTGTGAACAGCTCCAGGGGTGGAGAACTTTCTACCTTACAGAAAGCCAATTCCCTTTCAGTGCTCTCTCGCTATTCCTTGTATTTACCTCTGTAATTTTTACCTACTTGTTCTGCCCCTTGGAACCACAAAAAAATAAACTTAATCCTTTTTCCATGTGCCAGCCCTTCAAATATTTGAAGACTGCTATCATGTCTCCCCTAAGTCTTCTCTTCATCAGGCTAAACAGCTCTAGTTTCCTCAATTGTTCAATTCCATTTTGTTGCTTCTCAAATGTTCTTGTTATGAATACATCTAAACCCCATCAGGAAAGAAAATCATTTGGCATTCTCATTAAGAATAAAGAACGTGCTTTCCCAAGGTCACTGTGGACAAATAATATCTACCTCCTTTTTCTTTTTTTTTTCCCTTCCTCTCTTCCCCACTCCATTTGCAAGCAAGGGTCCATGGTAATTTCCTGTGTTGGTTCTCTGCTTAGAAAAATGGTTTATCTCTATGGGCATGTTAGTATCCTAAACCAAAAACTAGAATTACCTTGTCTTGGGAATTTTGCCTTGTAATTAGCTATATCAGATACATGTGCTATACAAATTATGTTAGCTGGGAGATATACTAGTTGTGTTAGAATCCCAGAGAAGACTAATTGCTTACTACCTTTTCCCTTCCTACTTTCACTAAATATCCCAAGAGAGTTAGTTTGGTTAGAGTCTCAGTAACGGTATTTAATACTAGGTCTAGCAAAATGTGCCCTTGTCTTCACAGAATGTATTTGGATACATGATGCTATACTTGGGAAACAGCAGGCGGACATTGTAGCTGGAGAATTTAAACTCCCCTAGTCCTCTCAGGTGACCACCCCTAAGGGAAGATTCCCATGGTTCACTGCCTGTGATTAAATTCTTGGGAAGTTTCTGGCTCCATCCAGAGCTGTTATTTGTCCTTGAGTGGTGAGACAGACCTAAGTTACCTACTAATGAGAGTGTCTCCCACAGGAAAGGACAGAATGATGAAAGTTGGTCATTTGGTGGCCACATCCATTGTAACTAGTAACAAGATGTTCAGTGAGATAAAAGTAATCACCGTCTCATGCTTCAAAGCACCAACTGACCCTCTAGAGGTCAGAAAGAATTCTACTTTGGCAATGTGGTTTTGGGTTACTGATGAAATATGCATAGAGTATAGATAACCTGAAATGGGTTTGGAGAAGAACCCAAAGACAATTAGAGGATGGCCCAAAAAGTCTGTAGAAAGTTTAAAGATATAGGAACTTTCTTTTCAGAAGTTCTTTAGAAATAGAGGAGATTATAATCTATTAGTCTTATCTGGAGGGAAGATAGGTGGCATAAGCAGATACTGCCGAGTCTGGAGTTAGGAAGACTCATCTTCATGAGTTCAAAATCTGGTCTCAGATGCTTACTAGTTATGTGACCCTGGGCAAATCACTTAATCCTATTTGCCTCAGTTTCCTCATCTGTCAAATGAGCTGGAGAAGGAAATGGCAAACTGTTTTAGCATCTTTACCAAGAAAACCCCAAATGGGGTCATGAAGAGTCAGACATGACTGAAATGACTGAACAACAACAAGAACAAAAGTCTTTTCTAAAGCCTAATGGGCCAGAGAGAAAACAAGAGAGGAAGGATTAAGGCAGAAGGCTGGGTGGGATTCAAGGTGAAGAAGAAAAAAAGATAAGTTTAGAAAAAAAGAAGAAAGATAAAGACGGAAGAAGAAAATAAAATCTCAGCCTTGAATCTCTAGTTATATCTAAATTCACATATCTCAATTCATTGGATCATGGTTTGTACTATGCCTATTAAATTCTAGGTTTATGAGATGTCCTGTGAAGTAGTAGATGGCAAGTTGGTTTCAGAGCCAAGAAGATCTGTTTTCAAATTTAGACACCGAAACTGACACATTCTGGTTGTATGAACCCTGGGCAAATGACTTAACTTCTCAGTGCTCTAGGAAACTCTGTAAGACTACAAATTATAGAGAAGAAAGGAAACACAGATCCATCCTTCCCCCTACTCCAGGTTAGTCCCAACAGGAGAGCCAGGGAGTAAAAGATCTGACTCCTGCCCTCCTTTCTTTTTATTGTCTCTATAACTCCTAGGATAGTGTCATTACACAAAGGAGGAGCTCAATGAACCTGTTTGAGATTCACAAGATGTAAAGATGTGGCTCCTGCTTTCAATGAATTTGCAGTTGCTTTGGGGAGATGACTTTGGCAAATGAAACAGAGATGGTAGCTTTGTCATTGTTGACTCGTGGCCCAGCTAGATTGTAGGAGCAGTGCTTCCCCTTCTTCTCCTGCTCAGCTTGGTCTTTGACTGGGGTTCCTGTACTAACCTGATGAGGATGGGTCTTGCTTTCCCAAAGACAAAAGCCATCCTTGTAGAGAGCACTATGGGGTAGCATGTGGTAAGAGGCAAAGTACGAGCAACAGCCTAAGAATTTCAGGGATGAATATGCTCAGCTAAGGCTCTGGGAATCTGGAAAGGCTTCCTGGAAGAAGTGGAATCCGTCTTGGCCTTTGAATAAAATGAGGTGGAGAAGGAAATGGAAAACCACCCAATATCTTTGCCAAGAAAACCCCAAATGGTAACATGACTGGAAAAAGACTGAACAAAAGGGACAGGTGGTGGGATGTGCTGGGCAAGTGGAAGCCTGAGACTGGCAGCTGAGAAGTAAAGCATTGGATGGTATTCTATAAGAGACTCCAAGCTGGAGGGGTGGCTAATTGGGAGTTAGATTATTAATAGGAAGGAAGTGAGAGTCTCCTTGGACCCTACCCTTCTCAGACATTATCTGGAGCATTGCATTCAGTTCTGAGCCCTACATTTTAATGACATTGACAGGCGATAGAGCACCAGGAGGAGATTAAATCAAGATGGTAAGAGGACTGGAAATGTAAGCAGCAGGACGTGTTTTGTCTGGAGTAGATCTAAGCAGGAACTATCTGAAAAGTTGTCAAGTGAAAGAGGAATTAGTTCTGTTTGATTATAATGAACATTCAATTAGCAAGGGTTAATTAAGCACCTACTCTCTTCCAGACAGTGTGTTAAGTACTGGAATACAAAGAAATTAAGATAAATTCCTACCCAGGCTGAACTCCTGAGTCTCTTTTGGGCTTTCTCTACCATAATCTCTTAGAGTCTAAGACTTAGACTTAACACAATAGAAATAGCTTACACCTCTATGGCAATTTCCTCTGATTAACTGGTTTCTCCCAGAACATTCATTTAAAGGAGGAAACCCAGGCCAACTATGCCTTCCAGCCCCTTCAGGTTCATGCTCCTAACTCACTGGACTTTTCTCTTCCCTGTCACCTCCCCAGGTTCCTTCCTTCACTCTCTTTTCAGGTCCCTTTCATGTTACGTCTTTGCCCATTAGAACATAAACTACCCCAACACTTAGCACAGTGCCTGGAATGTAGTGTTTAATAAATATTCATTGATATTCATTGACATGAAAGCAAGGCAAAAAACGTGGTCCCTGCTCTCAAGTAGTTACATTCTAATGGAGAAAATCTTATTCTTAAAGATTCTCTGGTAGAAGCTAGAACTAAAGGAGTAAAAGCTATAGGGCTGGGTATTTCTGCTTAATATATGGAAATACTTCTAACCATAACAGCTCTTCAAGAGAGGGAATTAATTGCTTTGGGAGGTCATGGATTCTGTTACTAGAGGCAAGTAATGGCTGATCACCGGTCCAGAATTTTCTAGAAGATGACTGCTGAGATCCCTCCTTACTCTAGGAGTCTCTAATTGCATGATGCTGGGACAGGTTATGGGGCAGCTAGAGGCTAGAGCCCTGGGTCCAGAGTCAGGTAGACTCCTCTTCCTGAGTTCAAATCTAGGCTCAGACACTTATGAGCTGTGTGACTCTGGGCAAGTCACTTAACCCTGTTTGCCTCAGTTCTCTCATCTATAAAATGAGGTGGAGAAGGAAATGGAAAACCACCCAATATCTTTGCCAAGAAAACCCCAAATGGTAACATGACTGGAAAAAGACTGAACAAAAGGGACAGGTGGTGGGATGTGCTGGGCAAGTGGAAGCCTGAGACTGGCAGCTGAGAAGTAAAGCAAACTTTGTGCTGGACTTAGAGTTTATAGACCTTTCTATTGCTAGATAAATATTTTATGTTTTGGCTGCTGTGTATTTTGGAGCCAATAGTAGTGTTTGTCATTTGGGGTGTCTACAGGAATAATGATTTTATACTATTTGGTGGGGGGTGGGTGGGAAGGGCCTGATGGAGGCTGTTATCTGGAACAACATGAGGTCTGAAAGAGAGAAGTCATAAAAAGAGTAAATATCTTTTGCTGAGTATAAATTAAAATTACTGGGAGGTAAACTCAGGAATGAGACAGACATTTGTAAAGTTAAGGTTAAAGGAGTGGGAGGCAAAAATCATTTTGATCTGAGAAATGGGATTTAGTGAGGAATCAGTGGGTTTGTAGGACCTTGATCTGCTTCTATCTATTTGACCTTAGACAGGTTTCTTGACCTCTTGGGGCCTCAGTTTATTCATCCATATGTAGGGAAAGCAGCAAGATGAGCATAATTACAGAAATGTAGGACAAAACTCTTTGGGTCCCCCACAACCTTCTAGTGAGATTAAATGAAGCTTTCAAGTAATCTGTTGGCAGCTAGGTGGTTCAGTGGATAGAGTACAATGTCTGGAGTCAGGAAGACCTGAGTTCAAATTTGACCTCAGACACTAGTGTATGACCCTGGGTAAATTACTTAACCTCCTTAAATAGCTAAGAAATGGCAAACTATCCAGTATCTTTGCCCAAAAAAACCAGTATGGTCTACAGGATCACAAAGAATCAACATAACAAATCAGGTCATCAATATTGCTCTGATAGCCAAGGTTATGGTGGGATTTGGAGGGGATTTTTGTCATTCCAAGGCAACTACTAAGTGGACCTTGGGAGGTCCTGCTGAGAAGGAAGTAAAGCAAAAAACAGATAAATGTGATTTGAGGGGCTTACTGCTACGTTGAATGGGTGCAGTCATGAGTCAGATGGACAGAGTATTTATTGAACAGTGACCATGTGCCAGACACTGGGCTAAATGCTATGGATATGAATCCAAGCAAGCAAGACAGTCCCTAGCTTCAGGGCACTAACAATCTAGTGGAGGAAAACAAGACACAACAAGGAGTTAGAAAGGGAGGGCTATGATGTGTGTGTACTGTTACGGGAGTGGAAGATTGGTCTGTCAAGAGAAGAGAAAAGCTGATCTGTCAGAGCAGAGGGACCCAGGGATTGGATCAGAGTCCCACTTATTGGAAAGGAAGAGGGGCAAGCGATGATCTAGTGGAGGAGCCATGGTCTCATGGGCATAGCTGTTAAGCATTGAGCAGTCAAGAAGTGGTACACATATAAAAGAGTTGAAAAGGCTCTTGAGTACAGTAGAAATGTTGTACCCTATTTCTCCCCTGGAAAGAAACAACTTAGTAGTAATCTTGAAGAGAAATGGTAGAACACAGTAGGAGTTCAGTGGAGAGCAGTAGATAGCAACTTAACAGAGAAAGCAGCCTTACAGATGACATCAGAAGAACTCAAAGGAGAAAATAATCCTTCAGAATACATCAACAAATATGCAACAGTAGCTTGGAGGCAGAAAGGTGTCTCAGCCAAGACATAGTCCTAGGAGTATGATGAGTCTAGGTTACAAGCATTTCTTTCCCCTTGGTGGCATCAGAATCTATGACAGCATGTGCCTCTATGGAAATGTGTGAGGGGATGGGGAGAAAAGGGAAAATTTTTCTTATTTATCTTGCTGTTCAAATAATATTTATTGGCCTCTCTGCAACCTTTGACGCTACTGATCATTCTGGTCTCCTAGATACTCTTTCCTCTCTAGGCTTTTGGAATTACTTTCTCCAGATTCTCTTTCAGGGCAGCTAGGTGGTGCAGTTGAGAGATTGCCTACCTGGGATCAGAAAGACTGATCTATGTGAGTTCGAATTCGACCTCAGACACTTACTAGCTGTGTGACTCTGGGCAAGTCATTTAATCTTGTTTGTCTCAGTTTCCTCATCTGCAAAATGATCTGGAGGAAAGAATGGCAAATGACTCAGTATTTTTGTCATTTGTTGTTGTTACTTATCATTTCAGTTTGTCTAACTTTTTGGGAGTCCATTTGGTATTTTCTTGGCAGAAATAATGGAGTGGTTTGCCATTTCCTTTTTCAGCTCATTTTATACATGAGAAAACTGAGACAAACAGGTTTAAGTGACCTGCCCAGGGTCACACAGCTAGTAGGTGTCTGAGGCCAGATTTGAGCTCACAAAGATGAGTTGTTCTGACTCCAGTTGGATATTCTCTCCATTGCACCATGTCATCCCCCTCCACATACAATCCTACGATCCAGCTGACCTGACCTTCACATGACACTCCATCTCCTGACTCTGACTCCATGACTTTTTAATGCCTGGAATGTTATCCTCCTTCCTCTCTGCTCCTGGCTTCCATGATCTTCAAGACTCGACTGAAATCTCATCTTCTGCAAGAGACCATTCTGGTTCTCCCACTCCCATGGCTAATACCGTCCCTCAAACATCACCTTGCATTTACTCTATTTACCTATCTATCTAACATACACACATGTACACATACATATGATGTCATTGAGCAGTCAAGAAGTAGTACACATATAAAAGAGCTGAAAAGGCTCTTGGGTACACATATGTACATATACATATATAAGCATATATATCTACCTTATATTTTCTATACATATTTATACTATATGTATAGTGAATATATTATATAAAATAGATATAAATATAGATTTAGATGTATAGAGGCATATCTATAGTTTATATAGATCTATCTATCGAAGTCTCTATCTATCTTATAGGTACATAGTTATGCATGTTGTGTTTCCCATTAGGCTATGTTCTCCTTAGGGCAGGAATCATATTTTTGCCTTTTCCCAGTGTTTTCTACAGTGCCTCAAATGTTGTAAATACTTGTGAATGATTATTGAATCATTGCCTTGAATTAATGTGTTATACTAATGTTAAAGAAAAGATTAGGTGGGAGCTCATTCCATGAAGCTTTGAATAGATGCTGATCCAAGGTATCTTATGAACCAATGAATACCTTACAAGAAATCACATCGAGGAAGTCCCAGGTTACATGTATAATGAGGGGATGCTGCAAGATAATCTCTAAGGTCCCCTCTTCTCAAATTTTAAATGAATGATTCCACAGGTATTTGAAGGGATACTATACTGCTTCCCAGTTAACCAAGAGACAAAAGGGAGGTAAACTTCCATCATTAAATGAAGTATTCTGGTAAAATATTAGAAAAGAATTTCAGGAATATTAGAATGAATTTCCAAGGCAATATATGTAACATGATTCTCTGGAATTTCTAAAGACTAAGTAGGCAATAATCTTCCTGCAGCAGTTTAGATAAAGTCTTGCTTGGAAACAGGAAATGTCCCTGATGACCATTGCAGATCCTTTTCTACCTTGGACTTCAAGCCCACAAACTCATCTAGATATGTTTCTGATAACAGGTGGTTTTCCCTAGATAGTTCAATTCATTTTGGCTAGACACTAAGAGCAGAGAAAGGCTTTAGATGATGTATAATTTGGTAGATCATTAACAAAAACATTTTTTAGCCAGCTCCTTGGACTTAAAATTCTCTTTAAGCTACTAAATAACTCTCTACCATAAATCAACTTTCCTAACAGAATACAAATTCCTCCATAGCTCTCACCCTGAGCTGACACTTTAGGATCCCAGAGGCACCACTGAGTCTCAGACATCCAAGAAGTGTTGAGAATCTTCTCTCAGGCCATTTTCCTTTAACCCCTTCCTCACTACCCAATTCTCCACCACCTACTCCTTCTCCCAGAACATACCACTCACTCCCTTCACACTTGGGCCTTCCTCCATATGCAGGGACATTTCCAGCATTTTAGCAGCCAACTCTATCCTTAAGGTCCTTCTCTCCCTACCTCCATTATAGCGGGTAGTCCTTAGTGGCTCATCTGAGTTGCTTCTATTCCATTCATTAGAATTCCCTTAGAGAAGCCCCGAGCAGCTCAGGAAAACGGTCCTGTTTTAGTCTCCTTGGCTAGTCATTTTGGTGCTGGAAAGAGGTGTGGGTGGAAGTTGGCAGCACAATATTTTCCATCTTTGACTGCTCAACTGTGTGGGTGAGATGGGGAGCCCCAGGGATACTAACAGTCAGACCAGAGCCCAGCTAATTTCCAAATGCAAATATATTAAACTCAAAGCACATTTCACTGGTGACTGGAGGTTAAAAGCTTGACTGTGCTGTCTATTCTTGGGCTCTGCTTGTGTCTGAGATGGAGAAAAGTCATGGCATGCAAGCAAAGACTGACATGATAGATTTTTGCTTGCCATGCCCAGAGTTAATAACTGTTATCCCATACACTTGTACAGCATATTTAACTTTCCAGAATTCTTTCATGCATATATAGTATCTCATTCATCTAAAAACCCTCCCAGGAAGATGTGGGTAGGAAACTGAGTCTTCAAGGGTGAAGTCAAATGACAAGCCTGAGATGGTAGAACTAGTTTCTGAGAGAACCAGAGCAAGTCATCTGATTCCTGGCTTTGTATGCATTTTCATTGGGCTCCATTTTTCCCTAAGCAGTAACACTCAGTTTTTCCTCTCTTCCAGAGGCCCCAACACAGATTGGCATGCCATTCTTTCTCTATAGTCCCCAGAATTAGAGACCATGGGAGACAGAGTCCTGAGCACATCTTACCCTCTGAGTCCTATGGAAAGCTGTCTACAATGTGCTTCTCCGGGGCTCACTCAAGGGTCTTGTCTAGGTCGTGAACTCTTCACCATGTTCATAAAGCTGACATTACAGATTCCAGCAATGAGCATAAACCCTCAAGAACTTCAAGGAGTCTGGTCTCTAGCTTCAAACTAAATCTCCACTTGAGTCATCAAATGATAATTGTTGGTTCTGAAAAGTTATACAGTGTGATGAAACTAACCTCAGTTGTGAGTTATGGGACCTGTCTCTGTGTGACCTTGGGTTCATTCTCTGGGGGTCCCTCTCTGCAAAATGAAGACTTTTCTGCTAGTTTTTGTGCCTGCCCTCATACCCATTTTGTAAATACCTATCTATATCAATGTTATCTCCTGAGGCTATATTGTAGACTTCCTGAAGGCAAGGACTGTTCTCATTTTTGTCATTGTATTCCTGTTTCCTGTGCCTAGCACATAGTAGATGCTAAAATGCATGTTGACTGTTAAGTCCTTTCTAGAACTACCATTTCATGTTAAAAGATCGCTACAGCTGTGATTCTATATACTGTTTATTGTCCCTCCTAGTTTGGAATCATTTTTACAATGAAGAAGTTCTGATATCCATCTGAGCTCTCTCTTGCTGCAATTTGTCATCCAGTCATCCTAATACAAAATAAATAACCAGTGTCTTTTCCATCATTTTTCTCTTCTTCACTGGAAGTTCTTAAAGCATGAAGACTTGGTAATTGTCTCCTAAAGACACTGGCAATGTTGAGTATGCGTTAATGGCAGAAGGACCTTGCCTTCCTCCTGCCTTTGGGAGCCTCCTCTTATTTTATTGCCAAATTTACAATGTTCTGTTATGCCCAGGCCCATTGGCATTTTGGGGCTATGATACTCCTGAACTCATTCCCTCTTTCTTTTTATTGTGCACAATCTACATTCCAACCTCCATGACCCCATCAACATTCACCTTTCCCGCGTCTCAGATCTCTTAGACCTTGCTCTTTGCTGGATGAACACTAGCTTATCTCATCACAAATCCACGGACATTATAGGATTTTAGAACTAGAAAGAACCTTTGTGATAAAACAGTAATAGGATCATATACCAAACCTTTCATGTTATAGATAAAGGAACGAACAAAAAAAAGTAAAGAAATTTGTCCAGGTCACAAAGATTATGGATGACAGAGTCAAAATTTGAACCCAGCTCTTCAGGCTCTGAATTAAATTCTTTTTCCATTATACCATCCAGTCTCCTCTAAGATAATAGGTAACAACAACCTTCCCAGGTAGTAATTGGGATTTTGACATGAAGCTTTCAGAACAAAAGGAATTGCTTTAATCATAGGAATTTCTCATACCATGTGCCTTTTGATGCCACACAGAAAAAATATAATTGATTAGAAAAGCATGCTATTTTATTTATAAAAACTTATGCGATATATTCTACCAAGCATCTATAAAGCTAACATTTATAACAATTATTTCTATACCTCACTATCACCCTACAATGATGTCTCACCATGGTGAAAAAGTGATCCTGGGGTCTTGAAGGTAATATTAGTAGAGCGAACTCTGGTAAGTCTTCCCAAGCTGAAAATCCTCTTTCCCAGTGTGGGTCTGTATGTTTATTTTCTGAGGACCAGCTTACCTAATTCCAGAGATTCTCAGCACCACATTGGCTATGAGGTGCAGAATTTTGCAGCTGCAGTATTTCTTAAAGGCCATGCAGGGGCAGTGATCTGTGTCAGTGATAGGAGGGTCCATCGACAAAATTGTACATTATTGGAGAACATTTATATATCACTTTAGAAAACATCTCACAAGCTTTATGTCATTTGATGCCCACAGGTGCCCTGTGTGGTTGAGTAATGCAAAATTATCTCCATCTCCATAGATGAGGAAACTGAGAAGACATGACTAATGAGGAACAGAGCTAGGATTTAAATCCAGTTTCCTGGTTTCAAGTCCAGTGTTCTTTTTCTGCACTGTGTTGCCTCCTTTGTGCACTCCTTGGCCCCATTTTTTTTTAGCATCTCTTGTTCTTTCAGAATTCTATTCAAACACTACCTTTTCCAGGAAGCTTCTTCTGATCCACCCAGCTGCTGGTCCCCCTCCCACCAATTTCCCTTGTATTTATTCATTTGAGAGGCAGAATGGCATAGTGGATAGAGAGGTGGCCTAGTGGTCAGGAGACCACTGGTTCAAGCTCCAGCTGTGTACAGGCAGTGTGACCCTGGGTAAGTAACTTAACCTCTCTGTGTCCCAGGCATCTAGGCTTAGAGTCTCTTGGACTATAAATTTTATAGAAGGGGCTAATTTTCATTAATAAAGGAAATTTTTCAACCAGGAAATGTCTACTTAGATAAGATCACAGGTATAGAAATTTATTTGCATATTTTGTACATATTTTTGTATATGTTGCTACACACAAAAGAACGTGTAAAAAAACCTCCCTTGAAGGAGGGGCCTTTTCACTTTTAATTTTATATCTCTAATGCCTAACCTAGTGCCTAAAACATACTTAAAAATACTTGGGTTTGATTGATTGGTTGTACTAGTGAATGTGACTGATGGGAATTCCAGTTTTAGGAACAGTAGGTCATAACCAAGGTTTATCACTGTCCAGATTGTGGCAACATATCTGACTGGTGGGCAAAGTGCTTAGGAGGAAATAAAATAATCTTCTAATGGCTACTCTTTCAAACTTGAAGCCTGTAATGTGAAGGTAACATCACGCCACCCTTAAAACCATACCACATAGGTGGCTACCTACTCTGCCTTGGCTTGGATCCAACACTATTTTTTTCCCAGTTTCCAATGATCCCATCAGGATACTAGAACCTTACTGTAATACACTCCTTATGGTTGGGTCATAAATGGGGTTATAAATGAGACTGACCCTTAACAATGTCTTTCTAGTAATTAAACCCCCTTGAATGGAATCCAAGATGAACACACATTGGGAGGTATATTAAGTTAAAATACAGAACCTAACAGTATAATCATGAAAGATTTAATTATATTAATTAAAGAGGCAGAGAAAAGAACGTTGGAACCAGAGTCAGGGAACCATAAAATGCAGAATAACTTTGGCCAGTTCTGGACCCCATTTTTTTCCCTTGAAACCAAAAAACTTGAACTAAAAATCTCTACAATTCCCTTTAAACAGGATGTTAACATCCTGTGAAATAATCAGCCTTGGGATCTTCACTTGGGAGACAACAGGCACTAGCCCACTCATTTCTCTCTACTTTGAGTGGAACCTTCCAATTAGGTATAAACTCTTCCATTTTAATATAATATTCAACTAGATTTTGGACATTAGTACAGCTCTAGATAGGAGTTTGTTGGTGGGATGTTCATGTAGGGCAGTCAAAAAAGCTCACCAAAACCCAGAAAAAATCTATCTCTAGCCTCTTTCCTTTATCCAGAGACCCTGTCATGCTATCCTTGAAGGAAATCCAATTGACCTGATACAATTTGATCTCTCCAATCTAATCTAATCTCATGGTTTTGTTGTCATTATTTCGTTTTCCTCTCTGATCCTCACCCTCATTTTTCCTTTAGTTAATTTTATTCCCTGCATCCGGGAAGAACAGACCTCTGTTCATTGTGGTTCACATCTCAGGATGTTGGGTACATCTTCTCTCCTCCTCAGGCACAGGGAAATGTTCTTAAGGGTATTCTGACATGACTGAAGATGGGTCTGGAAAGCCTGACAAAGAGATGACTTGCCTTTGTGTTAGAGAGAGGATAGGCAGACAAAAGTTACAGTGATAATTACTAATAAAAACTTCTTTCAGCCTTTCCCTTCTTTAGCCTGGAACCCAGGATCCTTTGGGTGGCAGGGCAGAGCTGGAGGATTCTGGGTTGCTAAGGAGGTGCTGTTTGCAACCTGCTCTCCTTGAATCTCCCCCCCCCCCCCATAAAGACCATACAAACATACACCCATTCCCTGATTAAAACCTGGAAGTACATCTCCTGGTCTCCTTTGTGTTTCATTTATTTCATTTGTATTTTCAATTCTTCCTGATTACGCATTTTAATTTTATTTAAAAATATTATATTATGTATATATATATATTGCATTTTGGACATGATTTCTGCTGTTTAAATATATTTTAAACAATAAATGATTAAACTTAAACTATTATAAACCTCAAACATTTATTAAGCACTTACTATGTGCTAGCCCATGCTAAGGGCAAGGGGAGATCTACTATTTAGATAAGACTAGAAAGTTGCATGACAATGCTATGTGAATTCTGTGTGTAGGGAGGAATCTGAGCCATTTTTAGTGTCTGAGAAGGCTTCAATCTTGAGGAGCTGCTTTTTGGTCGGGGTGTTAAAGGATCCTTAGGAATTCAGCAGGTGAAAAAGGGGAGAAAAAACATTCTAGGCACAGGAACAGAACCATAACTAGGAATTCTGACACCTATGGCAAATTCATTTGGGGTTGAGGTTAAGGACGGACCCCTCCTTTGTCTGGTGGAGGCAGAATGAAAGTAGTGAATACAGGGATTGTGAAAGGGTTGAGCAACTGGAACCGGGACACTAAGGAGTTTGAAGGAAGCAAGGGTTGGGCTAAAGCTAAACAAGGTGCTGGACTTACTAGGGATGGGCATAAAAACACCTGGAGGCCCATAGAGGAAAGCAGGATAGAGTGACAGCAACAAGGGTCTGGCTAGGATCCAGAGAACTTTAAAGGAAGAGAGGCAGGTGCTGAATGAAGGTAGCAGAGGAAGGGTCTGAAAGTGGCAATAAGAAGCAAAAAGCAGACTATTTATTTTGCTGATCCCAAGTGCCTGGGGATATGAGAGAAGGAGCATTCAGCCTGAGAGAGGATGCCAGGAGAGTGGATCTTCTCGGGAGATAGTAGCCTTCATGAAGCACCAGAAGATAGACTGAGTATGAGAAGAAAGGACTGGAAATATGTTGAGAATAGAGCAGGGTTCCCTAGGTCATAGTGCATAGGGAGTACAAAGGGAGATAGAAACTAGCAGGGGGTGCTAAAGACATGGATGAATTATCAGGGAAAAGTGGTTTCAAAAGGGGAAGTAAAGGCAAAGGTTCCAGGAGTTCAGTTTTGTACAGTAATTGTTCAGTCATGTCCAACTCTTGGTGACCCCATTTGGGGTTTTCTTAGAAAGATTCTAGAGGTGTTTGCCTATTCCTTTTCCATCTCCTTTTACAGATGAGGAAACTGAGGCAAATAGTCAAGTGACTTGTCTAGGGTCACATAGCTAGTAATTGTCTGAGGTCAAATTTGAACTCAGGAAGATGAGTCTTCCTGATTCCAGGCACAGTACTCTGTCCACTGCTCCACTTAGCAGCCCTAGAAAGAACAGCCCCACAGACCAGGTCCACTGCCAAGCCTCATTGCTTATCCCTGCTTCACTCTGGTCTTAGATTGTCCCTGGGATTTCTCCTTGCAACGCAGGTACTGAAAACAGAGAGCATGCCTTGGAAACAACCCTAGGAGATGATTATGAAAGATCCCAGGAGCCCGGAGCCCAGTAGCAGAGGCCGAGTGAGGGAGCAGGGCCAGTAGGTCGGCAGGTGTTAGCAGGGGTGAGGAAATGCCCTCTCCATGTCGCTTCCTAGATCACAGTCCATGCTAGTTTGGGTTCTGCCTCAGGAACAATGCAAGCAAAGTGACAAAGGGAAAACACAATGAATGTTCTTTGAACAAAGAAGATTTGAACTTGTCTGAAGCTTAGAGTATACAGAAGGAAATGATAAAGTTTGAAACAGAGAGAAAGAAAAGACTGGGGGCTCCAGGGTCCCCCTGAGACCTTAGCTTTCCTGTGCTTTTTCCTTCTCTTCATCTCCTCACTGAATGGTCAGGCCTGGTCGATCCCACTATAGGACCTTTTGACTTTAATTACAATTTGTGTTCATACTGTGACATAGACACAAGAGAGCTGCAATGATTGGAAGGACCCTTGGGAAATCCTTAAATCCAACAGCTCTCCTCAACTGACCCCTGCAGGCTCCCCAGGTGGTCTGTGGGCTGTTGCTCTGTCATCTGCAAGCATATAAAACGGACAGTGTCTGTACTTTGGTTTCTGGCATGGATGAGTAGTTTACTTATGATTATAGAATAAGAACCAGACATCACCTCATAGGTGTCTCACCGGAAGCTGTCCGTTCTTCATGCTACTTCAGGTGAGGTGTTCTATTTGATTTGTGGTGGCAGATTGGAGCCAATGAGATAGGTTCCAGGGAGTCCAACAACAAGAACAGCAACAACAACAAGAACAAGAACAACAACAACAACATCTATGTTTTACTAGCCTCAGTCTCCTCATCTGTAAAATAAAAGGTTGAACTAGATGCTATCTGAGGTTCTCTTGATCAGTGGTGTCAAATTCCAATAGAAAATGGGTCACTAAATGGCACCTAAGGACCCTGCAAGCCACATGTTGACTTAGAACGCCACAAATTAACATTAACTATATTCCATTATGGGCAGCTAGCTGGTACAGTGGATAGAGCACTGGGCTTGGAATCAGGAAGACTCGTCTTTCTGAGTTCAAATCTGACCTCAGACACTTACTAGCTGTGTGACCCTGGGCAAGTCACTTAACCCTGTTTGTCTTAGTTCCTCATCTGTAAAATGAGCTGGAGAAGGAAATAGTAAACCACTCCAGTATCTTTGCCAAGAAAACCCCAAGTGGGGTCACAAAGGTTCGAATGTGGCTGAAACAACTGAACAACAACATATTCCACTGGATTGTTATTCATTTTGTCAAGTGTCCTAATTGAAACATTTTAATCTGATTCTGTGGGCCCACAGGCTGTGAGTCTGACACTTCTGGCCTAAAGCATTGACAATCCATGGTTCTGTAAACAAAAAAAAAAATAAGAAAACATTAATCTATTTCTAGCCTCCTGCCTTCCTTGAGAAGGGGAAGTCACACTGTATAATGAAAATGTCTTTGGACAGTGAATCAGAAGACCTGAATTCATTTACTCTGATATTAACTGTGGTGTTTAATGACACACAATCTCCTTTGTCTCTCCATCGGCTTTTGTTTGAACCCACACTCTGGCAGTGAGTGAAACAGAGCTGAGACTCATGTATTACTTCTTCACTTTGGCTTTCTAAGGCTTTGTCTCCTCATCTGTGAAATGGGGACAATAATGCCATGCTTGCATTACCTACCTATTGGGACTCTTGTGAAGAGTATGCTTTTTATACCTTAATGAGTTATTGAAAAGTGTGCTTCTTCTATTAAGTCACCCAGGATAGACTAGTGGTTTTCTACATTCTTCCTCAAGTTCTCCAAGGGCAGAAACTTCTACAGACTGCTAGTAGGTTTCTTTCTAATGTATTTTCACAGAACAAAGTATTGAATGCCCACCCCTCATTATTTTTTAAGGTTCAATTCTAATTCTTCTCTTTTCTTGGGGAAGAGGTATCTGTGGACAGGAGAAGGGTCTCGGTATTTATTATTATTATTTACAGTATATTGATTTCCTTGGTGGAAACAGAATTGAGGATATTTATTACTTTGTCACTTAATCTCCCTGAACCTCAGCGTCCTTTTCTGAAATTGGGCACAATATTTGAACTACATACCTTGCAGACTTGTCGTGAGGAAATCATTTTCCAAACCTTAAAATATCAAAGTAAGCTGTACTTCAAGTACAGCTTAAGTACTTGAAAAGAGTTAAGCTGTAGTTCTGGAGGGAGGCTAGGGCTGGCAAAAGAGATTTGAGAATCATCTGCATAGAGATGGATAAATGGACCTATGGGAGATGATGAGATCACCAAGTGAGACAGTATAGGACAGAAAATGGAGAGATCTCATAATCGAGCTTTGGGGAATAGGAATAATAGTAATGACAGCAAATATTTACATAATGCTTACTGTGTGCCAGGCATATAATGATCTCCATAACAATACTTAGAGGGCACAGGTGCTATAATTATCCCTGTTTTACAGATAAGAAAACTGAAGCAAGGGTTGTTACTTTTCCAAAGTCACATAACTAATAATTATCTGAGGCAGGATTTGAACTCACATCTTCCAGATTCCAGGTGTAGCCCTTTATTCACTGCATTGCATAGCTGTCCCTTGATGCCCAGAGTTAGTGGGACTAACATGGATGAAGTACCAGCAAAAGTTACCAATAGGAGGGTCCTAAGGAAAAAAAGTAACTTTTTTTTTTCATACAAATTAACTAGGGGAGGAGATTGGGACAGAGGCTATGATTTTCCAGGTTGTTGTAAGGACCGGAGCCCTTCCTCAGCCAAAAAATTCCTAGGTAGACTGCTATAAGTGGGAAAAGTAGAAAACACATAAGGTTTGTCTCCAGTGTCCTCTTTCCTCCTCTTTCTCCTCCAAGCACCTCTTAACTCTTCCCAGATCCCTCTTCTGTGACACATTACTCAGTCTCGCTCTCCCTGGAAAGCATTGGATGGTTCTAAATTACTTTCTCCTTTGCCCAGTGAGACTCCCCTTCTTCCATGCCCTGATCTCAGGTAAGTCACCTTAGGGAGTTTCCATGACTAGTGACTTCATACAAAATTCTCAGTGGTGTCCTTCCTTGAGGTGTTCAAATTTTAAGAGTTGTTCCCTGCCAGAGTCATAACTATTATTCTTCCTACCTGGGACAAATTTTGCAAAGCAGAACTGAGACAATCATCATGAAAATTCTCTTAAAATCAATAAAAAAGACAAATTCAATTGGGGGTGGTATGTGAGTAAAACAGAGACCAGAAACCTTTCCTGTTGTCTGGGTGAAGGTCCTGAGAAGCAACCAGTTTGATCCTATGGCAGTGATGATGGGGAAAGGGAGAAAGGTGAACTATTTACCTGAGGGAGGACAAAGCTATAGTCACCTCAAGATTCTGATTTTAACTTATTCTTATGAATTAGATGCTAAGCTCAATTGAAAAAGTATGTTGACGGCACCTTCTAGATTTTTATGTACTTGGTCAAAGTCCTAGTCACTCCACTCTAGTTATGGTTCTGAATCCTGGGGAGGGCTGTGTTTAACCTTGTTATGACAATAAAACTCATTTTCTTACATTTTAGAATATGTCAGTAAAAAGTTTATTCCTTATACAGTTACAAACCTAGGCAGGGAGAAGCAACAGTTGACAAATAGTGACACACAGTGTTTATGAGGCAAGTAGATTTCTGATTGTGAGCCATTTCCTAAATGTCTCTGCAGCATACAAAAAATAGGCAGATGAGGTTCAGAACCAGGTAGTCATTGATCTTGGGGGCATTTCACTATGTTTCAAGGGAGGAGATACAAAGGCTTTCGGAGCTGCTGGTTGGCCTTCAGGATCACAAGTTGACTCTCTTGCGTTCAAGTTAGACCCAGTCTATCTTTCCAGTCTCATTATACATTATTTCCCTTCCCTTACTCTGAGCCAGTCAAAATGACTTCTCTGTCCTCCATCTTTTTTTTTTAAGTCTTTTATCTCTAGTTTCTTTTCTTTTCTTTTGCTTTTTGGAGGGGGCAATTGGGGTTAAGTGACTTGCCCAATGTCACATGGCTAGTTTTTACGTTAAGTGTCTGAAGCCAGATTTTAACTCAGATCCTCCTGACTCCAGGGCCAGTGCTCTATTCACTGTGCCACCTATCTCTGTTCTCCATCTACAACACTTCATCTCCTATCTCTGTGTCTTTGCCTTGGTCACCCTATGCTTGGCATGAACTTTTCCTAACCACCATCTAAAAGAATAATTTTCTTTCTTTAAGATATAGCTCAAGTACCACCTTCTGAGTGGAACTCTTTCTAATGCCCTAATCTTCAAGTATCCTCCCCCATGAAACTGTCATATTTAAATACCTTGTTTTTATTTTTATTAATTCTTTCTATTTATTCTCTACATACTTTATAAGTATTTGATATATTCCCCATTATAATATTAGCTCCTTGAGAGCAGGGAATTCATTGTTTCATTCTTCGTATTTATATTCTGAACTCCTAGCAGGGTGCCTGGTATACAACAGGTACTTACTAAATGCTCAGTGATTAATAGATTGAATGTTTGGTTGATTGACCTTGTACAACCAAAGGGTAAGGGAAGGCAAAACACTTACATGAGACTGTCTGATCCAGGGAGAGGACTGATGAACTGAGTGAAAATTAAGGTGTAATTTTCTCACTTTATTTTTGTTTTGTTTTGTTCTATGATATGGCTAATATGGAAATGAGTTTTGCGTGATTGAACATGTATAATTGATATTGTATTGTTTACCTTCTTAGAGGATGGTGGAGGGGTGGGTGGAAGGGAAGGAGTCTGGAACTTAAAATTTAAAAAAGAAAAAAATGTTTAAAATAAACAAATAACGAATTAAAAAAGTAATATTAAGACTAAATGGAGACTTGTTCTAGAATGGCATCACAATGATCCTTTCTATATTGTGGATGTTAAGGACACAGTGCCCTTGACATGAGGAAAGCCTGGGAAAATGTTTTGACCCTCCCTTTGTACCAGAGAGGAAGTCTGAATTTTTTCCTTTTAATGGGGTGTTTACAGTACCCTATCGTAAAATTTGGGTTAAGTATTTGGTCATAGGCTCTGTGTTGTTGCCTAGCCTGTGTGCATCACCTCAAAACTCCCCCCAAATTCCCATTTAATTTCTTTTGCCGAATCATTATATATGGAAACCATGATGGGGAAAGTTGCTATGTGGAAGAGATAGCTGTACTTACATCAAGAATGGGAAAATACAATGACCCTTTTTCTTTGCTACCCTAACCTAAAGGAAAGAATCTTTCATGTTAGAATTTTAGGTGTCATAACTAGTGACTAAGCAGAAATGGGGAAACCTTTCAAATCACATCACATAAATGTCATTTAATCTCTAACTCTGAGTAAGATCAGAGATTTTTCCTTTTCTTTGTAGTTCTGTCTTCTAAATATAACTCTTTCCAATGGATCAGGGTCCTTAAGTCACTTTAGGGCAACAGTGCAGTGCTAAATCAGAGGAAAGACCTCTCCCTACTCTGCTATGATGGTATCATTTCCCCCTACATTGGAGGTCTGCCTCATTCAATCCCTGCACACCCCATTACAGTCTGGGAAATCTGGCAAGAGCCTGGCCGTAGGTGGCACAGCTGGACGTTGTTGGTTCGCGCCATATTTCTGGGCTGTATGAATTTCCTGCCAGTACAAATAACCAAGACTTTGGAAACTCCTCTGCAGCCCAGAGACCATTCATTCTAATTGATTACCATCCAGATTCTCCCACTCTCTCTCTCCCTTTGGGCTTTTACATCCCACTTTCTCCCCCTCCTTTGGTTTTACATTGAAGAATTCTTTCCATTCTCTCCTCCTCAAGTGTCTTTCAGTCCTAGAAAAAGGAACATGTCAGCAGCTTACAGCCGCAGCAATGCCAGAGTGTCTATTCACTGCTGGAGTTCAGAGAAGGAAGAACAATGGGGCTTAGAGAGCAGTATAGGGACATGGAAGGGAGAAAGGACAATTGCAATAGAAGAAAGTGGTGGTGACACAAAGGATGGAAGGGAAGAGAAAGAAGATAATGGGAGTGGGATTAATGAGCCAAGGAGACAAAGAAGGCAAGGAGGAGAAGAGAAAAAGACAAGGAATCAATGAAGAAATGAGAAAAGAGAATAAGAATGGAGCAATGAAGAAAGGAAAGAAGATGATGAAAGGAGTGATAAGGGGAGGGAAGAGGAAGGGAATGAGGTTAAGGAAGAAGAGAGGGAAGAGGGGGAAAAAGTCAGGAGTGAGAAGAGAGAAGGAGAGGAAAGAAGAACTGGAGGAAAGAAGGAAGATTGAAGGAGAAATAAAGGGAAGGGAGCAGAAGAGAAGCAAGGAGAGTGGGAGAAAGAGAAGAAGGGAAGGGAGAAACATCCAGGAATTCTAAAACTTTTTTTTCCATGATCAACTATACCTTACTCTTTTGTCTCCCCTACTCTTCCTCCCAAAGCCCAGTGACTAGGCAGTGACTAGTTAGAGAGGCAAGGCAAGGTAAGAGAGCAGAGGACAGATATTGGTCAGCTTTCTGAGTTCTTCAAAAGACTGGGGATTCTGCCAAGTTGGAAATCTCCATGAAGATTTTCCCCACAGTAACTTACATTCTTCGGTATGAAAAATAAGGCTCACAGCTTTAATATAAAGTTCCATTTTCTCACAATGCAAACGACTAGAATGGTCAAAAAATTTAGATTTTGTTTGTGGTACTAAATAATAGTGATTAAGATCCATAATGATGTGAGGAAGACATGATGATAGCTTGATGTTAACTATTGAGCCTCAAGGGAGGCAATATGGCATTACAGAAGTGTACTGGACTGGGAGTCAGGAGACCCGTGTCCTGATCATGGCCCTAGAATTTACTACCTGTGTGACCCTGACAAGTAGATAATTCCTTCTAGGTCTCAATTTTCTCCTCTCCAAAAGGAGGGAATTTGACTAGACTTATAATTCTCAAAGTGGAGAGCCCATGTGGTCAAAACTCTTTTCATAGTAATATTAAGATGTTTTCATCTCTAATATTGTAAATATTGATAGATATCTAGGGATGTGCTAGAACTAGTTCAAACAAGAACTGACTTAAAATTTCAGTATGAACCTCTTGAAAATCAGCAAATGCTACGAATCAAGTCTTAATGTATTGTGTTGTTGATTGTCTAGACTTAAGAAAGTGATAGAGAAATGTTAATAATACAGGCTAAACTTACAACTGTGTCCTGCATATATATGTATATGTATATGTATATGTATATGTATATGTATATGTATATGTATATGTATATGTATATGTATGTCTATGTCTATGTCTATGTGTATATATGTATGTGTATGTATATATATGTGTGTATATGTCTGTGTATGTGTGTATGTGTATGTATGTATGTGTGTGTGTATGTATGTATGTAGGTAGGTAGGTATATTTCCAGAGAGCCAGTTGTTACACATTTACAAGTAAACCCCTAGATAGAACTCACATGAACAATAGCCCTTTAGGAGATCCTTGCTAATTTTTAAGTGTATAAAGGTGTCCTGAGATAAAAAAAAATTTCATAATTGCTGGACTTGCCAGTCTCTTATGTCCCTTCCCACTCTCAGCTTCTATGATTGGAAGAATTTATCAAGTTTCTGGTGTGCTGTGGATAGAAGGAAGAATAATATGAAAAAAGACAAAACCAAACAACAAAAACAACCTGTCTATTTGATCTCAATGGGGGAGTTCTTGAATCACTGAAAAATAATTAAATCATGGTCAGTGGAGATCTGCTATTAAGAGTATTTTATGGTTACTTATTTTATTGTAAACACCTTGAAATCACTGCTCCTGGATTACCACCTTGTTATGGTGGAGGGCTCAATGAAACTACGAGCCCTGCTGTGCAGGGTTACCCAAGACACAAAGGTCACAATGGAGAGTTCTGACAAAAACATGATCCACTAGAGAAAGAAGTGACAAAACACCCAGTATCTTTGACAAGAAAACCCCATGGACAGTATCAAAATCTTAGAAGGTATGGTGTTGGAAGATGAACCCCTCAGGTTGGAAATTGTTCAATATGTTCAACAAACATGAGCTTGGATAGACTTCAGAAAGTTGTGAAGGACAGAAAGCCTTAGTGTCCTTTGGATCATGGGGTCATGAAGAGTCAGACACAACTGGATGACCACAACAGCAACCTTGAGGTCAAGAATTATTCCTTAATTAAATATGCAGAATGAATATGACCTGTGGGAGAATTTGTTTTGCTTATCTTATTCTTGTCACATGCATACTATGCATACTTGTCACAAGGTCTTTCGGGGCGGAGTACAAGGGGAAAGGGCACATGAGAGGGAAAGAAAAATAAAGATTTGTTAGTTGAAAAGATAATTTTAAAAAATTATGGCTTATACAATTTTCCCTTCTTGTCCTGTAATCATAGCATCTGCACATAGTACATATGCAATACTTTTTTTTTCTTTCTGAACTGAATGAATTGAATTCTAATTCTCTGAAAATAAATGATCTTGGAATGGGTACCTGGTAATTCTGAGTATATTCTACAAATTAGCATTCCTTCTTTACCAGCCATTTTGGGTAAGTGGGAGTTGAGTATATTTGCATATATTTTGCACAAATGCTTGACTAGATAGTACCATCCTTTTGCAAACAATTTTCTAGCTACAGTTCAATATCCAAAGGGCATATTAGAGTATTAAAGAGTTGCCTGGGTCTTTGACATATTAGATGACTTAGCCAGGATCACAGAGATAGTAAATGGAAGAAATAAAACTTTAACCTGGATCTTTCTGACTCTGAGGTCAGCACTCTGTCCCAAGCTGCCTTTCTCTTGGTATATCTATAATAAATCTCTGATGAATGAAATTCTACTGACATAAAACATTTCTGGAACATATCAAATGCATAAAGTAAAAATAATCTTGTACACCAATAACCTCACTGTAATTTTATTAGTTGCAAGAAACTTTGTCCTTTCCATGACAGGAGCAGATCAATGAGACTGGAAAGTTCTTTGTATCACTCAATCGAGCTAAAATTTACCATTTAAACCATAAGAAATCATGATGTATGGGGCTGGTAAGTGGCGCGGTGAATAGAGCACTGGCCCTGGAGTCAGGAGGACCTGAGTTCAAATCTGTTCTCAGACACTTGACACTTACTAGCTGTGTGACCTTGGGCAAGTCACTTAACCCCAACTGCCTTGCCTTCCCCCCTCTAAAACAAAACAAAAAGAAACCATGATGTGTAAAAAAGACTTTCCTAGCTAGGGAGCAGAAGGAATCATAGAACATAGATGGGAGGTAAATCTAGAATGCACAATGACTCTGAGGCAGAATTAGGATTAGAACTCAGAACTCTTGACCCTTCTACCTTTTCCAGTCTGAACTGGTCAAAAATACTGTCATTTGTATAGACCTAATGGCTTGTAGAAGCCAGTCTTTTCTCCAGGCTCTTTTTCCAGCTGACTGTGCTGGTGTGTTCCATCAGGTCTCTTGGCGACTGTGGCTTCCTCCTCAGTTGTTGAATTGGAGCAGGTCATCTCTGAAGACCCCAGGACTCTGGCATTCCAACCACCTGGCTTCTCTCAACAGACACCAAGTGTATCAGCACCATATGCAGCTTTGAGATTCATCTGTTGAGCCTGGAGGGACACGGGCAAGTAACTTGAGAGTAAAAGGATCAACAAAGTAATCATTAAGGTAATTGTTTTCCAGTGCAAATTATTTCATCAAATGTATAATAATAATAATAATAATAGTAATAGTAATAGTAATAGTAGCATCTGGCATTTACATAGCACTTTAGGGTTTGCAAAATTAGGATTTGCAAACATACTCTTATTTTATCCTCACAATAACCCTGGAAGGTAGGTGCTGTTATTATCCCCACTTTATAAATGAGGAAACTGAGGCAAACAGAGTTTAAGTGACTTTTTGAGAGTCACCGAGGTCTGAGGTGGGATTTGGTCCAAGCCCAGAACTCTACCCATTGATTAAATGCTAACCATGTGTTAGGCATTAGGTGAAAAATGACATCATCCCTGCTGTGAAGGATGGGAAGTTATATGTACACAAATAATTGATACAGAGAGAGAGAGAGAGAGAGAGAGACAGACAGACATACAGACAGACAGAGACAGAGAGACAGAGACAGAGAGAGAGAGAGAGACAAAGATCACCTTCAGCTCTAGGAATCAGGGAAGAATTCATGGAGGAGGTGGTACCTGAGTTGGACTTTGAAAGAAGAGAAAGATTTAACTAGGCAGAGCATGCTTCAGGTCTAAACAAATGTGTAAAAGGCAAGAGGAGGCAGGATGTTATGGGGTGGCAGCTATTTTCAGGTTTGGTTGAAATAGTTTGGTTGGTAAGGGAAATTATGTGAAATAAGGCTGAAAAGTTAGATCAGACCAACATTCCAAAGAACTTTAAAGACTTATCTAAGGAGTTTATATTTTATTCAATGGATAATAAAGAGTTACAGAAAATTTTAAAGCAATTATTTGGTCATATGTGAGCATTAGAAAGGTGATTTTGGTAGCTGTGCTAGAACAGATTAGAGCAAGGAGAGACCAGAGGCAGGAAAACCAGAGAGGAGGTTACTAAAATAGTTTAGTGAAAGATGATAAAGACTCAAACTAGAGTGGTGGCCATGTGAATAGAGATAGGGGATGCATACAAGAGATAGTGTAGAAATGGAATTGACAAGGTTTGGCAACTAATTGGATGTAGAGGGCAAGAAAAAGAGTCAAACATTACTTAGTATTTTGAACCTGAATGACTAGGAGTATGGTGGGTCCATCAATAGAAACAGAGAGACTAGGAGGAAAGGCAGGCTTATGGGAAAAGAGTTATAGTTCAGTTTTGGACCTGCTGAGTTTGAGGAGGCAATGGGAAATTGAGAATGTGATTAGTAGCTGTGGTTGAAATATGAGACTGGAATTTAAGAAGTTGTATTGGAGTTGGATACATAGGAATACAACTCATGGAGTTGAATTTGGATGCACAGATTTAGGAATGAACTAAAAATAAGAGGTCCCTGAAGCCATGGGACTGGATGATATTATCAATGGTATAGAGTAGAAAGAGAAGAGTTTCATGGACAGGGCCTTAGGAACACCTGCACTTAGGGATGAACAAGAGGAAGAACCAGTGAAGAAAACCAAGAAAGAGTAGTCAGATAGGTAGGAGAAGTTCTAGAGAACGGTGTCATAATGAGGGAGAAGGAAATATATGGAAGCAAAAAATAGATCTGCCAGAAGGAGGAGGTCCACAGTGTCAAAAACTTCAGAAAGGTTAAGGAGAATGAGAACTAGGAGAAGGTATCAGACTTGGCAATTTAGGGATCACTAATAACCTTGAAAAGTAAAATTTCAATAAGTCAATGGAATCAGAGGAGAGATGTCAGTGGGCAGATGGTTGTAGGCAATTTATACTCCTTTTTCTGGATCTTAAGCTATGAAAGGGAGGAGAGATCTAGAATGATAGTTGAGAAATTCC
Organism: Pseudocheirus occidentalis; assembly: GCA_028646575.1. Lineage (NCBI taxonomy): Eukaryota > Metazoa > Chordata > Mammalia > Diprotodontia > Pseudocheiridae > Pseudocheirus > Pseudocheirus occidentalis. The sequence goes on along the minus strand of CM053596.1, from coordinate 134,765,071 downwards.
AGGATCAAGTAAAGGTTTTTTGTTTTGGGATAGAGGAGACCCAAGTTGTATTAAAAAGCCAGGCTTGTAAAGAGGCAGAAAAGTCAGTCAACTACAAAACATAATTTGGGATGCATAGCTACAGCCTCCCTGCCCACAAGTATTCTCCTCTCCCCATTTAGGTTTCATAGTGGTTGAAATTCCATAATTGGAGATTCATGCCTTTGGGATACAGAATGTCACTTCTATATCCTATTTTTAAAAGGCCATATCCATTGAGTTGTATTTTAGTGTGAATCAGCTAAGCTCCAGAGTAGAGCAGCATGAAGATGATGAGGAAGAAGGAGGAGAAGAAGAAGAAGGAGAAGGAAAAGGAGAAGGAGAGGGAGGAGAAGAAGGAGAAAGAAAAGGAAGGGGAGGGGGAGGAGGAGAAAAAGAAGGAGAATAAGAAAGAAGGAAAATTAATAATAATAATAATAATAATAAGAAGAAGAAGAAGAAGAAGAAGAAGAAGAAGAAAGAAGGAGGAGAAAAAAGGAGAAGATGATGATGATGAAAAGGCACAGAAGACAAACCACTTTGCAATTTCATCCCCTTTCACAATTTTGCCAAGTTTGGGCCACCAGCATTGTGTGCCAGCCTACAGTGCCATAAGTCCATAATGGGTAAAACCTAATTCATATTCTGCAAACACTGCATTAGAAAAAAAAATCCCACTCCTCTTGTTTCTCACTAGGTTAGATCAATAGGATTCCTAATGTTCCTCCTCATAGTCCTTGGCACACTTTCTTCATCCAGTGGGACATTAAAGGTTTCATGCCTATGGGCTGGGGCATTGTGCCAACCACAGCTGATTTCTGGTAGGGAAAGTGAAGGTGACCCATACCCATAACTTCAGGTAATAGCCTATAATTAATTCAAAACAGAGTCATACTGCAGCATGGGGCAAGTCATAAAATCTCTGAAGGTCAACAAAAATCCTGGATACTTTTCCACTGCTAGTTGAAATTACTCCTTAATTTTGTCATTATGATAAAATAAAACTCCTTTAATTAAATTCCATTGGGGTGCTAGCTCTTCAGTGTGGCACTCGGCGATTAAAAAATATTCATAGCTTATATTTTTGTAGTGCCTTAAAGATCTCAAAGCATTTTTATGTAAATTATCTCATTTGATCTTTAAAAGTCAGGGTGATAGATACTATTATTATCATGCCTATTTTGCAGATGAAAAAGTGAGACTCAGAATGTTTAACTAGTAAGTATCAAAGGTGGGATTTGAACCCAGCTTTTGCAGACGTCAACTACAGTAGTCCATCAAGCTCTGCTGCCTCAGGGTCCTGTGTCATCTAATACTGCCTCTCAACCCCATCTTTAATTTTATTTTCTTCTATTGCCTATTATGTAGCCACTGCTCCAGCCAGGCTGGTCTCTTCATTGTCTCAACTCCTTTCAGTCCCATACTCAACATTTTTCTCATTCCCTATCAATACCTTGCTCATGACTGTTCCCTCAGTCTGATATATTCTCTGTGCTCTTTTCTGCTCATCAAAATCCTTCCCATTCCAATAAATTCCCATTCCCATAAAGACCCAGCTCAAAGACCATATTTTACATGATACATTATTTTTACTTCACACTGATCAACTTCTTTCTTTTTCCCAGAGATTGCATCAACAGCCTGTAGCCAAATACAGCTTTTATTTACACTCATTTTTATTTTGTTCCCTAATTGTTATTTGCAGAAGCAGAGAATACAACATTAGACCTGGGGTCAGGAAGACCTGGATTAAAATCTGCCCTCAGATACTGACTAACTGTGAGACCCTGGGCAAGTTATTCAACTTTTCATGGCCTGTTTCATCATGTACAAAATGGAGATAGTATTAGCACCTACTTCACACGGTTATTGTACAGATAAAATGAGATAATGTTTGCAAAGTACTCTGTAAACTCTAAAGTACTACATGAATGTTAGTTATGATGATGATGATGATGATGATGATGATGATGATGATGATGTAGATCAGGACTTTCACCATGAGCATTGACTTCTCCTCTGCATGTCTCATTATTTCTTGACATTATCTTCCATTCTTTCTTCTTTTACTCTATTCTCTGATAGTGAGCTGGATCTCCCCTGAAGGCCAAATGCTCTATATTAGTGGTTCTCAACCTTCCTAATGCCAGACCCTTTAATAGTCATATGTGGGCATGTCTGCATGTGGGTGGACCCACCTGGAGATGGATAGAGGAGCAATGTCTTGGTTCCTAAAACCATTTGAAATATGTGTTTTTGAATGGTCTTAGGTGACCCCTGTGACCCCGTGAAAGGGTCATTTGACCCCAAAGGGGTTGTGACCCACAGGTTGAGAACTGCTGCTCTATATGGATTATTGATTCTCTCTCCTCCCATCTTCTCTAGCAGATTACTCCTATAACCATGCCCTTATTTTCTCATTTTTAATCTCTCCCTGACCATTGGTTCTTTTCTTGCCATCTACAAATATATCCAAGATTCCCTTAGCCTTACTAAAACTTCATTAGACCTTCTAGCTATTATCCAATATTCCTCTTCCCTTCCTCTGCCAAATTCCTAGAAATAGCCATCTACATTTGTTGGGCACACTTTCTCTTTGCTGACTTATTTCTCAATATTTTGCAATCTGGTTTCTAACCTCAATGTTCAACTCTAAATTCCTTCCTCCAAGTTACCAGTGATATCTTAACTGCTAAATCTCATCGCCATCTTCATCAGTTGACTCTGCTGCATTTGACAATGTTAACCAACCTCTCCTCTTGGAGACTCTCTTCTGAGTGTTCATGACACATTCCTTCTTGGTTCTCCTTCTACCTATCCCCTTTCTCTTTCTTTTGAAAGGTTTTTTTAATTCTGAATTTTGACAAGCATCAAAAAGTGGGCAATTACATGTACAAAGGGAATGTAAAAAGAGTTTTGAGCGTGAAACCACAAATCTCTGTTTCATACAACTTGCCTTTACTTTTTAGTATATAATAAACTCAACATGTAACTTTCAAAGATATTTATCTGTATTTCATTCTGGGCTTCCTTTTGTTTTGCATTTTTAATGCTCTAATAACCCTCTTTTTCTTCTTTTCTATTTTTTTGGGGAGGGAGGAGAGCAGTCCTATTGAATAGACTCCTCCCTTTTGTTCCTCTGGTACCTCCCCCTACCCCAAAACAATGGGGAAAAAAACCTTCGTAACATATTTACATAGTCATAAAAAACAAACATTCACATTTATTGTATCCACTATATATATATATGTATATATATGTATATACTATGTGTATGTATGTATGTATATATATATATATATATATATATATATATATCATTATATAACTACCACCCTTTGTCGAGATGTGGGTAGCATGCCTCATCATCACTCATCTGAACTAGTGCTGGGTCATTGCATTGGTTAGAATTCTTAAGCTTTTAGAGTTGTTTTTCTTTATATAGTTGTTGTTATTACCACAGAATTTGCTCTCTGGGGTCCACTTATTTCACTCAATATCAGTTTAAGAATATCTTCTCAAGTTTCTCTGAAATTGCATTTTTATTATTTCTATTACATTCATAATAATTTATTCACGCTGTCCCCAATTAATAAGTAGCTTTTTGCTTTCCAATTCTTTGTTAGAATAAAAAGTCTGCTATAAATGTTTTGTATAGTCCAATCCTTTTCCTCTTTCTAAAGTCATACACTGACTTTTTGCATATAGTTCTAAATTTTTTTCCCCAGAATGTCTAGACCCATTCATAGCACCTCTGATAGTATATTAATGTGCTTGTTTTCTCTGTATCCCTCCAACAATTGTCACTTTCCATTTTTTTTGTCGTCTTTGCAAATCTTATGGGAAGGAGGTTGTAATGTCATGCACCAGCAGATTCCCAAAACAATGCTACTGTGAACAGCTTTTAAGATCCAGATTACATAGTAATAGTCAACACTGTTTATTTCATTACAAATCAAGGCAAACATTCACAATATAATATTCACAACATTACATCTTATCACAGAAAATCACAATATGGTGTTCATAACAGCTTAACATTAGAATGGTCCCACAGTTTCACTACACTGCCACAATATTTAGAACAAGGAACAAAAGAATAATCATCTGGTTTCCCTAAGGGGGAAACGCTCCTTACTTAATCATTCAGTCAATTCACAATACAATAATCAAACTTCCACTCACGGGGCAACCATTAACTTAATCAGTTCCTAATCTAGATTCCCAGTTACTAACTATCATTAATCACTAGTACAGTCATTAGAAAACCACACAAACCCTCCACTCCTTGGTGTCCAGCAAACCTCAGCTTCATCCAAGGGGAGGCCTTTTCTTCATCTTGACTCTGGGTGGTCTCTCTGATTCCCTGGATCCCCTTCCATGGTTGCAGGTCCCTCATGAATCCACCAAACAGTCACCTGGATTCAGAAACAGACAGCTCCCAGGTCTTCGTCCAGTCCTCAGAGGTAGACAGCTTCCAAGTCCTTGTCCAGTCCTCAGGGCAGTCCCTGACACACTGAAGTTCACAGGGTCCAACACATCTCAAACCCTTCACCACTTCTCTTGCCTGGAACTTAAGGATCAGCCAGGCCATGAACAAAGTCTTATCCTGGGCATGCCTCTTCAGTCCTCCAGCGTTTCAGCTGGCCCTAGAACCCAAAAGGAATATTGGCCTTCCAGGTAGCCTTCACCAGATTCCAGTCTCAGGAAAACTTCATCTCAGTTCTCAGTCAACTTCCAGATGCTGGGAGAGAATCTCTCTCTCTCATGAAAACTCCAACTCACTTCTTCAGTCCAGCAGCCCAGCTCCCAGATGCTGAGACAATCCTGCTTCCTCCAACAGGAAAATTCCAATTCTGTCTCTCTGTCTCTGGAATTCTTGCTTATATACACACACTAGTCTCCTGTCTCATCCAATACCCTTCTTCCACATCAACAGGGGAGTTCATGCCTTCTCAACAGTGGACAGGACTCACACCTTATATACTTAGCCCTAAGTTACTAAGTGCTAAGTATCTGCTAAACTGCTGTTACAGAGGTGGAATCTTAGAGTTGTTTAGAATTTTTTAAAAAAGATTTTCAGCATTATTTTCACATGGTCATTGATGACTTAGATTTTTTGTTTGAGAATTTTCTGTTCATGTCCTTTGACAATTTATCCAATGGATAGATTATCCATTGGCTTGAATGCTCCTCAGTTCTTTTTTTGGAACACCATTCATATCACAGTCCCTGAATGTAGATGTGTCTTAGGTGTGCTACTCTTCTCTCTAACTTCTCATCTGATTATCTTTCATCTCCCATTAGTTCAATCATCTCTATGCAGCTGACTATGAGATCTAGAAATTCATCCTTGGTCTTTCTCCTTTACTGAATCCCTGACTCCCAATTGACTATTAGATATTTTAAACTTGTCTAAGTGGTATCTCAAACTGAACATGTTCAGAACAATTCATTCTCATCTCCCATCCCCACCTCAACCCACCCCTCTTCTAAACTTTCCATTTTCTGTTAAAGGCGCCATCGTCTTTCAATTACCTAAGGTCCCAACCTGAATGCCATCTTCAGCTCACTATCCCTAAACCCCTATATCCAATCAGTAGCCAAGTCTTTTCTATTCAGCTTCTATAATACCCCTAGCTACTGTCCTCCTCTCTTTTCCCACATGGCTGCCATCCTAAAACAAGCTCTCATCACCCCTGTCCTGGTCTACTAGAACACCTCCTGCCCCTGCAATCTGTCTCTCTGCCTTGACTCTTGCCCCACTCCAACCCATCTGCCAACAGTTACCAGGTGATTTTCCTGAAATCCGTGCCTGACTACATCACTGATAAAGCTACATTAATCTTATGTTAAATTGAGGAGGAAATATAAAACTCTGCTTGATATTTAAAGCCCTTCACAATCTAGCCCCAACTTCCCTTTCTAGCCTTATTCCACATGACTCTTCTTCATGCAAACTAAGGTGCAGTTAAGCAGGTCCTCTCATTATTCATATATTGCACTCCACCTCCACCTTTGCATCTCCTCCCTTTTCACCTCTGGTGCTCAGGACATGTAGTTTGCTTCAAGACTTAGCTCAAACGTCATCTTCTATATAGAGCCTTTTCTAAACCTGTTAGCTGCTGATGCCTCTCTCCCCTCTCCCTGATTCCACACACTAGTGTTGTTTAGATTTTGTATATAGTTATGTATGTACAGGTTGACTGCCCTGATAGAATATAAACATAATGAGGGCAGGTACTTTTTCACTTCACTTGTTTTTGTATCTCTAGTGCATGGCACATAGGGGCACTTAATAAATGCTTATTGATCTCTATAATAAATGCTTACTGATGAGTTCCTATCTTCCCTACCCTCAGAGACCTGAAAATGAAAGCTGCTGTTACTCTCATTAAAACATCAACCCAAATAGAAAGGGAGAGACCAAGCATTTATTAAATACCTCCTATATTCCAGGCCAGGGGTGGGGTACCTGTGGCCTCAAGGCCATATGTGGCCCTCTAGGTCCTCAAGTGAAGCCTTTTGACTGAATGGAGGCCACAGATTCCCCATGCCTGTTCCTGGCACTGTGAAAAGTGTTTTACAAATACCACATTTGATCCTCACAACGACCTGTCATGGTAGGTGCTATCGTTACTCCCTTTTTATAGTTGAGAGAACTGGGTCAAATAAAGGTTATATGACTTGTTCCAAGGTCACACAGCTAGTAAGAGTATGAGGCTGGATTCACACTCAGAACCTCCTGATTCCAGTCCTAGCATTCTATCTTTTGGTGCCACCTTGTTGCCTCATAACTTAAGTAACATCTGTAGTGTTATTCTTAGAGACACGGTAGGCATGCACTAAAAAGTCACATGTTGACTCCATTAAACCTTCTTATTTATTCATCCATGTCCCCAGCATGTTCAGTGGGGAATGATGAAAATCTACTTGCTGTGTTCCATTTGAGGATGACGTGGATTCGCTTTAGTTATCTTGATTCTTGCCAGAACGTTGCCATTCTTGGAGGTTAGAGGACCTGGGCTCAAATCCTACCTCAGATACTTCCTAGCCATGTGATTGTGGGCAAGTCATTTTGCCTTTCTTAGCATCAATTCCTCATCTTTAAAGTGAAAGGGGTGGACTAGATAGAGGACTTCTAAAGTCCCTTCCATCTTCAAATCTATGAAACCTGATTCAAATTCATCAAGGAACAGAGGAATATGCCTTCCATAATACCCTGGCTTGTGGAAAGTGGTTAGACTGCTCTTCATGCTCTTCTAATCTCCATCCAGAGACAAGAGGTCTATACACAGGTTCCTATGGCTTGATGTTGCTTGTACTCTCCATAGAAATAACTCACATTGTTAGCATTTTCCTCTGAATACACCAGGGACAGCTCTTGACGTCCTTTGCCCATTCCCTGCAGAGATGATGAGTTCCATGATATAAAATTTGCTTCCATAAATGACACACTGACATTTTTCTATTGACAACTTTAAACCAGAAGCTTCTAGCCAATCTACCACCGTCAGTAGGCTAAGTTTGTGCTTTTCCAGCACCTTCCCAAAGACAATAAGATTGTCCCCATCTCTAAGCAGTCCATGTCACTTACCACTTTTTCCATGAGCCACAGAAAAGCATCAGGGTCCACAGAAAGTCCTCTAGTAGAATCCCACTAGACATCTTGCTTTACCTACCATGACCATCCAATAGTCTTTGCTTCAGAATTCTAATAATGAGAACCACTGGCTAGCTGGCAGATAGTTCTGGGCATCTCAAATCTGTGACATGGTGTGCTGTTCTCCTCAGTCATCTGACTCAAGGTTCTTCAGTCCATACAGTCTAGTCTTTTCAGAGCTCTTCCTGTAAGGATTCACTAACCATGCAACCATATTAGGCCTAATTGTTCAAATCATATGTGATGATATGCAGCTTTTGATGACTGAAGATTAACAAGATAGATGGGGTGATTGGGGGGAATAATATGCTGGAGGAAATGGAAGGGGAGGGAATTAATGGTATATGTTGGGCATTTCAGCTTGGTGAGAAAGGCCAATTTGTCATTAAATACTCAAGTAAAGCAGGAAAAAAGGGAAAATTATATCAAGGAATTATGAGATGTGGAAAAGGGGGAAATACAATGTTCATAGAAAAATACTTATTTTCTTGGTAAAGTATGAGGCAGGGTTGTCAGCCAAGAGAAAGCATGGAGAAAGTGTGGCAAGTTGAAGGAGAGAAAGGTAAGCTTAGAATAGATAAGTCCCTGATATGGGCAATTAAGTGGCTCAGTGTATAGAATGCTGAGCCTGAAGTCAGGAAAACTCATCTTCCTGAGTTCAAATCTAGCCTCAGACATTTTCTAGCTGTGTGACCCTGGACAAGTCACTTAACCTTGTTTGCCTAAGTTTCCTCATCCATAAAATAAGTTAGAGCAGGAAACAGGAAACCACTCCAGTATCTTTACCAAGAAAACCCCAAATGGGGTCACCAAGAATCAGACATGACTAAAACAACTGAACAACAATACAAGTCTCTGATGTAGTGAGGACTCAGTTGAGATAATTTGAATTTATAGTAGACTTGGTGGCATGTTTTCCTCGAGATCTGCTAGTGTTTTGTAAGTAGCAGCTAAGGTGACAGATGGTGTGAGTAATTCAGGGTTGGGGTTTGGCAAGGCTTGAGCTGTGATGGGGCAAATGAGCAAAGGATTTGTGAGTTACGGTAGTTTAAAGCTGAACTGATTTACTTAAAAGTTGAGACTGGAATGGGAAGGAAGTAAAGCCAGAGTAGAGATGACAGTCTGAGGAAGTCCTGAGGGGTGGTAGGATTGGAGGTCATGGTGTCTTGGCAAAGAAAAAGAATAGGTGAAGAAGTCAGCATAGAAAGAAATGGAATGGTAGCAGCTTGTGATCACATAAAGGCATTTCAGTGATCACGGAAGTAGAACATTTGTGGTTGATGGCAAGATCAAAGGTGTGACTCATTACCAATATATAATTTGACTGAGAGAACAGATAAAGGAGACCTACGGTCTAGTGATGCTTCTCCTTGGAAGCACACACAAAGAGAAACAAGCAGCAGTATAATCCTCAGATTTACTCTCTGGAACAGCATAGAGTTTTGCTACAAAAACATTGATGTCCCAGGAAAACACAAGATAGAATATCACTGGAAAGCTGCCTGATTTTAAGTCACCAAGAAACTAGCTAATCTGCCAGTCTACAAAACAGTCACAGAAGATAAGTGAGGTACCCAATGGACAATACATTGCCACCATTCACTGTTGACCGGGGAGTTCTTTGGCCTCTCTGCTGAATGGGAATAGAGGTGTAGGGAAAAGCAAAGACTCAGGAAAGGGAGCCTAATCTCCTAATTATGGTTATTATCTCCTAATTATCTCCTAATCTCCTAAATATTGGGTCAAAATCTAGATAAGAGGAAGACAAATTTGGGTGTATGCTTAGGAGATGGAGATGGGTGCCATAACTGCCCTAGTCTAAGGGTGACTCTTGTCTGGGCTAGGGGGAGGAGCTAAATACGGAGGTCATCTCTGTCCTACCCACTAGTTTAACCTTGGAGATCCTAATGGAACTGGAACCTGCAGAGATGGAAACCTTAGGGACTAGAGATAGCTTCATTTACCCTGGGCCATTCAGAAGGCCCAAAATGGGTGCTGTATCCAAAGGCACCTTGCTCCCCCTTACAGCATAGAAAGATTGATTCTTCAGAAGCATCAAGTCACTACAGAAATGCCCAGACATCAGGCCTATGACTAGGCTGATATGTAATGATGATCAAAGGTGTTACTCACTGAGCCTTCTGGTATTTACATGGTGCAGGGGAGCACATTGCACTCAGGAAAAGAAGTCACTGATGTATAAGCATAGGAACAATTTTCTTTGCTGAGGGGATAACATAGTCTGGGCATCTGCCAAGTAAAGTTAGGGAACCCCCTCTCCCTCACTACCATCTCTTGAATATGATGTGAATTCCTTGGCCAAGATGAAAGTTGTATGAACAAGAAGTGAATTCTCTTGTTCTGGGTCCTCATTGTTTTATCGACCAGATCTTTTTTTTCTTGCACTGATTGAAGTCCTCAGCACTGGTTGCATTGAAAATCCCTTTAGATCATACTTCAGGATTGAGAATTTCCACTGAGCTTGACCTTGGTGTGTAGAAGGAGGCAGACACAGACTGACTGAGAGAGAGGTATCAGGATGAGTCAACTAACACATAGATCTTTGAAGGGGGCATCAATTTGGTACTTGGGTACTGACTAGGTGCTAGAGTCCAAAAGAGATGTGGGGAGAGAGAACTGTGATATGAGAGAAGAAAGGAAGGAGAGGACGGAATGGAGAGTGGAGGAAGGAAGGAAGGAAGAGAGAAAAGAAGGAAGGGAGGGAGGAGAAAGAAGGGGGAAAGGAATGAAAGAAGGAAGGAAGGAAAAAGGGAGAGATGGAAGAAGAAAGGAAGAAGTGAAAAAGGGAGTTGAAAGAAGGGAGGGAGGAAGAAGTACAGAATCCCTGTATTTCTGTAAACAAAACTTATTACCTCTTTGGTCACTTCCAGAAATCGACTTCTTATTATTTGTATTAGTCAATTCTTTCTCTGTCATGAGGTAGGCAGAATTCTTCTGGAATCATGATTGATCATTAGTTGATCAAAATTCATAACTCTTTCAAATGTCTATCTTTATGATGATGTTATATTATGAATTGTCCTTCTCACTCTGCTTTTTTCTCTCTGCATCAGTTTCTACAAATCTCCCCATCTCATTGAAAACTTGCCCCTTATTTTTTTATAGTCCAACAGCATTTCCATTATATTCCTGTATAATGGTTTGCTCAGCTATCCCTCCATTGATGGACATTCCATTTAGTTTCCAGTGTTTTGCCACTATAAAAAGAGCTGCTGTAAATATTTCTGTAGATGAAGAACTTTTATCTATTTCTTTGATCTTCTGGAGGTACAGAGGCCTACTAGTGGTATAACTGGTTCAAAGGGCATGCAGTGTTTAGTAATTTTTGTGCATAATTCCAAATTGCTTTACAGAATAGTTAGATCCATTCCTAGATCTGCCAATAGTATATCAACATACTTATTTTCCTGCAGCCCTTTTAACATATCATTTTATTATATTTTTATCAAATTTGCCAATCTGATGGACATTAGGTGAAACCTCAGAATTGCATTAATTTGGATTTCTCCATTTGTGATTTCAAGCATTTTTCACAAAGCTATAGATAATCTGGGTTTCCTCCCTTGACAACTATCTGTTCATATCCTTAGATTATTTATTAACTGGGACTCAAATTTTTACAAATTCACATCAGTGTATTTTGAAAGTGAGACTTTTAGCAGAGAAACTTGAGAATTTTTCTAGTTTATTATTTCACTTCTAATCTTAGCTATATTGGATTGCGGGATTTTAAAAATTGTATGTAATCAAAATTATTCATTTAATATTTTGTGATCCTCTCTATTCCTTATTTAGTCATGAGCTCTTCTCCATCCAGAGATCTGAAAGGTATTTTCTTCCTTGTTTTTCTCATTTATTTGTGATTAATTATATCTACATATCTATAATTATATCTTTTACAGGTCCTTTTTCTATTTGGAGTACAACTTTGTATGAGGTATGAAGTGTTAGTTCAAATCTAATTCCTTCCATACTGTTGTCCAGTTTCCCAGAAGACCCTCAGTAGCTGGGGTCTTTGGGTTTCATAAAACACAAGTGTTTTTTTTAAGTTGGACTTCTGTTTTGCATGTACTTCTGTTGATGAAGCTTCCTCTATAGCTAATGCAGATGTCAACTCATCTGTAAGACTTGCCAGGGGTACTGAAAGAATACCATTTGCTCTCAAATTAGATTGTAAGTTCATTGATGGCCCATTTTTGCTTTTTTTTTTTTTTGTATTTCCCTGTTGTACGGTTTCTGGCACAAATTAAGTACTTAATAAATTCTTGTTTACTTTATGAAATAAGAATTGCCTGAAACTGCAGTATATACAGAAAAACTAATGGCAAGAGCTCAATAGGTATCTCTATATATTTGAAGGGCTATCATATAGAATATCAGGGAATCACTGAATATAAAAGTTTTAGGAAGCCTTAGTAGCTAGATAATGCAAACCATAACTGAAAAAAAATCCTTTTATAACATATCCGATAATTGATTATCCAGCCTTAATTTGAATACTTCCAGTGAAAGGGAACCAACTATCAACATGGCAGCCCTTCCAACTTTTCCATAATTCTGACTTTTAGGAAAGACTTTCCTACAGTATCATATAGCAATTTGCCTGTTTACTACTAGCCGTTGCTCCCAGTTTGACCTTCTGGGTCTAAACAGAACAAAGCAAAAGGCTTGTCCATGGAAAATAACTTCAAATGCATGGAGACACCTACTAGGTTCCTCTTAAATCTTATCCTCCCCATGCTACCCTGCCCTCCTCCACTAAAGCCTTCAACCAAGTCTTTATATGGCAAGAACTCAAGGTCTTTCACCATCTTGTTTATCTTTTTCTGTACACTCCCTAGCTTATCAATGTTCTTACTAAGAGGGCACACAGAACTCATCACAAAACTTTATGAGTGTTCTGACCAGTAGTGAGTACAGTAGAACTTTCATTTCCTTATTCCTGTAAGTTCCATGTTTCTCCTCCCTCATCTCTGTTTATCTCTCTGTTCCTCTGCCTCTCTCTGTCTCTCCTGTTTCTGTCTCTCTGTCTGTCTCTTTATTTCTCTTTCTCTCCCTCCTTCATATCTCTCTTCCATATCATATTGCTGACTCTTGTCAAACTTTCAGTCCTTTTAAACCCTGAGATTTTTTTCAGATAAGCTATGGTCTAGAGCCATATCTCTTATATTTGTGAAAATGATTTTTTAAAATCCAAGGATAAGACGTTTACTCCTAGCAAGATGATAAAAGCAAATTTTAATACTAATTAGTGCTGATAAATAACATCTCAGATTTGACCCAGGGTTCTAGACTGTCAAACAGAATTACTTTATGGGGTTCTAGGTTTTGGTTCAATGGGTGGAATTACCTAACTATGAGCATTGTTAAAATAGAACGGGCAGCCTTAGGTAGAACCCTTGGAGGTGTTCAGGTAGAGGTGAGACGAGTACCTGTCAAGGATATTACAAAGAAGGCTCTGGCAATGGACAAGTGTTTGAATTAGATGATCTCTAGAGTCTCATTCATGTGATTCTATAGCTTCACTTTTGGTGAATTAGTAGAACTCAGGAAGAGGATTCCCATTTATGTTCCTACCACGGAGGCTTCCTGGTTGGTATCCTGGTTCCCTGTCGACCCTTAGGCTTCCAGGATTTGCATGTGCTCCTGGGGTGTTGCCTAAATATATAGATCAGGTAACATTAGGAAGTTTACATAAAGATTTCAAACTATAAGGAGCTTTGCTTATTACAGCAGTAGGAACGCACAAACATTGAAAAGAAAAATAGCAATAATGTAATCCACTTGTTTTGCTAGGTCCCTAAGAATACTTCGGTAAATATTAGTCAGGCTAGAGTTTTGCTTGCTATTAAGATTTGCAGATTTCAGCAGAAAGAAACCTAAAAAAATGCATGTGTGTTACATAACATAACATCACTAATCTCTTAATAATCTGTAAAATATATATTAACTTTATCTGTGGTTAGACTGAACCATTCTCCATTGAGTAAGCCAAGTTGGACATGTGAGTAATAGGTTTGTTATGGGAATAATGGCTTTAGGAGAAAATTAATTTCTTCTGTACCCTATCATCTTCTAGGTAGAATTCTTTGCATGACTGAATAAATTGACAGTTTTGAGTTAACCAAGTAGTTGTAAAAAGCATTTCCTGTAAATGCCATACTTTGTTCAAAGAATCCAGTGAGAAAGTACCATAGAATGTTTTCCCTAATCAAATAGTGAATGTTGTTTAGAGAGTTTAATGCCAAATCTTCTTTCTTCCTGATACTATCTTATTGTCATCTGGCAAATATTCATGAGTATATGCATGCATGCATACATGCACACACTCACATGTGTGCGTGTATGTGTGTTTGCATAGACACTATATAAACACTTACAAAACTCATATCTCCTGCTGGTCAGAATATAGCTGATACAGGGTAGGTTAGGAGATGGAGAGCAAATAATTCTTTGTAACCAAATATTCATAAGATTATAGAGTTAGAACTGGAAGGAATTTTAGAGACCATCATTTTTCACATGAGGAAACTGAGGCCCAGAAAGTTTAAGTGATTTGCCCATTTACAAACAGTACAAATAGTAAGACATAGGACTGTACTCAGGTTGCTGGATTCCTAATCCAGCTAACTATTATGTATCCCTCTTTTACACACGAGGAAACGGAGACAAACAGAAGTTAAGTGACTTGCCCAGGGTCACATAGCTACTAAGTGTCTGAGGCCAGATTTGTACTCTAGTCTTATACTCCATCTGCTGTGCCATCTAGTTGTCCTGATCAATAGAATACGCATTCATGATTCCAGAGGACCAACGATGAAGTGTTTATCAGGGATATGAAGGAGGCAGGACATAGTAAACGAGAAAACTGATTTTTCTTGACAAATGTATATTTGTTAAATTGACTAGACTGTGAACTCCTTGAGGGCAGGCACTATTTTTTCCCTCTTTTTGTATCTCTAGTGCTTAAGCAACCAGGTGGCACAAAGGATAGAGTGCCAGGCCAGGAGTTAGGAAGATTCCTTCCTGAATTCAAGTCTGGCCTCTGATACTTTCCTGCAGCATGACCCCAGGCAAGTTACTTAACCCTGTTTCTTCATCTGTAAAATGAATTGGACATTCCTGCTCCCAGGAGCCAAGATGGTGGAGTAAGCAATAAATCACCATAGTTTTCCCATATTCACCTCCAAAAAAACATAAAATAGTTCCCCCAAACAAATCCTAGAACAGGAGAACCAGCAAAAAGACAGGGTGAAATAATCTTTTAGCCCAAGAAACTTAGAAGATTGGAAAGAAAGGTCTTATTTGGGCAAAAGAAGAACACAGTCCAAGATAGTAACTGTCCCAGGAAGCCAGCAGCAAGCCCCACCTCAGTAAACTAGTGGGAGATCCTGATTCCCAGTGTGATGGAGCAGGCAAATGCCAACACCAAGACCCACCACATGCCTCAGCATAGCCAGGGAAACAGGCAGACTCCAGCTTTGAAGACTGCCAGATGTTTCAGCATATCCCTGGGCAAATAGACAGCTGTCCACAGGACATCCACAGGAAAACAGGCAGCCTCCAGTAGCCAGAGTGCCATGTGTTTCAGTGTAGCTCTGCAGTAGCACAGAAAACACAACTGGCCTCCGGACATGCCAGGCACAGGCACTAGGACCCTGGCCCAGCACCAGAGAAGCTGCCAGACCCTTATGACCTCCACAAGCACCAGTCACCCCCACCTCCACTCCTTAGCACAGCACCAGACTCCAGGATCCCCTGTGGGTCTTAGGACAACATGAGGACAGTACCAGTTAAACAGCCAGGGTCTGCAGCTCCTGGCACAAGAAGCCTGAGACAGTGTTCCTTCAACCCCAGGAGCAGAACTCAAATTTAAAAGAAAGGAAAGAGGCCAAAATGTGAGCAAACAAACAACACCAACAAAAAGAATCTGGCCATAGAAAGTTATTATGGCAACAGGGAAGATAAAGACACAAACTCAGAAGAGGGCAACCATGTCAAAACACCTATGGACAAAGCAACAAAGAAAAACGAGAAGTGGTCTCAAGTCCAGAAAGAACTCATGGAAGAGCTAAAAAAAAGGAGCTTAAAAATCATATAGAAGAGAGAAAAGAAAAATTTGGGAAGAAATGAGAGTTATGCAAGAGAATTATGAAAAAAAGAGTCAATAGCTTGGAAAAAGAAAACAATTTCTTAAGAAGTACAATTGACCAAATAGAGAAGGAAATACCAAAGCTAACTGAGAAAAACAACTCAAAAATTAGATTTGGGCAAGTGAAAGTTAATGACTCTACGAGACATCAAGAATCAATCAAACAAATTCAAAAGAATGAAAAAAAAGTAGAAGAAAATGTAAAATACCTCATTGGAAAAACAACTGATATGGAAAATAGATCCAGAAAAACATTATCAGAATCATTGGACTACCTGAAAGACATAATCAAAAGGAGGACCTGGACACTATGTTTCAAGAAATTATCAAGGAAAACTGCCCTCATGTCCTGGAATCTGGGCAAAACAGGCATTAAAAGAATCCACCAATCACCCCAGGAAAGAGATCCCGAAGTAAGAGCTCCAAGGAACATTATAGTCAAATTATAGAACTATTGGGTCAAGGGAAAAACACTGCTAGTGACCAGAAAGAAACAATTAAAATATCAGGGAGTCACAATCAGGATTTCACAGGACTCAACAGCTGCAACAGTAAAGAATCAGAGGTCATGGAATATGATATTCCAGAAGGTAAAGGAAATAGGACTATAACCAAGAGCCACCTATCTGGAAAAATTAAGCATAATGCTTCAGGAGGGAAAATGTTATTCAATGAAATAGAAAGATTTTAAGCTTTCATAGGAAGAAGACCAGAATTGAACAAAATTTGGTCAAGACACAGGATAAGCCTAAAAATGTAAAAAGGGAAAAGAAAACATAAGGGATTCAATGGAGCAGAATGGTTTATATCCCTACATGGAATAATGATACTTGTAATTCTTTAAAAATTGTACCACTAATAGTATAGTTGGAAGGAATATACATAGACAGAGGGTACAGATATAAGGAGGATTTGAGAGAATGATGAAAAAAATAAATAAGGAATAAGAAAGAGTGGGGCGGCTAGGTGGCGCAGTGAATAGAGCACCGGCCCTGGAGTCAGGAGTACCTGAGTTCAAATCTGGCCTCAGACACTTAACACAAAAACTAGCCGTGTGACCTTGGGCAAGTCACTTAACCCCAACTGCCCTCCAAAAAAAAAAAGAGAGGAATAAGAAAGAGTGCAGAAGAAAAGGAGAAGTAGAATGGGGTAAATTCTTTCACATGACAAAGCATGGAAAACCTATTACAATGGAGAGAAAGATAGGAGGGGGCACGATGGGCATTGCTTGAACCTTATTCTCATCAGTATTGGCTCAGAGAGGGAACAATATACACAAACAGTTAAACATAGAAATCAGTCTTATCTGACAGGAAAGTAGGAGGGGAAGAGATTAAGTTAAAAGTGCGTATGTGGGAACTGGCAGAAGAGAGGACAAAGGGGAAGTTGTAGACAGAAGCAATATATTGTTGAGGGGGGAAAGGGTGAAAGGAGAGAGAGGACCAACAGGAAGAAAAATAGGATGGAAAGAAATTATACAATAATCATAACTATGAATGTTAATGTGATGAACTCTCCCATAAAATGGAAGTGGAGAGCAGAGTGGATCACAAACTATAATCCTACCATGAGTTGTTTATAAGAAATACACTTGAAGCACAGAAACACACAGAGTAAAGGTAAGGACTAGAGCAGAATCTATTATGCTTCATCCAAAGTGAAAAAAAAAGCAGAGGTAGCAATCCTGACCTCAGACAAAGCAAAAGAAAAAATAGACCTAATTAAAAGACAGAAGAAAGGAAATGGTATTTTGCTCAAAGGCACCACAGACAATGAAGTAATATCAATACTAAACATATGTGCACCAAGTGGTATAGCATCCATATTTTTAAAGAAGTTAAGTGGCTTACTGGTTCATGACCAAACAAGAGACAGAGAGCTTTATGAAAAGTAAAATAGAGAGTTCTGATTATATTAAATTAAAAAACTTTTGTACAAACAAACCAATGCAACCAAGATTAGAAGGAAAGCAGAAAGCTGGGAAACAATCTTTACTGCAAATGTGTCTCATAAAAAGCTCATTTCTAAAATATATGAAGAACTGGGTGAAATTTATAAGAATATAAGTTATTCCCCAAATGCAAATGGTCAAAAGATATGGACAGGCAGTTTTCAGATGAAGAAATCAAAGCTATCTATAGGCTTTTGAAGAACTACTCTAAATTACTTTTCATTAGAGAAATGTAAATAAAAACAACTGTGAGGTGCCACCTCAGACCTACCAAATTGGCTAATGTGACAGAAAAGGAAAATAATAAATGTTGGAAAGGATGTGGGAAAATTGAGACACTAAGGCACTGTTGGTGCAGCCATTCTAGAGAGCAGTTTGCAACTATGCCCAAAGAGCAATGAAACTGTGCTTACCTTTTGATCCAGCAATATACTACTGCTAGGTCTGTATCCCAAAGATCAGGAAAAGTGGAAAAGGAGCTACAGGTGCAAAAATATTTATATCATCCCTTTTTGTGGTGGCAAAATATTAGAAATTAAGGGAATGTCTACCAATTGGAGAATAGCTAAACAAATTATGGCATATGAATGTAATGGAATACTATTATGCAATAAGTAATGATAAATGGGCAGATTTCAGAAAAACTTGGAAAGACTTGTATGAACTGATGCAAAGTGAAATGAGCACAACCAAGAAAACATTGTACACAGTATCAGCAATATTGTGTGATGATCATCTATGAATGACTCAGCTCTTCTCAGCAACACAATAACCCAAGATAAGTACAAAGGACTCATGAAGAAAAATGCTATCCACATCCAGAAAAAGAAATGATGGATTCTGATCACAGATTGAAGCACATTTTTTTCACTTTATTCCATTTCTTTTTTCCCCCTTTTGATCTGTTTCTTTCACAACTGTGACAAATACGGACATACAATCTACATGATAGCACATGAATAACTGATATCAAACAGCCTATCTTTTTAGGGAGAAGGCATAAGAAGGATGGACTCAAAATCTTGTAAAAATGAATGCTACCAATTGTCTTGACATGTAATTGGGGAAACAAAATACTATTAAAAAAGTGAACTGGAGAAGGAAATGGCAAACAAGTCCACTATCTTTCCTGAGAAAACTTCAAACAGGGTCACAAAGATTAGGACACAACTAAATAAAAAACAAAAAACAAATGACTAAACATTCTTGGTTCTAAGCACACCGCCTGGCACATAGTAGGCACTTATTAATAATTTATTGACTGACTAATTGTTATAAAGATTTTTATTTTATTTTATTTTTTCAAAGGGGTGGAGGGATGTGGAAAGGAAATAAATTAGGTTTATTCTCATTTAAAAAAATAAAATTTATCTCATTAAAAATAAAATTTAAGTTTAAAAATGTAAGTTAAATTTAAGTTAAAAAGCTTTACTGTTATGTTTTAGCATAATGTTGTGCCAAGTACACAGAATGTGAGTTCAAAAGGCCTAGGCTGAAATCTAGTCTCTACTACTTATAAGTTGTGTAACATTGTGCAAGTTAGTTCCAGTTTCTAAGCCTGTTTCCTCATCTGTAGAATGAGGACTAGATGAGCTCTAAGGGCCTTTTCAGTCTTAACATTCAAGATTCTATAAGTATTATGTGACCTTGTAAGTCAATCAGTCAGTCAACAAACATTTATAAAGTGCTTATTACTTATCAGGTACTGTGCTAAGGCTGGGGATACAAAGAAAGGCAAAAAGAGGCCCAAAGGAAGGAGGCAGCTAGAAGGTTCAGCAGACAGAGAACTGGGCCTGGAGTCAGGGAAACCTGAGTTTAAATCTGACCTCAGATACTCTCTAGCTGTGTTACCCTGGGAAAGTCACTTAACCTCTGTTTGTCTTAATCCACTGTAGAACAAGATAGCAAACCACTCCGGTATCTTCAGCAAGAAAACCCTTTGGACAGTATGGACAGAATTGAAGAACAACAGCAACAACACCTCAAGCAGCTCACATTCTACTGTGAGAGTTAACACTTAGTCTTACTGATAAGGAAAATTAAGCTCAGAGAGGAAAAATTACTTGTCCAAAGTCACACAGGGAATTGATCAGAGAGTCTGGGCAGGAACCTTTTCTCCCCGTCTATCAGACCTCACAGTGGCTTGGTTTGAAAGAAACCATTCTGCATGTAAAGAAGAGTGCCTTGGCTTTGAGCTTCTCCCAGAGATAGCTGCCCTTGGTAAGAGGCAGGATCATTGGAGCCATGTAAACTTGAAAAGGAGTGGGGTGCTGGAGGTAGGGAAGGGAGGGATCAGAAGCTTAGAGGAGCATTGATTTCATACTTTGTAAGGCTCGGCTAATACATAGTTTTGATAATGTTGACTTTGTAGCTATGCATATATACTTAGCTTTAAGAAGACATGACATTCATCCAAAAGATAAGTTAATGGAAAATTATTCCCTTTAGAAAAAGAATTCTTCTCTTTATAAAAGTCAGTACATTTGCGATTGCTTACACATTACTAGCTATTTCATGAAGAGATAGTGTTGTGAAAGCAGGATAAGGAACAACAGTGGACCCTGCTGCAGTGGAAGTCAGGAAACATGGGATCTGACTCCTGATTCCAACATTAAGCTGTGTGACCTGGGCAAGTCACTGAACCTCTCTGAGCCTCAGTTTCCTTGTCTGGAAAATGATAGAATTCAGACTGGAGGATCTCTAAAGTACCTCCCAACTCTCAAATTCTGTGTTCTTAGGACAAAAAACTAATAATTAAGGGTAAATTAAGGCCTTTTAAATTTGTATCTGGTTCTACTAGCAACTTGTTGAATTTTTAAAGAGAAGGTCTTTTTATTTCCTTCTGTAATGTGAAGTT
Source organism: Pseudocheirus occidentalis (assembly GCA_028646575.1). Classification (NCBI taxonomy): domain Eukaryota; kingdom Metazoa; phylum Chordata; class Mammalia; order Diprotodontia; family Pseudocheiridae; genus Pseudocheirus; species Pseudocheirus occidentalis. The sequence continues at coordinate 134,744,409 of CM053596.1, read as the reverse complement.
CATGAGAGTAACATTTGCCTCATTCAGAGAGGCAACGAGCCATTGTTTTAGAAAAGGCTTTAAGGAACTGGATGGAATGGTATTGTCTAAAGAAGTTTTGAGATTGCTTCTTGATAGCTGGCTCCTAATAATGAAATTTTTGAACAAAGAGATGATAGGTTAGCCTGCTTGATCCCAGCTGCTTCAGGATCCTCATTGGGATCCTGACACACTGCAGAGATCCAGTGTGACTGGGGACCAGCCAGGATAGTCTGATTTTGTGTCTAAATAGTGCTGGGTACATAAAATGCATTCCAGGAACACTCATTGAATTTAATTAAATTTTAACGATACTATAAAGAAATCTATCTTTGTTGTATGAAGCTATTATTACTAAACATCTAAGCATCCTAGGCCTCCCTGCAGTAATGAATTCTTTTAGAGAAGAGATTTTTGCTTACCAATCCATACCCCTCAGTTAGTTCAACTGGCCCGGTAGCCAAGGTTGTAATGTAAAATCTTTCCTTACGTAGCTAGGTCTCTGTATGAGTCACTTCCCTCACAGCTGTAAATAGAATTGTAATTTTTCTTTTTTAACTTTGATCTGTTTTCCAGATTGGAGTGTTGACAGAAAGGATGTTCAAATTTCTCCAGAAATATTTTGCTATACACCTCTTTGGACAATCTCCACGGAGAGCAAGGCTAGTCTCCAAAGATGGAAGGTGTAACATAGAGTTTGGCAATGTGGAAGCACAATCAAGGTTGTTCTTCTTTGTGGATATCTGGACAACAGTGCTTGACCTCAAGTGGAGGTACAAAATGACCATTTTTATCGCTGTTTTCTTAGGCAGCTGGTTCTTCTTTAGTCTCCTCTGGTATGCAGTAGCCTACATACATAAAGATCTTCCAGAGTTTCATCCATCTACAAATCATACTCCATGTGTAGAACACATTAATGGCTTAACCTCAGCTTTCCTATTTTCTCTAGAAACTCAAGTTACCATCGGTTATGGTTACAGGTATGTGACAGAACAATGTGGCACTGCCACCTTCCTTCTCATCTTCCAGTCCATCCTTGGAGTTATAATCAACTCTTTCATGTGTGGTGCCATCTTAGCCAAGATCTCTAGACCAAAGAAACGAGCCAAAACCATCACCTTTAGTAAGAATGCTGTCATCAGCAAACGCGGTGGGAAGCTTTGTCTCCTGATCCGGGTGGCTAACCTTAGGAAAAGCCTCTTGATTGGTAGTCACATCTATGGCAAGCTCTTGAGGACCACAGTCACACCCGAAGGAGAGACCATTATTTTAGACCAGGTAGATATCAACTTTGTGGTTGATGCAGGCAATGAAAATTTGTTCTTTATTTCCCCACTGACCATCTATCACATTATTGACCATAACAGCCCTTTTTTCCACATGGCACCTGAAAACATTCTCCAGCAGGACTTTGAACTGGTGGTGTTTCTAGAAGGAACAGTGGAGTCCACCAGTGCCACCTGTCAGGCCAGGACATCCTACGTCCCAGAGGAAGTGCTATGGGGCTATCGTTTTGCCCCCATGGTGTCTAAGACCAAGGAAGGGAAGTATAGAGTGGATTTCCATAACTTTGGCAAGACAGTGGCAGTTGATACCCCACATTGTGCCTTATGCCTCTACAATGAGAAAGATGCCAAAGCCAGGTTGAAAAGAGGCTACGACAATCCTAATTTTGTCCTGACAGAAGTTAATGAAACAGATGATACAAAAATGTAGCTTCGCATAAGCAAAGTAAAAACACTATGGCACATGATAACTTAGAAACACAGAGAATCGATCAGAATTTTCAGGAACACCTAAATGGGATAAGAACCTTCAAAGAAAGTTAATAAGCATTATTACTCTTTGCATTCTGTGGTCTCTTTAAAGCAACTGAAGAAGGACACCAAACCATCTGAATGTAAGTTTCTTGAGGGCAGGAGCTATTTCATTTTTGCCTCTGAGTTCGTAGGGGCTAGCTTAGTGCCTTCATTTTCTTAACTTTCAAGGCATGTTGTTGAGTTGAACTGATATGAACATTTAAAGTAAGAAAATTCCAAGGCCCCCTTCCCCATCCTTTGTAATCTGGGAGATTTTTTTTAGCAATATTAATGATTGACATATGAATGGGCATCTGAAGGAGATCTGTCCAAATTTTTACTTTGTGTTAAAGCCTGTTATTGCAACAGATCATACGTAACTGATGGTGCCTACCTAAGTGAAGGAAGATGGAGAATTGAGATAATTATCTAGCAGGGTGGGAGAACCTGTGGCCTAGAGGGCACACATGGCCCTCTAGGTCCTCAAGTGTGGCTCTTTGATGGAGTTCTTTGAAGTTTTGATTCTGTCAGAGCCACACTTGAGAACCTAGAGGGCCACATGTGGCCTCAAGGACACAGGTTCCCCACCCCGAGATGGGAAAATCCACAACTTTAATCAAGAGGCAAAATTGGGATATGTTTTCTTGACGATCTACTCTGGCTGTCTATATTGTCATTAATTATTTTCTGCTGTCCCCTATGATTTTCATGCCTTTTTTTCTACGTGGGGTGTCCCAATGAAAACTAGCCTCAATAAATGCACTGCAGGGATCAGTAACTAATAATTATGGATTTAGACATAGAAGGGACCTCGCAACCTCCTTGATTTCTAAATAAGGAAATTTGAGTCCCCAAGAGGTGAATTGATTGGAAGGCCTCAGTCATAGAAGTACTCATTCAGAGCAATTTTTTTCAGGAAAGTTAAACGTGGTTCATGAATTATTCACAGTGGCAGGGAACACACAACTATCACTTTAAAGTTCAAAAATAGGATCCCAAAGAATGCTTTTCCTACTCCCTTCCACCACCCCTCAAAGAAATTGCGAATTTCTCAGGGTAGCTGTATTCTCACTTGATTCAGCTGATGCTGAGAGTTGAGAATCATCTTGCTTATAACACTCTGTCTTTCATCAAATGAAAAATGGGCTGAACTAGAGGAGAGAACCCAGCCTGCCAGAAAGAAGAGGAGGCTGTTGAACAAAGGGAGTAACTGTGTGGCTAAACCATACAGATCCAACTTTAAAAATAACTCTTGGGCGACAGGCCACACTTCCCACTCCTGGCTGTCAGTACCCAGTAAAGTCCAGCAATTGCTCAACACAGATGAGCCCACTTACACTGTGTCTACCCACACATACAGTGGAATGGAGATCTGGAGCCTAAACCATTTTCTGAAAGAGCCAAATACAGTTAAGACCCATGTTGGTCTTTGGCCAACTTAACAGCTTCAAATTTCTGTTTCATGTTTTATGTACAGACAGATACATCTTAAGTCAGTGAATTGAAATCTGCACCTATACTTCCTTGCAAAGATAAATACTTGATTTGAAAGCTGTGATAACATTTTCCCAAGTGACACCTTCATGTTCTACCAATGTTGACTGGGATTATAAGTAAAAATTCTGGTATACTGAGCATGGCCTGTTTTCCTAAGAGATCCAATAAGGAGTTTAAAGGTACTGAAATGGAAGCTGAACAAAGCCTCAGAGAAGGTTCATTGGGCTTATCTATTAGGGCTTGTTATGGCCCAACTCTTTCTAAAAGAGAAGTGAGAATAGAAAATGAATGGAGTGAAATGTAGCAGTCAAGAAATTGACTGGTCTTCCAATTATTTCCCCCATCCTCTCCTCCTTCTCCTACCCAGCATATGAGACTATGCTTGGGTTTTATTCAGTTCCTTCCCGCTGCCATTTTGAATGTGAACTACAGTAGATGGTACCTAATTCTAAGCAGGAATCTTTTTTTTTGTCAGAGTGTTAATATATAAAATCTGTAAATACTTAATGCTTTTTTTTCAAAAGCAACATTTATTGTTAGAGAATAAACTTATTTAAAAACCAATTTTCAGAAAGAATGGCTCTTTTCTTGGGGAGTGGTAGATTTTATTGGGGGTTGGGGAGGTGATCAGATAAAATACACTTGTTGTCTGGGTATCTAATAAAACCCAAAGAAAAGACAACTTCTCTTGCAGTTAGTACCCTTCTACTGTAATGCTACTCTATTTGACACTTAAAATCATAGTCTTTTATATATAGGGTGATGCTATGGCGCACTTATTAGCAAAGAACATCTCTTGTTTTTTATATAGTGATGAAGTATATGTACCAATCCATCTATATATTTTGGTCCTTGTGACCCAATGTGACATTAGATAGGCTATCTATCAGTGCCTTCTGTGGCCATGAAACAGAGCTAAGCAACTCACACAGGGGCTGAATTGCTGATCATTTAAATTCAACACACAATGAAGTACTGACTGAAGGAGAGCATTGGCCATATGAACAAGAGTAATCTTGTCTTCATTATGGCCTAATAACCTGATCTATTGTTTGATCAGTGAGTTGATAAACATTTAAGTTCCTACTGTGTACCAGGTAAGTACTGGGAATACCTAAAGAAAATAGAGAAAGAAAGTCAGTTCCTGCCTTCAAGGGACTTACAATCTTCTGGGGGAAGACATATGAAAGGAGAGATATGAAGCACAGGGACAAGATGGCAAAGTCCAAAGGAGGGCTGCTGGGTGGGAAATGAACAGCCAAAGATAAGTCATTGTAATTTGACTTTGAGATAGCTATCTTTATCTACCCTTGTCCTTATGTGATTTGCTTTTGATTTCATATAACCTCCAAAGTTTTTAGTGTCCTCTCACTCTCAAAATTATTTCATCTCACTATATGTATACTTACATATTTACTTATCTGTTGTCATGTATTCTCAGTAGAATGTAAGCTCCTCAAAGGCAGGAAATTTTCATGTTTGTTTTTGTAGCCTTAGCACTTAGTACAGTGCATTGTACATAAAAAGTCTTAACAAATATTTATTGAATTGAAAAGAATAGATTCTCCTTATGGACCTTAGAGTATGATTTTTAAATGGGTCACTCCATAGTTGTAATGTGCATTGCATGGGACAATATGCTAGTGAATGTATGAAAGCAGTAAATACCCTGGGGAGGCATATTAAGTTTTCTGGGCCACAAAGAACCTTTGATTAAATTGCTTATTCTTTGCCTGTTCTTTGTGTTCCCTTTTCTTGTATTGTTGCTACTTTTATAAGATTGAAAAAATGGATTGAATTGGTGAATACAGATCAAAGCCTATCCTTTCTAACTCATTTGCTGCTTCTTCCCAGAGTGTCGGGGGGCTGCCTTCCTGCAGTCAGTATTTCCACTGCCATTGATCTCCTGAATGATGCCGATTTAGCATAGTTGCCATGGGATCTTCGACTCTGAGGATCTGGTTTCTGGCTTTAATGCTCCCTGGCTCTTACAGGCCCTTGGAAATGAGAGAGCAAGGTCTTACACTAGACTTCTAGGAGGGAAGGCTACAGGATTCCAATATGTTAATATCAGAAAGGAAAGGGTCAGTATAAAGAAAAGAAGGAGGGGGTTCTATATGAAAAGCTGTGATGTTCAAGAAGGAACAGGGAGCAGTCCTCTCAGTTCATACTGAGAATGGGCATGAATTATAAACAACAGGAAGAAGATTCTGGGGATAAGGATTATAAGACACTGGGATGCATGACCAAGGGAGAATATGGAGTCTCTTTCCTTGAAGACTTTTAAATAAGGGTATAAAGGCCTTTGGATTTTATGGTAGCTTAAGTCGGAAACTGTAGCATTGGAGCGAGTTCAAGAAAGGCCTGAGTTTGGATCCCAGCCCTTCTATTTTACTAACTGTGTGAACTTAGGCAAGTAATTTCCTCCATTTGAACCTCAACACCCTCATCTTTCAAAAGAGAGTTGAACTAGGTCATCTCTATGGTAACTTCCTGCTCTATGTCCTATAATCTCAGGGTCTCATGTGTCACATGACTCCTGTGCTGCTACTTTACAATGGGTAACTAATCAATAGTTAATAGCTAATAAACACTTATTAAGGCCTACAATGTACTGTGCCAAGTGCTGGGGGTACAAAGAAAAAGAATGACTGTCCTTAACCTGACTAATGTCGAATGCAAAAGTACTTGCAGAGCCTATATTTGAGTGCATGCCGCCATGGGCAGGGGTAGGGGAGGGATGGGGAAAAAAACTGAAATTCAGGGGATTGTGGAACTGAATCTTGTGCTCTAAAAGTAAACAAACAAATTAGTAAAGACAAAAAAAAAGAATGTCCTTGTCCTCGAGGATTTCACAATCTAATGAGGGAAATTAATAAACAAAATGAAACTCAAAAGGGGAGCACCAAAGGGTACCTGACTGGCATATAGGCATGATGTGTTATGGAGTTGATACCAAGAAGAAGAGCTGATGGAAAATAAGAGTTTATTTGAAAAGTTCTGTGCTCTCTTTGGGAGGACGTCGTTGATCTGTCTCCCAACTCTGCTGTCAGAGGGGAGAGGGAGCTGAGAGTACTGAGAGGGTGTTGAGTATCAAAGCTGGATCAACCTCCATAATGATGAAATTTCAGGCAATGAACTTATCCAAAGCTGGGGGGCAGGGAGGCATTATGTTCTTGGAGTCAAAACCAAGCAGAGACACTAATGGAAAATGAAGATGAAAAGTTGAGTCAAATAACTCATTTCCTGGGGCCTCCCCCCCAACTTTAGATAAGAAATGACAAATACGTGACTAGAAACGTGACTAGAATGTTGCAGGGAAAGGTCTGGGGTGGGCGTGAGGGCCATACTTCTCTGGGCATTCCACGTTGGATTGTTATGCACCCTGATCTCAGCTTTGGTGTGTATTTAGTGGCGGATTATCCCCAGTGAATCTGGCTGGCAACCAGACACTGAAATCCATCCTCCTGTGACCACTTCAAGTACTCATTGTTGTTATGATTGTCTTTCCTACATCACTCAGGTATATTCTGAGGACAAGGAACCTGACTCTCATTGAGCAGCTGATGAGTATTAGTGGATATAGGGAATTATTGACATTTCCTGCATTTGGAGAATGTGATCAAGATTAAGTGAAAGTTCCAGTGAGGATCAATCTTGGCTCACTCACAGTTTCGTGATGAGTGCACTTGTGCCCAGGTCTTCTGAATCCCCCCCTTTTTTTTACCAACCCTTGAAATATAATTAAGTAGGGTAACTCTCTGCCTCTGAAAGATGTCTGCTGATGCTCATGAGCCCAGGCCCAATTGACTACCTCCAAAATTTCTTTTAACTAATCGAAGACTTTACTAGCAATCAGAACTTCAAGATGGAAAAGGATACTTTGAGTTCCCCATTACTGGAAGGTCCTCATTTAGGATAATCACTTTAGGGGTGGGAGTATCTCAAAGGCCATCTAGTCCTACTCCCTCGTTTAAGAGAGGAGAAAAAAGAAGGCCTTCCAAGTTACGTGACTTACCTAAGGTCACACAGGTCATAAGCAGTGGAAGTAAGGTTAGAAGCCAGATCTTCCCACTACCCTTTTTAACTAGAGAATAGGGAATGGTATCACCTTTTATGTAACACTTAACATAAATGACCTTTGAGGCCATTTCATACACTTAAGATTCTACAATTCAAAGAATCATCCTATAATATAAAGGCATAAAATCCCCTCCATCCCATGGGGTGGCAGATATGCAAATGAGCTGGGTGGTGGCCCTACCCCTTAGCCGTTATTGCCAGCCATTACAGGAAGCAGAATGTCAATCAAAGCTTGACAGAGGAGATAGAGCATTTTATTTTGGAAGTCAGAAGTTTGAGAACAATGACTGGAATTTCCTCTTTCTGTCCAGCAAAGGCCGTTTGTCATTGGGGAGATAAAAGTCCAGGGGCAGGGAATAAAGGTTATCGGAACCACGGCAGCCCAGAGCCATGTGTGGGGAGCAAGAGGGAGGAGGGGTTATGAGGAAATCTATTTCAATGCCTGTCATTAAGTTTCCATTAAAAGAACATTCAGTTAGGAATTCAAAAATAATTTAATCTCCGTGGCCAGATGCACCCAGCTGGACTCCTTGGAGCTAGGCCTTGCCCAGAGGATGAGTTTCATTGAAACTTAGTGGAAGATGCCAATAAGATCATGCTTGGGGGGGGGGGTGAAGGAGTGGGGAGAGAAGGACCCTAACTGAAAACATATTTTGAATGGCACAGGGCTTGGATTCAGTTCATTTTGTTGCTGGATTATAGCCCTTGGGTGAGCCCAGGTGCTTTTCCAGGCAAATGGCATGTAGACATTACCCTGAGGATGGAAAGAATTCATTGTGAGGAGAGGGGTCAGTGTGGGTGTAATTGCTACAAAGGAAGCCAAGGAAATCTCCAAGACACCTAAGAGGTTAAGCAGCTTCCAGTGGGCACCAGCCACTGATGCTCCTTTCCTCCTGGAAAAGCAAAAGTAACAAGCATTTATTAAGTACTGACCTTACACTCAGAACTAAGCTAAATACTATGAAGTTCATCAGTAAGTACCTTGTGGAATCTGTCCTTAGGGAGATGGCATTTGACTGCACCATATGCTTGGGTGTTTGACTTCTTTGCAAGTCCAGGCCTTAAAAGTTTAGAGAGGGTGGTACCAGAATGATCATCCACAAAGCCAGAGACATTACTCTGGGGCCTTTTGACAGTCTTGGTCTACTAATTCAGCTTATATAGTGGCCTTCCCCTGAATTTCACTTGAATTGGGGTTTACAGTTGCAGAGTGTGTCACATTCCAAAAGTGTGCAGTCAATTTCACAGCAGCCTGCAGGCAAACACCTTGCCCTATTAAAGCATGTGCTGGGGATCTTGGGGTCCTAGTATTTAAATGGCAGCCAAGACAGCCAAGGAGCAGTAGCTCTTAAATGAACACACCTGTCCTTAGTTCCAGTTAAGTAGGAGGGTCAAGCCTACAGAGAAATGGTAGAAAAATATGAAAGTCAAGAACCCAGGCTTCTTTTCTAGAGAATTTTGCATCCTCCATCTGTTGGGAAACAACAGAAAACTGGGCACCAGAAGACCAATGTTCTAGTTTTGTCTCCACTAGCAAGATCTCATTTTACTCATCTGTAAAATGAAAGTTAAAGGCAACCTAGAGAGATGTGATGAGTCAGAATAACGTTGATTTAGGAGAATGCCCTTTACAGATGGATATATCTGACACCCTCTTCATTTTGAAGTCTTATCAGAATCTCTCTCTTAACAAGATTCTCTATTTCCAGCCTACCCACTTTCTAATCTATTGAATATAATGCTGTCAGATTAACACTATTGAAACACTCTTTTCATTGTGTAACTCCCTCCCTTGCTGAAAAAACCATCAATGACTCCCTATCACCCATATTCAAGTCATATTCCTCAGCCTGGCATTCAAGATGGCTCTCCACAATTTGGACCTAACCTAGCTTTCAACCTTATCTCCCACTACTCCCAAAACTTCTACTCAAGGCAAACTGGTCTCTTAGGTTCCTCACTTGGTCCCATGCCTCCACTCCATCCATGATTCCTTCATGAATAAATTCCCCTAAGCTCTCTACTTATTTAGTTCTGACCAATCTTAAATGACCTAAATCAATTTTGGTCTTCTCCACAAAGCCTTCCTTGAGCATCTCAGCCCAAAGTGATTTCTCCCTCATAATTCCTGTCTAAGATACTTCACTTGACACTTACCATTTACTGCCTTGAATTATGGTCAATAGACATTGAAGTGCCTCCCATGTGCTAGGTACTATGCTAATTATTCAGTTTAATTCAACAAATAATTATTAAACAAGCAATCAATCAACATTTATTTAGTTTCTATTAGGTGCCAGGTACTGTGTTACAAGCTGGATATACAAAGACAAGAAAGAAAGTTCTTATCTTTTATCAGATAAGGCACGTATACACACACACATACACATATATGTATGTATGTATGTAAATACATATATATGTGGACTAGGCCTGTGATTTCATTAATATAGCAAATGCATAAATGAAGAAAGTCCATCTGGTAAAGTAGATTGGCTTAGAGAGCCGCCTTGAGCAGTGATAGTTTAAGTGATTTGCTCAGAGCATGCAGCCAGAAAGTGTTAGAGGTGAGATTTGAACACAGATCTTCCCATCTCCAAAGTTGGTTCCCTATTCACTTTCTTAAGCTACCTTTTACATGTACAGGATAAAAGTAGTTAGAGAGAGAAGAAAAGCATCAGCAGTTATAAGGATTAAAAAGGCTTTCTGTAGGTAGAAGGTTGCTTCAGTTGACCCTTGAAGGAGGTGCTCAATGCTGGAGATTCAAAGGAAAAAAAATAAAATAATCTTGCCCATCAAAGAACTTACATTCTACTGGGTAGTGGTAGTTTATCTTTCATGTGCATGTGACTAATTTCCCTAATAAGACTGTAAACTCCATATTACATACATATTTGAATTCCTCATAGTTTCCAAAGCAGTATCTTACACAGATAAGGTGTTTCATAAATATTTGAGATTTATTGCTGATTGATCACCTCACCAGCAGGTTGGACTCATGTCAGGCCACCAATTAGTCTCTCATTTCTCTAGGACTATGTAAGAGCAAATAAATAAAATAGTGTTCTTTACTTGGGCTGATGATAAGACTCGTGTTCCATAGGCTTCTTTTATTTTTTTAAAAATAAATTTTTTTGAAAAATTTTTAAAATTAAATTTAAAATTAATTTTTAAATTAAATTTTTAAAAACCTTTAAATTGATTTTTTCAACTAATAAAATTTGCTTACTTTGCAAATGCTATCTCATTTTATCCTCATAATAACTCTTGGAAATAGGTGCCAAGCACTGTAAATAATTACATATGAGGAAACTGAGGCAGACAGAGGTTGTGACTTGCCCAGAGTCACGCAATTCTAGATATTGTTTTCTTTCTCCCACATGTCCTCCCCCAATTGAAAAAGAAAAAGAGAAAAAGAAAGCCCTTGAAACAAATGGGGATAGTCAAGCAAAACAAAATATGAGATTCTTGTTTCATATTGGGGCTCATCCAGGAGAGGATCTTGAAGAAGGTATCTCCAAGAGTAATACTGGGGTCACCAGGACAAAGAGTATGTATTGAGGGTAAATGGGGAAAATGAAGGAAGAATACTCAAAGCAGGAGACACATAGCTAAGTTTCTTGAGGTCAGGAACACTTTTTTTTTGGCCTATTTTTCTTGAACTTGATAGAGTGCCTTGTAAATAGCATGTACATTATAAATTGCTTCTTCAATTGAAATGGCAGCTGGAAGAGAATGAAAACTAGGTTAAGGAGATTAACAAGGGTGTTGTCTTCTAAAAAATATTCATCCATTAATATATTTATTTTTAACATTCAGTAAAATTTTTTTGAATTCCAAATTCTCTTCTTCCCTTTCTCCCTCCTACACCCCTTAAGAAGGCAAGCAATGAATATGCTATCAATTATGCATGTGAACTCATGCTAAACATATTACTGTATTTGCCATGTTGCAAAAAAAAAACTATTAAAAAGCAAGAAACATGAAGAAAGAAAAAATATGCTTTTATCTGGACCCAGAGTTCAATTAATTCTCTTTCTCTGGAGGTGATCTCATTTTTCATCATGGGTCCTTGGAAATTATCTTGGATGATCGTAACAATCAGTAGTTAAATCTTTCATGGTTGATCATCATTACAATATTCCTGTGTATTGTGTGCAATATTCTCCTGGTTCAGTTCACTTCACTTTTCATCAGTTCATACAAATCTTCTCAGATTTTTCTGAAACCCTCCAGTTTGTCATCTCTTAAAGAAGCAATAGGCTTCTAGCATAATCATATACCACAACTTGTTCAGCATCCGCAAATGATAAACATCCCCCCTCAATTTCCATTTCTTTGCAAACACAAAAAGAGCCACTATAAATATTTTTGTACATATAGATCTCTTTGGAAATACAGAACTAGTAATGGTATTGTTGGATCAAATGATATACACAGTTTTACAGCCCTTTGGACCTTGTTCCTAATTGTTCTCCAGGCTTGATGGGTACAGATGTTGTCTTGATGGACAGTGAGAGGTATTAGTGTGCAAAATGAGGGAAAAAATATTCTCATATTCTTGGTATTCTCAGCAACAATTTAACCAAATCTTGAATGTTATGTTCAGTTTGGCCACATTTCAGGAGGGGCATTGGGGAACTGGATCATACCCAGAGGAGTGACCAGTGAATGAAATCAAATACTGCCACAAGATCAGCAGAAGAGATGACATAGCTAAAAATGACACCTCTTTTCAAATGTTTGATTGAAAGACTATCTTGTGGGAGAGTGTTTAGACTTATTCAATTTGGCTCCAGAGGGAAGAAGAATGACAGAAGGTGGAAGGCACCTACCACAGTGTGTTGCATATAGTAGGTGCTCAATTGCTTATTCATCAATTGATGGAAGGTACAGGGCAGGTAGATTTCAAATCAAGATCAGGAATAACTTCCTAACCATTTCAGTTGTCTGAAAATGAAATGGACTGCCCTGGAAAGTATTTTAAAAAGATAATCACCTGGCCAGTTCAATCTATTTCCACACTTCTGTCTAAAATATTTAGCTAGTTGGTATCAGTTAGTCAATAAGCATTTATTAAGCTCCTGCTGTCAGGCACTGTGCTAAGCATCAAGGGTACAAAGAAAGGCAGAAAAACAGCCCCTGTTCTCAAAGAGCTCCCAGTCCAATGGAGAAATTCAGGGTAAGGAATAAGAATTATCCAGATACTTGTTTCAATCCTTCACTTCACTGGGATACATAGGCATTGCCTGAGCCCTTGCTTTTCTTTTTATCAAAGGAAAAAAAAAATATATATATATATATATATATATATATATATATATACTGATAAATAGTATGAAAAGATGAAGGTAAATAGAAGAAGAGAATGATAAAGTTCTAAGTCCAGGATCAGAGTAAACAGGGTTTTTACAAGTTAGAAAGATAGTATAGAGCAGCATCCTGATCAATTCAGCCCTTCCCTTGGGTAGACCTGGCAAACAATCCCAACTTGGCCTTTGCTACTACTTGGCAGTCCCTCTACTCTTACTGACTCCTTGGCTCATTCTCCACATTAACTATTCCAGATATTTTCATCTGTCCTCAAGCCCCTACTAGTAAGTCCCAATTCCTGTTCTGCCATCAGTCTTAGCTTTCTTCTGAGACAAGAAATGTTTGTGACCTTCTGAAGGTAGTTCTACTACTCCTGAAGGGAGGTAATATGGTATAATATAATAAGCAGTGAGTACTTAGGTTAACCTCTACTTCTGCTACCTCTGTAACCTTGGGTAAATAATTTACTCTCCAAGGGCTTTATTTCATTCGTTAGTGCTGAAATGCAGAAATTGGACTAGATGGCCACTGAGATCTATCCCGGTTCTAGAGTTATAACCTTATGAACTCTACTAATCAAAACTTCTGAGCACTCTCAATCTCTTTCTTCTTGCCTCATGGAAAGAGGCATTCTTTGCTAAGACTAATCCTCATAACTGTTTCTTTGATCCAATCCTCATCCTTGTTCTTTTTATGACTTTTATCAATTATCTTCTACCTATGAGATAGTTACATATTTCCCTTGCCTTAAAAAACAGGCTCCCTTGTCCCTTCTGTCCCATGCAGTTGTCATGTAATCTTTCCCCTCCCCTTTAGTGTTATTCTTATTGAATGTATTATTTACTTTCCCTCCACCGACCTCTCCAACTTCTTGCAATTTGGCTTCAATCCCTACCACCTATACTGAACCAACTCTCTAGAGAAGGTTGTTACTAACCCCATAATCACCTTTTTGTCATTCCTCACCTTCCTTGATTTTTGCAGCAACTGGCACTGAGGATGACTCCCTCCTTCAGGATACTCTTTTTCCGATTGTTCTCTAAAACATTTCCTTTTCTGGTTCTCCAACTCTTTGCTATTCCTTCCTTGATTTTTCATCTTCCTTCAATTCAATTTGGTAGGTTATTCTGTACTTACTCTATACAAGGCTCTTCCTGTACCTTGTGATATGTGTTTCTTAAGGTTCTGATCTTGACCCTTTTTTGCCCTGTGAGCTCTTTATTGGTAATTTCATTCATTCCCATACATTTAACTATCTTCTCTATAAAAACAAGCCCGGGATTTCTATCCTGACATCTTTTCTGTGCTCTGACCCTGAATCTCTATCCAAGAAGCATTTCTACTCATATGTCCCATGTATATCTCAAACTCAACATGCTCTATCTTGAACTTTTTACCTTTTCTCCAAGGCATGCTCATCCTTCTGATTCCACTGTTCTGTATGGCACCAACATTTATCACATTTTACATGTTTGAAATAATAATGTTATCTTCTTTCTTTCTCTTTTGTCTGAGTACTTGTGATTCCATCTCTTACACCATCAGCTTTGTCTCTGCCTTGGAACAGGTAGGATCTCAGTACAACCCATCTGCATGACTGAAATACTTTCTAACAGGTCTTACAACATGCACCATCTCTCCCTGTCTTAAGCTGTCAGTAAAGTATCACCAGACTAATATTCCATTTTATAGACCATAGACTTGATCGTATCATTCCCTCGATGAAAGCCTTTCCTGGTTCCTTATTGCCTATGAAATAAAGTTCAAGTCCTTCAAGATCCTCCACAATTTCGCATCATCCTACCTTTCCTATTTTATTGTATCACCCTCTTTAATTCATACCTCCCCTTTCCATATGAGCACCTCCATATGAACCAACAGTTCCCTCTCTGTCTTTACTTATGCCACTTTCCTAGGCCTGGAATTATTCTTTTAACTCCATTCTCTTTAGGCTGTTGAGTTTCTATGTATCCATTAGGCACAATTCTAATGCCACCTCTTCTGGGGAGTGTTCCTTTGTCCCAGAAGAACATAATGATCTTTCCCCCTTCAGACATCCCATTTTATTTTGCACACTCTTATTGGATAATTTTAACATTATGATTATTTGTATGTGTGTTAAATCCTCCCATTAGGTTTTTTACTTGTTTATGTAAAAAGTGCTTATTAAGCATTTATTATGTGACAGGCACTGTTCTGGGTGCTGGAGATACAAAGACTGAAAAAACAATGATCCGTGCCCTCAAAGAGCTCCTGATATATCAAAAAGAATGGAGACAGGGGTAGAGAACATCACAATATTGACAAATAAATAGAGTAAGTTTACAAAGCAAATATACAATCATTTCAGGACTTGGATGGGGAGGAAGGATGAGGAAGTGGCATTCCAACAGAGTCTTGAAAGACACTAAGTGGGCAGCTAGGTGGCCCAGTGAATAAAGCACCGGCCCTGGAATCAGAAGGACCTGAGTTCAAATACAGCCTCAGACACTTAATACTTACTAGCCATGTGACCTTGGGCAAGTCACTTAACCCCAATTGCCCTCCAAAAAGAAAGAAGCTAAGAACTCTATTCTTTTTTTTAACTTGTACACTTGTGTAATAAAGTATATTATAGTTATCTATGTTTTTGTGTCTTTCTCCCCTACTTATCTCACTGTTGTAATCTACATTTTGGCATTTACTTAAACTTTTTCGTTCCTTTAGGCTTACTGTCCTGCTCTTTGAACTCCAGTGGCTTCCTTTTGGCCTCCATGATCCAATTTAAAGCCCTATATTTGGCATTTAAAGCTCTTTATAACCTGATCCCCCCCACCCTCCTTACCTCCAACACCTCTTGCTTTCTGTGACTTCCATCAAGATCCAGCTCAGATCTCTCTTTCTGTAGGAGACCTTTCCTGATCTCCATAGTAGGTAATGTCTTCTGCTCTAATACTACCTTCCATCTATTCTGTGTCTATCTTGTATCTACCTAGATATTTACATGTTGTCTCCTGTGTTGGACACTGAACTCCCTAAGGTTTTTTTTTGCCTTTTCTTGAATCCCAAGGGCTTATCCCACAGTAAGCATTTATTAAATGCTTATTGAATGGGAAGTTCTTGAACTAATGATGAAGGAAGTGAGCAAAAAGAAAAGTGATGAATTTGATAACATTATAGAGCTAAACAACTTGGAAAGACTGAAGAGCCCTGATCAGTGCAGCACCAACCAGGACTCCAGAGGACTCTTGGAAACATGCAGTATACTTTCTGACAAAGGCAATAGATTCAAGATACAAAAGGAGACATACAACTTTGAGCACAGACCATGTGAGAAACAGTTTTTGATTGACTATTGGTTACAGTGGTTTTGTTTTTCTTTTAAATGGAAAGAGGGTGAAGGGAGAAAATAAATACTTGTTAATGGAAAAATAAATGACTTGGTTACAACGGTTTTGTTTTTTTTTAATGGAAAAGGGGTGAGGAGAGAAAATAAATGCTTATTAATTGAAAAATAAAATAAAAAAATACTTGTTGATGGGCTTCCTATATCTGCTTAATAAATATACTAGTTGCACTGAATTAAATGGCATCCTTGGGACTGCAGCCTGATGATCTAGCAGATTCCTTTCTCTGAGTTCTTCTTTCCTGTTCTCAGGTTCTGTGGTTCTCACCTTCCTCCTCCCCACCCCCTCCCCCCTCCCAGCTTTGCTCCCAGGAGGGTTTCATATTCTGGCCAGGCAGGGGGGGTCAGTTGGCTGTCCTGGTCCTAGACCCCTAGCTCTTTCCTTGTCCCTGCCTCTTTTTCCAATGTTCCCAGCTTAAGGGACTGAGGGAAGGATGACAGGAAGGGAGGAGTAAGAGCTGGTACTACATACACATTCTACACGTGGTGATGAGACAGAGGGGAGCCTACACCGCACAGGGGCGGTATTGGATTGGAATGAGGTAGACTGTTAGGTGCCAGCTGTGTAGCCTCTGGCCAGCAGGTGGCACCATACTCTGCAGTTTCACCAAAGTGAAACTTGCCTCATTGAGACACAGTCTTGTAGTTCTGGGGCAGCCAGCAAGTTACTAAATTTCAGATAGGATGGGACAGGGTCCTTTGTAACATCTAACAGGCTTTTCAGTAACCATTACAATCTTTTGGGTACACAATGACTAGACAACGACAATGTAGCTCGGTGTTGGCCTGTAGCAAGCACTCAGTCAGTAATTATGTGGCAGTGATGAAATGGAGGAGATCTGGGCTCTAACTTGGCTCTGCCACTAATTACATGACCCTAGGCAAATAACTTAATCTCTCTGAGCCTCAGGGGGGTTATAATACTTGCACTATCTCCCTCACAGAGTCTTCAGAGAAAATGTTTCTAAACCTTAAATTTAGGTTTAGAATGACTAATTATGGAAGCTTTCTTGGATTTCTCATCTAAAATACAATATAATACAAAACAACATAATATAATGTAACTTGAGATATCATAATGTAATGATACAAACTAACCAAACATTATATAACATAATATAGTGTATCATATGATACAACCTAACCAAAAATAATATAACATATCACATAACATAATCTAATATGATATAGTTTAATACAACATAACATGATATGATGTAATATAATGCAATATAATATAACACAATATAACATGCTAAGATCCATTAAGTTCTGAAATTCTAAGATGCTATTGTATTCAGAGCATTAGGTTATGGGAGATCCATTTGGATAATATAACAATTTTTGCCTTCTTGGAATTGTCTTCCTGTAACTTAGTAAAAAAAATAAATAAACACCAATACAAATAACTACAGAGCAGGTCTGACTAAGTTACTTCAGTCACTTCAGAGAAAGATCTAGAAAGACCAGTTTAAGTGGAGATTGAAGCAATACATGCTATTGTTCTTTTCCATGTTTGATTTTGTTTCTTCCCCCCCCCCCCGTTATTCACTCCATTGGTTACAACACTTCTATACAACCAGACTATTGTACAATCTGAAAGTGTTTGCAGATCCCATACATGATTGTACGCCACCATGGGGGGGGGGGGAGGAAGGGGAGAAAATATGAAACTCAAGAGATTCTGTAACTGAATCTTGTAAACTAAAAGTAAATAAAAGTCAATAAATTAAAAAAAAGAATGAAATACAGCCAAAAATATCCTGAACAACCACTTCTGGAAACCTGGCCCTGTGCATAATCATCAGGCTAGCAGATGCGGGGGAGTAAAAATTTCATTAGAGAATTATGAAAGAAAATGGTATGTGAGGTCTGAGAGGATCGTTTGATACAAAACAAGACGATCCAGGCAGGCTTCCTGTTGAAGGTGCCATTTAGAAAGATATAACTACAATCAGCCATACAAATAGTCTCTAATTCATTTGATTGCAGAAAGTCTTTGGCTTATAACATCTCCCTTGGTTGTCTTCACATGTCCTATTACCATTTCTATGTTCTCTGAGTATAGTTGATTAAAGGTAGTGAAAAGATTTGCAGTAAGAAAACCTGGGTTGAAGGAACCCTAGATTTGTTCATTATAGTAATCCTTTCCACATCATGACTTTTCCCATCGTGATTTCAATATATTGCAGGTCAACATAAGAAATTAAATGGGATTGTTTTTGGAGTTCTGCAGAAGCTACAGCTGGCATGTGAAGCCAGCAGGTGACACAGAAAAAGTTTAGAAACTCAGAATGCATAAAATATATGTACAGTATTGTATGATATAACACATTTTGTCTTTTAATATCATAAATATGCACATTTTCTTTGTTAAAGTTAAAATAAGTAAAAAGTTAAAGTTTGAAAAGAGAATGTGAAAGCCAGTGGATGACATAAAGGTTAGAAATATTGAGATATCTTTAAAAATTTAGTAACTCATAAATTCATAAAATATATATACTATTATGTATAATATTACCTGTACAGTATGTATTTTGCTGTTTAATAACATAAATGAGTAGCTACACAATTTTTCTTCAATTTAAATTTGTAGTAAAAGAACTGCGATGCTCTACACTGGTTTGGGGATGCCAAGAGAGCTTGCGGCAATCTGTCATGTGACCTCTCAGGGTCTCTGTGTCTTGAGTTTCTTGTATCTTGTGTCACTTAAGTTGCAAAAGGAGAGCAAAAACAATTGACCTGGATACTCCAGATTGTCGGGGCACCATGCCCCTAACGTCTGTGATGTGGAAGGCATACTTGTGCTGCCTATGTGACTTTGGGCAAATTCTATAGATTGCTTATCTCTCATCTATAACACAAGGAGGTCAGAAGACAGTGGAGAAAGGGAGTGAGTCTGCAACAATTCCTCCAGAAAAGAAAGAAGAGAAGTAAGCGGTAAAAAATAGCTTGTAATTGCATTCAGACAGAAAGTCCCTCCTGTGAGTCATCACAGATGATGGTTGTCCTCAGTCTTTGATAGGAAATCAACAATTGCCCACCAAAGGTGGTTCAGTAATCTAACCTCAACTTTCCAGAAAAGAATGCTTATGAAATACACAAAAACTTCTCCCATCAAAGACAGCAGACAAGGGTAAGGAGCAGGGTGACATTTGTGGTGACTGCAGAATGATACAATATTGGGTATCTCAATTCTGATGAGGGTGAAAGGCAAAAAGAATTTGGTGGGAACTTTTGAAGTTTGCAGCAGTTATTACTTTTATCATAAAAGATCGGCTAGTTAGGGGCGGCTTGGTGCTGCTGTGAATAGAGCACCGGCCCTGGAGTCAGGAGGACCTCAGTTCAAATCCGGCCTCAGACACTTAACATAAAAACTAGCCATGTGACCTTGGGCAAGTCATTAAGCCCCAATTGCCCTGCCTTCCCTCCTCCAAAAAAAAAAATCTGCTAGTTATGCCCAAAGTGTGGATTAATTTTTCTCCTAGAAAAAATGGCAAGAACCCTAGAAGAATAATTTTCCACCCTTCAGATTATTGGAGGATTTGAAGTGTTTCTTGAGCAAAAATAAAAGGCTTCAGAATAAAAATAATGAAAAAACAAGATATGAAGGAGAAGGAACTCCTGACCAGTGTTAGGAGGTGAAAGGGTAAAAAAAAAGTGTAACAGAGGATAAAGAAAAGGAAACTGTCAGGCAGTCAATCTATAAACATTCATTAAGTGATTACCCTGAGAGCAAGATGCTATTATTATTTATACACTCACATAGGATCACATAGGTAGTTAATTACCAAAGGCACATTTAAAAACCAAGACTCCTGACTCCCAACTGGGTATTCTTTTAGCAAACCTAATTTGATACCTAATTTGTACTCTTACTTAGAGGTTAGCTGTGTGATCATATGTAAGTAAGTTAAGCTTCAGCTTCAGAAAGGACTTGATAAACCTTAAAGTAAATAAATGGAAAATGAACAAAGTGTATAAATATAAAATCTAATATTCTGTAGTCTTACATTCTATTTTAATTATTCTGATTGCTGCATTCTGTGCTTGTAGATCAGATAGAAAGGATGCTATGAGGCAGTTAGGTGGAACAGTGCATAGAGCACTTTTACCTAGAGCAGCAATTCTCAACCTGTGGGTTATATTCAATTTGTAACAATGAAAATACATCCTGCATATCAGATATTTACATTACAACTCATAACAGTGGCAAAAATACAGTTATGAAGTATCAACGAAAATCATTTTATGGTTGGGGGTCACCACACCATGCAGAACTGTATGAAAGGGTTGTGGCATTAGGAAGGTTGAGAAACACTGAGCTAGAGGCAAAAAGACTTGAGTTCAAATTCAACTTCAGACAATTACTAGCTCTGTGACCCTTGGTAAGTCGCTTAAACTCTGTCTGCCTCAGTTTCCTCATCTGTAAATGGGGGATAATAATAGCATCTTGCTCTCAGGGTTAGTGTGAGGATGAAAAGAGATAATAATTATAAAGCACAGTGCCTGGCACTTAGTAAGTACTATATAAATGTTAGCAATTGTAATTAGCACAGAATGCTTGAAGCTAATTCCATTTGTAGAAATGTGGAGTTTGTAGAATAACTCAGTCAGAATCCCCTGACATCATGGTTCCACCATGATCTTTTCTGCCCTGCTCCAGTTCTTTTGTTGACTCTTGGAAAGTAGTTTTCAGGTATCTCTGAATATCAAATTAGCTCTCTCCTGACATGAAAGATGAAGTAATTGGAATTCCATCTTTACCATTCCTCTGAAATTGCTTTTCCCAAGGACCCTAATGAATACCCTATTGCCAAAGTCAATGGGCTGTTTCTGCTCTTATTCTCCTTGGTTTCCCTGATATTTGTCACTGTGGAACATGTATTTTTTTTCACTATTTTTAATCACCTCTTTTCCCTTGGTTTCCATGATGCTGAAACATTATGGTTCTCCTTTCTGTCACACAGTTTCTTTGTCTGTTTTGTTGGATCCTAATCTCCCTTCCATTCCATAAATGTGGTTGTTCTCCATGGCTCTGTCCTAGGCTGCCTTCTCTCTATGTTCCCTTTCCCCTGGTGATCTTACACATTCCAGTTGCTTCAGTTATTGCCTTTGGGTTGATATCTAAATCCTTAGCCTCAGGCTTTCCCCATCACTTCCCATATTTCTAATTGCCTGCTGGATACTTCTAGCTAGATAGCCTACTGTTACCTCAAATTTAACACATCTAAAATGGAACTTGACGTTGTTCACCTTCCTCTATAACAACAATGATGTTGGCAATGAAGAAGTCAATGACAACAACAAAAACCCTTTCCCTCCCTATGATTTCTTGATTTTCTGTTGATGGGGCCATGATCTTTCAGGCTGGTAACTCTGGAGACATATTGGACTATTCCTTCTCTGTCACCCATATCCAATCAGATGAAATGTCCTATCATTTCCACCACTATAATAGCATTCATATCTAGTCCCATTTTTCCACTTCCACTACAATTCTGCAAGCACCCTAATTTTAGTCTTCAATTCTTCTTACCCTGATTGTTGTAACTGCTTCTTATCTCATCTTCCTGGCTGCAGTCTCTCCCTTCACTAATTCTCATGCATACTGCCCAAGGATTTTTCTAAATATATTACTATGACTATGTCATTTCTCTACTTAAAAATCTTCTGGTCTCCCCACTGATGACTACATAAAAATATAAAACTGATGCTGACATTCAAGGTCGTCACAATCCAACTCAAACTTTCTTGTTCAGTTTTATCTTATGTTGTTATTATTCTTCATTCTTGAAGAAAACCAATGACATCAGGAAGGTGATGTCTTGACTTGCAAGTGAATTGGATTTAAGTGAGGCTGGGTTGTGCAAAATCAGCAGCCTCACTCTCTTGTTCAGAGCTATCTGGGTCCAGTGGAAAGATACAGATCAGGATGACTAGAGACGGCCTCGATGCAGTGGGTGACCTTGGCCTTTTGAAGTTAAGGTCTTTCCCTGGTTTCAGCTTATCTAAGGCCGCACTCATTCAATGATTAAGGCTAGGTAAGAAATGAGGCAAAAGAGGGCATCTTCTACCTACTCAAAAAACAATCAATCTGGGAGGGGAAGACCTTCAGTTTTTCTGACCAGAACAGAAACAATTGCCATTTTCACTCACTCTGAGCCATCAAAACCCAAAAAATAACCAACAGAGGCTTGGGCTGGGACTTATTGGCCAATCAGTGAAAGCCAGTGATTTGTGTTTAAGGTATGCTCAAGAAGGGTCCATTTGACTCCCAATGGTCCTTACCAAAGTTTGGTTTTTCCAGAGCTCCGTTTCAAGAAATCCACTTTCCTTTGGGCAGAGAACCACATTTAAGTTCGTGATTGCCCATGTGGACAATGGAATGAAGGAAGGAATGGAGGGAGAGAAGGATAAAGGAAGGAAGGAAAAAAGGAGGGAAGGAAGGAAGAAGAAAGGAAGGAAGGAAAGAAGGAAAGAAAGAAAGAAAGAAAGAAGGAGAGAGGGAGGGAGGAAGGAAGGAAGGAGAGAAGGAGACAGCATTGTTTAGGTGGAACTGGACAGTTGAGTCCACAGTGGAACAGCTACTACTACTCAAAGATTGCTGTTTGTCCTTTGTTCTCAGAGAGGACCAATTGCATCAGGAAGGTGATGTCTTGACTTGCAAGCAAATTGAATTCAAGCGAGGGAGAGCTATTCAAAGTCACCAGCCTCACTCTCTTCTCCAGAATCATCTGGGTCCAGTGGCAAATTATAGATTGGGACAATTGGAGATGGCCCCCAGTCTTATACTATTCCCTTTTGTATATTCGGCATTGCAGCTAAATTGAACTACAACTGTTAATTTCCTTCTCATCTTCTTTTTCCATGCTTTCTCTCAGGCCTAGATTAACCTGTCTCCACCCTACTCTGCCTTGCCCCACTCCCCTTTTTTCAGTGGTCAGCTTTATTGATGCTACCTCCTCCAATTCCTCCTAGGTGAAAAGGATTTCTTCCTCATATTTGCCACAGCACTTATCATGGATTTTTCCTTTGAACTATTAATAAAAAAAACCAAAACACTGACACTATATAGTTATTTGTGAACCTGCTCTTCCCCTCACTAGACTGTAATTCACTTGAGAGCAAAAGCTATGTTATATCTACCCTCAGTGTTGGCACAGTGCCTTATGCATAGTAGGTATCTAATACATTTGTGTTTAATTGATTTGAAGCTAGATAAAGAACTTAAGATAAAGAAAAAATAGCTGGACTGAGTGTGAAGTGTGCCTTAGATTTTGTGGGAATCTATTTCAGAGAATGGATTTTTAAAAATTAATAATAGGGAGGATCCTATAGTATACAATTTTACAAGAGATGTGGGCTGAAGGATTGGAAGAGCAAAATTCTGACAATGTGAAAACACAGATTATTCTAAGAATGAATAATAAGTGGACTTGTTTAAAGAGGAATATTTGGTTTACAAGAAATTCATTATTCACCACTTTTTTGTTTATTTAAAACAAAACTTTAATATTATGGATTTAATCCAAATGAAAGTGCCTGTTAAAATGAATGGAAACTGTTGTAATCCAGAGTTCTGTGTACCCAGTGGTGATGGAACTTTAAGGCTAATGAGATAACCATATATCTGGACCCTACAAAATTGTGTACCAAAGAATTCTGGGATGCAAACAAATAAACAAACAAGTAAATGTATTAAACAAATAGATAAATGAATAAACAAATAAGCAAATAAATATATAAATGTAAGCAATGTTTAAAAATGTAAATAAGTCAACAAATAATAAATGTCTAAATGCATAAAGATGAAGAAATAAGTGAACAGATTCATAAATGTATAAATAAATGAATGAACAAATAAATGAAATGAATGAATCAATAAAAATAAATTAACAAATAAACAAATACATAAATGACACTTTAAAAACCACAAAAGAAGCAGGTAGCAGTTCAACCACATGGTGGATATTCTCCTCTTAAATTTCCTCCCCTTAGATAGAAGTGATTCACCAGCCATAGAGAAAGGCCCTGTGGGTATAAATCCATTCTCTGGTCAATTTTAAAGAGGTTCAGTGAAAAATGAGGAAGAAGATTTCTCATTTCTGTAAACGCTTTGGAATTTACTTTTGGCTTATTTCTTGCCAGAAAAATGATCTTTTGCTGTTAGGCATTTAACCAGACAACCACCCTCTCGCTGCCTCTAGTTTAGGGCTCAGAGTTCCTCAAGCAAAATGGCTTAGAATTGGCCTTGCCCTAGCATTTCCACAGTCTGCTCCTTTGTGGAAACCTTGTAGCTCAGCCACCAGTGGAGGAATTTTTGGAATTCTTTGAGTGTTTACCAGGGCCCCACTGCACCATTTTAGCAAAAATATCAAAACCTATGTTGAGTGTTCTTACATAGCAAAGTCTTGGCCTTAGAGATGGCAATCTGGTCTAACTATGTAGAGTTGGTGGTGTTCTTCTGTGACACACCCTGGTTATTGATGAAATCCTCCTATGGATTCACCAATGAGGAATCATGCTTCTTCTAATGGCATCTGGTCCCAAGCAACCAATGCCATAACTAATTTTGGGCTCTGAGTTATCTCACTGGGAGGTGGTGTTGCTTGTTCATTTTGAATTTCTCCTTCATTTTCTCTTTCAATCTCTAAGAATACTTTTCTTCATTCATTCAGAAACTTGAGAAGAAAAGCTCCCAGAAACTCACAGGGTGAGAGAGAGTTAGTGATTATCTCAGAAAAAGAAACAAACCTGGAGACAGAGGGTGGAGAAAAATGAGGTGATGAGGTAACTGCCAACCTGAGTTTCCTAAGAGAAATTCTGTATGGCCACTATATTTTAAAAAGAAGATGTAAGCAAGTAAGGCCATGGAACTAATGATCATAGAAGCAACGGACATGAGCTTGGACAGATTTGGGGAGAGAGTGGAGCATAGAAGGGCTTGGTGTGCTATGGTCCAAGGAGTCATTTATGTCAGACATGACCCAGTGACTCAACAACAACAACACAGCTAGGGATAGATATGTTGGACTGTCCAATGAGAATAGTATTAGGAAAGATAACGCTAAGAATGAGCTGATACATGAAAGGAATGTTAAAGACCAAAAAAAAATGTTGAGAAAAAGAAAAGTCAAGGAGGAAGAGAACCACTTTTTAGGATGAGAATACAACAATGGAGAGAAGGCAGAAATACAAAATTGTTAGTTTGCTTCTGTTGTTTCTACTGGGGAGGCAGATAGTAATAGCTAACATTTAGACAGTGCTTTAAGGTTCGCAAAGCACTTGGCCCAGATGATCTCATTGGATTCTCATAAACAACCTGTGAGATAAGTATTATTATGATTATTACCTTCATTGTATAGATAGGGAAGCTAAGGTTGAGAGAAGTGACTTGGCCAGGATCACACAACTAGGAAGCATCTGAGGTGGGTTTTGAACTCAAGTCTTCTTGACTCCAAGTGCAATGCTCTCTGTATTTACTAAGTCAGTGGGCCTCTAGACCTTAAGACTTGTGTGCATAGGCATGCTAAGGCCATGAATCAGGTACATGGACACAGTTCATAGTAAGCATTTACCAATAAGGGGCCAGGATGGTTCAGCATAATATCATAATGCTCATCTCAGGGAGAGTTCATTTAAACGCTTGCCTCAGGTTGTAGGAGTACACCTGGTCTACTCTCTATACATTGGTGGTACTCAAAGTATGGTCCAGGGATGAGGATCCCTGAGACCCTTTGAAGGTCTGTGAGGTTAAAACTATTTTCATAACAATATTAGGATATTTTAATTTTGAACAGTAAATTTTGGTAGATATAACCCACATAAACCAAAGCTCTTTGGGTGATCCTCAGTAATATTAAGAGTATAAAGTTGTCCTGAGACCAAAAGGTTTGGGAACACTGATATACACATGCTTGGAAGTATAGAAGTATAGAACAGAACTGCTTACCAGGAAAGTGAAGAGGCGGAGCCAAGATGGCGGCGTAGAAGCAGCAAAGCACCACAGCTCCCACACAAACATGCTAAAAATCTCATAAAATGGGACTCTAAACAGATTTTCAAGCTCCAAAACTCTCCAAAAGACAGAAA
>CM053596.1:134671243-134717719 GCA_028646575.1 Pseudocheirus occidentalis | reverse complement strand
GGACTCAGTGTTATGGTTTCTGAATAAAGACCTTGGTTCTGCCTTCCATGTGGAGAGTTTGCTATATTTTGTGATCCAAAACTACACCAACATATTCATAACCATCATGGGTGTTGTGAATATCTCATTATTGATACAGTAACTCAAATACATTGTTCCTAGTTATGTCCTTTGGGAATAAGTCCAATCACTCTTCCATAAGCAGTCATTTGAAGAAGATAACTACCATGTCTACCCTAAGTCTTCTCTTCTCCATACTAATCTCAAGTCTCTACATCAATCCAAGTTTGGCATGTTCTCGAATTCCTTCAACAACCCAGTAACCCTTCTTTTAATATGTTCCAGATATCAATGTCTTTCCTTAAATGTGAAATCCAGAATTGAACACAATACTCTAGTTGTGCTTTTACTAGAAAAGAATAAAGGGTTATTCCCATATTCCTTGTCCTGAAAATTATATCTTTCTGAATGCAACTAAGGTCATATATGTTTTGAGGGCCACTGCATCATACTGTTGGGTCATTTTGAGTTTGCATTCCACTAAAAGACCAACATCATTTTCCTAGAAGCTACTGTCTTGCTACATGCCTCATGCTTCAACTTGTGAAGTTTTCTTTGGCCCTGAGTATAGGGCATTACACTTAATTAAACTTTACCTTATTAGATTTGACTCATTTTCAAGATTCTATGGGCTCTTGACTTTAACATCCAACATCATCATTTTCCTTCCCAGCTTTCTGTCATCTGAAAATGTGACAAATGTGATCATTCTGCTTTTATCCAAGTCATTGATAAAAATGTTGAACATTTCAAGGACAAGGACAGATTCCTGGAACTTTCCCCAGAGACCTCCCTCTAAGTTGACATCAATCCACTAATGACTACCATTTGTATAAGATCATTTAGTAAATTCTGAATCATTCTAACTGTACTACAATCTAGCCCACATATCTCCATCTTGTCCCCAAGGATAGTGTAAGACAGTCAAATGCTTAGTAGCACTATTTGTAAAAAATGAAATGTCAGACTGACATGATTTGTTCTCGATATTGACTTTTACTGATCACCACTTTCTTTTCTAAATGTTCACAAACTATTCTTTTAACAGCATATTCTAAAACTTCTTCCAGGAATCAAAGTGAGTTTGTTGGCTTATGGTTTGTGAATTCTTCCCTGTTCTTCCTTTCCAATCAGAGCAATATCTGCTTTTCTTCAGTCCTGTGGAAACTCTATTGCTCCCCCCTACAATTTTTCCAAGATTACTGATAGTGGCTCAGGAATCACATCTGCCCATTCTTTCAATATCCTTGGACATAGTTCATCCAGGACTTGAATTGAACTCACTGAAGTAACCAGATGCTTCCTTATTATATACTCACTTATCTTTGGTTTAAACTCCCTGTAGCAAAAATGCTCAATCCTTCCAAGTCTGAAGACAACTTTCTTTTACAGAGAAAACAGAAGCAAAATCTAGTTGTGTTTTGTCTCCTTTGTAACTGCGTACCAAAGTCTGATTTGCTGTGGTATCCCTTCTGTAATTGTTCTCTTCCCTTTCAAAAGCTTGTTTAGGATTTTGCTTTTTGGTTTGTTTGTGAAGTTTTTTGGGAAAGCCACTTTTGTTTTTCTTAGCATTTATCACCAGCCTCAGTTCTACTGAGTTTTACTTCATCTAACAGTGTTTTTACAATCTCTATAATTCTTTTATCTCTTCCTATGTTATATATTCTTGTTTCCATCTGATAAATCCATCTTTTAAAAATCTAAGTTTGGAGAGCAGAGTCAAGATAGTGGCATAGTAGCAGGAAAACTCCGTGGTTCCCCCCATAACCACCTGAAATACTTGTAAAATATGACTCTGAACAAACTTTAGAGCTACAGAACCCACAAAGTGACAGAAAGAAACAAATCTCTCACTGAAGGCAGCTCCAGAGGGGGACAGGAAGGGTTCATTGGAGCCCATTGGGAGCATCAGAGTCCATGGTTTTAGCCTCAGCTGGAGGGACTTCGGAAGAGTGGATCACCAACAGCTGTGGCCATTTCCAGAATTATCAACTCATAAATGCCAAAAAGAAAAAGTGAGAGGTCAGTGTGGACTTTGGGGACAGGAGGATGGAGAGTGTGGTCCAGTCTCTGACCCCAGAAGGGAGAAGTAGCTCAGGTGTGGCAGCTGGGCAGCCGCCTCCACGTGGCTGCTTCAGAGCTGGCCCACTGGGCAGCTGCTGATTATAGGCAGACAATTGCAATCTGCTGGTCTGCAGATTGTAGGTGGACCAAGCAAACATTCTGAGGGGTAATTGCTCTTGCTTTTAACCAGCTTGGATCTGGATTGCTGCCTTAGGTGGAGGTCCTAAGGTATGTGACCAGGTGCCAGAGCCTGTGGAGCCTCCAAAGAGCACCCAACTAATAGCTCCAGCAGCTGTGAAAACCCCAGAAATTTGGGACTAAGCTCTCCCCTCTGGAAGCAGAGTTCCACTGTTTGGAAGTTTCCACTTACGGCAAAAAGCTGATAAGTCAAGTAATTGAGTAGCAATATGAGCAAGCAAAGGAAGCAAAGCAAGCACAGCTGTTGGGTCTCTTGTTGGTAATGGGTTGAACCGGTCCTCAGCTAACAGGAGTGCACGTGATCACCTGGGGGTGGAATGCCAGGGCTGCACCTGTTTACAATAAACAGGATTATCTCTCCACCTTCGGGGTGATGCACAATTGGCTTGCTGTGGTGAGGGCATGGCCAGGGGAGGGGCCCTAAGGGGCCCTGGAGAAAGGACTTAAATACAGGCTACCCAGAGGCAGAGAGAAGTCCAGCCATGCCAAGCTTAGAGAATGTAGCTAGAAGCAAGTGTTGTGTTCCAAAGAGGGAGTTCCAGCCATGCCAAGCTTAGAGAATGTAGCTAGAAGCAAGTGCTGTGTTCTGAGTTTTCTGTGCAGCTGTTTCTCCCGGAGTAAGCGGGAGCCGGGGACGCCCGAAGCCTATTGAGGAAGGTTATAGGTGAAACCTATACATCCTGACCCCCAAAAACCGTAGCACACAGCAATCCAACTTTAGATTCCTTTTGGGGGGGGGCGAAAGGATCAAAGCATGGAACAGCAGGAAGACAACAAAGTCAGAACTCCTGTACCAAAAGCTTCCAAAAAAATATGAACTAGTTATAAACCATAGAAGAGCTTAAGAAGGATTTTGAAAACCAAATAAGAGAAGTGGAGGAAAAATTGGGAAGAGAAATGAGAATGATGCAAGAAAATCATGAAAAGAGAGTCAACAACCTGACTGAAGAAAACAACACTTAAAAAAATAGATTAACTCAAATGGCAAAAGAGGCCCAAAAAGCCAATGAGGAGAAGAATGCCTTAAAACGCCAAATTTGGCAGATGGAAAAAGAATCTCAAAAGCTCACTGAAGAGAATAATTCCTTCACAATTAGATTGGAGCAAATGGAAGCAAATGACTTTATGAGAAATCAAGATACCATTAAACAGATCCAAACAAATGAAAAAATAGAAGGCAATGTGAAATATCTCATTGGAAAAACTACTCACCTGGAAAATAGATCCAGGAGAGATAATTTAAAAAGTATTGGACTACCTGGAAGCCATTATAAAAAAAAGAACTTAGAAAGCATGCTTCAAGAAATTCTCAAGGAAAATTGCCCTAATGTTTTAGAACCAGAGGGCAAAATAGAAATTGAAAGAATTCACCAATCACCTCTTGAAAAAGATCCCCAAAAGAAAACTCCAAGGAATATTATAGGCAAATTCCAGGGTTCCCAGGTCAAGGACATAATACTGCAAGCAGTCAGGAAGAAACAATTTGAATACTGTGGAAACACAATCAGGATGACACAGGATCTGGCAGCTTCTACCTTGAAGGATTGAAGGGCTGGAATATGATATTCTGGAGATCAAAGGAGCTGGGATTAAAACCAAGAATCACCTACCTAGCAAAACTGAGTATAATGTTTCAGGAGAAAATATAGTCATTCAATGAAATAGAGGACTTTCAAGTTTTCTTGATAAAAGTCAGAGTTAAATAGAAAATTTGACATTCAGATACAAGAAGCTAGAGAAGCATGAGAAGGTAAACAGGGAAAAGAAATCATAAGAAACTTATCAAAGTTGAACTATTTACATTCTTACATGGAAAAACGATAATTGTAACTCATGAAACTTTTCTCAGGATGAGGATAAGTGAAGGGAATATAAATGTATATATATATACATACATATATACACATACATACATACATACATCTGTCTATATGGGAGGATATATGGAATTATGGATACATATGTGAGTGTGTGTATATGTGTACAGGTACACATAGAGGGCACGGGATCAATTGAATATGAAGGGATGATACTTAAAACGTAAAATTAAGAGATGAGAGGAATGTAATGAGAGGAGATGAGGAGAGACAGAATGGGGTAAATTATCTCACATAGAAGAGGCAAGGGGAAACTGTTGTGATGGAGGGGAAGAAGAGAAAGGCAAAAGGGAATGGGTCAACCTTACTCTCATTGAATTTGGCTTAGGGAGGGAATGACATACACACTAAATAGGGTATCTTGCCCTACAGGAGAGTAGGGAGAAAGGTGATGAGAGGGGGTATGATGGAGGGGAGGGCAGTTTGAGAGGGAGGGTAGTTAGAAGCACACATTCTTGTAAGGGGACAGGGACAAAGTAGAAAATAGAACAAGTTGGGGGGTGGGATAGGATGGAGGGAAATATAGTCAGTCTTTCACAATATATCCACTATGGAAATGTTTCGCATAGCTACACACATACATCCTATATTGAATTGCTTATCTTCCCAGGAAGGATGGGTGACAAAGGAAGAAGGGAAAGAATCTGGAGTCCAAAGTTTTAAAATCAAATGTTTAAAATATATATATTATAATAATAATAATTGTTATTATTATTACATGTGCCTGGGAAATAAGATATGCAGGCAGTGGAGAAAGGAGATCTATCTTGCTCTACCAGAAAGTGGGAGGAGGGATGGAGGAGGATATAGGAGAAAGCAGATTGGGGGAGGAGATATACAGTGGGATTGCTGTTTTGAAGTGGTGGGTAGGGGAAAGACAGGGAGAAAATTTTAACTCAAAATCTTGTTGAAATGAATGATGTAAACTAAAAATAAACATAAAATTTAATTAAAAAAAGAATGCTTTGCAAATGAAACTAAGTGCCGTATAACTGCAATGATTAAGTCTGGCACTGAATATGAGAAAATATACCTCCTGTCTTTCTTCCCAGAGGTAGAGACTGAATATATAGCAAACTGCATATCCTGTTGGGTTTGTAGAATGTGTGGGTTAGCTTTGCTAAGCTTTGCTAAGCTACGTTCTCTTTCTTTTTTTAATGCTTTAATACAAGTGACGGCACTCTAGGCAAGGGGAGGTACATATATGGAAATGAAAGTGATATAATAATAAAAGATATTGGTAAAAATTTTTAAAAAATAAAAAGAAATTTTAAAAAGAAATATAAAAAAATCTAAGTTGGTTAATGAATTGTCAATGCAGCTACATCAGTTTCTTTAGACCATGTGTCTTCTTACTCATTGGAGTATTTTCTGTTGATAAGTCTTCAGAATTCCAATTTTGAGGGCTTCTTATCAATTTAATAAGCCAACTCAACAAACATTTATTAAATGCCTGCTAAAATCAAGGAATTGTGGTAGGAATGAATGAACAAATGAAGAAAAACAAAAGCACATGTTAAGCTCTTACTGTGTATAAAGTACTGCACTAACCAGTAAGGTTACAAATAGAAAAGTAATACTGTCACTTCTCCCAGAGAGCTCACATTCTTCTATATATAATCTGTAAATAAAAGTAAAATACCAGACAACTGGAAGATGGAGAAAGCACTTGCAAATGGGAGGGCCAAGAGAGCCTTCATGGAGGTGCCGGCATTCAAGTCACTGAGTACTTCTGCAAAATATTCCCCTACAATGTCTCCAACTGCTCTGTTGAATAGAAAGCTAGAAACCACAGATTCCCTATTTGAGACATAAAAGGAGAGCAATACAGATATAGTTATCTAAGCATCCTGCAATGCATCCGGTACTGTTCCTAGTTAGAGAAGGCCCAACCCGTGGATGGTTTTCTGACCTCCTTTTTGACTGAAAGAAATAATTTTATTTATTTAACATTATTTTTCAAAACAATCAGGATTAAATAACTTGTCCAGGGCCTCACAACTAATAAGTGTCAAGTTTCTGAGGGCAAATTCAAACTCAAGTCTTCCCGACTCCAGGATCAGTGCTCTATCTGCATGACCTGTGTCACCTGGCTGTCCCTAAAAGAAGGAATTTTAAATTCAGCTTGAGAATCTTTGCTTTGGCACAATCTGTTTCCACATCTCCTGAGGGGCTCTAATAGTGAGGGTATAGATCTAGATCCCACCTATAAACTGAATCTTTGGTTTGGACTAACCACAGTGAAGAAGAAGAAGAAATTCAGAACATTCTCCTGGAAGACCGGATTTGGGGTCAGCATTAAGTGAATTAACCCACTGCAGTAACAGTTCATACAGAGGGATGACTTAACCCTTACTGACCCAGGCCCCCATCTTTAAAGTATCCATTCTAATCTTTTTCTCTTTTTTTGTTCCTGTGTTGACTTGTCCTATGCATTCATAAGCCACAGGATCTGAACTATCCTTTCCTAGAGCTGTCTGAAATCTACTTTTCTAAAATCTAAAATTCCTATGAGACTATGCCCAGATTTTCTCTCCTCTATCCTGAATTCCAGCATGCTGTGATCACTTTCCCTCAAAGCTCCCATCATAAGTATTTCAACAACCAGCCCATCCTTATTGGTCAGAATCAAGTCCAGAATAAAAGACCTATGTGTTGCTTCCCTGACATTTTGAAGAATGAAATTAGCATTAAGGCAAGTCAAGAATTAGCCAGTTATTCTGTTTTTTGGCAGAAAAAGCACCCCAGGGACTATCTGGCCAGTTGAAGTCTCTGTGCCAGGTTTGATTCACAAGGTCATCTTTTTTCTTCCTATTTTTGGCTTGGTGGTCTATTGGATATCTCCTACAACATCATTTCTGTTTCTCCTTCCATTAGTCATTCACCAAATATGCTCCACCATGTTTTCCTCTTTCAATTTCAGTATGCCTCAATATGAGCATATCCTCTTTATATCATGCAATTCTGCCCCCATTTATCTTTTATATTGCTTTTGGCTATGGTATATACTTAGCAATATTCCAGTCATGAGTCACACATCTCCAAGTATCAGTGGTTGAATTTGCCTCCTGGAATTAAAATTACTTGTTCACTTTAGTTATTCTTCCTACTTTGTACACTTGTGTATAGACATCTAAGGACAGGGTTTTATTCTTAGATCCTTCCTGGGATATTATATCCTGTGAATTAATTGGGCCTCTCTCTGTCACTTATCTTCCTTTTTTGTAGCCTCTACTTTCTATAGTATCTGACTTGGAATGTATTTTGAAGCATTTATTAATATTTTTTTTCTTCTTCTAGTTTCCCTTTTCACTTTAGAAGTCTCTTGACAAGACTTGTAAAACTCCAAACAAATATATTTTTACAAGCTCTCAGAAGGGCAGCTCCATCCCTGAACAAATGTCCATTCTATCTTGATTCCAAAATCCAAATCCCAGCCTCAGGCACAATGTTCCTAACTAGCTATTAACTTCCCAAACCTGTTATTCTCCTCTAAAGGCTCTATCTTAAATTATTAATGATGTTAAAACACATTTGATGGACAATCTCAAAGGGTTCCCTATCTCTTCCCAGATACATGGCATGAATCTTTTGCTAATATCTACCAATAGCTACCTTGGTACCCCTCATTAAAAAGTTACAAACCACCATTACTTCCCTCTTCTTCTTTTTTTTTTTTACCTTTATCGAATGTTCTCTCCTCTGATAACAGCTGTTGACCCATGTCATCATTCCCTGGAACAGAAATATTCTCTGCTTAAGAGGTTTCACTCTACCATCTATAGAAAGTGTCTTATTATTGAGCTCCAAATGCTCCATGATCCTTCTCTGCTCCCTCTGTCTTACATTCCTCCAAACTTCAATTTCTTGCTGCTAGTTATAGTTATCCTCTGACTCTTCAGATCACTTTTCTTCTTTGAAGCTCTTTCGCCTTCTTATCTCACTCAACTATATTCTAAACTCCCCTGAAGTCCATGGATTGATATTTTTCTATCTTTGTTACTCCTTCAGCATACAATGGAGTTAATATCAAACAGAATGGACTAAATAAATGCTTTTTGAGTGAATATGTCAGCTTCCTTTCCCATTTTGTTCAATAATTCTTTGCAGGGATTTCTTCTCTCCTAACTTTTTTTTGCTTTTTGGAAGGGGGAGGGCAGGGCAATTGGGGTTAAGTGACTTGCCCAAGGTCCCATGGTTAGTAAGTGTTAAGTCTCTGAACCAGATTTGAACTCAGGTCCTCCTGACTTCAGGGCTGGTACTCTATTCACTGTGCCACCTAGCAGCCCCAATTTCTTCTCTCCTTAAAGTAATTCTAGGGAAGTTGGGGTCTCTGCTAATACTACAGAAAGATGAGCAATGATGATGGGTGAGTCCTGTTGTGCTGTCCTGTAATGGTAATGAAATTTGAAGATCCCTTTGTATTGGAAAGCTGAAAGGTACTTAGCACCTAGTTTCAAATTAAGCCTCAGTAAAGAAACAGGAGGTATGAACCTCTGTTGCTACATAACAGGAAGGAGCTAAACAAGGAGAAGCTAACATCTATATAAAGAAAAACACAAGCTGGACAGACAGAACTTCTTGGGATAAGCGTGTGGAGGCAGGGCAGCTGCTGGGCTGAAGACTGAAATGAGAATTGAGAAGAGAATTGAGAAATGAGACAGAATTTCTTGGAGCAAGCCACATGGAGACTGGAAAAAGTGATTTTTACTTTGAGAATGGAGCTTATGATGCTGAGGATTTCTGAGGGCCAGCGGGAGCTACAGAAGACTGAGGAAGCATGACTGTCATGCCAGTATTATGTACAAATGTTGTTGTAGCTTTGTTAATGTATATGAATGTAATTGTGGCCTTGTTAAGCCTTGTCTTCCCAGGAATGGAGACTGAAGGATTTGAAATGGACTGGACACTGTGTGCTCCAATGTGGAGCAGGAACTGAATAGAGAGCTGGACAAGGAACTGGGAGCTGTCTGCATTTGAACCCAGGTGACAGTTTGGTGGATTCAGGTAGGAGCTACCTGCCTCAAGTCTAGATGAAAAGACCTCTACGTGAATACTGAGTAGTGACTGAAGAAATTGCAATGTACCTGTGATCTAGGGGTAGATGGCTTTTGTACTTTCCATTACCCCTTAAGAGGGTACTGAGTAGTGACTAATGAAACTGTTGCACCCCATGGGTGGAAGACTTTGGCTTTTGTACTTTGTGTCCTCTTAGGAGTCAAGCCTCATTAATGATGCTTGAATGATTGAGTTACTAAATGAATGAGTTACTTAATGATGGTACTTTGTTGAAAACTACATGACCACTTTGGTGAAAACTATGTTGCCATTTTAGTGATAAGTTGTTGAGCTGTGATGTGATGAATGCTGTATTTTGATTTTCTGTGAATGTTTTGCTCTGATTTGTTATTGAATGGAGAGTTTACTATACTATGTAATCAGAACCTTGAAAGCTGTTGACAGAAGCAGTCCTCTGGAAAGTTGCTTGTGTATGGCTTTACATGTCCTAGGGTGATCATCTATTGGACTGATATGAACAAAAGATAAGCAATCACAGATCCTTACAAGAAACAACACATCTGCCAATCAGTACTCACTTCTGTTGATATTCATAGAGACAATGATACCACCAAAAGAAACTGAGTGCATTGCTAAGGACACTTTTAGGCAAGAAACTGAAGATCCATTAGGGTAAGATACAATATTTACCACTAATTCTATTTTTAAGGTAGTCAAATTAGAGAAATTAGAATCTAGTTTTAAAATCTGTATGAGGATAGGATTTTAATTTCTAAACCTTTTCTTGGCCATATCCATAAGAAACTTAACTTTCATCTATGGAACTTCTGTCCTGGAATCCTACTGATAGGATTAATGAGACCTCCAGCATCTCACTATTTTAGACTGGCCCTGGCCAGGCCTCACTTTATTCCAGATCCGTTATCTTGCTATTGTCTTTGCTATTGTGGGCAATCTCCAAACTCTTACATAGTCAAATTAATACTTCCATTAATCCTGTAAAGGATATGTCAACCCACCCCCTTATGGCTCTATTCACTGTCCCTTTAACTTTCCAAATCAAAATATCAATTCACCTTTGGCTATCACTCCCTTAAATATATTCTAAATTTTAAGAATAATAAAGAGGGCTTTTTTTAACTATCTGAAAAATGAAGTTGTTGGATTCAATGACCTCCAAAGTCTCTTCCAGCTCAAAATCTATGAGATTCTGTGAATTTAGGAGGCTATAGTGGAAAGCTCCAGATATCTGCCCTTCTCCCTATGATATTTAACATTTTATCAATCATTTAACTGAAGGCATTGCAAGCACTCACTATCAAACATATAGAAGATATAAACCTAGAAGGTGTAACTTACATATTGGATGACAACTGGGTTCCAAAAATCTCTTGGCAGGCTAGAATGATAGGTTATATGTAATAAAATAAATTTTTTTCAGCCAAAGAAAAACAAAGTTTATTGAAAGTTCAAGTGTGCTATATGGGGTAGACTCTTAAGGAGCCTAGATGTCTGTGATGCTTAAGTCTGTGCTAAGCTATTCTATGGTGCTCTTACACAGAGCAAGTCCGTTTTAGGGCATTCTGGGTGCTCTCACCAATAAAATAAAAATTGATACGGATCAATGTAAAGCTCTATACTTTAGTTCAAAAAATCCATTTCAGAAGCTCAAGATTGGGAAATCAAAGGAGATGATTCAGGAAGAAAATTTCCGAGGTGGGGGATTAATAGATTGCAAGATTAATACAAATCAGCAATTACATATGGAAACAAAAAAACTAATAATATGATCTTAGCAGTACTGAGTATCATACTGTTCAGTAGGAAAGAACTACTCTTATTAGACCAGTGATATCAAATACCAATAGAAGCAGTGCCACTACACTATATCTTTTAACCCACATATTAACTTAGAAAACCACATATTAACAGCATCTATGTTCTTTTATATTTTCATTTATTTCTTTTTTTCTAAAATTTTCAGTTTTAGTTTTCAGCATCAAATTCCACAAGGTTTTGAGTTACAACTTTCTCTCTCCATTTTTCCCCTACGCCCACCCCAAAATAGCAACCCTACTGAATAACCCTTCCCGCAATCTTTTCTCTCTTGTATCCTCCCTCTTCACCCCCCTCATTTTCTATTAGGACAAAATGGATTTCTATACCCCAGTACCTGTATATCTTATTTCCCAGTTGCATGTAAAAAGCAAAATTTTAAACATTTCTTTTTAAAACTTTGGGTTCCAGTTTCTTTTTCCCCCTTGTTCCCTCCTCACCCACCCCCACTGGGAAGATAGGCAATTCAATATAGATTGTATATATGTAGTTATCCAAATCATTTACATAGTAGTTAAATCATGAAAGACTAACCATATTTCCCTCCATCCTATACCACCCTGCCCCACTTATTCTATTTTATCCTTTCACCCTATCCCTTTTAAAAAATGTTTGCCTCTTACTACCCTCCCCTCAATCTGCCCTCCCTTCTATCCTCCCCCCTCTTATCCCCTATCCCTCCTATTTTCCTGTAAGATAAGAGTGTGTATTGAGTGTGTATGTTATTCCCTCCTTAGGCCAAATTCAATGAAAATCAGGTAGTCCCATTCCCTTTCACCTTCCTGTACTTCCCCTCCATGCCTCTTTTATATGAGACAATTTACCCTAATCCATTGCTCCTTTTCTTCTTCTCTCAATAAATTCTTCTATTATCTCTTAATTTTATTTTATCTGATCCTATGCCTTCTGTCTATGTATACATGAACACACATATGCCCAGACTCACATATAAATATATTTATATATACATATATCCTCCCATACATACATATATGTGTATATAATATATATATATATATATGTGTGTGTGTGTGTGTGTGTGTGTGTGCACGCGCACACACACATACACACACATATATTCCCTTCAGCTATCCTCATACTGAGAAAAGTCTTACGAGTTACAATGATCATTTTTCCATTTAGGAATGTAAATAGTTCATCTTTAATAAGTTCCTTATGATTTCTTTTTCCTATTTACTGTCTCATGCTTCTCTTGCTTCTTGTATTTGAGAGTCAAATTTTCTGTTCAGCTCAGGTTTTTCATCAAGAATGTTTGAAAGTCCCCTATTTCACTGAATGACTATATTTTTCCCTGTAGCATTATACTCAGTTTTGCTGGGTAGATGATTCTTGGTTTTAGTCTTAGCTCCTTTGATCTCCAGAATATCATATTCCAAGTCTTTCTATCCCTTAATGTAGAAGCTGCTAGGTCTTGTGTTATCCTGATGATGTTTCCACAATATTCAAATTGTTTCTTCCTGACTCCTTACAGTATTTTCTCCTTGACCTGAGAACTATAGAATTTGGTTATAATATTCCTAGGAGCTTTTTTGGGGGGACCTTTTTCAAAAGGTGATTGGTGAATTCTTTCAATTTCTATTTTGCCCTCTGGTTCTAGAATATCATTTTACTTGAAAATGTCTTGAAAGATGGTTTCTAGGTCCTTTTTTTTGATCATGGATTTCAGGTAGTCCAATAATTTTTAAATTACTTCTCTTGGATTGATTTTCCAGGTCAGTGGTTTTTCCAATGAGATATTTCACATTGCTTTCTATTTTTTCAATTGTTTGGATTGTTTTATAGTATCTTGTTTTCTCATAAAGTCATTAGCTTCCAATTGCTCCAGTTTAATTTTGAAGGCGTTATTCTCCGCAGTGTGTTTTTGAAATTCCTTTTCCATCTGGCAAATTGGGCTTTTTAAAGCATTCTTCTCCTCATTGGCTTTTTGAGCCTCTTTTGCTATTTGAGTTAGCCTATTTTTTAAGGTGTTAATTTCTTCAGTGTATTTTTGGGCCTCCTTTAGCAGGCTGTTGACTCTCTTTTCATGATTTTCTTGCATCACTCTCATTTCTCTTCCCAATTTTTATTCCACTTCTCTTACCAGATTTTCAAAATCCTTCTTGAGCTCCTCCATGGCCTGTAACCAGTTCAAATTTTTCTTGGAAGCTTTTGATACATGAATTCTGACTATGATGTCTTCTTCCCACTCCATGCCTTGATCCTTTTTGTCCCCCTAAAAGAATTCTATCATCTATTTGTGCTTCCTCTGCTTACTCATATTGGCAGACAGTTACTTGATTTTGAGTTCTTTGCCACAGTAGAACTCTGCTTCCACAATGAAGAGAGATACATCTTAAATTCCTGGGGTTTTTGCAGCTTCTGGAGCTATTAGATGGGTACCCTCTCTACAGCCCCCACACACTCTGGCTCACTGGACACATCCCAGGACCACCACCCAAGTCTGCGACCTGGATTCAATCAGGAAAAAGCAAGAGTGATTACCCTCTGAATGGTCGCTTGTCCCCCCTCCCCCCCACAATCTGCAGGCCAGGAGCTCTGAAGCAGCCACATGGCAATGCCTGCAGCCACTGCACTTCCCCCACTTCTCACTCTGGGAGTAGTAGCGGAAGTGGGACTGTCCTTTTCTCCCACACCTGCTGGGCTTCCTTCAGCAGGAGGTTTGATTCTCTCTGTCACATTGTGGGCTCTGTAGCTCTAAAGTTTGTTTAGAGTCATTTTTACACTTAATTGGAAGAGGTGGAAGCCAGAGCAGTTCAAAAGTGCTGTTTCTACTCCACCATCTTGACTCTGCCTATTTTATTTATTTCATTAAATATTTCCTAATTATATTTTAATCTGATTTGTTGGCACTTGAGAATGTTGCATTGCAGCCAGCTGTGTTTGATGTCTTGGAGTTAGACCATATGTGTAAGAGTACTTAGTTTGGATCATAATTTGTGAAAGATATTGATATTGTTATGTGTCTAGAGGAGGAAATAGGATAGAAAAGGGCATGAGACAATGCTTCATGAAAATCACTCAAAGACATCATGAATGTGTAGCATTCAATAGGGATATGCTAGCTGTATTCAAATACGTAAAGGTTTGACATGAGTCTTGTCTTTGTCAATGATTCAAATAAAGCTGTTCATGGTAACCTTATCAAATTTTCAGATGACAGAAAGCTGGAAAGGATCAGTGATACATTTGGATGCTATCATCGGTATCCAAAAAAGGTCTAGAAAGGCTAGAACAGTGGCTGGGTTGAGTATTTAAAAATTATTTTTAATAGAAATAAATGTAAAGTTTATATTTAGGTAGCTAAGTGGTATAGATAGAACAGATAGATAGAACCCTGGACCTGATTATCAGAACGTCTGACTTCAAATCTGATGGCAAATACTAAAAATACTAACTGTATGACCCTGAGCAAATCCTTTAACTTTTATCCATCTGTCTCAGTTTCCTCAAATGTAAAGTATTATTATGTAAAATGGATATTACAATAGCACTTACCCTTCAGGGTCTTTGTGAGGATACAGTGAGATAATATTTGCATAGCACTTTGCAAGTCATAAATCACTATAGAAATGCTTGCAATTATTACTTAAAAATCAGCTTGACTAGTTCTAGATGGGGAAAACATCTAAATACTTACTTTACTGTGAGAAAAATACTGGGGTGTTTTAGAGTTCTACGAGTTTAATAAAACAGCCCAAAAATGTCATGGTGGATTGTGTTAAGAGTAACATGTATTCCAGGAAGTAAGAAGGTCATAGGGCTGGTCTACTTTGCCCTGGTCAGCTCACATCTATAGCATTTCATTTAGTTCTGGGAGCCACATTTAAAATACAGACAGACAGGCAGACAGAGAAAGAGAAAGAGAAAGAGAGAGAGAGAGAGAGAGAGAGAGAGAGAGAGAGAGAGAGAGAGATATGATAGAAATGATAGACAGACAGACAGATAGATAGATAGATAGATAGATAGACAGACAGAAGGATGGACAGACAGATAAATAATAGATAAACTAGAGAATATCTAAAGGATGACAACCAGAATAATGAAGAGCCTTGAGTCTAAGTCATAATCAGCTGAAGAAACTGAACTGATGTTTAGCCTGGGGAAATGAAGGCTCAAGGGAGAGTCATATCAGCTGTTTTCAAGTACTTAAAAGGCTTCCATGTAGAAAAAGAATTTGGCTATTCCATTTGCCCCCTCCCCCCCCGGGGAAAGGACTAGGGGATGAGATTTGAAAGGAGACAAATAAAGGCTTGCCATAATGAAGAAACTTCCTGATAACTGGAAGTAACCAAGTAAAGTGGAATTGGGCCCTATCAGGAGGTAGCAGGTTCCCTCTTACTGATCAAAGGCTAGGTGACCATTTACCAAGTGTGAAGCAGTAAGGATCCTTTGGGGGATATAAACTGAGCTAGAACAGAGTTTTTTAAACTGAGGTACTTGAATTTTTTTATATATTTTGATAACTGTTTCAATATAATTGGGGTTTTTGGCAACCCTATTCATTTTATTTTATGCATTTAAAACTGTAACTCTGAGAAGAGGTTCATAACCTTCACTAGACAACCAAAGTAGTCATAACTCAAGATATTGGACTTACTCTACTTGGCTTCATATGACAAAGCCAGTGGCAATAGATAGAGCTTTCCCAGAGAAAGATCACAGTTGTTTTTTTAATTATTATTTTAATTTTTAAAAACACAATTTTATATTCCTAATAATTAGAATCAGCCACAATGGATTGTTTCAGGTCTACTTCACTGGATGTCTCTAAATGGAAGCTGAATGATTTACCTGGGGGGGGGGGGGGAGGAGGATGTTTTAGGAGAGAAGATTCTTGTTCATACATGAGTTGGACTGAAATCCTTCAAATTCTGAAAAGTGCCTGACCAAAAAACCTGATATAAATGTGTAGGAAGCTCACTGACCATCTTGGATTTTTTAAAAGATATGTTTAGTAAAAAATGAAACCAAGGACAGGTAACTAAAAATAGATACAAAAGTATGTTGTGGTCCTGTAAAAACACTGTCTAGATCAGTGGTTCTCAACCTTCCTAATGCTGCCACTCTTTAATACTCCTATGCGGGGGTGTCTGCAAGGGGCGGACCCACCTGGAGACATATAGAGGAGGGAGGTATCTTGGTTCCTAAGACCAAAGGAAATATGTGTTTTCTGATGGTCTTAGGCGACCCCTGTGACCCCTGTGAAAGGGTCATTCAATCCCCAAAGGGGTTGCAACCCACAGGTTGAGAATCGCTGGTCTAGATTATCTAGGAGTCAGAATCGCCAGTGCAAGCTAAAGTCAACTAACACAGTTTTTCTAGCTAAATTGAGGGAAAGAGCACATCTAATGATGGAAAAGGAACAGAGCTCAGAATGAATGGAAATAGACAGAAGGCAGAATTATTGAACTCTAATTGTCTTTATGTTTTCTCTACTTAGGAGAAAGATGTTTGGACTAACAAAAAAGAAGAATTAGCATAGATTTGAAAAACAAGGTAAGTGAGGAAGTGGAAAAGGAGCTTCTTACAATCCTCAACAAGTTTAAAGCCCTGGACCCGGATAAATTACACTTAATAATTTGAAAAAAAAAATGGATGGGTATCTTACTGAACCACTATCAGTGAACTCTGAAAAATTAAGAGGGGAAAATACCACAGAACTAAGGGGCGGCTAGGTGTCGAGGGGCGGCTAGGTGGGGCAGTGAATAGAGCACCGGCCCTGAAGTCAGGAGTACATGAGTTCAAATCCAGCCTCAGACACTTGACACAAAAAACTAGCCGTGTGACCTTGGGCAAGTCACTTAACCCCAATTGCCCTCCAAAAAGCAAAAAAAAAAAAAAAAAGAGAGAGAACTAGAGGAAGACAACTCTGTTGTCTCTGTTTAAAAGACTAAAAAAAAAAAAAAATTAAAGAGGATAGAGTCTTCAAAAGATAGACCAGAATGCTTGACTTCCTTCTTGGAAAAATTTGAAATCATATTACTAAAGGCATTTTTTATGAGTATTTCAAAAGGGAAGCATGGTCATCAAGTGATAACATGGTTTCCTCCTCAAGAACAGTTCATGCCAGTTTAGGCCAATTTCCTTTTTTGACTGGGTAACTAAGTAGATCAGGGAAGTGCTATGCTAATAACATACCTGGGTTTCAACTAAGTCTCTCATGATGAAGGCCATCCTCATGGACAAGATGGAGAAATGTGAGATAGAACATAGTACAGTTAAGTAGATTTAGAACTAGATGAATGAAAGTACTTACATATATTAATGGCTTGATGTCTACTTAGAGGATTTTTTCTAGTAGGATCCCCCAGGGACCTTCCCCAGGCCCTGGAATGCTTAGTACTTTTATCAATGACTAGGATTTAGACACAGAAGGCATACTTGTCAAATCTGTGCAGCTGGAACTACAATTTCCTCCTTTTTCCCCCTTCCTTCTTTATGTTTCTGGAATCAGCTCCAGATAATTTAAATAATCCATTTTAGATGACCTAGGGGAGGATTTGGGGATTAGGAGAGAATAGAAGTACTTCCTTAGACCCTAAGACATATCTGAGTAGGAGGTACACCAGTGAATACTGGGAGAGAATAGACATATGACTCATCACAAACTTGAATCAGAGTGGAAAGAGACTGATTGTCATCTTACAAAGAAAAAAGATTCTTATTAGGTTGTACCCACTCACCACCCACTCACACAGAAGCCTACTGTGATAAGACTGTAATTGTGGAAACTATATACTAAGGAAAATTAATTTTAATGCTACACAAGTTTTCATTATTCAAATTAATCTGTATTATTCCTTTTTCTGCTAAAACCTCCATAAACCTGCCTGGGATGCTCCCTTGGCACTTTTGGTGATGAAGAGAGCAATCACTGATTGGTTGATTATTAGCTAGCTTAATTAATAAATCTATAAATCA
Source organism: Pseudocheirus occidentalis (assembly GCA_028646575.1). Lineage (NCBI taxonomy): Eukaryota > Metazoa > Chordata > Mammalia > Diprotodontia > Pseudocheiridae > Pseudocheirus > Pseudocheirus occidentalis. Next base: position 134,699,723 of record CM053596.1, on the reverse strand, counting down.
TACCTGGAACTTTGTCCTTCAGAATTTTATTCACAACACAAAGATAAAAATGTCTAAGAATAACAGAAGTTATTGGGGTTTTTTTTAAAACCTATAACTAACACTCAGATTTGTCTCAAGCCAGATTAGAAATATAGTTTCCTGGGAAAAGGGATAAATGCCATCTGCTGAAGGGTGGTAGAGGTGGAAGCAAACCACTAAGAGTATAGCCTAAATTAAGTAGAATAATAATTATGATAACCACAGCAAGGAAAATGATGATGATGATTATGGCAGCTAGCATTTATAGAGTGCTCTAAAGTTCACAAAATGCTTTACAAACACCTCGCTATATCCTCACAACAATCCTGAGGAGGGAAAAGTGTTATTATTTTCCTCATTTTATGCATGAGAAAAATGAGCCACAGAATAGGTGAGTGACTTGTCCAAAGTCATATAGCTAATAAATGCCTGAGACCATATTTGAACTCGGGCTTCCCGACTTTTAGTCCTGTAATCTATCCACTGCACCACATATCTTCCTAGCAGAGAGGGATTACTAATACTATTTACTAGAGGAAAGTATAACTGCTGAGCTATAGAAAATAGCTACCAAAGTCAGAAGAAAAAGAGAGATTAAGGAATAAGGGCTGAGTGGCAGGAAGCAGGGGCTGCAGGGGACAGTGCTGATGGCAAGGCAGTGACTGGTGCTGCCTGCTGAGATTAGCAGGAGGGAAAAGATGCTGGGCATAAATAATGTGGCAGAGACAGAGGATCTCTGAAGAGGAGCAGTACTGTAGGGGAACAAAACCTGACTGTACTCCACTGGGGTTCACTTAGGGCAATACTGTAAATCAAGGGCACTCACAGGTTGGTGGTGCTCTGGCTGGGGAGGTGGGGAAGGGTCACTGCTCATTGGGAAACAGCAGGGAAGGATCTAGTGGATAAGGAAAGAGTGAAAATTAGGAAAAAGAGAATGAGGAATAATCAAAAGGGCAAGTTCCCAGAGGAGATGAGAGGAAATGGTATCAAGGCAACAAGAAAATCACCTAAAAGGACTGTGAATGTTTAACCTGGAGAAGAGAAGACTTCAGGAGTCATGAGAAGCATTTTTAAGCACTTGAAGCCCTAGAATGTTGCTATGTTTTGTTGATGATGTGGCGATTAGAAGTCCCAGATGAATGTGCAGAAAAGCACATTTCAGCTCAACGTAAGGGAAAACACGCTAACAATCAGAGATCCCTCCAAGCAGAAGGTGCTGATTTAAGGTTTGTTCAGTTCCAATGTCTGGAAGACCACTTGGGAGGGATACTCTCAAGAATATCTAAAGAACAGAGATTCTGTCATTCTGAGATTCCTCACAAACTTCAGTTGTCTCACAGCCCTCCAAAACACAAGGACACAAGGGATGTCTTCTTTGACAATGTTTAAAGAACTATGATTCATAAACCAAACCCTTGTGCAATCCTAGGGTTAGTGGATAGAAGTTACAGGGGAAATGATTTGTATTCACTATCAGGAAGAACTGCCTAAAACCTGGATCTAGCTGTTTCATCATCATTCCCTCATTAATCAATCAGCCAATAAAACAGTAAGCATGTACTAAGTGCCTAGTAATTATCAAGTGCCATGCTAAGTTTCAGAGATATTTCTCAAGTTAAGGCATGAGATAGATATTCCTATCAACGGTAGAAACGACTGGAAATTTACAGCTGTGGGAGTGTAGGAGGTTTTGGGAGATTCTCCATGTCCCACTCTGGAGTACATGTTAGAATTCTGGGGATTGATTCCTATCTCTCTTTACTCATGACACCTTCTTATAGAAAGGCTTCTACAAGATCTTCAGACTCTTCTTTTGGCCTGATGATTATAGCATCTTCAGATAGGAATTAGTCCCTGGTAAGACTTCAGCAAGAAGCCTGACCATGGAATTTCCTGGCCTGGTGGATTTATGAGAAAAGATCCAGGCGGATGACCCAAGCCATAAATGTTGGCTGCACAGCAAATTCAATTATCCCAAATTCCAACAGATCAACCTCCCCTAGGCCTTTCTTATCATAATCTTTCTTAGTTTTGACCCCCTACCAGGGCTTTCTGAGACCAAGTTCAATGTTATCCTCCAGGGAAGCTTAGGGCTAAGGAGCATTGCTGGCAAAATCTCATCAGAATAACTAAATTGCATTCCTGTGAAGGAGACAGAGGACATTAATTCAGCCCCAGGCTGTCCTAACTACAATAGGGAATGTCTCCCTAAGTACCCCTTTCCATTAAAACAAAAGAATATGTGCGTTGGGACATTAGAAGTTATTTTCCTGTGTTGACTACAGATCTTTTACCATGAAAAAAGCAATTGAACACTGACTAAAAAAGGAAATAATGAAAATCTTCTAGCCTCAGTTGATAAGTCAATAAATATTCACAAAGCCCCTCCTAGGTGCCCAATACTACCTTAAATGCAGTGGGCTTAATCATTGTAGCCTGTATCTTACCTTCTTATCACAGAATGAAGAAATTAAGGCTTTATGGAGAATATGTGATGGGTATGATGAAACACTCTGTCCTCCTCTTGGCAGAGAGAGGAGGAACTATGCAGGGGTGGGGAGCCTGCGGCCTCAAGGCCACATGTGGCCCTCGAGGTCCTTAAGGGCAGTCCTTTGACTGAATCCAAACTTCACAGAACAAATTCTTTTATTAAGGGCATAAGACTATAATTTAAAATACAGTCTTTAGTCCTGACCTTTCAGAGATAAAGGAATCAGAGGGCAAATGCATTTTTCCACAACACATCTTATGGTGATACTATCAGAGCTGAATACTGGAATGGATAGATCATGGATAAAATCTAATGTTGCACTTTTAGTTCAAAAAGAGAGGAAGGGGTGGCACAGCTGAAAGAATCCTGCATTTGGAAGCAGAAAACCTGTTTTCAAACCCACTTACTGTCTACGTGACCTTGCATAAATTAAGTACCTTAGACCTCAATTTCCTCATCTGTAAAATGAAGGAATTAAGTGAGATGGCCTCCAAATTGTCTTTGAGCTCAAAATCTTTTATCCTATTTTTAGGAATGAGTCGATGTGTTTGATGATGCTGCTGCTGCTGCTGCTGCTGAAGATGTCACACGTGCCATTACTGTGTTACAAGCTTAGGCAAATCACTTTACCTTTCTCAGCTTCACTTTCCTTATCTGTTCAATGTGGAGAGTTGGACTGAATATCTTTGAGGTCCCTTCTAGAATATTTAAGTCAGACCCTGGAGCAAATCTTTCATTGATACGGCAATATCTGTTTGAAACTCATGCCTTGGGCCATGCTGTCTTGATGGAGTACAAACTTAACTAGCCAGCACATTAGCCAGAGAACACTAGACTTGGTTCACACCCTAAGCAGTCGTTTCCTTCTTATCATAGTACCATCTACCTGTGAGAAAGCACATATCACCTGTCCTCTGAACTCTCTGAATCATTCCCTCCCCCCCACCATTCCCCTTCAATAATCCAGATTATTACTGTTCCTGGAAAGGGTATGTCAACTGACTTCTAGCTGGATCAACTTAACATTCCTGTGACTCCCCAGACATATCTTTCTCTGACCACCACTTCTATATACGTCTTTTCTTTCCTCTTATTAAAATATAATTTCCTTGAAGGCAAGAACTTTTGCATTTTCTTCCCCTGAACTTGAACAGCGATTGGTATATAGAAAGACTTGATAAAAATGTTTTTTTTTTCTTTTGGAGGGGGGAGGGCAGGGCAATTGGGGTTAAGTAACTTGCCCAAGATCACACGACTATTAAGTGTGTCAAGTATCTGAGGGCAGATTTGAACTTAGGTCCTTCTGACTCCAGGGCCAGTGCTCTATTCACTACTGCCCCATAAATGCTTTCTCATTTGTGTATTCATTGATCAGTGACCAAGATGTCCTTCCAAGGGTTTCCTACCCAAGCACACAAGTCCCTCTTGGTATACAGCAGAATATATGAATTAATGAAAAGGCATCTAATTAAGTACTTACTATATTCAAGGCACTCTGCTAAGCACTCATGTTACAAATACAAAAAGTGAAACAATCCCTGCCTTTAAGAAGTTTACTTTCTAAAAGAGGAAGAGACCACATTTGGGAATAGGATCAGGAGGAGTGATTTGGCCTGGGAAGTTATAGTAGAGTCATGAAGCAATTAATTGATTGGCAATCTTTTCCAGGAATAATAGTGTTGATCTGCTTATTGTTCCAAGATCCCAATATAGAAAGGGCTCATGGGGTGGAAATACACTTCATAGGTAGAAGATAGCTGGAGAGGATAGAGGTGGATCTGAGGTGTGCTACATGTGCTCAGTTCTCATCAATCAGAAGACCATAATTCCACAACACTGAGTTTACAATATCAGTTCTCATCCCTATTGGGGGCAGAGGAATAGAGTGGAGCATAACAGGATAATGACCCAATAAATCCAGAAGAGAGGTCCTGTCCAATCTCTATCTTCCTCTTCCTAAAATTGCTATAATAAAGCAACCAACAAATAAGAGAATAAGTAAATAAACAAATGAATGAATAAGTAGATGAATGCATGAATGAATGAATGAATGAAAAAGTAAAGGAATGAATAGATAGGTAGATAGATATTTGAAGTCCTTTTGATTATTATAAGTCTTAGCTTATTCTGGAGTTTTGCAGTGCTGACCTTTTTTATAAGACAGTGTTACTCTTGTATGTTTATCTTCAATTACCTGCTCTTACTTCCATCTTCTGTATATGTCTTTTAAAAATCTAATTTAGACTCCCAAAGAATCTTAAGTAAGAAAATAAACCCTGGTCAAAAAGGAGCAAAGGTTTCAATTGAAGAAAAGAAATTCAATTCAGCGACCCTTTCATATCATTTGGTATGTATCTCAGACCTGAAACAGAGATTGTCCCCCCAGACACTGATTGAACAAAGCAGGTGGCTCTTTCCATTGTAACGGGAAGGGAAGGGCAACTCCAAAAGATAGTCTCCCATTGGAACGTTTTCATCTCTGTGACAGATTGCTTGTTTCCTGCTACTCTGTACTCTCTCCTCTAGGGCTCTAGATCTCCTTTACTCATTCATGATCACAGGTTCAAAGGATTTATGGTTGAAGGGGAACTTTTGGGATCATCTCTAGTCCAACCTCTTGATTTTACAAATGAGGAAATATCTTTTGGCCTAGAGACCATAGTATCCTCAGAAGGTGGAAATCTGTCTGAAAGCTGATTTCCTTTACAGGAAGTTGTACAGTAATACAGGGCTATGCAAAGAAAGAGGGTAGGAAGAGAGGTGAGGGATGTGCTTACCCCACTCCAGGGCTAATACCACCAGCTCTAGCTCAGTTCTCGGCTTCCACCCCAGTGTACTTACCAGTTCTCTTCTCCTCCTCCCCAACCGCTCCAGACCCCTGGCTCAGTGGTCCACCCTCCCCCTCCTCCCAGTGAATTCAACTCATTTAAAATTCTCTTTGAAAAGGCCTCTGTTTGGGTGAGTTCCGCAGGCTCAGCCCAGAAAGCTGCAGATTATCTGAAAATAGGTGTTATTGATTACAACCAGGTGGTCTTTGTGGAAGGGGGTCCACTTGAACCAAAATAAATATTTGCTAGCACAAAGAACAAGATGGTCTCTTGTTGAGCTGGGAGTGGGATGGGGAGGGCCAGAAGATGGGGGGGGGGTAGGGGGGCGGGGTTGAAGGGAAAAAGGGCTGGGGGAGGGGTAAGGAGCCTTCCTGGGCTGCCTTATGCATCTGCACATTATCAGCAGGCCTTCCAGGGCCTGGGGACGGTGCTTGCTCAGCCCAGGGCATAAAGCAGCCCTTTCTAGGTTACCAGGCTGCTGGGGAGGCAGCTTGCAAGGAGGGCCGGATTGTGTTTCGTCAATTAAAATAGAAATGGGGAGGGGGGTGGGGAGGAGAGAGAAATGCAGAAAAGAAACACAAAGACTTCGCTGCTTTAAATGCCAAACAATCTCAGCCCAGGGCCTACTGCCTGCTCGAGGCCGGGTCGTTTCGGGATTGTATTTTCTTTGGCTTTCTAGAGCACTCTTTATTATTTATTTTTTTCCCCCCTCTATTTTATTTTTATTTTCAAGTTGCCGGCTCCGGGTTGGACGGCGTCCATTCTTCCTGCTGCCTTGGAGCGCGGCATGCAGACAGCCAGCCGGAGCCGGAGCCGGCTCCGCAGTCCTGCCCCTGCCCCTCCTGTGCGGGACACACAGCGAGGGCCAGGAGGGCCCAAGGGGGCGGGGGCGGGTCCTGGCTGGTGGGCAGCGGGCCCAGCCCCAGCCCTGCCAGGCCCGTGGCATCCCACCTTCCCATCAGTCCTGGCCAGGTCCTGACAACCCGTTTCATTCCACTCCTTCCTAGCCCAAGGGTCCCCCTGATCTGTGACCTGGAAGAATAGCTGTGGCTATTTTCAAAGGTGATGGTAATTGGGGATAAATTTGTGGGGACGGTTAGGGAGGAAGTTGAAACACTTCTCTGGCTTCTAATTCCCAACCCTAACTCTCTGGCTCCCAAGACCAGAAAGTCAGTTCCCATTGTGAATGTCCCTGTCTGCCTCTCCCAGCCTTATGTCAGACTGCAGACCACCCCCACCCCAATCTGAGTCAGGAGTTTATTGCAAACATGTGGCTGCAGCTGTATTCCTCCCAGGTCTTGGTCCATCCTCCTCATCACTCTTGCCCCAACCCCCACCCCTCCCATCCCAAGTCTCTAGGAAGAATTCCCAGGAGACCTCTTCTGACCCCAGTCACCTCCTGAAAAGTTACTTCTGGCCAGTGGTGGGTGGGCTGAAAGAAGGTGGTGAGGAAGAGAGAAGGGGGGCATCTTTATTCACTTCTCAGCATGGGGATCCAGAGTCGTAGACACCCCACCCACCCCCTGGCCAGCCTCCTTGGAAAGCTTCTCAGTCTGGCTATTCAGGCAGCCAGAAAACTGAGAAGGAGCCTGTCAGGAGAATTATTTCCAGCTAAAGGTACATGCTGGAAAGGGGGTGGAGGAAGGGGAAGAGGTGTAAAAAGAGAGAAAAACAGAGAAATGGGGAGCTATGGAGACAGAAAAGGAGACAAAAAGATCATTCGAAAGAGACATCAGAGAGGCCAAGATAAAAAAAGAAATAAAAGGGGGGAGAAAAAGAATCATTTCCTGTCATGGTCAAGCTGAAGGAGGTGATATGAACTGATGGAGACAGGTGAAAGGTCTGGGGGGGAAATGAAGCTGTTGCAAACCCTGCACATGCAGCATCTTGCCACCCACCAGAAAAGCTGCTCTCTCTTTGTGATCCTGGTCATGCTCTTCTCTTTCGTGGGTGAGTGTGGGCAAGGTCAGGCCTAGGCTTCCCTACTGAGCTAGCCATTTGCTATCAATTCATTAAACTAACTGCTGCCAACACGGGACTCTGGATATTCTGGTCTACTTAATTGTCTCTTTTTTTTCCATGTGTATGTTGGAGGGGGTGGGGGGATAGTCTCTCTGCCATCTTCAAGTTAAGTGATTCATTAATCTCTACACAGGTGTCTCAGATACAGGGAGGGATAGAAGGAGAGCCACAAAGAGTCATTCTTCCCCCTCTCTGTCTTTCGCTCTTCCCCTCTCTCTACTTCCCATTCTGCTGAATTTTTGCCCTGTAATAGTCCATACAGAGGAGGTAGTAAATGAGAAAAATGCAAGAGCTAGGCCCTTCCCACAGAGCTGGGTGTCACTGGTTGAAATAGTGTTCCCAGGAATCCAATCCTTCCTCATGCCCAAGAACACTTAAGCACAGTCCTGCCTTCCAGACTGCAGTGTTTAGTAATACTAATAGGTTACATCTGCACACAGAGTTGACTGCTCCACAGTTTACAATGTGCTTTCATTTATATTATCTCATTTGATTCTCTCAACACCCTTGAAAAGTGGGTAGGATAGATATTATTAATCCTATTTCACAGATCATAAGATTTTAGATTTAGAGAACCAAGGGGACCTCAGAGGTCATCTCGTCCAACTCCCCTCAGATGAGGAAACCTGAGTGATCTGACTGAGAACAAACAGTTAAGTAATGAAGTTATGCCTCAACTTTAAGCCACACAATGCTGTTTTTACAATCCTGCCGTGCTACATTCGGATGCCTCTCTAGTGTATCATACAATCTAGAATCATGTACAGAGTATACAGGTCATCAGAAGCAGACTGATCAGAAAACGAGATATACCTTGCAAGTAGTATTTGATCTCTTTGTCCTTCCCCAGTGGAGGTTATTTGGGAAAGCCTCCCCTCTGCTCTGGACAAGGTGATGTGTCACTAACAAGAAGCAGCTTGGTGCTGCATCAGACAACAGCTTTGGTCCTAGCTCTACAATCATAAAATTGTAGAAGCCCAGGGGTGGAAGGGAACCCAGAGATTATCAAATGCAATCTGAACCTGAACAGGAATGTCTTCGCAAAGCCCTTGTCAGGTGCTCATCTAGCCCCTGCTTAACTAAACTAGCCAATGAGGAATAACTCTTACTTAAGCCAGCCCATTCCACTTTGAAACTGCTGTAATTCCTACAAAGTTTTTCCTTATATGTCTTTACATCTTGCTCTCCTTAACTTAAATCCAATTCACATGTATGTCTCCCTGATGTCATGATACTCTTCTTGAGCAAAGGACAACCAGCAAGAACAGAAACAATACCTTGATAGGACCATAGATTTACAGCTAAAAGGAACTTTTAAAACCATTAAGTTAAACATCTCATTTTAAAGATGAGGAAAGTAAGATGATTCACCCATCCTCTCCTCATTTGTTCTAATTCCAGAGGATAAACTGGCCCTTCCATTAACCTACCTCTTCATAGCCTTAATGTCATTCTTTCCCATCTCCTTCAGAAGCTTACTCTCAAGTCTACCATGCTATTTCCTAACCATCTTCTAGTAGCCATGCTCCTTCACTCCGTAGACCTCTGACTCAGAATCTGAGCTCCACACTTGGAAGCCTGAATTTCTGAATGGTTAGTGAGCATTCATAATTTCTGCCTTGGATACCAACCTGCCATGCTACTTCCTGGCCATCTTCCAGTTGCCATGCTCTAATACCCTTGTCCTCTCCTCTCTCCTTCCAACTCTAGGTTTCAAAGAAGTAATCAAAACAACGCTATCATTCCTGGAAAGGAATGCCAATCAAAGATCCTATGATTTCATTCACACTCCTGTAACTTAACTGTCCCAAATACTCCTCCTGGGATTACTACTCTCCTTATATGTATTAGCTTCCTCTATTAGAATGTAAGTTCCTTTAGTACAGGGATTATCTTGTTTGTATTTATATTGCCAGCACTTGGGAGCCATTTCCAGTCTTCTTGATGTATATCTTGCCACTGGACCTAGATGGTTCCAGAGGAGAAAGTGAGGCTAGTGACTTTGCACAGCCCTCCCTCACTTAAATCCAATTCAGTTGCAAGTCATGGCATCACCTTCCTGATGCCATGGTCCTCTTCAAGAATAAAGGACACACAATTATTCCCAGCACTAACCAAGGTTTCCAGCAAATAGTAAACAATTAGTAAATGCTCTTTCATTCCTTCCTTCTCACACATATCTTCAATATCAATATCTATTCATGATTCTCTAGTCTTAAAAACTTTCCATTGACCTTGTCACCCTGTAAAATTATCAAATAATCTTTTCTTTATTGCTAAATTGTTGCAGAGAATAATCTACACTCACTCATTTCTTCTTCTCCTTTACAATTCATTCATTCCTTTACCCCAGCAATTTGACTTTTGACTCATCTGCTCTTACAGAAACCATTCACCAATAACTACTTGACTGCAATGTGCAATGGGTTTTTGCAGCATGCAACTCTGCTGGCCACCCCTTTTTCCTTGATTGTATCCTCCCTAAGCTTTGGTAGAATGGCCTCTGGTTCTCCTACATGTCTGACCACTGCATGCCCACATCACAAGTTCCTTGTCCTCTTCACATCTGCTAAGAGGTCATGTTGGCCATGTACTCTCTTCTCTCTCCATACTTCTTACACTTAGTGATCTCATCTCTCCTGTGGATTCAGTTCCAATTTTTTTGCACAGATTACATATGTAGCTTCAATTTTTCTTCTGAACCTCACTCATTCACCTCCATCTGCCTACTGGATATTTCCACCTAGCAGTGTGGTAAAAAGAACTCTGGACTCAGAGTTTCCTTGTTACTGTCTTTGACTCTTAGTTGTTTGACTGTAAGTCACTTAACCTTTAGGAGCTTTCACGCCTGTAAAATGGGTATATAAGCTATAGTACTTAGCTCAGGATTGTTATGAGAATAGCTTGAGATAATGTGTTTAAAACTCTGTGAAAACCTAAAGGACTATGTAAATGTCTTTTGCTATTATTCCCTATTGACAATTCAGACTCCAAAACTAAATCCATTTCCTCCACAAAAAATTTTTCCCCATGTCTCTTAGTGATAACATAATCTTTCCAGTCATTGATACTTGGACCTTTTAAATCATTGTTGATTGTTTCTTCTCTCCCCCTTCCCCATTATACAACCAACCACTTATCAACATCTCTCCCATATATGTTCCTCTTACCATTCTCTTGACCACCACTCTTATTTGGATCCTCATAACCTCTTAAATAGACTATTGTAATTCCATCCCATCTGAACTGCCTTTCCTCTCTTTCTCTCCTCTCCAATTTATCTATCAACTAATGAACCATACACACACTTATATGTTGCCTACAGTATGGCTAAGCACTGTGCTAAGCAGGGGTGGGGAGGGGACACAATGACAAAAATTAAACATTACCTGATCTAGAATTGATTACATTGTAATGAATAAAACACTATGTACATATACAGCTAATTAATCTTGGGAGGGGGGAAGCTTTAGTAGCTAAGGGGCAGTGGAAGAAACCAGAAAAGGTCTCTCACAGAAGGTAGAACTTAAGATGAATCTTGAAGAAAACCAGGGATTCTAGACAGTCAAGGTGAAGGAGAACATTTGAGGCATGAGAGATGCCTGGTCTATAAAGGCATAGCAAGATACTGGAGATAGAGCATCACACATCAGGAAGATTTGAGTTCAAATCCATCCTTGGACACTTACTAGCCATGTGATCTTGGGCAAGGCACTTAAACTCTGTTTGCCTCAGTCTCCTCAATTTTAAAGCAGATATAGTAATAACACCTACCTCCAACTCTCCAAGGATTGTTGCAAGGATCAAGTGAGATAATATTTATAAAGTGGAACACAGTAGGTACTATGTAAATATTTATTCCCTTCTTCCCTGTATCTATTTATACCTGTTTGTACATTTGAGTAAGTATTTAGACTGGTGCTCTCATTTGCCTACATCATATTCCTTCCTTTATGTTATGCACATTGATATGTATATTATATTAACCCAGCAGCTTTTAAGCTCCTAAAGGACAACATCTTTTTCACTTTTGCCTTTTTATTATTCGTACCTAGTGCAATGGTCAGCATGTAGTAGATGATTAATAAATGATTATTGATTGTTTAGATATCCATAATTTTTACAAAGCATGCCATCAATTACTTTTCCTAAGTGACTGATAAAAATATTGAATAGAATAGGACCAAGAACTGAACCTTTCATGTATGCCTGAAAATGTTTACCTATTGTCTTTCTTTGGATCCAGTCACTAGAACAATTCTGATCCAGCCTAACTGTGCTATTCTCCAATATGCAGATCCCTATTGTCTCCGCAGGGTTTTGTCAAAGCTTTTGTTTGAAATACAGATATAAAGTACTTTTTTCTATGCCATTCTCCTGATCTCCCTATGTAGTATCCTTGTCAAAAAAGAAAGTGAGCTTATCCTGGCATGACTTGTTCTTAATGAACCCATGCTGACATGAAATGATCTCTGCTTCCCTTCCTAACTGCTCACGAAGTATGCCTTTAATAATGTGTTCTGGAATTTTGCCAGGAATTAAAGTCACCCTCACCTGCCTATAGTTTTACAAATCTACTCTTTTCCCATTTTTTTGAAAATCAGGGCCATATTTATCCTCTTCCAGCTTTGCAAAACCTCTCCCACTCTATCTGATCTTTCAAAAAAAATTAGCAATCATAGAATCACCAAATCTCAGAGTCAAGTGGAATCTCAAAGGTTATATGATTTAACCCATACTTGATAAAGCAAGCCTTCTGTAGCATTCCTGAGAAAACAGGAATATAACTCTCAGATAGTTTTAATTGTTAGGAAAGATTACCCCCCTCCATAAATCAAGGTTAAATCTGCTCATTTTCAAGTCCCTTCCTGTTGTTGCTAGCTCTGTACTCTCAGGACAAACAGAATGAGTCTAATTCTTCTTCTCTGTGACACCCCTTCATATACTTGGGCATATTCTCTCCCTTCCCAATTCTTCTCTTCTCCAGACCAAACACTGTTCATTTCTTCTGACTCTTATAATAACATGGCCCCCATTTTCCTTACCATCTTAATCACCCTTTACTGTAACATTATTCCATAAGAATTCTAAATATATAATACCCATAATTGAATGCAATACTTCAGAAATGTATAGCCAAGGCAAATTATGGTAAAACTGTCTCTTCTTTTCTTTCAGGACATTGTTTCTCATTAAAACCAAGAAGAACATTAGCTATTTTGCCTACTACATTACATGGTTGATTCATATTTCAATCACTAAAACCCTAGTTTTTCCCACTTAATAGTATTTTATTTTTTCCAACTACATATAAAGATAGTTTTCAACATTCACTTTAATAAGATTTTGAGTTTCCTCTGTTTGCAGCTCCCCAAGACAGCAAGCAATCTGATGTAGGTTACACATGTACAATCACATTAAATTTATTGCCATATGAGTTATGTTGTGAAAAAAAGAATCAGAATAAAAGGGAAAAACCATGAGAAAGAAAAAAAAGTGAAAATAGTAGCTTCAATCTGCATTTAAACTCCATAGATCTTTCTCTGGATGTGGATAGCATTTTCCATCATGAGTCTTTTGGAATTGTTCTAGATCATTGTGTTGCTGAGAAGAGCTAAGTCTCTCAAATTTGATCATAACACCATGTTGCTGTTACTATGTACAATGTTCTTCTGGTTCTGCTCATTTCACTTAGCATCAGTTCATATAAGTTTTTCTAGGTTTTTCTACTCATCATTTCTTATAGCACAACAATGTTTCATTACATTCATATACTGCAAGTTGTTCGGCCATTCCCCAAGTGATGAGTGAGTATCCCCTCAATTTCTAATTCATTACTACCACAAAAAGAGCTGCTATACATATTTTTCTACATGTGGGTCCTTTTCCATATTTTATGATCTCTTTAGAACATAGGCCTAGTAGTGATATTGCTGGATCAAAGGATATACACTGTTTGATAGCCCTTGAGCATAGTTCCAAATTGCTCTGTAGAGTGGATGGATTGGTTCACAACTCTACAAACAGTGCATTAGTTTTCCAGTCTTCAGACATCTTCCCCAACATTTTATCATTTTCCTTTTCTGTCATATTAGCTAATCTAATAGGTATGATATGGGTACCTCAGAGTTGTTTTAATTTGCATTTTTCTACTAAGTAGAGATTTAGAGCATTTTTTTCCATATGACTGTAAATAACTTTAATTTCTTCATCAGAAAACTGCCTGTTCATATCCTTTGGCCATTTATCAACTGGTGAGAGACTTGTATCCTTATAAATTTTACATAGCTCTCTATATATTTTTAAAATGAGGCCTTTATCAGAGACACTGGCTGTAAAAATTGTTTCCCAGATTTCTTCTTTTCTTCTAAATTTTGTTGCACTGACCTTGTTTGTATAAAACCTTTTTAATTTAACGTGATCAAAATCATCCATTTTGCATTTCATGATGCTCTCTGTCTCTTGTTTGGTCATAAATTCTTCCCTCCTCCATCAATCCGACAGGTAAACTATTCCTTGCTCTCCTAATTTGTTTATGGTATCACCATTTATGTCTAAATGATGTACCCATTTTGACCTTATCTTGGTATATGGTTTAAAATAAATGTTGGTCTATGCCTAATTTATGCCATACTTTTTTTCCAAGTTTTCGCAGCAGTTTTCGTCAAATAGTGAGTTCATATCTCAGAAACTGGAGTCTTTAGGTTTATCAAACAGAATATTACTATAGTTATTGACTACGACATCTTATGTACCTAACCTGTTCCACTGATCCAGCACTTTGTTTTTAGCCAGTAGTTTTGAATGATTGCCACATGAGTTATGTTGTGAAATAGTTTTGATGATTGCCACTTTATCATATACTTTTAGTTTTGCTGCTTTGGGCCACCTACCTTTGCATTTTTCATCAATTCCCTTGATATTCTTGACCTTTTGCTCTTTCAAATGAATTTTGTTATTATTTTTTCTAGCTTTAGAAAATATTTTTGGTAGTTTGATTGATATGGCAGTGAATAAGTAAATAATTTAGGTAGAACTGTCATTTTATCATATTAGTTCAGCTTACCCATGAGCAATTCATAGTTTTTCCAGTTATTTAGATCTGGCCTTATTTGTATGAAAAGTGTTTTTTCATTGTGTTCAGATATTTCCTGGGTTTATCTTAGCAGGTAGACTCCCAAATATTTTATATTGTCTACAGTTATTTTAAATGGAATTTCTCTTTCTATCTCTTGCTTCTGGGTTTTGTTAGTAATATATAGAAATGCCAATGATTTATGTGGGCTTATTTTATTTACTGCAACTTTGCTAAAGTTCTTCATTATTTCTAGTATATTTTTAGTTGATTCTCCAGGATTCTCTAAGTATACTGTCATATCATCTGCAAAAAGTAATAAACTTGTTTTATCATTGCTTATTCCTCCTATTTTTCTTCTCTTATTGCTAAAGCTAATATTTCTAGTATAATATTGAATAATAGTTATGATAATGGACATACTTGTTTAACCCTGATCTTATTGGGAAAGCTTCTAACTTATCCCCATTACATATAATGCTTGCTGAAAGTTTTAGATACTACTTATCATTTTAAGGAAAACTCCATTCATTCCTATGTTCTCTAATATATTTTTTTTTTGCTTTTTGGAGGGCAGGTGGGGTTAAGTGACTTGCCCAAGGTCACATGGCTAGTTTTTTGTGTTAAATGTCTGAGGCCGGATTTGAACTCAGGTACTCCTGACTCCAGGGCCAGTGCTCTATTCACTGCGCCACCTAGCCGCCCCCTTCTCTAGTATTTTTAATAGGAAAGGGGTGCTATATAATGTCAAAAGCTTTTTCTGCATCTATAGAGATAATCATATGAAATTCCCTTTTTAAAATACAAACAATTCCCCCATCGTTTACTTTTGAAGTTGTATTTTGGACTTCCGTATAGAAATGATGGTTATAAGTATATAAAACATTTATCCCCATAAACTTTCATTTCATTAAATCTAGCCCCTACACTTGTTGTTTCCATCAGCTACTCTGTTTGGTTTGGATACCAGGAAATCACCTGCTTCACACATAATAAGCTAATCACCTGAAATCACATTATCATGCTAATCAACTCAGTTTTAGATACTCAAAACGTCAAGTGCCTTAGCCTCCTCTACCCTCTGATTGGAGGGCTAGAAGTTGGAACATGAAACTCTTCCCAAAGCTTTCCTTTATGGAGAGCTTTGATTTGAACTTTCTAGTTAACTTTCTGCTTTCCATCAGCATCTGTACTTGGTCTGGACTCTACAGAATATCATGCCCCATACTGGTTGCCTCTTAGTTCTCTGCTCCCCTCTGCTTTTCAGTTTCCTTCTGTGTGTTGTCTTCCTCCACTAGATGGTAAGCTCCTTTATGGCAGACTGTCTTTTTTTTTCTTATCTGTATCTCCATTACATGTCACAGTACCTGGCACATAGTGCATGCTTAGTAAATTTTTATTGAATTGAATTGTTAAGGATTTTTTGGCTACTAATTCTTTTATCCAACATTTTAGCTATCTCTCCCAGCTTTGTGTCATCTGTAGATTTCATTAACATGCCTTCTCTACCTTTAGCTAAAGCAGTGATAACAATGGAAAATAGTCTAGGACCAATTACAAATCCCTAGAGAACTCTACTAGAGGCTCTTCTCCAAGTTAACATGACATAAGTGATGACAACTCCTTGGATTCTACCATTCAGCCACTTTTACAGTCATCTAATCCACATCTCTCCATCTTATGCAAAAGATGACCCAAAAGGCTTTGTTAAATGACCTTATGAAATCTAGGTAAGCTAGGTCTACAACATTCTCCTGATTTTCCAATCTGTTTTTTTTTCAGTCCCAACCTCTTATTGATAATTATCTAATTATCTTCTCAAAAAAGGATACAAGATTTGTATGTCATGATTTTTTCTTAAGGAAGCCCCAGTGCTCAGCAATCACTATTTTTCTAAATGTCCAAAAACCATTCCTTTAATAATATATTCTAGAGTTTTGCAAAGAATCAAAATCAGACTCATGGACTTAAAATTTGCAGATTACATCTTCTTCCTAGTTTTGAAATTCAAGACATCTTTCACCATATTTCAAAGATTGCTGATGTTAACTACCAATTTCATTTGTAGTCATCCAAGGTTCATTATTTAAACTCACTTATAGAATTTAGGAGTTTTCTTGCCATTCCCTTTCTTATCATGGCTTCCATTTCCCTTTTCACCATTTTTGTTTAGTCCTTGTCAATCCAAATAATACTGTTGGCAGATAAAACAGAAACATAATAAATTAATTCATCCTTCTCTTACTAATCCATTTTTGTCCTCCCATCCAACCCAAAGTATGTTTTTATTCCTTCTTCAGTCCCAGTATTGCCTTCCAACATAGCTTTAAATCTCTCTCTCTCTCTGTTCCTCTCTTTCTCTATTGTCTTTAGAATTCATTGTCAGCCTGAACTTATCCTAGACTTCAGTATTCCCAACACTACTCTCACAGAATCATGCTACTTTTGTGTATCATCACCCACTATCCATGCTTGCTTTCATTTATACATATAACTTGGTCTCATCAGGGGTTAGGAAACTTCCATTTTTAAAAAAAACTATATAGTAAAATATAAAGCAATAGACCTTTATTTTGGCACATTTAAAGCCAAACAAGAAGGGAATCAAGGCTTAAAATAAGAAACACAGGAGCAGGACCATGGGGGACCATGGGGAAGGAAATAGAGATTTAAGGTACTGGATAAGGTAAAATTTGGTATTGTAGTTAAGGAATGGATGTACATATATAGATCTCAATCACCAGAGAATTGAGTTGGCCTTAAGACCAAAGCAAGTAAAGGGTTGAAGTATGGGGATGATACACCAGAAGGCTACCCTTGGAATCAGCACAATTTCTGCCAAGCTCTCCATGTATTTTCCTCATTAATGAGTGAGATGACTGAGTCCTCCATTTTCCACTCATCAAGAAAGTTCAGCCACTTGTATTTATGTTGCCTTTTTAAAATAGGTTTTTTATTTTAAAAAATTAACTTCGTTATTCTCCCTTGCCTCAGAATTCAGAAACAGGGAATCCAACAAGAGGAGAGAAAACATCTTATCCTTACTTTTGATTTCATTAGCGGGGAACATTTTCCAATAGATTGACTTAAATAGCCGATCAAGATAATTATGAGAGTATGGCTTGGAAGGTGCTTTCATAGGAGCACAGAAGATAAAGAAAAAGGGGAAGTATGGTGGAACCTCCACTGTTGAATAGTGTTTATAATATTCTACTACCAGGCAGCATAGACTATCCTATCATGTCTTTTAAAAGTTTTTTTTAATTTTTAATTTAATTTATTTTTATTTTTGTTTAAAAAATCTGACTTGCAGGGTAGAACCAAGATGGTGGAGTACAAGCAGGAAATTTCGTGAGCTCCTGCCACAACCACCTCCAATATCTGTAAACTATGACTCTAAACAAATTTTAGAGCTGCAGAACCCATAAAATGACAGAGAGAAACAAATCTCCCCCTGAAGGCAACCTGGCAGGCTGACAGGAAGGGTCTATCACACAGAGCTGGGAGCCAAGCACAGTCTCATGTGAGGCATGTTGAGCATAAGGCAGTCCCAACCATCGGCACAGACTGGCCAGAGAAGATTTCAGGAGAGTGAATCACCGGCAGCTATGGTGGTTTCCAGACTTCTCAAGCCGTAAACACCAAAGAGAAAATAAAAGGTGAATGGGGAACACTGTTAGAACTGGATGACAGAAGAGTGCAGTCTGGCCCCTGCCCCCATGCAAGAGGTGGCAGAGGCATGGCAGCTGCTACTACGTGTCTGCCTCCAGAGCTCCTGACCTGCAGATTTTAGGGGGACCAAGTAACCATTCAGAGGGTAATCACCCTTGCTTTGACCTGCTTGGATCTGGATCACAGTCTTGGGTAGCGGTCCTGGGATGTGTGGCCAGGGTGCCAGAACTAGTGGTGGCTGCAGAGAGGGTGCCCTCCTCAGACTTCTAACAACATTTGTGAAAACGCCAGTGATTTGGGAAAAAGTTCTCTACTGTGGAAGCAGAGTTCTACTGTGGCAAAGAGCTCAAAAGTAAAATAATTGGCTAGCAAGTTGAGCAAGCAGAGAAAGCACAATCAGAACATAAAATCCTTTTGGGGGGACATAAAAGGGTCAAAACATGGAACCAGGAGAAGTCAACAAAGGCAAAACTCCAGCACCAAAACTTCCAAGAAAAATATGATTTTGTTACAGGCCACAGAAGGAGCTCAAGAAGGATTTTTAAAATCAAGTAACAGAAGTAAAGGAAAAATTAGGAAGAGAAATGAGAATGATTCAAGAAAATCATGAAAATTGAGTCAATAGCCTGCTAAAGGGGACCCCAAAAATACTGAAGAAAACAATACTTTAAAAAATAGACCAACTCAAATGGCAAAGAGGCCCAAAAAGCCAATGAGGAGAAGAATGCTTTAAAAATCAGAATTTCACGGATGGAAAAAGAATTTCAAAAACTCTCTGAAGAGAATAATTCCTTCAAAATTAGATTGGAGCAAATGGGAGCTAATGACTTTATGAGAAATCAAGATACTATAAAACAGATACAAAGAAATGAAAAAATAGAAGACAATGTGAAATATCTCATTGGAAAAACCACTGACCTGGAAAATAGACCAGGAGAGATATTTTAAAATTATTGGACTACCTGAAAGCCATGATCCAAAAAAGAACCTAGAAATGATCCTTCAAGAAATTCTCAAAGAAAATTGCCCTGATGTTTTAGAACCAGAGGGCAAAATAGTAATGGAAAGTTTTCACAAATCACCTCTTGAAAAAGATCACAAAAAGAAAACTCCTAGGAATATTATAGCCAAATTCCAGACTCCCCAGGTCAAGGAGAAAATACTACAAGCCGCCAGGAAGAAACAATTCGAGTATTGTGGAAATGCAATCAGTATAACACAAGATCTTATAGCTTCTACATTAAAGGATCAAAGGACTTGGAATATGATATTCCAGAGGTCAAAGGAGCTAGGATTAAAACCAAGAATCACCTACCCAGCAAAACTGAGTATAATCCTTCAGGGGAAAATATGGTCATTCAATGAAATAGAGAACTTTCCAGTATTCTTGATGAAAAAACCTGAGCTGAACAAAAAATTTGACTTTCAAATACAAGAAGCAAGAGAAGCATGAGACAGTAAACAGGAAAAAGAAATCGCAAGGAACTTATTAAAGTTGAACTATTTACGTTCCTACATGGAAAAACCATCATTGAAACTCCTGAGACTTTTCTCAGTATGCAGATAGTTGAAGGGAATATATATATATGT
The DNA here is from genome assembly GCA_028646575.1 of Pseudocheirus occidentalis. Taxonomy (NCBI): domain Eukaryota; kingdom Metazoa; phylum Chordata; class Mammalia; order Diprotodontia; family Pseudocheiridae; genus Pseudocheirus; species Pseudocheirus occidentalis. The sequence continues at coordinate 134,680,024 of CM053596.1, read as the reverse complement.
ACCCTCCTATATAAACATATATATATATGTTTATATAGGAGGGTATATGTGTGTAATTAATACATATGTGAGTGTGTGTATATATGTGTACATGTATACATACACAGAGGGCACAGGATAAGTTGAATAGGAAGGGATGATATCTAAAAAATAAAATTAAGAGGTGAGAGAGGAATATAATGAGAGAAGGAGATGGGGAGAGATAGAATAGAGTAAACTATCTCATATAAAAGAGGCAAGAGAAAACTGTTACAATGGAGGGGAAGATCAGGAAGGTGAAAAGGAATGGGCCAACCTTACTCTCATTGAATTTGGCTTAAGGAGGGAATAATATACACACTCAACTGGGCATCATACCCTACAGGAAATTAGGGGGTAAGGGAATAAGAGGGGGGAATGATAGAAGGGAGGGCAGATTGGGGGAGAGGGTAGTTGGGAGCACGTACTTCTGAAAAGTGACAGGGTCAAAGTAGAAAATAGAAAAAGTAGGGGGCAGAATAGGATGAAGGGAAATAGAGTTAGTCTTTCACAATATAACTCCTATGGAAATGTTTTGCCTTACTACACATGTACAACCTATATTGAATTGCTTATCTTCCCAGTGGGGGTGGGTGAGGAGGGAAGAAGGGAAAGAATATAGGAATCAAAGTTTTAAAAAAAAATGTTATTTTAAAAATTTGGTAGGTTTTTTATTTTACACGCATCTGGGAAATTAAGATATACAGGCACTCTATCTTGCCCTACTAGAAAGTTAGAGGAGGAATGGGGGAGGATACAAGAGAGTAGATTTGGAAAAAGGGTATCCAGTAGGCCCACTGTTTTGGGGTGGAGGGTAGGAGGAAGATGGGGAGAAATTTTGTAACTCAAAATCTTGTGGAAATGAATGTTGAAAACTAAAAATAACCCCTCCCCCCAAATTTTTTTAAATAAATAAAAATTTAAAAATTGAATTGCCCTATGAATTCCTAATCTAGTCAACTCAGACTTTTAAATCAGTTCCATTCTATTTCATTCGGATGAGTGAATATATATTAATTGCCTACTCTGGGCTAAGCACTATGCTAAGTACCAGAGGTAAAAGAAAAAAAATTAAATGGTCTCTGTCCTCAAGGATCTCACATTTGCTAAAGAATGTTACAATATATACTAGATAAGTGAAAGAAATACAAGAAATCTGAGTATGGAGAGTACTAATAAAAGAAGGTTTTCTCGCTTTTCCTCTTCATCATATTTACTTATATGCAGCTTCAGAGTTTCATTCTTGACTACTTCCCATCCTTCTTAGGTCAGCTTCCAGTGAAGAATGTGAAATCATTTGGATTGTTAACCTTTCACTGAAATTTTTGACATCTACTCTTCCAGAAACTGCATGTTTGTTTCTTCCAATCATGTCAAACCAAACACTTGGACTCTGTCCTGGAAGAGACAGTTAGACTGATAGAATATATCATGGCATAGTGGAGTATTTTACCTAGAATCAGGAGACCTGAGTTTGAATCCTATTTCAGATACCAATTATATGACTATAGATTAATCATTTAACTTCTTAGTGACTCAGTTTCCTCATTTGTAAAATGAGATTAACACACCTGCTGTGTCTACTTTGCCAGGTTATGTGGATCATATGAGAAAATGTTTCTAAATTACCTTGAGTCTTAAAGCACAATATAAAGGCTAGTTATTGTTATCATCATCATCATCATCATCATCATCATCCCAACTCAAAGTTAACAAGGAAAATTAAATAGTCCTTGAAAGAATATAACAAGTTCTTCAAGAAAGAAATAAAAAAAGAATAGGTTTACAAAGATTTAGAGGAAAATTCTAACCTGTGTCCAGAGGAATTTTGTGGGTTTGTTTATTTCTTGTCTGAGAGGGGTGTAGGATTGGAAGTCATGAGACAAAGAAAAGGAAGGGAAGAAGTAGGACAGAACATTTGAAGCTCTTCTGGTTGGCATAAGGAGGGGAGATGAAGCTAGACCTGTGCAGAAAAAGGCATGAATTCCAAGGCACGGTGATACAGATCTTTCTCTGCTTCTGAGAACAGGTTGTAGCAGCAACAGGAGGGATGCCAATGGATCATCAGCCTCTCAAACAAGTATATATAGATTACAATGCATTCATGCAGTAATGTGTTGGTAAATATTTGAGAAGCAGCTCTCCAAAAACATGAAAGACACTTTTTAGTCTTAAGTATTGACATTTTATCCACCACTTTCTTAATTTTATACAATCAACCAAATAATAAATCAAGCCCTGGTCTATAGCATTCGCCAATTTCTAAGATATAAATGCTCACACTGAGAATTTAATAATCAGCTCCCCAAAATCAGAACAAAATGGTTCCAGCATATTCAGTGTATACCTGTCCATCTTGTATGACTGTCCTAAATTCACCACTTCACATTTATGCACTTTTAATTGCACCCCCATATGCTGGGGGCCTTCTTAGGGTCACTTGGTTTGAGCAATGTTGATAGAAACAAACGCTGTTGACCTCTAAGTTACTCCAGAATAATCCGTGTCCTCCTATACATGCTCAAAGTGAAACCCTCTGTCTTTTTCTTTTTTGATAGCTCTCATTGCTAACTTCAGTGGCTGTCTTATCTATTGACTGTGCTTGAGACTCAGTCTCTGGGAACTACTTCATAATGTTTTATTTATGTGTGGGCTCTGATTGCTCCCATGATAGGATACTATCTGCTAATTTTTATTATAACACATCACCCAACTTTCCCTCGCCCTGAAGACAGACCAACTCCAGATCCTGGAGCCTGTCCCAAGAGGCCCAGTTTTTCTTTTTGGTTCATTGCCCATACTCCAGAATTTCACTCCAAAGAAATCTCTAATAAATAAATATAGCTTAAGTGTAGCTCATTCCTAAAGAGGTGACTTGGTAGAATAGAAAGGGGTCAGTCTTGAAGTCCAAATAATTAGGCTTCAGGTCCCACTCATGATACACATAGGCTATGTGACCCTTGACAAATTGTTTAACCTCTAAGTGTCCCAAGGCAGCTTCCTAAGACTATAACGTGCAGAACAGTTGCTGATCTACATTGGGAGAGGAAGCTTCCATTAAAAGCTCCCCACAACAGTGAAATCACAGATCCCCCCAAAGAGGGGGGAATTCAAACCTAATTTTCTCCAAACATACAAAATAGGGTCCCCAGTTTCTACACTGACAATACACAATGTGGATATTGGATTCTGCTTATTTTACCCCTACAGAATATGTATAAGACAGAAAGGACTCAGGAGCCTAGGAACAGACACAAAAATATAAAGTTCTCTAATAGCCCATTAACTCCCTCAGAAGAGAATGAAATTGGGGATTACTATTGATGCAGTCTCTTGTCATTCCAGTGCCAGGGGTATGTGTGTGTGTGCTAGAACCAGCTTGTCCCATAGCCAGTTGTTACATTTTTAGTGCATGTTTACCCCCCAGATATCAGCAAATTCTACAAAATCAGGGCTTGATTTATTGTTTTGTTGATTTCTAGACTTAAAATGTTGGAGAAAATGTTAATAAATGATAATGTTAATGGTGCAGATTAAATTTAAAAGCATGTGGAAGGTTTTGGAAAACTGTTTTTTAAACTTTAACCAGCATACCTCTGAGTGAATCCCTCTTTCCTCATAACCTCCCCAACACTCCTAATCCCACTTAGTAATTTAGACTCCCCAGAATATAAACAGGCATATTTTGATGCTTGCTGAATAAGCAAATGTCTCTTATTGGACCTATACTGCCTTAGTAACTCATTGGCTTTGCTCTCCTAACAGGATGCTGTGCAGAAATTATGCATCAATCTATTACCCAGCATTTACTGAGTGTCTGCCATATACTAGCCATTGAACTGGCTGGCATATGGTAGATACTCAATAAATGCTTGTTGATTGATAGAGATACAGAAGTGAAACAGTCCCTGCCCTTGAGGAGATTTCAGTCTATTAAGGGGAGACAACACATACATATGTTAAGTAAAATTAAAAATAGACACAAAGCAGATACAAGGTAATTTGGTGAAGAAAGTAGTAGAAGCCGGGGGAATTAAGATGAGGCTTCTAAAAGGTAGTATAGGAGTTACCTTGAAGGAAGGAAGGAATTCTGGGAGGGATTGAGGTGGATGTGCATTCCAGGCATAGAGAAAAGCCAATACAAAGGCATCAGGGCAGAAGATGGAGGGCTGTGTGTGGAACAGTAAGATCAAGTTCACAAGAGTGAGTGAGTGTGTGTGTGTGTGTGTGAATGTGTGTGTGTGTGTGTGTGTGTGTGTGTGTGTAAGGAGTGATATTTTTATATGACTTGAAAGGTAGGATGGAGTCATGTTGTAAAGGGCTTTAGATACCAAATAGAGGAAATTATGGCTGATCATATGGGTAACAGGGAGCTTGTGAAATTTAATGAGCAGGGAAATGGCATGGTTAGACGTGCATTTACGGAAGATCACTTTGGAAACTGTGTAAAGGATGAAGGGTAGTTAGAAACCACTTAAAGTTGTTCTTAAAATAATATTCCTGTTCCATATGCACCATTCTCTTGCTTCTGCTCATTTTGCTCTTCATCATTTCATGGAAGTCTATGCATGTTTTTCTAAGATCATTAAACTCATCATTTCCTACAGCACAGTAATATTCCATCACAGTCATAAATACCACAACTTGTTCAGTCATTCCCCAATTGAGTGGCATCCCCTTAATTTCCTTGCCACCACAAAAGAGCTGCTATGAATATTTGAGAATATATAGGTTCTTTTCTTTTTTTCCCTAATCAGGAGCCTGTTGCAATAGTCTAGGTAAGAGGATATTAGGGCCTAAACTTGAGTGACAGACATGTGAATGGACAGAATAGGGAGGATGCAAGAGATATCATGGAATTAGAAATGAAAGATTTTAGCAACTCATTACATATGTAGAGTGAGTTCAAATGAGGGCTCAAGGATGACACAGGTTTTGAGCCTGAGTGACTAAGTATATTTCTGCCTTTTTCAGAAATAAAAATTTTAGATGTGTGTGTGTGTGTGTGTGTGTGTGTGTGTATGGTGGGGAGAGATGGGGAAAGAGAATATGTTCAATTTTGGACATGAGTTTGAGATGGCTATGAGAAATCCAGTTTGAAATGCCCAGTTTGTAATATATGACCCTAACTGCAAAGAGAGACTAAGTCTGGGCTACGTCTGGCAGTCATTGGTGTAGGGATGATAATTAAACTCATGGAAGCTAAAGAGATTTCCAAGTGATAAAACATAGAAAGCAAAAAGAAGGAGACCCTGAATGGATTTCTAGGGGCCCCCCACAGTTTAGAGATGGGAGATGGATGATGAGCTAGTGAAGGAGACTGAGGAGTTATCAGACAAGCAGGAAGAGAGAGAAGAAAACAGTGTCACAAAAGCCCAGAAAGCAGAAAGGCATGGACCAGCGGTTCCCAACATTTTTTTGTTCTGTTTCAACCAAGTCAAACAAAACAATGTATCGTGAACCCCAAAGGCAATTTCATATACTATTCATAATATTATTTTAGATGTATTCATTGCAAACTTATAATAACTGCAATGATAATAATAACTAACATTTTATATAGCACTTATGTGCTAGGCGCTGTGCTAAATACTTTTACAATTATTATTTTATGTGATCCTCACAACAACTGGAAGAAGTTCCAATAGTATTCCCATTTTACAGGTGAGGAAACTGAGGCAAATAGAGATTAAATGACACCCAGGATCACATAACTATTAGTACCATGGAGTTGCTCCCAAATCTTCAAAGTAAAATCTATAATCTATAATTATGAAATATGAAGTTTTATTCTATCAATAATTACAGAATTTAAAATTCTGAAACTAATTCTAAAAGAATTGTAAATGTTTTATTTGGGACATACTACAAGAATTAAAAGTAATCCAGCAAGGTTTCATATGTTTACTATTTTATCAGCTAGAAAGTTCTGTTTTAAAAATTTTGTTGAATGTAAATAATGTGTTAATGAAATAAGTTATAATTTGGAAGATGTTTAATAATAATAATCATACATAAACTTTATTTTGGTGTTGAACTTTTTTATTTAAACAAAAGTTTATAATATTTGGCTCAACACCAAACAAATACAGACTTTTAACCCAGTTCTGCAGTGAGTTTATTTCTGTATTTTGATTAAAACCAACATAAAACAAAAATCCTCACTCATGCAGATATGTAGTGGGAATGATAGGAGAATTTTACAAGTTCTATTGCTAATGACTAAGCACTATATTAAACTATAAATGTAATTACAGTTTAATTGCATGTATTGGCGGCAGCTCAGTAACACAATAGTTAGAGCAATGGACCTGGAATCAAGAAGACTTCAGTCCAACTCTGGCCTCAGATGCTTATTAACTGTGTGACCCTGGGCAAATCACTTAACTTCTGTTTGCCTCAGCTTCCTCATCTGTAAAATGGAGATAATAATAAAACACCTACCTCTCAGGGTGGTTGTGAGGAGCAAATGAGATAATTGTAAAAGGTTTACTACTGTGCCTGGCACATAGTGATTGTTATTGTTACATTGTTTTGTTTTGTTTTTTTAAAACAATGTTTATGTAACTAACCTTTGTAAGAAAGCAATCTCTTTCGACCTGACTTCCTTTTCTTCTACCACTAGCACACCAGCTACATTCTCCCAGAAACTGTGCTGAATAACTGACCAATGTTGCCAAATCATTCATTTGAAAATCACAGATAGAAGAATAGTAACATAAGCAAAAATTCGAACTGGAAAACAATGTAGTGAGATATAAGGTTTGTTTCTGCAGATTGTTTGTGATGGTTGAAGTAGGTTTCCAGCTGGCTGGTAATGTGCATGCCCAGAGATCATGGTTTTCAAATACCCTAACATTTGCACTATAATAACACAAATGTTCATAATAGCTTGATCACATGATCACACAGCTGATTAGGTATGACTACAGGGTAACTGGAACAAGCAAGCTACTCTGGTTTAGCATTCAGAATACAAAGGAGGTTATGAACATAGGCCTCACTTTGCTCCTGAAAGTCAAACACATATGGCAGTTTGGAAACAATTTGATAACAGGTTGAGAAACTGCAAGAACACACTGTACTTACAAGTGGATGAAGTCTGATATAATCACTGCATGAACACCAAAATCATACACATGATTGTGATGGTTTTGAATCAGTGTAGAAACAAACATAATGCTTTAAGCACACACATACTTGTCACAGAGGAAAATATATTTATAACATAATTGAGCAATTATTTACTGCTTAAGTTCTTCAACCATCATTGTGAATCCCCAATGGGTTTGAGAACCTCTGAAAATGGGAACCACTGAATACCTGGTGCTCTTCTTTCTCCAAAGAGCATATTGCATAAGGAAATTATATTCTCTCTCTAGTAAAACTAATGCTCAGAATTCTTAAAGCTTTCCCAAAGCTTTCCAGGAACTTTCTTTTCCCTAGCTTGGCCAGTTTTTCAGATCATATTCCCCAGGGCATTCAATCCCTTCCTTAAACACCCTTCTCAGACCATATACAAACAAATTCTTATTGCCAGGAATTGCTGCTACAAGTAGCCATTATGGCTTCTTGGGGAATGGGAAGTGAGAAATTCCTTTTTTATTCACTGACTAAAAATGTAAGGAGAAAGATGAAACATTAAAGAGCAAGGGTGAGCAAAGAAGAGCCAAGCTGGGTCTCCCAGATGACTTTCATAGACCACAGGGATGAGTGACTGGTTCTCAGTAAGATAATCACAGGAAGAGTCCCCACTCTCCAAAACCCAGTTAGTCCAGTGCCAGGGGCCATGCTCATATTCCATCAGGAATCCCTTCATTTGTTTCCAAACAATGATCCATGACCTTAATTTTCATTAGGTTGGTAAGGAGGTCTTTGAATTGATTAGTATCACCTACCAGATCTCTTTATTCTATCTTTCCCTAACAAACAGAAGCTATTCCACAAACTGGATTCCAGTTATCTAATTAGATCTAATTACACACTTTTCTTTTCTTCTTGGCTGTTGATCTTTTATCTCTTTGTATTTCCACAGGCAGCTTACATCTTGAAATCATGTTCACAATTTCTTTCTTTCCTTGTATTATCTTTAAATATAATTCACCTGGACTGGTGACTTGAGTTCAGTGAGGGCAGCAGTGGGGAACAAGTATTTATTAAGTACCTACTATGTGCCTGACACTGCGCTAAGATTTCTTGCAAATTATTACTTTACTTGATCCTCACAACAATGCTTGGAAGTAAGTGCTTGTTATTATCCCCATTATATAGATGAGGAAACTAAAAGAGATAGAGGTTAAGGGGCTGCTAGGTGGTGTAGTGAATAGAGCATCAGCCGTGGAGTCAGAGGGACCTGAGTTCATATCCTGTCTCAGACACTTAACACTTACTAGTTGTGTGACCCTGAGCAATTCACTTAACCCCAATTGCCCTGCTCCAAAAAAAAGAGAGAGATAGAGGTTAAGTGACTTGCCTAGGGTCACACAACTTACAAGGTCTGAGGCTACATTTTAACTCAGTTCTTACCGATTCCAGGTTCAGTGCTCTATCCACTATGACACCTCACTGTAATAAGGAGGTATTCTTTTGTTATCTCATTTATTGTGAGTTTCATTTTCCTGTTTTTTTAAATTTTAATTTATTTTCTTGGTTACATCATTCATTTCCACAAGGTTTTGAGTTACAAATTTTCTCCCCTTTTTGGCCCTACTCCCCAGCCCAGAACATTGATCCCACTGTAAGGCCCCTCCCACAATCTGTTCC
>CM053596.1:134646019-134670743 GCA_028646575.1 Pseudocheirus occidentalis | reverse complement strand
AAAGAAGCTTCATTATAACTTAGAGTTCATAAGAAAAATAAAATAATCTATCTCAGATTTCCCTCCCCTTGGGATTTGTTCCTGGAATCTAACTAGCCCTTTAGTGTCAGAATCAATTACTTTAAGCCAAATATAATGAAGGTGGTGTTGTTATTCAGTCATCTTCAGTCATGTCCAACTCTTTCATGACACCATGTGAGGTTTTTGTGGCAAGGTTACTGGAATGGTTTGCCATTTCCTGCTCCAGTTTATTTTACAGGTGAGGACACTGAGGCAAACAGGGTGAAGTGACTTACCCAGGGTGACACAGTTAATGTCTGAGACCAGATTGGAACTCAGGAAATTTATTCTTCTTAACTCTAGGCCCAGAACTCTATCTACTATGCCACCTCACGGCCCATAATGTTGGCCCACCAGATGTTGGCCCAGGAGAATCCACAGGTAAGCCAGTGACTATCCTATGAGTGGCCCCTCTTTGTTTTCAGCTGAGGTCAGAGATTTTTTCTGGTCAATATAAGGGGAAAACCAATGTTGATTCTTCTGTGTCACACAAATGATAATGGAAGGACTGTTGGATTATCAGATGTGTGACACAAGAGAATCTGCATTGACTTTTCCCCCATATTCACCAGAAAACATCTCTGACCTCAGCTGAAACCAAGAGAGGGGTCACTCATAGGAGAGTCACAGGCTCATGACTACTATATAAGAGAAAATATTAAATACTAGCTCTGGATTTCTGGAGGTCAGGAGGTTGCCAGTTTTCATCAACAAAGCACTGAATTCTTTTGGATATAAGGCAGACTTTTCTGTTAATTAATCCATCTTCTGCAGCCAAATGGGTCTTAAATATTGAAATTTCTACTTGTTACAGTTTTGACCTTGGGTAAACTTCTCTTAACTTAAAAAACTCTTACTATTTCTTAGCCTTGATATCTTCCACTCAAATATAGTGGATCTCTGGTCTCTTTCTCCTTCTAGTTTCTTCTTGACAAGATATCACATTCACATTGCACTATGGTCAAGGCTGTTGCCCTGACACAGAGTCAGGATCCCAGCTACTTTACCTACTATGTCTATAAGCTTAGGCTTGGCCCTTAAATGGGAAGGTCACATAGGATCAGAAAGAGAGCCAGAGACAGAGAAAAGGGAGCTCAGGCAGTGTGGAAGAGGCTGTGCTTAGAGATGGACTTCATTTCCTGGAGAGGCCATATAGATGCCCAGGCTTCTCTCCAGGGAGCAGCAAGGGTCACTAATAGAGCAGAAACTGACCCCAGAAGAAGACACAGGTCAATGCGATGTGTAAGGAAAGAAACATTTGCCAGAAAAGAGATCCCAAGGGGAAGTCACAACATGGAGACATAACCTGGATACATTCCTTCACTGGCATCATAAGCCAATTGTGAAATATTTACCAGCACAGCCTTGACCATGTAGGCCCCCAGGGAGGCAGAGGCTCATGAGACAAAATATTGCTTAACTCCCTAGAAACCCTGAGCTCTTTATATTTGTAGAGTGGGTGTATCTGTATACGTCTATATAGTCCATCTGTAGGAGTACTATAAATCCCAAGGGTTGTATAAGTAAGTCCCTACGGAAAACAGAGCCCCATTGGAGAGGAAACCAGAGTTGTTGTTTTGACTGTTTACAGGCTCCTTGGTGCTTGTTGTGGTTGTTGCTATAATGAATAAGATTTATCCCATATTGGAAGTTTCGTAAAATTGAGAGTTTGCATTGGATCTTAGAGCCCTTGGAGCAACACAAACCAGATTCTAGGGTTACCAGGGGAAATACTGAGTGGGGGCATGAGCTATAAAAATTATTTGGAGGGGTTTGCATGACTGAACCCAGTCTGTTGGAGTCTAAAATTTTAGTTATGGGTCACGGGTTACATATAAAGTAAAGGCATCAGACTTAATATCTCTAAGGAACTTTTTAGCTCTAAACTTTGCATTAGTCTATGATATAGACGCAGACGTTTTCAGATCATTAACTGTACCTTCTGGACCCAAATAGCCAGATACTTATACAGTATGCCCCAAGGTTACCATTTTTAGCACCCTTTTGAAAAATATTCTTGACGAGTCTTCCAAAGATGCCATGATGTGAACTCATGTCTCAGAAAGTAAACAACATAACTGAATCTACTTTAACATATACTCAGGCAGCTTTTGGACAAGGCAGTGAAGTTAGTCCCTCCATCTGCTGGCTGATGGGCCATGAATATCCAAGAAACTCTTGAAGCTGCTGGGCGTCAGACTTTAGGAGGGATATTGTTTTTGCAGAAATGTGAGTCCTTGGACTGGCTCCCTGGTGCTGGCTTTTCCATTTTGTCTTAGACGTGTTTCTATTTGTGTGTCTGGAGGCTGGAGCTGACCACACTGCTCAGTTTCATCTTGCATGATTTGTAGTGAAAAAGAAAAAAAAATGGCCCCCAGCCGATGTTGCTTAAAAAAAAAAAAAGATGTTGGAAACCTCCATAGCTGACATCTTAGGTCTCAGCTTCCCTGCAGACACAAAGTTTCAGTATGTGCACAGACACATATGTGAATGACTGTCCCTTGTATTTGAAGAAGACACTGCTGACAGTGTTTGTACCCATGGAGACCATTACAGGACTTGCTGTTTTTTCCACACTGAACGCACCTTATTTGGGGAACTTACTTTGGTTAGGAGCATTTAAGGTAGTGGCTGTATGTGTTTTCTTTGATGGGGGATAAGGGAATAGTAAGATTTTTTTATACATCTGGCAGGTGGGTGAGGTGATGGGCCCAGGTGGAGCAAATGCAGATTTGGTGGGCTGTTGGAAAATGTTTGTGTTCTGAACTCTTCTCATGCCTATCTGCAAAGCTACACCAGATTGTTGACCTCCAGGGCAAGCTGCCAGACCTCAGTTCTTCGGTCTTGGCTTGTGAGCCAATTGTATTGAGGCTTTTTCTTTGGAATCACAATTTTAGCCACTGGATTTAATTTAATTTTTGCATTTGGTACATGTATCCCAATAGCCCTGAGGTCCATGGCATGCTTTTGATAAATTGAATAAATAAATGCATACAGAAGTATTCTTTGTGTCCAGAGATGTGGGTACTGGCAGGAGGCTTTCCCATGCATATGCATATGAATGAAGAGGCCACTGGGAGATCTGTGGTCTCTGTCCCACTGACTACACGCTTCAATCTGTTACATGTTGGCTAAAAACATTACCCTTCAACATGTGCTGTTGCAGTTTATTGTACAGTTAGCCTACCAGTCACACTGATTGCTAAATGGTTTCTGTATCATTGCCACTTCCTTGTTACCTTCCCTGGCATTCTTAGACCAGATGGCACTCTAAGAAGTGCCCTTCTTCCTGTCTACAGGACCTAAATCTTCTAAACCTGGGCATCTCTCCTATAGGCTCCAAATCTTTTAATGAAAAACTTTGGAGGATCAGTATTTTTCTGTCTCTGACAATGCCCCAGACTTCATCCTGATAATGACATCCATTCGTTCATTGACCATACAGAATTCTAAAGGGCTAAATTCACGTAAGATTCCTGTTGGCTTCGGTAGAACCTATTACATGGGTCTTCAGTCCTTCTCACAACTTAGTAACAGTATGTCGATTGGTCCCTTGACACAACTCACCCCTGAAAACTAGAGGATATTAAGAAAGACTTGGCTCAGAACTAGAAACAGATTAGGAGGGGGACTTATGGAAATACTCTCTGGGCACCTTTTTGAAATCACTTTTCTTATCCACTAGAGTCAAAGAATAGTCTTTAGAGATGTATAATGGTTAGATATTATAGTATGGTGGAAAGAGTACTAAGCCTGGAATCAGAGAGAATCCTGGTTGGTTGTGTGACTATAAAAAATACTTTGGCTCTCCGAGACTCAGTTTCATCATCTATAAAATAGAGAAAATAATACTTGCATGATCTATCTTTGCTGTGCGGTTCAGTTGTTTCAGTTGTATCCAACTCTTCATGATCCTGTTTGGGTTTTCTTGGCAAAGGATGCTAGACTGGTTTGCCATTTCCTTCTCCAGCTCATTTTACAGATGAGGAACTGATGCAAACAGAATTAAGTGACTTGTCCAGGGTCACACAGCTAATAATTGTCTGAGACCAGATTTGAACTGAGAAAGATGATTCTGCCTGATTCCAAGCCCAGTGCTCTATCCACTGTGCCCATGACATATCTCAGAGAGCTTTATTGTCCTTATGTTACCTTGGTTATCTTTCTGTCCATTGAGATGGCTTTACCCTGGTCCATGGGGACAAGCTTTTCCTAGCATTAGATTGGAGAAACAGAAGAGAAATCTTAGTGCAGCCCATTTCCCTCATTTTCTGGGATCAATCATCTCCTTTATTAATTCCAAATACCCATCCTCTGAGCATCACAAGTCTTGGAACCTCATCTTTTTTTGTGAAAAGTAAGTTCTAAGCATTCCACAGCACCTGCTTCAGTCACCTTCGTGGCCGTTCTCATCTACCAGTTCCACCAGGGGAAGTCTTCACATGCTTGGGGGATACATCCCTCTAACTCACTGACAGGTTTAAGGCCTGTTGGTTACCCTAACCCAGGCCAACCAGGTGCTTAATAAATGGTTGTTGAATCAGAATGAATTGAATTGAGTTAATAACCTATAAACCCATCTTCCTGGGGATACTTTAAGCAGCCTTGTCATAATTTTAAACACTTGATTTCGAGTCCCATTTTTTAAACATTACAGGTTGTTTGAATCCTAAGAAAGTTGCTTAACTTTTCAATGCCTCAGGAAACTCTCTAAGACTTAAGTTACCAAATAATTGAAGGTCAGCATTGGTAGAAGGAGCTCTGGTTTGTTTGGGGTTGGGTATTTTGTTTGTTTTTTTTAACTGAGAACTCCCTTTACCTATAAAATCCCAGGTCTGGATTTTTTTAAATGTTATTTGAATCTGGAACCTAGGGTCCTCATTTTTACTGTGCATTCTTGGCCCCATTAGGTTTCAGTTGAGCCATCTTGGATTCTCTGCCTTTGTATTATGGAATCACAACTTAATTTTTATATATCACTATCTAATCATTGCCCTTTTGTCATTCCTTCCCCAAAAGCTGTCCCTCACAAGGCAACCAGTGGTATTACACTCCATTTTATAGATGAACTAACTGAGGCAATTCATGGAAAAGTCTGTGTACTAGTTCCATTCCTTACTATCCTTGTCACCTTGGCCATGTCTCTCTAGGCCTCAGTTTCTTCAACTGTAAAATAATTAGGTTAGGCTAAATAATTTCTAAGACCCCTCCCAGACCTAACATTCTACAATTCTCAATCATTAAAAGAGCCAGAATTATTGCCCATCATCAATAATTTTCATCAGCAATCATTCATGAAGCATCTACTATGAGCAGAGCATTGAGTTTAGATAAGATGAGGTGTCTGGCACTCAGGGAGCTAACAGTCTAACTAATTCCTAGCCTCTACATTCTCACATATTTGCTGCTTCTACAGAACCTCTATAACAATCCCATTCTGGGCCTCTAGACACCTTGATGGATCAGACACACCCTGGGGATCAAACCGTTATCTGAGATTTGTAGTCTTCCAACCTGCCACCATAGAGTCCCCAAGGCCCCTATGAAATGCTCTGTAAACTAGCTCCCCTCTTATACCTTTCAGAACAGCCCTCCAGCAGCCTATTTATGTCCAGAGCTGCTGCAGCCCTCCCCTCTAAGGTTACCTCTCACGCATTATGTATCTTGTATGCACTTATTTATTTACATGTTGCCCCCTCCATTAGAATATAAACATTCTTGAAGGCGGGGACCATGTTTTACCTTTTGTAGGTGGTGCAACGGATAAAGTGCTGAGCCTGGAGTCAGGAGGGTCTAAGTTCAAATACAGCCTCAGACACTTACTAACCTATGTGACTCTGGGCAAGTCCCTTAACCCTGTTTGCCTCAGTTTCCTCATATGTAAAGTGAGCTGGGGAAGGAAATGGCAAACCACTCCAGTATCTTTGGAAAGGAAACCTCAGTGGGGTCATGGAGAGTCAGAAGTGACTGAAATGACTCCTTTGTTGTTGTTGTTTTTTAATACCCAGTGCTCAACACAATTCATGGCATATAACAGGCACTTAGTAAATGCATGCTGGTTGATGATTAATTTCTTGATTAATATCTCTTCCCTCACAACCTCTTCTGCTCCTCTGTAGCCCAGCCATGCCCAGCATCCACATAGCCATCTTGTGTGATCCCAATGTACTTGTTTGAAAGAAAGAGCGCTAAAGCAATTTCAGACTCCATTTCCATGGCCATGTTTAGATGGAGAAAAGAAAAGAAACTGAGGTAAAAAGAGATAATAAGTAAGATAGTGGTTACAGCCTCAATCTTAGCTTTTACACAGTGAACCAAGAAAGAAAGAAAGAAAGAAAGAAAGAAAGAAAGAAAGAAAGAAAGAAAGAAAGAAAGAAAGAGAGGAAGAGAGAGAAAGAAAGAGTGAGAGAAAGAAAGATAGAAAGAAAGAGAAAGAAAGAGGAAGGAAGAAAGAGAGAGAAAGAAAGAGAGAGAGAGAGGAAGGAAGGAAGGAAGGAAGGAAGGAAGGAAGGAAGGAAGGAAGGAAAAGAAAGAAGGAAGAAGCCTAGACCTAAATAAATAAATCAATAAAATGGCTCTTGAATTTAGCCTGTTCTATTCCCATTGTCCCCATCTGCCCTGACGCTGTCTCCTCTCTCTCTCCCCTGTGTTCTTGTAGTTTCTGTTGTTTGTACCACTCATTTGCCACTTATCTTATACTGTCTTCTGTCACAAGCATGTCTTTCATTTTTGTGCTTCTTTTCTCCCCAATGAAATCTTAAAACATCTTAAGAGTAGGAGCTCTGTTTCTTTGTATCACCCCCCCCCCCGACTCCTTGCCCATAAAATCATAAAATCATGGATCTAAGCTAGAAGAGACCTAAGAGGTCACTTAATCCAACCTTCTCTTTTTCAGATGAGGAAACTGAGGTCCAGAGAGTTAAAGTCAGGAGGTGCTTATAAGTGCTTAATAAATATATTAAATTGATATCTCTATTTCCCAGCTTTTCTTTCTTCCTTATACTTCTCTCCCACCCCCAAGGAAAAGGATCTGACCCTGAGAAAAACTCACCTTTTCTTTTGTTCACAGCAGCATTGTACAAGCATTTCAGACCTAGGCAAGAAATCCCAGAAAATGTCTCATCAGAGCTTTTATTTCCAGCCTATAAACAAGTTTTTTGGTTTGGTTTTGTTTTTGTTTGTCATGTTTTTTTAAGGCAAGAAGAAGAATCTATTTGCAGGAGGAATTGTGGTTTTTATGGGGGGAAAAGTCAAATAAAAATAAAAACAGACGAGTGAAATGAGCCGAGCTTTGCCTCTCTCCTCTTTTCCCTTCCCCACCCATTCTACCCACCCCCTCCCTCCTCACTTTCTGTTTTCTTTTTCATGCCAACAACTAAAAGACTATAATTTTAAAACTGAACTGGCTTTTCCAAAGCCATAAGGAATGTACATCTGCACGTGGATTTTTCCATAAGAAAATTGTCCTTGTCTTTT
Source organism: Pseudocheirus occidentalis (assembly GCA_028646575.1). Classification (NCBI taxonomy): domain Eukaryota; kingdom Metazoa; phylum Chordata; class Mammalia; order Diprotodontia; family Pseudocheiridae; genus Pseudocheirus; species Pseudocheirus occidentalis. The sequence continues at coordinate 134,663,207 of CM053596.1, read as the reverse complement.
GGCTCTTCTAGGCCAGAAACAATGAGAACAAGCAATAGGATGAGCCTACCCATCTTCCTGACTCTTATTTTAATTTGTCTGAGGGGCTTGGAATGGGGTAATTGGAAATGGTTTTTGTTTTATTCTGTCAGGCTGGTGTTTGATGAGGTTTGTGCTCCATTTGTTCCAATGGTTTTTATGGTTTCTTTTGTTGTTCAGAGAAAGACTTTGAAAGTCAGAGTTCTGTGTTCATGAAATGTTTTGTTATTCCTGCTGAATGTCTCAGTGGAGCTCAGTCCTCTATGTCTCCTCTGTTACTTTTCTGTAATTCCAGTCCTTCACAAACCTGGGCCAGTGGAAGGAAAGGTGAACGTTTGACCTTTCATCTCCACCATTCAACCAGGTCATTCCTGAGTAAGATTTGGAAGCCAAGGGGATATCTTTCTAGGGACAGAATGAGATTTCAAATGTGTGACTTCAGTGTTATTTCCCCCAGGATAATTTAGATGAGAGTGGGAAAAACTGAGATACTCTTTTCCAATTCTTTTTAATCCCTCCTGGATCACTGCCTTGTCATGGCGGAGGGGTTTACATATCTCAATAAAACTATGAGCTATGCTCTGCAGGGTTACCAAAGACAGACAGGTCATAGTGGAGAGTTCTCACAAAAAGTGATCCAAAGGAGAAGAAAATGAAAAACCATTTCAGTATCATTGCCAAGAAAACTCCATGGGCAGTATTATGGTCCACAAAGTCACAAGAGCAGGACAAGACTGAACCACTGAACAGCAGTCATTCTTTGGAGGCTATTACAGCCTCCAAAGAACCTGCCAAGGTACCCTAGGGAGTAGTGCCCACCCCAGATCCCTTCACTGAGCCATTCACTAGTCTAATCATCTGTCCATCCACACTTCTAGCCTCTTTCCATTCTCCAGCACAATTGCCAGCAACAACATCCTTTATCTTCCTTGTGGGGGGTGGGATGGGAGGGGGAGGGCAGGGAGAGAAGTGGCAAAGGGGATTTGGAATGTTCTAATACTCCATGACATGTTCACAACACACCAGAGAATCCTGACTCACTGGCTGGCAAACAATGATTCTTTGGAAGAGTAGAGGTCTTGAAGCCCCACTATCTCTCCTCTCCAAGGATTTTGTTCTCAACCGTTTCCATTTTTTCCCCATTGCTGTGTTTTCCCCCTATATAGTCAAAAGGAATAATCTTTCTCTATTTTATATATATACAGTTTCTCTTCTGAGCAAATCCATAAGTACCTAAAGGGCTTAGACTTCTGAATACCCCAATATCCTACTGAGCAGTCCTAATTAATAAACACTTGATGAGTTGAATTTGATAGACAAAGTCTTTATTAAACACTTCTGTATGCCTGGCGCCGGGCTTAGCCTGGGGCCACAAATACAAGCAAACATGTAGTTTTTACATTCAAGGAATTTACATTATAAATGAGGAGATGATGAGGAAAGGTCAAGTGGAAAACAGAAAAGGAGTTGGGTGAACTGGCCAAATAAGAGAGCAACATGGGTGCTGCCTATGGGTGGAAGTATTTATAAGCCTGATGGTGAGGAGGTGGAAAAATCCAAGGAGAGTTGAGCTAGGATTAATTTAAATTTCTCCTGTTCACTCTTTTTTTTTTTTGGAGGGCATTTGGGGTTAAGTGACTTGCCCAAGGTCACATGGCTAGCTTTTTTTTGTGTTAAGTGTCTGAGGATGGATTTGAACTCAGGTACTCCTGACTCCAGGACCAGTGCTCTACTCACTGCGCCACCTAGCTGCCCCTCTCCTGTTCACTCTTGAAATAATGTTTATATCAGAACCCTGAAGAAACATGACTTTTTTCCCCCTATTTTAAGTGATTCCTTTTGTTTTCTTTGCCTCAAAATCATATCATGTTATACCATGCCTTCCCTTGTAAGGAAGGAAAACGGTTAAGCAAAACCGACACATGAAGCAAACATCTAAGACCCTCCTCACTCATAGTCCACTGTCTGTATATCAAGAAGAGGGACATGTGTTTCATTCTTAGAATCAAGCCAAAATGACTCATTGCAATTGATATGAGTTTGATTACCCCATTTAGTGTGCTTGTCAAGCAAAGTCAAGAAGTATTTTTTAAGAATCTACTATGTGCTAGACTTTTTTTCACTTACATTAATGTAGGTATTGCATATATGTATGGTTCTTTTGCTTCTACTTTCTTCCTTCTCTGTCACTTCACGCAAGTCTTCCCATGTTTTTCTGAATTCCTCATGCTCAGTCTTTCTTATGGTACAATAATATGACATATTAACGTATAACCGTTTGTTCATCCATGCCCCTATCAATGGGCACCACTTGCTTTCCTGTTTTTAATATAACAAAGAGTACTATTAGAAATGTTCTATTATATTTAGCACTTTTCTTTGTGTCCTTTACTTCTTTGGGTTATGTTCCCCATAGTGGGCTTTATAGAAAACAAAGTCAAACAGTTTCTCATTATTTTTCTCAAAAAAATTCTAATTTTTAAATAATAATTAGAATAATTCATAGTTCAACCTATAGAGTATTAGTATTTGCCTTTGCATAATCTCTCCATATCGACCATTTCTATTTTTTCTCATCTTAGCCAATTTTGATGGGTAAGATTGCTTTTATTTACCTTTCTTCATCTTTTTCTTCTTTCTTCTTCTTCTTCTTCTTCAACTACTACTACTACTTCTCTTCTTCCTCTTCCTCCTTCTTCTCTTCCGTTTTAATCTTATTGTTATTATTTGTAGCATTTTTCCAGGTGGTTGTTGACTTACATTTTTTTTTACTAAAATTATTTGTTCAAATATTTTAACTACTTATTTGAGAATGATTCTTGATCTAAAATATTTGTATACATTTCCTCTATACCTGAGATTACATTTTTATCAGAAATATTTGCAGAAAAGATTTTCCCCCAGATGATAATTCTTATCATTCTAGCTGGATTGACATTGTTCATGCAACAACTTTTGTTGTTTAAAAAATGTAATTTTAAGATATCTCTTTCTACTATTTTTTTTTCAATTAGATCCTTCTTATGAATCAGTCAGGAGAGCAGGATGGGGCAATAACATGAATTCAAGCCTCACCAAAAGTAAGTAACTATGTTCTTATTCATTACAAAAAATAGATTTTTTTTCTGGGATTGGGAAAGGGCAATAATGGAATTTGGGGTAGGAAAAGAAAACAAAGTAAAATGAGTTGAAATTTTGTTCTACTGTAAAAAGCAAAATTAATTACAAATATAGAGATTATTAGTAATGTCCTACCACCAAAAGATAATGGGATTTTCATTTAGTCATTTCATGGTTACATTAGGGTTTAGGAAAAGGAGTGAAATGAAGCAAGGAATAGACATGCTAGACAGAAGCTGCAGGAAATCCATATTATTGATCTGTCCACCAAGGTGATGTTAACCTGCAGGAAAGTCTAGACCTTATCTTCCTGGGGCAAGAGAAAAAGTGCAGCAGGAAACCCTTGAACAGAAATACTATACCTTACTGGCTAACAGGCTATTGCAGGCATCATGGTGTTTTTTCATATAGTGGTATATGGATAAGGATAGCAACTATATATACAGAAAAGTGGTTCCCTAAATTAATTATTCCAAATTAAGTAGGTCCAAAACCAGATCTCCTGACTTCTAGAATAATTACCTATGGAAAAGAATAGGGATAAATACTTGATCTGTGATTTCACTGGTCTAGGGACTTCCCAGTGAAGAAACTCACTCTGTCAGTGCAGGTTGGTACCTTCTCTGAAAGTTAGAGAATTGTGACTCTTAGAGAGTTATCTGGGACACTGAGAAGTTAAGCAACTTGCTGAGGATCACACATCCAGTGTGAGTCCACTGCAGGAATTAAACCCAGGTTTTTCTGGCTTTAAAGTCAGCCATCTCCAACACTACAGTGTCAAACTCAAAAAGAAACAGGGTCTATATAAGGATTCCTCCTGGTAGTATATTAACTGAGAAAACTACATATTAACATTATCTATGTTTTATTGTATTTTCACTTCTTTTGTCAAATGTTTCCCAATTACATTTTAATCTGATTCATGGAGTGTTGTGGTGGCATGTTTGACACTTCTACACTACATTATACTTCCTCTCGCCTTTGAGAAAACACTGTATATTCTTTAATGATGCATCCTCTTGGAGGGCAGCCAACAAAATTTTCCTCTTTTTCTTCCTGGACCTACTCTGACGAAACTGTTTTTCTTTCCTCCTTGTTACAGGTCCTCCCATTGGAGGAGCACAAAACATGAATAAAAATACTGAACAGCAACGGCCCCAACCAGGTAACCAACTGTGATTCCTAAGTACCAGCCCATTTCTGCACATTTGTCATTATTTCAGCACAGTCAGCTGTTATGGAGTCAAACTGCATTCTGCCTATAGCTGTGTGACTCTGGTCAAGTCACTTACCCATCATTTGCCTCAGCTTCCTCATCTTAAAATGAGCTAGAGAAGGAAATGGCATATTTCCTTTGTTCTCTCTCTCTCACACACACACATACGTATACATATACATATACATATACATATACATATACATATACATATACATATACATATACATATACATATACATATACATATACATATACATATACATATACATATACATATACCCACCCCTTTCCACAGAACAGCATTTCAAGTACCGGCCCTGGAGTCAGGCGTTCCCTACTGAACTCTGACAGGAGTTCAAATGTGACCTTAGATACTTAACACTTATAAGCCTTGTGACCTTGAGTGAGTCGTCAATTAACCACAATTGCCCTACCCTCTCTCTTCCAAAAAGAAAAAAAAGATAGAAGAGCTGTTGTGTTCCACCCCTCCTACCAGACCATCTCAAGCTTTTTTCCCCAGCACAAACAACTTATTTGTTTTGGTGGGAGGAAATCATGAATGTTGTTTAATGTCTAAATACAGAACAAGAGAAAATAAACCTAAATTTCAAAAGGAAGAGTTTGAGTTTAAAAAAAAAAAAAGAAAAATATTTTGCTGATTCTGAGAATTGTGAGGCACTACTAAGAAGAGCCATTAAGGCAATTTGGAGGATCTCCAATGTTAGAAAATGTTAGAACCAGTTGTTAGAAGTGGTCTAGTAAAAGTAGAGAGGAAGAGATAAAGTGACCTGTAGAAATCTTTTCTAATCCCAATTCTAATCCCTATAATTGATGGCTCATTTTTTAATAACACTACAACCATCCTATAAACCCACACATTTCTGCACTGTTGGAAAAGATTTCTGACCTTTGGGGGATCTTTCACAACTGAATCATAATGCATATGTTAAATAGATGGAAATCTCAACAAGGATGGGCTGATAAAGCTGAGATCCAAACAATGGCTAATGTAGACGTTAGTCAGCTAATGTTCTATTTTCAAATTTGCCAGATGTTAAAGTTGGAAGGAACATTAGAATTCAAACCCCTAATTTTATAGATTAGGATGCAAAAGTCCAGACAGATTAAGCCAGCTAGTAGCAAAGCTGGAATTAGAACCTCAATTTCTTGACTTCTGGGATTTCTCCAAAATATTAGAAGAATAAAGAGAAATTTATAACATTGTTATTGCTAAATTAGAGTTATTAATGACCAGCAATTATTAAGATTTCTCTAAATCCAGTTAATGAGCACTTTCCTATCATTATTATTATTATTATTATTATTATTATTATTATTATTATTATTATTATTACAAGATGAAACATTAGCCAGAGCTTTCTATCAAAAAGTTATCATTTACCAAAGCTGGCAACTACAAAATGAAGTCTGAGGTAGCAGTGTTCTTAGTGGTATCTATGTTATTGCTGATGCACAAACCATAACTGACCATTGTCCAGAAATCTGAGGTCTGCAGAGGAAAGCAGAAAAACTCAGAACAAACTTTTTTCTGAGAGTACATTAAAAGTGTAAACCCACATGTTTTGAACTAAAAAACAAAAAATTGAAACAAATGTTCTTTGGTGTTCTTTGCTTAGATCCTTATCAGATCCTGGGTCCCACCAGCAGTCGCCTAGCAAACCCAGGTGAGTTACCTTAGGCCTGGCCTGAGTCCCTTCCTTCGAAAAGGATCCAAATCTCAGAAGAAACATTGGGCTCCTTGTCCTGGGTCCAAACACATCCAACTGCCCAGGACAGTAACACACTGACCTCAGCTTGTTCTTATCATGGGTGAAGGGAGGAAGCAGGGGGGAAAGGAGCAAAAGAAAGAAAAGGAGGCAGGGACAAAGGGCTGAGGAGAGAGGGAAGAGTCAGGGACTTGGATGAACCAAAGCTGTTTCATCAGTTAGTAATATGCTTTAGGTGAAGCTACTTAGGCAGAAACAAATGGCATAGTTCAGCATATCTGCCACTGAATTTCAGTATTGTGAGAAGCAGTTAAAATGGGAGTTCTATTAGGAAAAAGGGAAGAGAAACCAAAAAGCATTCACTTCTCAATTATCTCTACTCATGTGGACAGGTAATCTTTAAATAAAAATTAAAATTAAAAACCTCTACTTGGTCTTAGAATGTGTTGTAGAGCACCTGGCTTTATGCAAGAAACCTGTGCTTGGAAAGTTCTTCCTGAATTTATCTCCTCCTAATTGGATTCATTTTAAATGTACCAGCAAAGTTTGTCATTTAAAGCAATGCTTGGGTTTCCTTTCAAAACATGAAGAATTCTTTTTTAGTGACAAAAAGTTTTGTTAGTTTAACTGTTTTGTAAATTCATGTTGCTCAGTATCAACTCTTCTTAAAGGGGTCACAAAAGAAAGTTGTAGATAGATAGACAGACAGAAATATAGAGTGTTTGGTTTGGGAGAGGTTACAAAAGAGGTTTAAATTTTGAAACTATTTTTTTTTTTACTTGAGAAAATATGAAATTTAGTCTCCATTCCTTAAATACATCTGGGATTGGAAGAAAGTTTCAGAGTCACTAGGTGCTAGGGTTGGAATGGGGACCCAGTTTGGGATTAATAATGTGCTGCAGATAATCCATAAACAGTTGATCTGTACACAGATAATAGGAAATTAACTTTTTTGAGTTTGAATGGCAAAAACAAAGGTTGGAGATTCTCCTTTCCTTCCTTCTCCCTCTGCTTCCTTCTACCACATATCCCCAGACTCCCTATTCCCCTCCTTCCCTCTTTCCCCCCTCCCCCGTCAGTTTCTGCTTCTGGGTCAATTACAGAGATAGAATGCCTAGGAATGCTTATAGTGTGGGCCTTGAAGGCCAGATGTGCCCAGAACACAGGTCTATGGGCACAAGACATGACTGGTGTCTCAAAGAAGTTTCAGATACTCTGATCTTGGTCATTCACAGTATCTGAAGCATTGTAAAGTTACTAAGAGAGAAACCTGACTGCTCGGTACAAAGAAAAAGTGTTATTTACTTCAAAATCTTTTGAATTTCCATTTCTGATCTCAGGGTTTTCATTTGTCTGTTGCTTTGGTTTTCTGCTCTTTCTGCTTTCTCTGCTCAGGTTACCTATGACTGTGCTATTTGCTGGGGTGGGAAATAGCTAGTAGGGCCTCCCCAAACCCCAGTCTAAAAGCTGTTTGATCCTTGGCTAACACACCCACACTTTCCAACTGTACACTTGTGATTTGTGATACTTCCTGAGAGCCGGGGGTCTTTGACATAAATATTAATAATTATTAACACCGCCACAATGAACTGAATTCCCATATTGAGCTACAAGAACAGCTGGTGTTTCTGCTTATCGGGCCCATTGAGATATTTAGAACAAATTCCAGCGAAATCAGGCCATACTCTTTTCTCTCTCTCTTCTTACCTCCTCATTCTGATGATCTTCTTACTCTAGTAGGCAAGCTAGCAGCAGCCTTTTCTACTGTTACTCCTTTTGTTTCTGCCATGGGCCTTAACAACATGTTCATCTGTCACCGTGATCTGGCCTTAGTTTCAAAATTTTGTATTAGGAATTCTTTCCCTAATTTACAAACTTGCCCTCCTCCATTCCTTAGCTAGCTCCCCATGAGGGGAGATGGCATATAAGCATGCATTTCTAGATTTGGGGAGAATAGGTAGACAGGGAGTTCAGGTAATTGTAGGTTTCAAAAAATGTTGAAGACAGTATGTGGAAAGTTAGTAGGCTAAAGGGCTCTACTCTGTTCTTTCTGCTGTAGGTGAATCCATTTTTTCCCCTGGAACTAGTTTCTCTGTCATCCTGATAAGAGTTATACACCTGGAGTGGTTTTCATAATTAAAATAAATATTTTGCATGAAAAAAGTCAATCCATCTAGAATAAGAAGATGGTACTTTCAATAGGGAAAAGCAATTTTTTATAATAGGAAGCTTTAGTGTAAAGAAAACCAATTTAGTTGGAATAAGAAAAGGAGATATTCTTGGAGGGGGAAAAAGCTTTGCCTTGTCCGTGAAAGTGTGTTTAATCTTCCTTGGAACAATGTAAAAATGATGATATTTTTGACCAGATGGTTCAAGTTTAAGGCTAAGATTTATCTTTTCTTCCTTATCTACAGTACCCAGTCCGAATCAAGTAGTTGTTACAGAGAAGAGTACCAAAAAACACCAGGGTAGATAAGCAGTGGAGAGATAGATGTCTGTGCTTTGGGCATTGTCTTAGTTCTAGGAAAAGGCTTCTATGCCTTAAAGTACGACAAATCTTTTCATAGATTTACCATACTTAAATCATCCTGGTGATCTGACCATTCACTAACTCATCTACGATACTTGATTTTGTCTAGAATTTAGTTTATTTTGCTGACCCAGAATACTTTGGGGTAAGATAATCAAAAATAAAGACAGTCCCAACCAAACAGAGACATGTGATTAATTGAGATTAGTAGGAACTGGGTGCTTGGAAATAACGTTGTGCTATTATTCATACTCATTTTTTCTGTTTCTGATTTACTGGCCACTGTATGGTATGCTTTAAGATGTCCAGAAGGCTTGAGGCATCTGGTATAGAAAAATAGTTTAAGGGGATAGTTTAAGATTCCTCTTACCCAAATTACTTAATATTTTAATTGCATTTACTTATTCATAATCTTGTTGCATCTTCCCCTGTAGAATGTAAGCTTTTCGAGAGCAAAAATTGTTTCATTTTTGTTTTTGTAGCTGCAGCAATTAGTATAGTGCCTGGCCCCTAGTAGTCTCTTAATTGATGCTTGTTGAATTGAATTGAATTCTTTGCTAGACAGAAAACCATAGCCATCAAACACGGACAAACAACTAAGAAGTTATTAGAGGAAGCAGAAAATACTGAAAGAATAAGTAATGCTTCATAAGGTTGAAGTTCTGACTTTTATAGACAAAGATATCATTTCCTCTTGTTTTCTTCACTTCCTTTAGGGAGCGGGCAAATTCAGCTGTGGCAATTCCTCCTTGAGCTGCTCTCGGATAGCTCCAACGCCAGTTGCATTACTTGGGAGGGGACCAATGGGGAATTCAAAATGACGGACCCCGATGAAGTGGCCAGGCGCTGGGGGGAGCGGAAGAGCAAACCCAACATGAATTATGACAAGTTGAGTCGGGCCCTCCGATACTACTATGACAAAAACATTATGACCAAAGTACATGGCAAAAGGTATGCCTACAAATTTGACTTCCACGGCATTGCCCAAGCTCTCCAGCCCCACCCAACTGAATCGCCTATGTACAAGTACCCTTCTGATATCTCCTACATGCCTTCCTACCATGCCCATCAACAGAAGGTGAACTTTGTCCCTCCTCACCCATCCTCCATGCCTGTCTCTTCCTCCAGCTTCTTTGGAGCAGCATCACAATACTGGACCTCCCCAACTGGTGGCATTTACCCAAACCCCAATGTCCCCCGCCATCCCAACACCCATGTCCCCTCACACTTAGGTAGTTACTACTAGGAGTTGTATCCTCAATGGCCGTTTAGCTGCACACACATGCATTCCTCATACTTCCTGGAATACTTTGGACTTTGAAGGCTCTCTGTGGCCTTGAAGACAAAAAACCAAACTGGATGTTCTTTCTTGTTGGATTGAACCTTTTTAGCTGATCTTAAAAAAAAATGTTGGTAACTTTTGCTTCCTCTACCTTAAAAAGAGAGATGGATATTTCTATTGGCCAGTATTCCAGTTTGGATTCTCAGTCTCCCATCATCTTTAAGGAATTGAACATTCAGATTACTGGAACGGTTCTAACATATATTTTATGAAAGAAACAATTAAAATCCCTTTTTTATTTTATGACCCAAAGCTGTTTATCAAAGACACAGGTCCCATCAAGGACCTCATGAAGATCATTATGAACAGGGATCATGGACTCACTGCTCACTAGACCAGTCATGCACTGGTTTGGGACTTTAGGGGAAGGGAGGATGGGAAGCATCCAAGCCTATGCTAGAAGAATCTGATGAAGTGAACCTGACACCATTGCTAATTTGACAAGTGGATGGCAACTGGAACACTGGCAGAAAAGCTAGTGAAGTTTTCACCCAACTGGAATCTTTTTTTTTTTTAAGCACGTATGTGTGTGTGTGAGTGAGTGTGTCGTGTTGAAGAAGCCAAGGGCATTGCAAAATCCCGTCTCACTGTGCAATGCATATTAGGCAAAGCATTTTCTCTGGGAGTAGCCGAGATATGAATCAGGAGAATTTTAATGCAAGCACAGACATTCCTGAAACTTATAAAGGTAAATGACTAATTAATTTTTTTTTAATGGATGACAGTAGGTCCCAGAACTTGGAAAAGTTGTAGGGATTTCGAAACATAAACAGATTCGCAAGCGCTGTGCGTTTGTCAGAGCATCATTCCAGGGTCAACAAATCAGAAGGCAACTTACTGTATAAATTATGCAGAGTTATTTTCCTATATCTCACAGTATTAAAAAAAAGTTAATAAAAATTAAAAATAAGAAGGAAACGAGTTGACCTCGGTCACAAATGCAGTTTTTACTATCAAATTGGTTGTCGTGTTTTTTTTTAATGTAATTTGTACATCTTTTGTCAATCTGTACATTTGGGCTGTTGCTTTGTACTTTTTAGCTAGGTTAAAAAGAAAAAAAAAAGGAGGGCGATGTATCTTAACTACGACTGGAAGGAAATAGGACATTTGAGTGTCTCTTCAAAGCGATGCACTGGTGCCATTATTTAACACAAGAAGACAAGGAAGTAAAACTAATCTGTTTAGATCATTAGTGCTTCGGTGACATTAATAAATAACAGTATTGCAATAATCACAACTATGAAAAGAAGCAATCAAACTTTCCCTCGTGGATATGAGGCTTTTCCTGTACTATATATGCAATGTATTTTTTGGATATTAAAATATATATAATTTTGCAGGTAATCTTTGTCCTTTTTTTAAACTGTATTAGTGTTACGCTGACAACTGTTATATGAAGATTATGTTGTAAAATAATGTGACTAAATAAATTGTGCCTTCTCTCAAAACAGAAGTTTCCTCTTTCTTCTCTGCTTCCTTGGGAGACTCAAAAGGCTCTCTCAGAAGCCATTTTGTATGGCCTTCTTTCACACTCAGGAATATTTATAACGAACCTATAGTAGAATGGCACAGAGATATAGGATCTCTTGCCCTGATCCCATTGGGATGAATGGTATAGAAAGGATGTGTTTCCAGGGCAGAGGGAGGGTGAGGCCTGTCTATGGCCATGGTATTAAGCAAAAATAATGATAATCATGCCTCACAAAGATGCAACTGAAAAAGACTTTAGAGGCCATGTAGCCCAAGCCCCTCATTAAAAACAAAGGAGAAAACAGAGACCTAGACAGATGAGGTGATTTGCCCAAGATGATACAACTAGTAAATGTCATAAGTCAGATCTGAACTGAGGTCTTCCTGCCTCCAAGTCTAGTATTCTCTCTACAAAGTCATACTATCTTTTCAATTCTTCAAGCATCTGTGATTTCTTCAACATTTGTGCTCACTTTTCCGATGCATATTATAAAACTACAATGATTGGGTACTACAGTATATTGGGTATATTGGGTATGTGGGTATGTGGTCTTCAAGAAGTGTTGTGGCCAAAAAATTCATTACACTCCCAGACAACCTGGTAGAACCTCTTCAAACTTAGCGAAACTGAGACCATCATAGCCCTAGAGATTTAGAGTTGGAATGGGTCGTAGAAGTCAAATGATCTAATTCCATCAATCTTATAAGTGAAGAAAATTATAATCAAGGCTCACAAGAGGTTAAATGAGTTTCCCAAAGTCAGGGATAGAATTTGAATCCAGGTCCTTTGACTAGAGATTCAATACTGTTTCCACTATACCACAGAGGTCCTTGGGCTGTAGACCTAGAAGGATTTCAGAGGTCGTCTAACCCAACCCCCTAATTTTACAGATAAAGAAATTAAAGCTAAATGAGATTAAGAGACTTGCCCAAGGAGCTCATAAGTACTAAGTGGCAGAGGCAGGATTTGAACTTACAACTTCTGAACTCCAGAGTCAGCACTCTTCCTAATGTACAACAGTGGTCCATGGCCAACAGGCCTATATCATCAGGACTATAAATGAAGCCTTCCTGGTTTGGTAGAACCTGTCAGAGCTTGCATTGGGGGTGGGGCATTGGAGGGCACAGGGTTACCTTTATGCTATGATGTATTAGAGTAAGACTTTTAGATGGGGATACTAATAACACTTGACTTTTATAGAGCATTTTAAAATTTGTAAATGTCTTTGTAAAACCCAATAGATACAAATAGAGAGTGAACCTTGACCTCCTTGGTACTTTGTTGGGTTAGACCAATAAGCCTAGATGGCACGGACCGATAACTTGCCTGTCCTCAGACCTCATCAGGAGATAATATTCTCTAGTTTCCTAGTCCTTATAAGGACTTTTAAAGGCCTTTTAAAAGGTTCCTTTTGTCCAAAGAAAAACTTGCTTAAATACAGTAAATGGTAGTTCTCAAAAGTGCTTAGGCACACTTTGTATCTCTTAGGTAACTTAGTTCTGTTTCCTTCTAGGCTCAGTTTCCCCATTTTAAGACCCAGGAAAATCTGAGCATGAGGTGGAGATGCCTCCATCCACGACAGCTACCATGTCGGCTGCATGGATTTAAACTCCTGGCCACTGAGATGATTTTCCCAGATTCCATGACTTCCCTCAATCACAGCACCTCCTTTATGCTAAGTCGAGCCAAATGGCTGCTAAATCAGACAGAATGGGTGCAGTACACCCACCCATTGATCTTTGAGAATCATTGACGTGTTGATTTTAGAGCTGAAAGGATCCTCCTGAGCCGTCTCATTCAACCCCCTCATTTTACAGATGAAAAAACTGAAGCCTGAGGAGTTTCAGTGATTTAACCCAAGGTCACAGAGGTAATGAGAGTCAGGGGTGGCATTTGAATCCACAACCTTCCTCTGATTCAAGATCTATAGCTCTTTCTGCTGAACCATTTAGTGAAAACTCAAAGAGAAGACAATCAAAAGATGTCAGGTGTGGTCAGGGGAGTGAAGATCAGTTATTTGACACACTAATACCATATAATACCACCATTGTTCAGTCATGTTCAACTCTTCATGAGACCAACGACCATACTGTCTGCAGGGTTTTCTTGGCATAGATACCTGAGTAACTTGTCATTTCCTTCTCCAGTGGTTTAAGGAAAATCAGAGGTTAAGTGACTTGCCCAGGGTAATATAGTTAGTAAGTGTTGGTGGCCAGTGTTGAATTCAGAACTTCCTGACTCCAGGCCCATCACTCTATCCACTGAACTACCTAGCTGCCTCCTATGATGCCATACTGATATAACTATATTCTTTTTCAACGTCATGTTCAGGTCAAGCATTTTCTCTTCAACTTTGAAATCCCCAAAGTGTTTTCAAGGATGGAGGGGAAGCATTTATTTTTTATCATATTGACATGAGAGAATAATTTCAGAAGACTGTGTGAATGCCTAAGAAGATTTAACCTTCTAAAAAGTCTCCCTTTAAATGTCAAGCTCCTGACCTAGGTTGAATTTACATTCTTGCCTAATATCTTAGCACTTTGGTCGAAAACCTTCTAGTGGACCATTTACCCAAAGATTAACTGTGTGTTTTAGAGATTTAGGTGATTTAATATAATAATAAAAGCTTACACTTTCCATAATACTTTGTCTATTTATCTAAATTTTATCCTCTCAATACTCCCCAATGAGGTTGACTGGGTAGGCATTTAAATTTTCATTAGACAGCTGAGGAAACTGATGTCAAGAAAGGTTAAGTGACTTGCCAAACATCATACAGCTAATTAGTGATAGAATTGAACTAAGAAATGAGTTCTCCCATCCCAGTGTTCTTTTTCTTAAACCACTGAAGCTTCTATGACAGAGCTCCATAGAGATGTTACAATCACCCTGAGAGTCCAAGCCAAGCAGAGGGTGGGATGATCATCCTGTGTCTTGGTGACAGTGAAGACGGTCCTTCCCAGTTTTTCAAGACAAATGAGATTTGTTCTCAGTATTAGAAGGCTGGAAGTCTTCACAAGAACAACTTGGTCATTTAGCAGGTCAATAAGTAAAGAATTGTAGAAAGGAAGGAAAGAAGTAGATATTGATTAAGCACCTACTATGTGCCATAGAGCATGCTAAACACTTTACTGACATTATTTCACTTTGGTCCTCACAACAACCTTGGGAGGAAGGTGTATTTTTACCTCCATTTTATAGTTGAGGAAATTGGGGTAGACACACAACTAGTAAGCATGTGAGGCTGGATTTGAACTTAGGTCTTCCTGCCTCCAAACCTAGAGCTCTATCCACTGCACCACCTGATCGCTTCAAGACTCAGGGGCCTTAAGGCTAAGTGGAAAAAGTGCTGACTTCAGAGTCAGAAGCCTCTGTATAACCACAGAAAAGTTACTCTGTCAGTCTGGGCCTCAGCTTTCTTACGTACAAGTACAGAATTAGATAATTTCTCATAAGTGGCCTTTAAATAGGACTTTGTCGTTTCCAAAGAACTTTAGATACACTAATTCAGGTGGAGTCAAGTCAAATCAACAAGCATCAAGTGCCCACTGTGCTCCAGTCATTGTGCTAAGCCCCTGGGGTTACAAGGAAAGGCCAAAGACCGTCCCTGCTCTCTAGGAGCTCACAGTCTAATGGGGGAGACAAGGCATAAACAACTATCAAACAAGATATAAACAGAATAAATAGGAAATGATCAGTAGCAGGAAGGCATTGAGAAGGGCTGGGAAAGGCTTCCTCTACAACAGGGATGGGGAACCTGCAGCCTCAAGGCCTCATGTGGCCCTCTAGACCCTCAAGAGCAACCCTCTGACTGAAATAAAAGTATTTGTTCTGTAAAACTTGGACTCAGTCAAAAGGCTGCGCCCAAGGACCTAGAAGGCCACATGTGGCCTTGGGGCCACAGGTTCTCCACCTTTGCTCTAGAACAGTGGTTATTAACCTTCCTAATGCCACTACCCTTTAATACTTATATGTGGGTGTATCTGCATGTGGGAGGAGCAAAATATGTGTTTTCCAATGGTCTTAGGTAACCCCTGTGACCTCTGTGAAAGGGTCATTCGACCCCCAAAGGGGTCCTGACCCACAGGTTTAGAATCGCTGCTCTAAGGTAGGGCTTTAGTTGGAACTTGAGGGAAGCCAAGAGATAGAGATGAGGAGGGAGAATGTTCTGGGTATGGGACACAACCAGTGCAAATGCCTAGAGTCTGTGAGAGAGGTACGCATTGGGACACAGGATTGTTGATGTATTCTGGGATGGCTCATAATTTGCTCTTGACCACCAAGCTGGAAAACAAGAACACATTACTTCAGACTAAAGTATCTAACTATAATATTATTTAAAGACCCCCCTCTCCACTTGAGTCTTTCAGCTTCTTTCTACAGTGCTGTCCTTCCCAATTAGAATCTAAGTTCCCTGAAGGCAGGATGGTCTTTTTGCTTGTTTGTATTCCTAGTGCTTAGCACAATTTCTGGCCCATTATGAGCACTTAATATTAATGTCTATTAACATCTATTAATGTTTTTCTCTCCCTTTTTGCCTCTTCTGATGTTTGTTGTCAGAGAGTCAGCAAGCAGAGTTATTTCTATTGTTACACCTAAGAAATAATGGATGATTTCATTTAAAAAAATTTATGGTGAAATTCTGTTCTACTTACTGCAATGCTTTTGGGAGTAATAAACAATCAGCACAATGGGTATCTTGTGTTCTGATATATTTTAGTTAATATGAGATGGTAAAGATGTGATCCATTGTTGAATATCATTTGCATAAACCTGCTTTTACCCTACTAATACCCTCATCAAGGATTCCCTCAGTTTGTATATAGATGACCCTCAATGAGATTTTGCATAAATAGGAGTATAGACATTTAAGTTTGTAATTTTTTATGTTTTCTCAGTGGCCTTTTTTAAAAGTTAATAAGGTCTGAGGTTTTTTATGTGCCTGTAGATAACTTGTACATCAGTCCCTTGACACTCTCACACCTGTATCCCTTCCAGCATGGATCTCTTCTATTATACATTTGATGGAATCCAGCTGCTTTTCCCATCCTTCTTGAAAGATGAACATCACACAGAGGGTAATGGAAAGGTGCCTGGGTGAGAGAAAGCTATACCATACAACCAGTGAGGAAATCCAAAGAAGGATAAGAGTAAAGGATGTCATCAAAGATTTATATGACAGAAAGAGAAAATGGTCCCCTCTTGTACCAAAAGCAAGGGATAACAAAGGGATAACTAGGGTGCACCAGTTGTACTGTCTCAATGTTAGGAGGAAGTAAGGAAGGCTTCAAGTATATTGTGTGGACCCCTTATGAAGAACTTTGAGAGGACATGGATGAGAGTGATACAAGATAAGGCGGGGTGAGGAGGGAAACACAGATCCATTTGAGTATTTGGATAAATATATACATATATTAAGGAATCTCAGAGTTGGAAAGGAAACCAGAATCTATCTAGTCCAATCTATTTCTAAACTGGAATTACCCTTTAACAAGGGACCATCCAGTCTTCACTTGTGGAAACCAATAAAGAACTTACTGCTTCTCAATAGAACTCATTCCACTTTTGAACAGTTCTAAGTGTTAGAAAGTTTGCTTTTTCCTTTACATTTAAATATCCCTCTCTGTAACTGTAATGTTAATGAAATCAGAAGATCTTCCATGCCCCTTTCTATTGGCACCTCAAAGGCTTAGCTCCTTACTTCCAGTTAACTCCTTGGGAGTAATCACAGCTGGAGTTGAGAGGAGAGTGGATTGGAAGC
>CM053596.1:134626660-134645519 GCA_028646575.1 Pseudocheirus occidentalis | reverse complement strand
TTGAAACTGTGAACATTGCACTGAATAAAGATTTGTAATGGAATAAACAGAGTGTTCACTAATACTGTGTAATCGAATCTTAAAAGCTCTTCACAGTAGCATTCTCTCAGGAATCTACTGCTGATTGGCTTTACACAAAGTCAGTCATGATATTCTGTATACTCTATTTCCTATAGCTAGGAAGTTGGCTGACTTTTCTTCAATGTTCTGGACATGGCTGGGCTGGATTGAAGGCAAATTTCATCAGTTTTTTCATGTCTATAAGCAAAGAGGATTAGGGCTGCTTTGTGGTCTAGGCCTGACTTCTGACACATATCCAAACCAGGAGACATTAAGACCCAACACTTTCCATGATTAGCTTTTCGACCTGCCTGTGGAGTGGTTGGCACAAAAGACCAGCCTTTTGGGGTCAGTGTGGGGAAAGTGGTTAAAAGAGATCAACTTGAGGGAACACTCCACCTTTTGTGGCCTTGTGGGTGAACATTGAGTGTGCAGGTTTTAGGCTTCTGAATCCATAAAGAGGTCAGATTCTTGCTTAGTAAGAGATACAAAACCACTGCTTCCTTCTAGGTGAGATGGGGCACCTCCCCTCTATACCTCCAACCATCAAGGACCTTTTAATTTGGAAGGAATCATGCAACCAGCTATGCAAATTAGCACAAGTCCAAAAGCCAGAGTTGTAGAAAAGTACATGTGACTAAACGAGAATTTGAGTATGTTGAAAATGTGATTCATGCCATGATGACTATCTTTTGTGAAACTTTCATTTTTCTTTCCCATAAAATGCTCTATCACAATGACATTGGACAGTACCAGAATGAAATTCAGTTGAGATTTTTCAAGACCAAATTTTTTTTGACCCTTTATCTAGTCCATTGTTTGTCTAACAGGAATAGTAACATCTTTCAGGCATGATAGTATTTTTCCTGTTTGTTTTTTTAACAGGATTTGGGATTATATTGGTGTAGGGAATTTCCAGTGACAAAATTGTCTCTACCAATGCAGATCTCAGCAAATGCTCTGCCACTGAAAATCTTAGAGTGTTGCCCACAGCATAAAGAAATGAAATGAGTTGATCTGAATCACGCTGCTAGCAAGTATCAGAGGCATGACCTGAATCTATCTGTGTCTTCCTGATTCCGAGACCAGTTCTGTGTCTACTTTTCCATGATGCCACTCTCTAAACTGTCTTATTCTTAAGGGTCCCTAATGATTTTCATTAAAGGGACTTCCAAGATCTTTTTAATCCATTTGTGGTTCTTTTCTTTTAGTTGCATCTAATTCCTCATGACCCCATTTGAGGTTTTCTTGGAAAAGATACTAGAGTGGTTTGCCATTTCCTTCTCCAGATAATTTTGCAGATGAGGAAACTGAGGTGAACAAGGTTAAGTGACTTGCCCAGGGTCACACAGTGAGTAAGCATCTGAAGCTGGATTTGAACTCAGGTCCTCTTGACTCCGGGTCTGGTACTCTCTCCATTGTGCCACCTAGCTATCCCCCTTAATCCATGCCATGGTACAAAAGTATGTGTCTCTTAACCTCCATCAACTTGAGTTTCCTCCTTTTTAAAGTGGGGGTGACAACGTCTCCCAAGATTGTGTTGTGAGGATATAATGAGATAATATTTATAAAAGCACTTGGAAAACTTTAACATGTTATGTAAATACTAGTTATTATTATCATTATTATTATAATAAAAGTTTTTCCTGCCTTAACTGAAGTTTTTTCTTTCTTTTTCAAAACTTTTTCTTTAAGGGAAAAGGAGAATAGATATTTCATGGAGGAATCAGTTTTCAGTATTAATTGACACTCTCCTGTGTACCCACCACAGTGAGACTAAAAACTACAGAATGATTCAGGAGAGTATATAAATTAGAGACAGGACTGGGCAGTGGGAAAATATTAGATTGGACTGCAGTAAATAGTCCTAATCCGGCACCTGTCACAAACTAGCCATGTGACCTTGAACATCATGTCAGACCTCTTTTTTTTTTCATCTGTAGAGGTGATGTACCAGATTAGATGATATCTGAGGTCCCTTCTGGATTGAAGAGTTGACATCAAGGGGGCAGGGCAATGTGGTAGTAAAGAGCTGGTTTTAGAAGAGGCTTCAATTTGGATCCTAGCTTTTCTATATAATACTAGCGTGAGCCCTCTGAGTCTCAGTTCCCTTACCTATGAGATGAGAGAGTTGGACTAGAATGACTCTTGCACCTTTGAATCTAAGATCCAGCTCCTGTAAGGGTATTACTGGAGAGCACCCACAATTGTAAGAATTTAGAGGGTGCTGGCCCTGGAATAAGAAAGACCTGAGTTCAAATTTGACTTCAGACACTTACTAGCTATATGATCCTAGGCAAGTCACTTAACCTCTGCTTTCCTTAATTCCCTAGAGGAGGACATAGCAAACCAGTCCAGTATCTTTGCCAAGAAAACCCCAAGGACAGGTAGGATTTGTGGGGTCACAAAGAATTGGACATGACTGAAAAACTGAACACCAACAGAGAAGCCTTTGGGAAGACAAATGAACAGATACAGAATGAAGTAAACAGTTACAGAAATGATACATACAATGATAACAAAAATATAAATGGAAAGGACAAAAGACGTGAAAATGAACACGGGATAAATATAATGAGCACATTGGGCCCTAGAGAAGAGCCAAGAAAATGAATCACCTTCCCTTCATTTCAGAGATGGCGGAATATAAACTGAAATACTGCAGATGATGTCATTCACCATTAATGTGTCCATTAGTCTGAACTTCTGTTTTCCTCCCTCTCTTCAAAAACCTTTGATATCAGGGATTTCTTGCTGTATAAGAAAGGTCGAAGGGATATCTTCAATCAATAGCAATTGACCAATAAAGTATTTATTAAGTGTTTACTCTGTGCCCAGCACTTTGCAAAACACTAGCAATACAAAAAGATACAAAAGACAGTTCCTGCCCTCAAACCGATAAATGAATGTGATTAAAAGATAAAACATATTATTAAATATAAGATACCAAAGTGGGATGGTGTAGCATCTGGGTTACAGGAATTCAGAGAAAGGAGAAATAGGTGAACTGAATTAGTCAAGAGTAGACTTCATGGAGGAAGTGGAACTTAAGATGGGCTTTAAAGGATGATTTCAATTTGGGCAAGTGAAGAGAAGCAGGTAGGTCCCAATAAGGTATGAGAACAGCATAAATGGAGACACCTAGCTGGAATTAATATGGCTAGTGCACAGGATATTAAAGAGCCCCACTTAACTGGAGAATGGAGCACCTCTGAAATTGTTACCCTCCCTCCCTCCTTCCCTTCCTTCCCTTCCTTCCTTCCTTCCTTCCTTCCTTCCTTCCTTCCTTCCTTCCTTCCTTCCTTCCTTCCTTCCTTCCTTCCTCTCCTTCTCCTCCTTTTTTTCTCCTCTTTTTCCTCCTTCTCCTCTTTCTCTTCCTCCTCTTCCTTCTTTCTCTATCATTGACAAATATAGCACCTTTAAGTTTGTAAAGTACTCTAAGTACATATTATCATTTGGGCCTCAGAGCATTGCTGTGAGGTAAGCTGTTTATTTTTTTCTGGCTAGGGTAGAAGGAGAATGAGCTATAATTTTATTGAGAGGTGCTCCCAGAGGTAGAAACTCCTTCCTTCCACTGATACAGTAATTCATTTGCAATCCATTGTCTTAGAGAGTTGCCTGGGGTATTAATCAGCAATGCTACTTGGTGAAAATTGCACCACTACTAGACAGTGTCGTAAGCAGGTTTTAAAATCAGTTTTTCTCATTTCTAAGACTAATGCTGTACATATTAAGCCAT
Organism: Pseudocheirus occidentalis; assembly: GCA_028646575.1. NCBI lineage: Eukaryota > Metazoa > Chordata > Mammalia > Diprotodontia > Pseudocheiridae > Pseudocheirus > Pseudocheirus occidentalis. The sequence goes on along the minus strand of CM053596.1, from coordinate 134,641,720 downwards.
TGGAGTTTTCTGAGAAAACATGGCACAAGGAAAACAATGTTTAATAAAGAATTAGATGACCTAGGTCCAAATCTTGGCTTTGCCACTCACTGCCTTTGTGATCTTGGGTAATTGAGTCTGGCCTCAGTTTCCTTATTTGCAAAATGAAGGCACTGGACAAGACAAGCTCTGAGATCTCTTCTACCCCTATAACATGTAATGATAAAGGTAATTATGTATCCAAAAGCATATGTACTTAGAGATGCCCTTCTATAAGAAAGGGGGTTATTTTCTGAAGCTTATTTTTCTATCAATAGTAATGCTTCCTCCTCTAGTACATAGGCCTTTCCTGAAAGGATTCACCATAAAATCTTTTTTATCCAAGATAAAGGGATGCTTGAGGCATGCCAGTAATCAAACCTGAAAAAAAAGAGCTTGTAGAAGACTTCACTGCTAAAATGACAGGCCATGATTAAGTGTTGGGGGTGCCAGTCCGAGATAAGTAACACTTCAGTCAGTCTTTCCAATGACATTATGACCATCTCTTACCCTCTTTATCCTGCCTGCACTTGTGATGGCCCTTCTGAGTTGGGCAAATCTTTGAAGGGACTAGATGGCAGGTGAGAAGGTATATGAGGAGCTTTCCCCTTGAAGCAATCAGCTTTTGTGGAACTAATTCCAGTTCACGTTATAAAGAAAACCACAAAAATCACACCAAGATCATATGACCGTCAAGATGAAGTTGCTGGAATGTACACCAAGTCTGCTCTGAATCTTGGCTTTGCTTTCAAGAGTTTGATAAAATATGGTGTCAAACTGAAACTTGGTAAGGATGATATAATTAAAATAGCCCTAGAGATGAAATAACTAGAGGTAACTTTAAAAGGACAAATCCTAATGCAGAGACTTTTAATATAGAGACTATGAACTTGCTTAAAAAGATATTTTGATAACTGCATTTTAATATAATTGATTCCTTTGTAATCCCGTGTATTTTATCTTATGCATCTAAAAACATTATTCTGAAAAGACGTCCATAGGTTTCAATGGGTTGGTCACCCTCAACCAAAGGGCATCCATTAAAGAAAAAAAAAAGATCAAGAACTCCTTCCTTAAATATTCAATATGTTTTTAAACTAAGTTTTAGGGCAAACAGGGGAAAGACTGAACTAGGTTTCTCTCACTTACTCTGGTTTGGTCATAAGTAGGTTAGATGTCTGCCTATCCATTTGATTTGAAGGATTTCTTTAAGGTGACCTCGAAATGTCTCCCAGATAACTTTGCTCTTGATAGACCTTCCCTTGAGTGCTGGAATTATCTATTACTCATTTTTAGACCTTGTATCCCATTAAAATGCAGATCGCTTTGCTGAGAGACAACAGTAACCTTTATTGTTCATTAATACTTTTTAGAAGGACTTTTTTGAATTACAGGCAATGTGTTGGTAAATGTTTAACAAAAAACCCCACACACTTTAAAATTTGAATCTGTGAAATTAACATCCCTTTCTTAAGTCTAGTACCAGGGGTGGGGAATCTGCAGCCTTGAGACCACATGTAGCCCTGTAGGTCCTCAAGTGTGACCCTTTGACTGTATCCAAACTTCACAGAATAAAGCCCTTTAATAAAAGCACTTGTTCTGTAAAACTAAGACTTACTGAAAAGGCTACAATCAAGGACCTAGGAAGGCCGCATGTGGCCTAGAGGCCCTAGGTTCCCCACAGTGTCTAGCCTAGACAATCAACAAAACAATAAATCAAGCCTCTATTGGTTTGCTGATTTCTGAGATGTAAATGCTCACAGTGAAAAAGTTTTAAATCAGCTAGGGAGGGTGTTAAAGTGGGCTCTAGCAAAACCTTGAACCTGATCTTACAGATAAGGAGTCCAGATGTATACATAATATACTGCTTTTATGGGAAAGGATAGGCCTGGTAGAGAGATTAAAAAAAAAAAGAAGCATATTCTGAATAACTAGGAGAGAGCATGAGGGCATGAAGGTAGGGGGGTGAGGACCAAAAGGTGAAATAAAAGAGGGGGACTGAAAATGAAAGCTAAATGGGGAATCATCAGGGAGCTGAAGAAAATGTCACATGCTCACAATTTTGTCCATATCAAGGGTCCTGATTTCAGGGGTGGAAAAAAATGCTATTTTTTAAAACTAACCTTGGGTTTCCTTGGTGACCCTACGTATTATATTTTAAGCATCTATAAATCACTATGAAAATGGATTCATAAGCTTGGACGGACTTTCGAAAGAGGTGTATAACAGAAGAAAGGTTAAGAACTTCTGCTCTAAGGATAGTTTCAGAAAAACCTAGGAAGACCTAGGTTTGCATCATGAACTGATGCAAAGTGAAGCGAGCCGAGGCAGGTCAATACTGTAACAGCAACTTTGTAACAATGATCAAGTGTGAATGACTTAGTGGCTCTGATCAAGACAATGATCCAAGACAATTCCAAAGGACTCATGATGAAAAATGCTATTCACCTCCAGAGAGAGAGCTAATGAACTTTGAGTACAGATTGAAGCATACTTCTTAAACTTTCTTTATGTTTTTTGCTTTTTTTTGCAACATGGCTAATATGGAAATATATTTGCATGACTTCACATGTATAGTTGAACACAGAAATAAGAATGTTTAACTGAATGTTAAAAATTAATTAATTAGAAAATCCCCCAAAGCTCTTTTTCTAGGTCTTACTTAGATGGTTGCCTATCTGATAAGATATAAGGGAACTACACAGAAGGCAGGCTGGCCCAAATCCTATACTTTAAGATCTACTCTTTTGAATTAATAAATGCCTCTTTTGAAATGCAAATATACTCTGTAAATTAATCTCTGTCTAACCATTATTCACCTTAGTGTGAATTTCAAGGTTGCTTTCCTATCAGCTGTCCCTCAACTCTCTTGAGGGAAAGGAGTTTGTGCTGGGGTGAGGGGAAGGAGGAAGGGCCGGTTTTGGAACAGGGGCATTTTGTGGAATGCTGCAGTGGAGGGCACTGGGTAGTCAAGGAAAGCCACACTAGGTTCGAGAAGGGTCAAAGAGGTGGGTGATAGGAGTGCTGAAAAGTTTAGAAAGTTGTTATCAGAGGGAGTAGAAGACAGACTTCCCCCATTGCCCAATTCTGTCAAGGGTTTGCAATGCCCTGTACTTTCAAACTAGCACAGCAGGTGAACATAGCCTAGCAATTACATAAAGGCATTCCTGGGGCTGAAAATCATGCAAGGATGAGTGGGATACAGCCTTCAGATTAAAATCTATCCCTTTTGGCTCCTTGTTTTGTAATCGCTCAGAGCTAGAAAGGGGAAGGAAAGATGAAGTTTGACACTGGAAAATTCACTTTTTGACAATACTTGTAAAAATGGTTAAGAGTAGGGAGGAAATATTTTTTCTCCCTTAAAAATCAAACATATTAAGTGCATCTTAAAGGAATTTGAATTAGAAATTAATATTAATAATTATTTAGGGCCTACAAATATGACTTCCCCAGCACCTAACACAAACCTTAATAAATGCTCATTGAATTTAGAAGGTGCCTGTGGAGTTTAGAGTAATTCATTTGTTTGCTATTAGAGGTCAATATAGTTATTTTTGATAATGGTACATGATCAGGTATGAAGGCTTCCTTGTATCTTTGCTGGTCACTGATTGATTGATGTATTCATTAATAAATTTAACAAATATTTATTAAGTACATACGGTAATAAACTCTGGGAAACAGACAAAGCTTACAGCCTAGTAGAGAGTCTAAAGGTATACCAGATGACATTTCATAATAATAAGGATAGATGCAGAACAGGGTGCTAGATGAATCTCTGTAAGCATCATCTTCTATTTGAATGATAGGGCTGGGGAAAAAGGGCTACTTTGCTGGCAAACCATGTGGGCTGAAGAGATGGCTACTCTTATTTAGTCAATTTAGGAACTTTTTTTAATTTTCTGTAACCTCTGTAACTTCAGTGTGTAATTCCAAATAAAGCTGGTGCCAATCATTAGGTCAAGTTCCTGGCAGATCTTGAATTAATGGAGAAAGTGCAATTTTACCTCTGACATCCATTTTTGGCTCACCCTCTGACCTGCTCTTCTTCCACATGGATGCTTGGTCTCTGTGTTCAGGTAACCTTTTTCCCTCATCCCCCTCTCAACTCTCCTTTTTATGTTTGGTCTTCCCCTATTAGAATGGAAACTCTTTGAGAGCAGGGATTGTTTTTTTTTCATATTTGACATTTAGTACATAGTTAGGAACATACAAAGAACATTTAGTACATACACTAGTACATAGTAAACACTTAAAAATGCTCCCTTTGTATATTTATCTATGTGCCTCTCTCTCATATTGATCTATCTATCCATCCATCTCTCTCTCATCTATATATCTATCTATCTACCTATCATCTATCTATCTATCCATATCTATCTATCTATCTATCTAGCTACCCACCTAGGGCTAGCAAAGAACAGGCTGTGTGTAGTCACTAGTAAGGGGAAGTCAATTTCTATTGGACTGTTTTTCATTGAATGACCATATTTTCCCTGTAGCATTATACTCAGTTTTGCTGGGTAGGTGATTCTTGGTTTTAGTCCTAGCTCCCAAATTACTGGGGTTTTTACAACTGCCAGAGTTATTAGATGGGTGCCCTCTCTACAGCGCCCCCTCACGCTCTGGTTCACTGGTCACATACCCCAGGACCACCACCCAAGACTGCAATCTGGATCCAAGCAGGCATCAGCAAGAGCGATTATCCTCTGAATGGTCACTTGGCCCCCCTACAATCTGCAGGCCAGGAGCTCTGAAGCAACCACACAGCAGCAGCTGAAGCCACCGGGCCTCCACCACCACTTCTTGCTCTGGGGGTAGCAGCTGGACTGCACTCTTCTATTTCCCCCTTGATCAACAACGTTCCACACTGACCTTTAACTTTGTCTTTGGCATTTATGGATTGAGACATCTGGAAACTGCTACAGCTGCTGGTGATTTTCTCTCACGAAGGCTGCTCCAGCTGTGGCTGGTCTGGCCGCCCTGGGCCTAAAACCATGGCTCAGGTAGGACTGTGCTCCGCCCCCAGTGCTCTGTGATGGACCCTTCCTGCCGGCCTGCTGGGCTTCCTTTAGTGGGAGATTGATTTCTCTCTGTCATTTTGTGGGTTCTGTAGCTCTAAAGTTTGTTAGAGTCATTTTTTTTGCATGTATTGGAGGAGGTGGAAGTTGGAGCAGCACGGTAGTGCTATTTCTACTCCACCATCTCAGCTCCCCCCCCAATATTTTTTAACCCCTTTGCCAGACACCATCCTGCACTTACATGACTTTAAACTATAAGAATATAACGCAGGGTATAGTAGCTCACACGGATAAGCCCTACTAATAGTGGAAAGCTGAGTCAGGTGGATTACATGAGCTTTGGAGTTCTGAGCTGCAGTAGGACTATAGTTGTCCAGAATATCTACACTAAGTCTGGCAGTGATCTGGAAGCCCTGAGAATGGGAGGTAGGCGAGGTAGGCACCAAGCTGCCTAAAAAGAGGCAAACCTGTCCCAGTCAGAAATAAAGCAGGTCATTTTCTGTTCTGATTAGTGGGATGGGGCCTGTGAATGGTCACAGCACTCCCAGATTGGGGACCCAGGCTCAGATCTCAACCAGATTTCACTGTGCCTCTTGCTAAGGTAAGTGGTGGTCAATGTGGTTAGCCACATTTTACATCCCTACTCCTCTCATGTTCCACATAAAAAACTCAGTTCTTCAGGAATTCAGAGTTACAGCTGAAACCAGAAGATAGTTTTCCTAGGTAGCCAATGTTCTCATAGTCGACTTAAACTTATACTTTTCCAACTGGACTAAATTGAGGGAGAGTGAAGAATGCTGAACCTGACCACCTGTGAAGCTTCCCTAACACTCTACATAAAGTACATCCATCCTTTTTTGCTTCCATCCTTAGTCTATGAGTGCTTAGTACCAGGAGGATTCAGAAATGAGACTCTTTGAAGAAGCATTGGAGATAAGCCAAATGGACTCTTTCTCCCCCATGCCATTTCAGATAAAACTAAATCCTTCATGCTAGGATATGCTCAGTTATGTGAAATATCATTCAGAAGCACAGAGATCTAGCCTCAGAGAAGTTCCTAATTCCAGAAAGGAGCAGCTGTCTGGCTTGAACTATGGCCACAGTCTCAAGTTGAGACTGTTGGCCTACCTCAGCATCCCAGTGATTCTGTTATTGGAATATCTCTGGTACAGATCTGAATTCCCTTTCCTGGTGAAACTGATAGGGATATTTCTTTTAAAAAAAAAGTGAGTGAACAGTCAAAGATTTTTGTTTGTTTGTGTTTCAACCAGATAGGTCCCAAAGGTATGAAATGTGCACATGTTGAATATTCTCCAGTCTTTATTCTATGGCACATATTTTCTAGCTACAGGATCTCTACCAAATAAGGACATTCATCTGTTAGCTGGAATTGGAAAGAGGAAACATACATACACACATACACACACACACATACCCACACGCACAGCCACCCCAAGTGTCTCCTCTGGATATACATACCTGCTTCCATCATGGTAATATTACAGCATTTAAAGTAATTTGCCTCCTTACCCTGGAACAAATTTACACTTGTTTTGGGAAACAGCCAACTGGTTCCAACAGTTTAGAGAAAGTGTGTCCCAGTCACTGTGTAACCCACATGTGTGTAATAACATTGCACATAGCACACCCACGGAAAAAAAAATAACAGTCCTTTTGCTTGGAGAAAGGAAGGATAATGGTTACTTAGAAAGTGTCCCAGACAAGCTGTCAAATTGAATTCAGAGAACTGGAGTCTAACTCTGGGACAGCACTGGCTGGCTAAGCTCCCTTGGGACTGGGGTTTCCTGCCTGCTGCAGCTTGGAGACAACTATTCTTTGTTTCCAGGGTTTTTTCTTTTTCTTTTTTTTTCTGTTTTTTTTTTCAGTGAAAAAAACATGCGGCTGCCTCCGAAGAGGGTCAGATAGAAAGCAGACAAAACATTAACTCTGGAATTTCAAAGGAAAACAATTTTTAAAAAAAGACCTGAGAGAGTGAGCTACTGTCTATTCTGGAATGGCACATTTTGCCTTTGGATTGTAGGTTAATATAGTAGTACCAGAAGCACACGTGTATGCACGCAAGTGCACACGCACACACGTGGGTGCGCACACATGCTCGCGCGTACACACACTCACACACACACACACACAGAGTAATCGATCCTGCTTTTGTTCCAGGGCAGCTAAAAATGTATTCAAAGCATTTTGCTGTAAAGGAAAACCAGAATAACGAACTTCTTAATGAGAAGGCTAACGTACCTTCAAGGTTCAAAGGCACATTGGCTGACCTAGATGGAATGCACAGGACCAGATAACCTGTTTTATAAGAGGTGTTATTTACTCCCCAAAATCATGAACTCATAACATTAGAGGCTGTCTCCTTTGTGCCCCACCCCCTCATACAGTACTCTATACAAGGAAGCATAATGGTGTCTCATTTCCATGCACAGAACTATAGTTTCAGCAGCTTCTCCCTACTTTACACACACACACACACACACACACACACACACACAGAGCCATTGAGCAAAAGCTTAAAGTTCTATTTCAGTTCACTTGGTGAAGCTTGGGGAGGGGGGTAGTGGACAGAGTGCCAGACCTAGAATCAGGAAGATTTGAGTTCAAATCTAGCCTCAGACACTTAGTAGTACTTACTAAATGTTAACTGAATTAAATCTTACGATAATGGGGACAGTAATGAGAAATTTTCCCTTTAAATATTTACAAATATATGCAGAGATTTTAGCCAATCAGATATGGGAAACTGCTATAAATCCCTCTTTCTAAAGTCACGTCTGAATGTTTAGCAGAACAGTGCTTCCAGCAATCAGGCCCGGAAAGGCTTTCCACACCGTAGCAATGAGGCTAAGTGCTGAACGGGAAGAAGGGCACTTTCTGAGTTTCGGGAGCTAATAAACCAGAGTTTAGTGTCTTGGGTCTTTTGGACACTGGGAAATATTTAAACAGATTCTGAATGAAGCACTAAGGGTGGAGAGATTTAGATTGGAAAGAAACCGTGCTCTGTTCAAAGCCTAGCATCCGGTGAATGCCCAGTGGCTGTGTCTGTGTGGAAAAGACATAATGAAGACACAAGTGAACCTGACAGATGAGGGAAATTCATCAGGCGACTTCAGATTCTCCCTTCTCGTCCTCAATACAACATTTTCTTCAATATATTAATTAGTCCCACAGTTCTATTTTGGACCGGGAAGGTGCAAGATTAATTGACTTTGTGACGGAAGTTAGTTATCTCTGAGTTATGTATGAGTTTGTTTAGGGCCCACTTGCTCCCTTCTAATTTGCCTGAACAATGTAGGCAGATTCAAATCGTGGCTCTACATGATATCATGCAGGAACCCAAGGAAGACCATGTCAGCCTGTATGGGTTGCCACAGAACAATCTGATAACAATCGTAATGATTATGGCTTACAGGCATTTATATCATTTTAAGATTTATAAAACATTTTTACCAACATTATGTTATGTTATTCTCATAATAACCTTATGAAACAGGTGCTATTATCTTTATTCCAATTTTACAGATCAGGAAACTGAATCTCAAGGAAAACAACTTGTCCAGGATCATATAGCTAGTAAGTATTTGAGGTGAGATTCATTTGGAGGTTGGTTCTCCTGCCTCCAAATCCACTGTTCCACATGCTATGCTGGTGACAGATCCACATCAATTAAAGGGACTGGCTGTTGAGAACAGCATTGAGCCTTTTTATTATGATGCAGTCTGTATATTGGGCTATGGAGAGAAACAAATCGTCTCAGGAAAGGACTGTTACAGCACTAAATGCAGAAAGTGAGTGGAAAGGGGGCAACAATAGACAGCTATAGTGGGAGAAAAATGTTTTCTCTACTCAAACTCTATGTCTAGGTGTTTTCAGAAAAAGCCATTTGGCAGGCACAAGTATGGAGTTATCATGGAAGCCATTTAGTCTCTGGCATCTGGTTATAATTTTCCTTTGGTAACAATACCTTCCCACCATAATTCATCTTGTGTCTTAGCCTAGACTACTTGCTGTAACAAGGATCATAACCAACCTAGTGGGATCTAATCCATTCCTATAGAATATTTAGCTTAAGTAGGTTCAGACCCCTTTGTAAACTCATTCTTATTAAACCAGCCTTGCTTCCTAGGCACTTTAAACCTCAAGATAGTAGTCAGCATGTGCAGAGACTCCTGAAGGGAAGATTGGGCCATTTGCAATAATAAAAAGGCATTCCAATTTGATCCACACATTGAAAAATCATTAATAAGCACCATCTCTTCACTCCTTTGCTTTGTTTTTAATGCCAGCACCTGCCCTTTGAGAGAAGAAGAAATGCAGGGTAGACGGTGGGCACACACATAGATGGAAAGGAAGACAGAAAAGCTCTTCATGGGCTCAGGCAAGCTCCTTGTGTTTGTTTGTGGGTGTGTGCGTGTGTATGTGTGTGTGCGCGTGTGTGTGTGTGAATGGGGGTGTGTGTGTGTGTGTGTGTGTGTGTGTGTGTGTGTGTGTGTGTGCGCGCGCTCATTCATGTCTTATTCAAGCACGCCAGAGCCAAGGTTACATTCAGGTTTTCTTTCATTTTTTAAGGTAGCTATAAGAGCAGAGAGGAACTGGGTTAGCTTTGTCTTGCTAATGTACTTTGTTTCCCTTCCCGGTGGCTTGTTCAAGCAAACTGAGACCACCTCGGGAGGAGGAGGGGATGAGGGAGCAAAGGACTCAAGTGGAGGGTTTTACTGGGGACAAAAGATGCACCTGCAAAGCACAGAATTAATAATCTCTCCAGAGGGCAGAGGCGATGTTGAGAGATAAATGCCCTGGTACAACCTGAATGAGTGCAGAATGGGCTCATTTGCTTGGATACTGGATGGTCCTGAAGGCCATTCATCTCATGAGAAGGGGTTGCTACCCAGCATACGTGAGCTGTTAGTATAAATCCCAACAGCATGAATATTACACTTGGGACATGGAAGAAAATATGACCCAGCAGATGGATGGAGGAACAGACTGGGGGCCAGGATTCCTGGAGGTACATTAAAGGATGGGGTACTGACATATTCTATCCCTGATAAGGTGACTCTTCAACTCTGCAGTATAGTTAAAAATCCAATGACATTTGAAAAAAATGCTCTAAATCACTACTGATCAGAGAAATGGCAATTAAAACAACTCAGAGGTACCCCCTCACACTTATCAGAGTGGCTAATGTGACAAAAAAGGAAAATATTGGATGTTGAGGGGATGTGGAAAAACCAGGCCACTAAATGCCACTGTTGGGAGAGTTCTGAACTGATCCAACCATTCTGGAGAGTAACTTAGAACTATGCCCAAAGGCTAAAAAACTGTGTATAGCCTTTGTTTCAACAATACCACTACTAAATCTGTATTCTAAATACATCCAAAAGAAAAAAAGGATCTCTTTGCAAAAAAATATTTATAGCAGCTCTTTTTGTGATGGCTAAAAATGAGAAATGAAAGTCATTCCCTTCAGTTGGAGAATGGCTAAACAAGCTGTCCTGTATGATTGTAATGGAATACTATTGTGCTGTAAGAAAGGACAAGCAGGATGATTTCAGAAAAAACTTGGAAAGAGTCATGTGAACTGATGCATAGTGAAGTGAACAGAACTAGGAGAACATTGTACACTGTAGTAGCAATATTATACGATGGAGAATTGTGAATGACTTAGCTATTCTCAGTAACACAATGATCCAAGACAATCCCAAAGGACTAATGAAGCATACTATCCTCTTCCAGAGGAAGAACTGATACTGATTTAATACAGACTGAAGCATGCTATTTTTCTCTTTCTCTGTTTCTTTCTCTGTTTCTTTCTTTTTCTTTTATTAGAGTCTTCTTGTGCAAAATGACTAATGTGGAAATATTTTACATAATCGCAGTGAAAAAACAATAACAAAATAAAACAAAATAATGACAGAGAATGTCCCCATTGGCTCTTCCATGAAAACTATTCAGTTTCAGTCTTGCTGAAATTCAGGTCAGGCAGCCAAATATGATTTAATATAGCCTCTGCCTTTGATATGGGAAAAATTAAGTGTTAGATTTGGAGAAAAAAGTGGCATCTCTGAAAAGGGCAATAGGTAAACTTTTTTTTTATATTGTGTGGGCTCCACATACTTATATTGGTCCCCAAATTGGTTGCGACTTAAAATGAAAATTATTTCAAAGGAAAAAAGTATAGATTGAAAATTACAGGCTTCATTCAAAAATATTGAAAGCAAAGACAAATCTCATCTATAATCAGAACAACTTAGTATAATATTTTATGTTGCTTTCTCAAAAAATTCAATTAAGATAATAAAAGAACATGGATTATAAAGCTACACAATAGGTTTCATGTCTTTGGGCAAGTAATTTGACATCTCTGGTCCCCAGTTTCATCATCTCTAAAATAAGGTGCTTGGAAGTAGAATCCTAGTATTTCAGGGCTGGGAGGAAGAGCCCAAGCCTCTAATTTACAAGTAAGAAAATTGAAGGAGATGCTACGTAACTTGCGCAATGTTCTACTGTTACACAGTAGCAGAAGTGGGACTAGAAGAAGCCAGGTCATTTTATTTTACAGACTCAGAATTGGGAGGTACTTTAGTGACAATGTAAACCAATACATACCTGGAATATGCCTTTTGCACCTACAACGTATCAGAAGGTGGACCATCTAACCTTAACTTAACAAGTTCCAAGGCAACCCATTCCACTTTAGATAGTTGTGCTTTTTTTTTCTTCAATTTTTGTTTATTTGATTTTTAATTTATGGAACGAAATAAGCATTTCCATAGCATAGTAGAATAAGAAAGATGATTACACGTGAAACTGCAAATCTGTTATGTACATTTTGCTATTCTTTTAAATATAGAAGAAAGTTATTGGGTAGATTTCTTTTTTCCCCCTTCTTTCCCCTTTTACCGATTCTAAATATATTTCTTTGTAGTTTCCAAATATTGCTCCTAGTCCTGCCTTCTGGGTCAAAGTAGAGCAAGTCTAATTCCCTCTTCCACACAACAGCATTTCAAATATTTGACCATGACTGGCACATCCTCCTTGAGTCTTCTCCAGGCTAGATGATCTTCTCGTGGCATGGATTCAAAGTTCTTGGTTATTCTAATTGTCCTCCTTTGGATACTCTCCAATCCATCAACAACCCTCCTAAATTGTGGTATCCATAAATGAACGCAGTACTCCAGTTGTGGTCTGACCAGGGCAGGCTACAAATGGCAGAATTATCATTGCTCTCATTCTGAACATTCTGCCTCTTTTACTGTAGAGCAAGTAGCTTTTTTCCCCCTGGCTGCTAAAATCACACTATTGACTAATATGTACCTATAGTTCACTAAAATCCCAGATCTTTTTCTGACCTTCAGGTATGGGAATCCTTGATGCCTTTCCAATCTTGTACTTAGAATGCTGATAAAAAAAATCCCAACAACCAGGTAAACTCATTTGTTCTTATTAAATTTTATCTTGTAGTTAGAAAGAATAATGGATAGAGCCCAGGAATTGGAGTCAGGAAGACCTGAATTAAAATTCTATCTAAGATACTTCTTAGCTATATGACTCTGGGCAAATCACTTAATCTCTCTCAGACTCAGTATCTTCATCTGTAAAATGGGAATAATCATATCTCCTATCTCAAAAGGTTGTTGAGAGGCTCAAATGAGATGACAAATGTAAAATGCCTTGCAAATTTAAAAATATAATATAAATTCTTCTTCTTCTTCTTCTTCTTCTTCTTTTTCTTCTTCTTCCTCTCCTCCTTCTCCTTCTCCTAATTCTTTTCCTTCTACTTCTCCTCCTTCTTCTCCCTTTTCTTTTCTTTTTAGATTTGATCCAACAATTCTAGTGTTTGTCTGGTCATTTGACCAGTTCTCAATGCATTTAATTATACTATCATCTAGTCCATCTCTCTCTCTTTCTCTTTCTCTCTCTCTCTCTCTCTCTCTCTCTCTCTCTCTCTCCTTCCCTCCCTCCCTCCCATAAGAATATCATGACATATTTTATTAAACACTTTGTAATAATAGAGGCAAATTATGAAGACATTCTTCTGATCTATTAATTTAATAACACGTGAAAAAGAAAATGAGGTTAGTCTGTCATAATTTGTCCTTGATGAAGCTAGCTCTTTGTGATCCTTTTGCTACATATTTACTGATTTTTAATAACTGAATATCTCTGTCTCTGTCAATAATTATCAGGATCTTCTCTACTATAAGCCACAGCCCGATCTCTTTAATGTTCCTCCTTCCCCCATCATTAGCTTAAAAAAGAAAACACTACTTTTTATTGACCTTAGCTTTTCTCAGTAACCTGAGCTCATTCTGGACTTTAGCACTTCTGACCCCCAGACCAGCTTCTTAAGTCAAGGGTTCTTAAGTGTTTTTTGTGTCATGGACCCCTTTGGCAGTCTGATGATGCATGTGGACACCTTTTCATAATGGTATTTCTAAGTACATAAAATGAAATATATTGAATCACAAAAGGAAATTGAATTTAGTAAGATAAAAACTTTAATTTCTCCCATTCAACTGATCAGACACCCTAGAATCTATCCATGGATCCCTAAACCCATTATAGCCAGGTTAAGCCCTCTGCTATGGATGATGTGGAATTCTTTTAGGGAAATCTCTTCTAGCACTATATTTCCAGCTTTCAGAGACAGCAGTTCACTGTGGAAAGGGGCATGAGCAATGATGAAGGGAGTGGTTCAGATGTCACAAATTTAGAGAGAGTTGGAGGGTAGGGTCAGATATGATTATCCTAAAAAATATGCTCCTGCTGAAAGAAATCCAACTGTTTCAAATGAAGAAACTATGTTTAATTTATAATCCTGTCATTTATCTTAGTATCAAAGATCTACAGTCTCACCTTGGACCTTTTTCTTACTTTTTCAGACTGTTATTCATCCTGGTATGGATCCCACATACATTCTAGATATTATATTCCACCTTAGGTCTATCATTTTACCAACCTAGATCCAGATATTGAGCTCATTCTATTAAGATTTGGGCCTTAACAGTTGTGAGGACTTTCTGGCCATAATTTTCCTTATCCCCAAAGATAAGAGAAAGAGACGTTTCAATCTGAATCACAGAACTCATTTTAACCTAAGACCATGGTAGATTCCTATCACCTATCTCTGGCCAGGGGTACGTCCCAGAGAATGGAATAGTAAATACTATATTCTCTTAAGTAAAAACAAATAATAAAACATACACCAAAATTCTATTTTATTATGTGTTCAAGAGAGACAGCTTAGGAAGGAGAGGTAAAAGATGAGATCAGAGATAAAGACAGATTAAAAAAGAAACCTTAATATTTTTCATATTCCTGAGAGGCAAAAATTACTCTATGTGCTTTTTCGATGGAGAGGAGGAAGAGTTTTTAAAAATTAGGTCAACATGACTTCAACTTATTATAAAAATGTTAAATTCCTATAGAGAAAAGAAGTCATTTTGTTTTGAGTGCTGTATCCATGTTATAATTTTTTAGCACATTGCCACTAAAGTCACTCAAAGCGTCCCATGTTGCATTTTCACAGCCACTGGCACAAATAGGGAATCGCACTATGGATGAAGAAAATAGAGTCAAAGACTAGATCACAAACTGGTAGCTCCGCACTCTTTCTGACACCTCATCAAATTCTCTGTTGCATGCCAAAGAGGAAAAGAAAAGCTAACTTACCTTCCTTGGTAGTCAGTCTTGAGGACTGGTCTGTATGGGAGGGAGTATTATATGCTAGCAGTGAGCTACCTGTAAAGATGGAAAAACAAAATTATAAATGGTAGACTATCCAGAGGCAAAAAGAACAGAAATATTACAAACTGAGACAAAATTAATTAATTATTTTGTAATCATTAATTTGGAACTGTATTCATGCTCCTTTTCATGAGTTATAGCGAGAGCAGTCATTCAGGCTTGGCGTTAGAATGCTCACGAATGTTATTTGGCTCCCATGTTCATTCAGGCTGGGGCCAAAGTCACTACACTGCGAGGCATTCACATAATT
>CM053596.1:134591577-134616591 GCA_028646575.1 Pseudocheirus occidentalis | reverse complement strand
AGAGAGAGAGAGAGAGAGAGAGACAGAGAGACAGAGAGACAGAGAGACAGAGAGACAGAGACAGAGAGACAGAGAGACAGAGAGAGAGACAGAGAGAGAGACAGAGACAGACAAAGAGACAGACAGAGAGAGACAGAGAGACAAAAGAGAGATAGAGACAGAGAGAAAGAGAGAGAGGGTGTGTGTGTGTGTGTTAGAGAGAGAGAGAGAGAGACAGAGAGACAGACAGAGAGAGACAGACAAAGAGACAGACAGAGAGAGACAGAGAGACAAAAGAGAGATAGAGACAGAGAGAAAGAGAGAGAGGGTGTGTGTGTGTGTGTGTGTATGTGTTAGAGAGAGAGAGAGCACTTTATATTAGCTCTGAAACTCAAACTTGAGGTAAATAAATGTTATCTATCTCTCTCTCTGTCACACATCTATCCTGATATATCATTACACCATGTACACTTATCTCTTTGTAACTCAAGGTGTGCCTGCAATCTTAGACTATAGCTAGAGACTTGGTCACTTTTGGTTTTGGTTTTAGAGAATACAATTACTATTATTTGTATTTCTTGCTAGTATGACATTATAATGTGAGACAGAAATGACAAGTCATAGACCTTGGAAATATTGAAGAGAATTTAAAGGTCCCATGAAAGGACAAATGCAATTTTTTTCCACCTGGTTTGGGTTTATTATAGAGAATTCTAGTTGGGTTTATTAGCTGAATAAAAGCAAAATGCCTTCCTGGAAGAAGTTTCTTGGTCTAGAATGGATTTTATTTTGTGGTACAGAATTCAAAAAGATAGTTTCTAAGGAATCCTACAAATAGGAAAGTTCTTAAATATATTTTACAGATGCCAAGTGCTAAAAGTTACCTACTGGGCAGCTCCCTCCAAAGCTTTTCCCTTTCTAGTTCTCTTTTAATTCTTTTGATTACATCATGGTGTCTACCTCAACTGAGTTCTCTCATAGGCTAATATGCCTTGAACACTTGTAGCTCAGATTAGTCTATAGCCAGCAGTAACAGTAGCAGTAGTTAGTGAGAAGCTGGAGGCAGTCTGGAAAAGGAGACAGTTAATGTGTTGTCACGGTACCTAGGAGCTATTCAAAACTGGGAATCTTAGATCCATGCATCTGGAAGGTTTCCTGTACAGATTTTAAATAACTGCTCGGGAAAACCCCAGTCAGGATATCCACCTGGAAAAATGAAAATAACAGAACCACATAGCCTGTGGCCCTTCTAGAAGTCTCCTCCTCACTTCCATCCTATTCCTTTCCCTTGTCTGCTTAGTTCATGCCCTTCTGTGAAGAAGACGCTTGATACTATTTTCCTCACATGTGGGACTATGTCTGACCCTCAGCAGTGTCTTAAGGAGTCAATGTGGCCTTGGCAGTTTTACAGGGGAAAAAAATGATGCTTCCTCAATAACAATGTCCAACACAAACTGATACCAACACGATGAATTTCCTTTCCTTAAATCTGCCTAGGGAACTAAATCATTCACAAAACATCTACAAGCACAACTATAAACTAAGGTCTACCCCTTATAACAGTGGTTCTCAACCTGTGGGTTATGTTCACTTTGTAACAATGAAAATATATCCTGAAGATCAGGTAGATTCATAACAGTAGCAAAATTACAGTTATGAAGTAGCAATGAAAATAATTTTATGGTTGGGGGTCACCACAACATGAAGAACTATATTAAAGGTTCGCGGCATTAGGAAGGTTGAGAACCACTGCCTTAGAGCCTAATGTTGCTTTCCTAGGATAGCTCCCTGTCTGATCTCCTGAAGACCAGCACACACACCAACATCCCCAAGAGATGGTGAAGCACTTACTTTCCCTGAGGTAAGTAAGGTGTGACAACAGCACATCTGTGTTGTACAGGGAGGTGGTTCGGAGAAAGTCCTCCTTGTTCATTTTGCACAGTTCTTTGCCATCCATGTTCTGGAACAAGGTTGTGTCGATGTCCATTAATCCATACTCCTTTATTGCCCACTCCAGCCACTGGCGCACATGTTCCTGAGTCCACAGGGTTGGATCTAGATGGAGAAGAACATAGAGTTAACAAGTGGTATCTGTTTGGCCAGAAGAGCTGCCCCTCCATCCATTCATCGTGGGCTTTCTCCAATGGGGAAAGTTTTTGTTCCCAGATGGGCTTTCAAATAGCATCCATCTGGGGACAACATCTGGAGCTGCCTGAACCACTTAATATTTTGGGGAGCTTCTCAGATACTTCCTTCTAAAACCTGACAGGAGACTCTTTCAACTTTTAGGAGAGCTGTTGATAGGCTGGGTTTAGGAAGTAGTAGCATGAAAATGAAAATAAATACTAACTCACAGACATCATCCTTCTCCCTACTCTGCCCTTGGTGACAACAAAACATGAACAACCTATAGCTCAGAAATATTAATGGTGATCACAGAAGACTTCAGAGATCTTGAACAAATGAAGAAAATCAGACACTTAGCCTGTAATTCCACCTTCACATCCAAAGGCTGAGAGACCTTCAAGATAAGCCTGGGTTTTGTGGTTTCATTTCCACCAGATCATACTAAACATGCAGCTTAAAACTCATGGGTTAGCTAAAGTCCTATAAGCTGCTTTGTTGGACATAGAAAAACCTTAAGTATGGGAATGGGTTTCCCTTTAAGGCTCTAAGCCTTGTAGGTCTGGCACATAGTAGGCATGTACTAAATACTTACTGATTGATTGATTAGCATTGAACAACTAAAAACTAAGGATTTTTGCCACACTGAGATCTTTATAATCTATTCTTCACAAGTCAAGGTTTGGGGAGCTGGAAGGGAGCTCCTTAATTGCAAACCAGATCTAAGCATCCCACAGTCTGTCCCTGATGCCTAAAACTGAGGCAAAGGATCCTTTTTTCCTATAGCATCACTATTGCTACTCAAGAGACAAAGAACAGAATGCAACATAATTTCTTCTCTCTCTCTCTCCTTCTCTCTCTCTCTCTCTCTCTCCTTCTCTCTCTCTCTCTCTCTCTCTCTCTCTCTCTCTCTCTCTCTCTCTCTCTCTCTCTCTCTCTCTTTCTCTCTCTCTCTCTTCCTTTTGCTTTTCTGTTCCTTGGCATCATCCCACCTTCTAGCACCAGCTCTCCTCAAGAGAACACAAGCATCTTCCGGTCTCCTGTGGGGCACGACTCCCTCTCAGCTCCCCACAAGTGCTGCCCCATTCAGCAAATGTCTCAAGTTTCCTTTTCCTGCCCCTACCAATTTACCTGACCTCTGCAGTTACCCTGTTCTTTTTGCCAAAAAATATAACTCCTCCAAAAGCCGTACTGCACACATACTCCTTCTTTCCTCTCCTTCTTTCTCACTCTTCTCTTTTCTCTCCCCTCCTCATTTTCTTCTCTCTCCCTTTCTCTTTCCTTTCCTCTTCCCCCTATCTCCCCCTCTTTTCCTCTCTTTCTTCCTTTTTCCCTCTCCCTCTCCCTTTCTCTCTCTTTCCATCTCTTTCTCTCTCCCCTTGCTATCTCTCTATCTTTCCATCTCCCTCTCTTTCCCTTTCTCCCCCTCTTTCCTTCTTTCTCTATCTACCTCTTTCCCTCTCCCTCTTTCCTTATGTCTCTCTCTGTCTCTCTCTGCCCCTCCCCCTTTCCCTCTGTTTCTTACCTGGGTACTTTTTTCTATTTTATTCCAGAAACATTCAAGAAGATTGGCCCCAGAGAAAGAGGAAACAACCTAACAACTATTTCAAAACCCTGAAGAAAATATGTCTCCGTGGTTTAATTTCAGAGAAGATTAAACCAGATATTCTTTCATCTGACGGTTGGCTCTTCTTAATTCCCCGCGTTGTGTAACCACACTATACAGTCCCCCATACTCCATCTTGCACACTATAGCTCTAATTATTTTATTATTCTTTCCCCACTTGCTTTTTTGGGCCCTGTCACAATATTATTTTTTTCCCCCTCTGCAGTACAATGACTTATAAATCTTCCATTCTGGATTATATTAAACTCTTCCAAATGCAATTTCTGGATGATTTAGATTTGGTTTCTTCCGATCTAAATTTAAAGCTGGTGATTAATTAGGACCTTCATTTATATCTGTCTCAAAATGTGACTATAAATCCAGGCTATTGTTTTCAGATACTTTATTGCCTTGATTTGTTGACTTGCACAGATGAGAGGCTCTCTCCCTGGTGCCCAGGAAGCTGACCTGAACTACATCAAAGCGACATCTGAATGATGCTTAAAGATTTGGTCAGTGCCAGAAGAGCCAGAAAATTCCGTGTTAAGATTCCTATTTTATTGGAGTCACAAAATGAAAAGGCAAAGTTACTTCTTCTTTTTTCAACGTAAAGGGACAAGTGATGAGACAGAACTTTTGGAGACAGAAAGACAATTCTGTTCAGCATAGAACACTAGGAAGAGTGCTGGCTATGGAGTCTGAGGCCTTCATGAAAATTCTGCCTCTGATGCTTATGACTTACAAGACCTTAAACAAATCACTTAACTTCTTTATGCCTCAGTTTCTTCATTTGCAAACCAAGGATATTGGGCTAGATGGTACCTGAAATCCTTTCCATCTCTAGACCTACATTTATTCTCTTTCTACTTTGCCCTGAACTCATAAAACATGAAAGAAGGGTGGGTCACCAGGGAAATAACAGATTATGCTAAGAGACCCTGCTTTGAGTCAACAAGCCTCTTATCAGGATTCCTCAGAACCATGGAATCAAAATCAGATAAACAATGTAGTGTTCTGCCAGACCTAAGGCACTCTGTAAATATTAGTTTTTATTATTATATAGTAGTATATATTATATATATATTATCATATACTATTACCTGAAATGAGATGGTAATTACTGTTAGTTCCAAATATTTCTCTGAAAAACTGGCTCTCATGTAAGTTTATCAAATTTGTAATTGACACAAATCTTGGTTGGGCTGGGTAGCTAACACACAGGATGGAGGAATCATAATTTTAAAAATCTAGACAGGTTACAACATTGGACTTGATATAATGAAATTCATTTGAGGTAACTGTAAAGTCTTATATGTGGCTTCAAAAAACCAACTTTACAAATACAAGATGAAGGATCCCTGTTTAGATAGCAGTTTGTCTGAAAAAGATCTGTGGGCTCTTTTGAACTACGGGCTCCATAGGAGTTAACAGTATAATATGGAAGTAAAAAAATCAATGTAATATTGGACTGTATTAAGAGGTACATTGCTTCCAAAGAGAGGAGGTGATAATCCTGTTGTACTCTGCTCTGATCAGACCACATCTGGGGTATTGTGTTAATTTCTGGGCACCATCGTTTGTTGCTAAGCTACAGAGTGTCCAGAGGAGGGCAGCCGGGATGGGAAAGGACTTTTTGTACATGCCATATATGGCTTGTTTGAAAGAACTAGGGAGGCCAAGACTAGAGAAGAGAAGGCTCAAGGGGAAAACACAGTAGCTGTCTTAAAGTATTTGAACATCTACCATGTGATAGAGGGATTAGACTATTTTGCTTGGTCTCCAGAAATTGGAACCAGGAGCTATGAGTGGAAATTTCAAAGAGGCAAATCTAGGATTGAAATTAAGAAAAATTTCCTAAGGATTAAAGTTATCCATATGCAGGATGGATTGGGTTGGGAGGTAGTAGGTTCTCCTGTTGTTCAGTCACATCTGACTTCTTTGTGATCCCATTTGGGGTTTTCTTGGCAAAGATACTGGAATGTTTTGCCATTTCCTTCTCCTACTCACTTTACAGATGAGGAAACTGAGGCAAACAGGGTTAGTGACTTGCCCAGGGCCACAAAGCTACAAAGTGTGAACACAGATCTTCCCAACTTAAGGTCTGGTGCTCTCTCCACTGCTCTCAGGTCTTCAAAGAGAAGCTGGACAACCATTGGTTAGATATGCTGTTGTGGGAATGTTTTCAGAGGTGTGAGGTGCACTAGTTCACTACTAACTTCCCTTCTGACTTTGTTTCTGTGATACCGTGCCCTCTAGTGAGATAACCCAAGTGGCTAGTTTTCTGAACTTTTAAAAGTGTGAGGGTAGGATGGGAATGAGGATTGGGTCAGTTACCACAAAGAACAAAGGCCTGAGGAGACCAGTCTTTGATTTTGGGTGGGACATGGTAACTCAGATCTTCAGTTTAAACCCGCCTTAGTGCCAGCACTCTGTTTGAGTGAAGGATGCTTTACTTGGCCTATAGACATATACAAGAGAACAGGATATAAACATTCTAATGAATTCCAAGAGAGGCAGCGAGACAGGCAACCAAGGGGAGCAACAGGATCATGAAAGGCAAAGGAACTTTAACTTTCTTTGCAAATAGTTTATAAGATTCTGTCAGACCCATAAAAGTTACACGGGCCCCGCCCGCGTTTCTCCAAGGCCTTTCCCTCCTCCCCTACCTATCTGACACGGCGCCATCTGCACCTGCCTAAAGCCCTCTGTGCAAGAGCTTAAATACAGGTTCCTATGAATATTAAACCCAAAGGAAATAAGAAAGTGGCAGGAGTATACATTTAGATTTCTTTCAGCCAAGTTAAGTTCTTCAGATCTGACAGTGGATTTCATTTAGGGTCTTTTATATAGCATTTGCTATATATAAAGATCCATTTTCATGACTCTTGTCTAACCCTTTCCCTTGCCTTTAGGCAAAACTGCATGGAAACTTTCACAGCTGGATAGGTGCTCATCCTCTAATGAAAGGTTTCTTTGGTAAGATATATTTGAATTTCCCCCACCATCCAACTCTTAATACTTTACACCACTCAGAGTTATGAGTTGGTAAGTTAAGATGGAATTCTTTCCATCAGGCCAAAATCCCCCATGATGAAATTCTTTTCTGACCAGCCAAGTAAGCTTGCCTGGACCAGGATGACAGAATAGCAGCATGCCCAGTCAATGGGTCTACTTGTCAAGCAACATTTTTAATTGGTCTCCTTGCCTCAAGTCTCTTCCCCCATCCTCCATCCTGCTGTCAAAGTGACATTCTTAAAACACAGATGTTACAATGGCATTCCTTTGCTCAACCCCCCCCCCCACACACTCTAGACAAAAAAAACAACCCAAAACCCTGCGTGGCACACTATCTTCTCAAGGATTAAACATAAACTCTTACATTCAGCTTTTAATTTGCTTTACAATCTGACCCCGATCTACCTTACCAGACTTAGGGCATATTATTCCCCTTCACACATTCAACATTCCTGTCAACTTGCTTGCTTGTTATTCCCTCTATAGGACATTCTAGTTTCCATCTTTATGCTTCCCAATGGGCTTTCTCCCATGCCAGATGCAAATGTAGTCCCTATTCTGCTTCTTAGAATCCCTAGCTTCTTTCAAAATTCTTGCTTTCCCCAGCAACAAAAGGCCCCTCCATAACTATTTTCTATACATTTTGTATGGCCATATGTTGTACCCCTCAACAGAATATAAGCTCCTTGAGGGCAGGGCCTTTCATTTTTGTCACTGTATCCTCAGCACCTAACACAGTGACTAGCAAATATTCAGTCCTTAATAAACGCTTGTTGATGGGTTTTGATGCTAATAATTAGAATCAAAATAAAGTTAATTATAATTAGGACCAAAATAATATGACTAACATAGCAATAAAAACCCCAAACCAAGGAAATGTGTTTATTTTGTAATCATGACTTAACTCATTACACACATGTTAAAATATTCCATTTGCTAAATATAGTTGTTTCTATTTTAAAATAAAAATAGTAGTTGGCTTTGATTTTGGAAAGGTGGAACTCACAAATGCCAAAAATCATGAGTCTGATGGACAGAACAGATTTCTTTAGCCACCCTTCCACCGAGGCAAAAGTATTGGAATTTACTGCCATTCAGAGTCAGACAGCCTGGCTTCAGCCCTCCTTACAGACCAATTAATAATAACTGTTAATATTTGTTGTGGTGTCATCATGGTCTTGGAACCGAGCTGGACAGAAGAGGAGCTCAGCAATCAGTTGCCACTGCTCCCCCTTTGTTACCTTTTTTAGTACCCCATATAGTGGTGGCTACAATAAATTAATAGTAGCTAGCATATTTAGGATACTTTAAATTTTGCAAAGTACTTTACCCATCTCACTTGATCCTTATGATAACACTAGGAGGTAGGTGCTATTAATTATTCCCATTTTACAGAGGAGGACACTGAAGCTTAGAGAAGCAAGTACTTTGCCCAGGGTCATGCAGGAAGCAAGTTACTGAGGCAGGATGTGAGCTCATGTCTTCCTAACTCCATATAAATGATACAATGCTCTCTGGCATTTTCTGACACCATAGTTGTGGACCTAGAAGAATACAAAGCTAAAGCTCATAACAAAACAAACAAACAAACAATCCTAGTTTCAAAATACCTGCAGGGACAATGACTCTTCTCTCATTGGTGGTCATGTTAGGAGGGGGGCCGTTCTTCTCATCCATGTAGGTGTTGTAATTCATTGGGTTGGACTCGTTTCCACCAACTAGTTTGCTGCATTTGTTAACACTGCAGTCTACTGGAGACTCCCTAAAATGGAGGGAAACAAAAATATTGTAAGAGTGTTGCCATTATTATAGTCTGTTCTAGCCCAGCGGCTACCCAAATGTGAAGGCAGCCAGCCAGCAAGGTCAGAGATGCACATTACTATTTCTCAGGGAGATACAGAACTCTTTACTAATCCTTTGGGCACATGTTTTAATTATCAGTAATAATAATAAATATACAATTAATACTCTAAATCTGTATAACACAATACAGTTTACAGCATACTCTTATTTGACCCTAACATAAACTCTGTTAGACAGGCAAATGGTAATAATAACACTAAAACAGTTCAATTATTTCAAGAATATATAATTTAATCTGTGTAGATTCTCTCTCAATTGATGCAAATTAGGGTCTCCCTAAGACTTAGTGGATGGTCTTCTGGGGTGCTGTGAGCAAACAATTGATCCTTTTGTAGCAAGCTGGGCATGAACCTCTCTGAATTTAGGCAGGCTGAATCTTAGATGACAAAGCTTACAGTCTGTGGTTAGGCCTTTCCAATATGGAAGAACCTGCCGGAGCTTGGGATCCAAAGACCAAGGCTTTGAGGAAGAGTGATGAAAACTGTGAGCACTCACAGTTAATGTTACACTTTACAATTTACAAAGTATCTTTCTTCACAGGGATTCTTTTCCTCATTATATAGAGGAGGAAACTAAGTTGAGGTGGCTTGTCCAGGATCATACTCCTAGCAAGTGTCAGAGTTGGGATTAGAAACTAGGACTTCTGACTTAGCCTCTGTGACAAATCAATTTCAAAAAAGTTAGTTGTCAACTGAGGCAGAAACAGAACTCAAGAGTCTTGATTCCCTGCCGTCCCTTACAGTCCCCTGTAAGATAAAAGTTACAGGCCCTATGCCTTTTGTACCCTCAGTGATACTATTCACAAAGGAAACAATGCAGACATGCTTAAGTCACTTGCAATGCAAGTTACACAACGGAGTCACTCATTACACAAGCCCCAATTAGGACTTAACATCTTGCAACATCTATGCCCAGATATAGTCAGTGACTTGTCCGTTTTACCACAAAAGCAAACAGCAGATTCATGAACCTAGAGCACTTGCCTTGGCCCCTTCAGTACTGATCCTTGGAGGTACAATCCACATAGGATAACTGAGCACTCCCATTTATTTCTCTGAACTCCTAATTCAGTCCTGGGTTTTCCTTTCATGCTGCCCAGGCTCACTGTGAGAAAGGAAGACCCCTGGGCAGAAGGAGAGTCAAAGGATATTGCCCAAAGGCCGAGAACGGGTCTACTGCTGCTAGGGTCATAGCCAATAAGGAATCTTGCAGGAGAGATGCTTTTCTCAAGGGCTTCTAACCAAGGTTTCAGACCCAAGAAGTTCAGATAAGGTTCAGATAGATGGTTTCCAGTTCTGGCATATTTGTCTGCCTTGTTCTTGCCAATGACCCAAGTATTGCTTACCATCATTTTTTTTTAAAGGCAGGCAGACGAAAGGCAGATGAAATCTCAAGACAGTCTGAAATAGTGTTATATAGCCCAGGGTCCCCATGGCCACTCAACCAATGTGGTAGCAATGCCACAAAAAAAAGAAAAGAAAAGAAAGGAAAAAAGAAAAAGAAGAAAAGGAAAAAGGGAGGGGAAATGTGGCAACCTGGAGAAAAGCCACTAACCCAGAGGGAAAGAATTATAGCATAGTGCACCCCAAAGACCCAGGGAGAGTAGAGGAAGTCTGAGCACATTCAATAAAGAAAATTAAATGAATTTGTTTCTTAATCTGGAGGGAAAAAAATATTGAAGATCACTTATCATAGCTGGGAGATAAATGCTCCACTGAGATATTAGAAGTCAGACGGTAATTTTTTCCTGATGTCTTACAGGGGGAAACATGGCCTGAAAATGAAAATAAGATGTATAACTTACACATGTTAGAATTTAAGGTTTTACTATTCGCCTACTGTTTTTCCAGGCAGAGACCCAAAAGCCAGCCTTCAGAGTCCCAAATTGCTGAAGGTTTAATGTCCCCACGGCAGTTAAGAGAAGCAGTAGCACATCAGGGAGGGTTGGTTTTTTTTTTTTTGGTTTGTTATTTCATTTATTTATTTATTTTAGTAGAGTTTGGTGAATTGACTTCTGCCGACGGCTTGATTTGAGATGAAGTACCCCAGAAAGACATTGCTTTTGGGTTAGACCCTACCCTGTGTGCTCTTCCCTCCTCTAACTTTGGGACACTTTCTTTTTTTTTTTTTTTTTTTTTGCTTTTTGGAGGGCAGTTGGGGTTAAGTGACTTGCCCAAGGTCACACGGCTAGGTTTTGTGTTAAGTGTCTGAGGCCGGATTTGAACTCAGGTACTCCTGACTTCAGGGCCGGTGCTCTATTCACTGCGCCACCTAGCCGGCCCCGACACTTTCTTATTAGAATGTAGAGGCAAAACAAGAAAAGCAGAGGGCTGGAAGTTTCAGTCAGCCCTTAATAGGGGAGAGTGACTTTTTCCTTGTTTAGGGGAAAACTGCAGAGTGGAAAAGACTGAAATCGAACTGGCCCTGCCTGTGTGCAAAGGGAGAGGGGTCCAAACAGAAAAAAAAGAAATCTCTAGAAATAACAGGGATAGAAGGAAGCTCCAAAGGGGATCAAGAACTCTCCTAGCTGATCTCTGCCCTTGCATCTTTCTTCCCTTTTGTAGTGGTGGTGAAGAAAGATGGGTAGCTGTTTTTGCCTCTAAATTTGTATAACACAATACTGGTTAAAACCTAGAGTCTCATGAGAAGCCGAAGGAGAAAAGTGGCCTCCCATCCTAATAGGGACTTATGGAGCTGTCCCAAATAAGATGCTGGTGGAAGATGCTTCATGTTGTTACCAGCAGCATATGCTAAATCTTGACTACATAGGTTGTCTCTGTTACTAGGGACTGAGAAAAATAAATGGATTGGGTCAAATTACAGGTGTTGCCTGAGAAATGTACACTCTGCTAGGAGGGGCATTATGAACTTTGGAGGAAAGGAAGTTTGCATCTAATAGGAGATAGAGTGGTCTTCCATGGAAAAGAAAAGAAAAAAGAAACCCCCCTAGAAACATAAGGGGAATCAGAGGAACTAAGAAATTATCAGCAATATTGGAAGGTGAAGTGGGGACTGGGAAAAGTGGATCTTTAAAAAAAAGGTTGGCAAACACTGTATTAGATGCCCATTTTCTTTGTAACAGGTAATAATAGTAGGATACTCTTCACACACATATGACAAGTTTGTTCTTCTATTTCTATCTGTTTTCTATATTCCCTACTTACTCCCCCACTACTGCCTACACACCTACCCCCACTGCCTCTCTAGGCCATCCTTGTGGCACATTAATTGGGTGGAGCTGATGGGTACCACCTACATCCCCAAGTCAGGAGTTCAGAGCCTCCATGAAGCCGAGCTCTTTTAAGATAAGTCCCAACCCCAGATCACAGACAACCCTTCTTTCTGGCCAACCATCACTTTCAAGAGCCAGCTTGGCCATCTAGCTTCAGAAGACTCAGACTGTTCAGAAAGAGAAAAAAAGCCATACATTTACCTGCCCGACTGCTAGGGCTCCCTCCACTCTCAGAGCTCCCGAGGCATTGTGATCCCCTGAGACTACACAAGCCTCTCTCCCTCTCCCATCACACTGAACAACGATTGCTTCTGGTACAGGTGAAGCACAACATAAAAGCTACTCTTTAACAAGGCAGCTGGAGCCTATGAAGAGGGCCCGATGAAAACAAGAGGGAGGGAGTAGGCGAGGGAAAGCGGGTTTTGTTCTTTAGCCGGCCGCCACTGCCAGCTAATCGGTATTGAGACCTGCGCTTTGCAGCTCAGAGGGTGTCAGGCCATCAGGCAGCTGGTGGCAATAAGATAGGTGATTGAAGGGCCCTGGGCTGCCATAATGGAGCTGGGCAAAGGGGACTAAGAGGGCACAGCTTAATTGTCTCTATTGCAAGGGAGGAGATAAAAATATAAGGCAAGCCATCGGGGAAAAGAAATACTCTGGACTGGTTCTCTAGGCCTGTGATATAGATGAGCATTGGGTCTAAGATCAATGAATCTGAATTCAAATCGCAGGGCTGCTACCAACTGCCTCTGCTATTTTAAGAAAAACATTTAGTTTCCTACTGCCTCAGTTTCCTCATTTGTAAAATGAAGAAAATAGAATGGATGATTATTACTAAGATTCCCTTGAAGCTCTAAAATATATGTTCCATCCAGCTCTTTTTTCATGGAGTTAAAGAGAAGGTCTTAAAGAATGGATGCCTTTTTTATTTCCCAAATGGCAGGTAATTTAAAACAGGGTTTGAAGGACGAGGGAAGAGGAAGAGTACAGAAAGCAGAGTTGTAGCCCCTGCTATTTGAACAGCTCACTTTTGGAGAGGTGGTGTGGTGTGGTGTGGTGGAGAGAGTGCTGGACCTGGAGTCAGAAAGACCTAGATTCATGTCCTGCCTCATGCTTTGTAACCCTAGACCAATCAGTTAACTTCTCAGTATCCCAGGCAAGGCTCATGAGGAGCTCTGTGCCCTGAGAATACCACATGTCTAGTTGGTGAGAGAGAGAAATCCTTCTTTATGCTTTCCCAAATCTGCATGGAGGCAGTTAAAATCAGAGTAGCCCCATCTGAGGTAGAGGCAGCTAGATGGCTCAGTGGACAGAATGCTGGGCCTGGAGTCAGTTAAGACCTGAATTCAAATATGGCTTCAGATACTCACTAGCTGTGTGACTCTGTACAAGTCACCTAACTTCGGTTCATCTTAATCCACAGGGAAAGGAAATGGAAAATCACTCTAGCATCTTTGCCAAGAAAACCCCACATGGATTCATGAACAGTGGGGCACCACTGAACAACAACAAGCTCTATCCAGACACACAAGCTTACAACTAGGTTTATTATAGTTTAAAATGAAATCTTCTTGGGGCAGTCAGTCAGTAAGCATTTACTTAGCATTTACTGTGTGCTAGACTAGGCACTGGGCTAAACACTGACAATACAAAGCAAAACCAGAGTCCCTGCCCTCAGAGAGCTTACATTCTGGTAATGGGAGAAGACATGCAAATAACTATGTATATATCAGATGTATACCATGTAAAATGCCAGATAATTTTAGAGGGAGGGCACTAGTAATAGAGGCTGGGGTTGGGAGACCAGGCAAAGAGTCCTATAGAAGGTAGAATTTAAGCTGAATCTTAAAGGAAACTGAGGAAGCCAAGAGGCAAGAGGCAAAAGAGTTCTAGGTATGAGGGGCAGCCAGTACAAAAGACTGGCATTGGGAGGTGAGGTGCCATATATGAAAAGTATCAACTAAGCCCATGTATCAAGCTCCTACAGTATGAGAAAAAGAGTAGGGAAAGTATAAGAAAGCTGAGCACTACACAATCTGTGCTTTCGAATTACGTTGCTGGAGATGACTTTTGAGAGTCCCTTGGACAGCAAGTGGATCAAATCAGTCATTTCCTGAAGAAATTAATTCAGACTTTTCACTGGAAGGTCAAATACTGAAGCTGAAGTGTGGCCATATAATGAGAAGATGGGACTTAATAGAGAAGACCCACTGGGAAAGACTCATTGGGAAAGATTGAAGGCAAAAGGAAAAGGGGATGGTAGAGGATAAGACGGATAGATAGGGTCATGGAAGCAACAAACATGCACTTGGATAGACTTTGAGAGTTAGTGGAGGATAGAAGGGCCTGGTGTGCCATGTCATGGAATCATGAAGAGTTGGATATGACTGAATGACTGAACAACGTAAAGTGTAAGAAGACTGGAAAGGAACAGTATGTACAACAACAACACTGTGAAGACAAACAACTTTGAAAGATTTAAGAACTGATCAACACAAGGACCAACCACAATTCCAGAGGGATGATGAAAGTATACTACCCGCCTCCAGACAGAGATGTAATGGACTCGGGGAACAGAATAAGACATATTTTTTGGATATGGCTATTGAGGGAATTGGTTTTGCTTGACTACGAACATTTGTTGGAAGGATTTTATTTTTCTATCTCTTTTTCAATAAGGGAGAGAAGAGGAAGAGAATATTGTGTTTTGTTCATTGAAAAAAAATTAGATTAAAAAAAGAAAACTGGAAAGGTAGGAAGGGGATAGTTTGTGAAGCTCTTTACATGCCTAACAGAGGATTTCATATTTAATCCTGAAGATTATAGGGAGCTATTAGAGTTTACTGAGTCAAGGATAATATGATCAGATCTGAGCTTTAGGAAAATCACTTTGGCAGCTGAATGGAGGATGAACTGGAGTATGGAGAGACTTGAGAAAGGGGGACCAACCATCAGATTTATTGCCATAGTATAGGCAGGGGCTATTATATTTTTGTCTTTTTTATCCCCAGAAACTAGAACAGTGCCTAGCACACAGTAAGCGTTTAATAAATGGTTATGGGTTAATTGATTGATTCAACAAATATATTTTGGCTGCATTGTGAAAAGTTAGTACAGTGTGATCTATAGCAAATATCAAATGGCCCAAACATATTAAAATGTAATTGGAGAGTGTTTAACAAAATAAATAAAAATATAATACAACCTAGATAATGTTAGTATGTCATTTTCTAAGTTGATATGCTCCCCTTTCTGAATTGACACCAATGAATAATAGTTTGACACCAATGACATGGAGGAAGCCCCAAAAATAACCTCTGGGAAAGAGCACAGAATTTAGGATTATTACAGAATATAACTCAATGTGTAGATAGAAATAAATATAGCTGTAGATACGTATATAGAAATAGGTGCACTGAGATGTAGTATGCCCATCCTTCAAAAAGACTCCTCCTCACGTCCTCAGAGTAAAACACAGTATATCCTCAAAGGTTAGGCTGGTATTACACAAGGTCTGATAGCTTCCACCAAGACAGGCAGGGTTCAAGTATGCACCTAGTAACAAACTATCTTCCATTCAAAGACTAGCCTTGCCAAATATAAAGAGGAATTTGAGGGGAAAATAAGTCTTATAGGATCTTGGCATGAGATCGAATAGAGCAAGATGATTCCAAGAGATGAAACTCAAAGAGGGGAATATCATAATGTAATTAAGTTCAACAAGTATGAAGAATATAAAGAAATATGGCAAGGCCATTATGAAAGAGTGCAATTATAAAAAAAAAACAACAAATAGCAAAAGCAAACCCTGAAACATAGAGCATGTATATGTGTGTGTGTGTGTATACACATACACTAATGATATATAAGAGGAAAAGTGAATTGGATGATCAAACACTTTTTTTTTGCTTTTTAGAGGGGAGAAGGCAGGGCAATTGGGGTTAAGTGACTTGCCCAAGGTCACATGGCTAGTTTTTGTGTTAAGTGTCTGAGGATGGATTTGAACTCAGGTCCTTCTAACTTCAGGGCCAGTGATCTATTCACTGCACCACCTAGCCACCCCATGATGATCAGACACTCTTGATGAAAACTTAGCGAAAGTGACTAAAAATGTCATGTCATCTTAAACTAGTTGGCACAGTGGATAAAGAGCTTGGTGTGGTATCAGGGAGACTCATCTTCTTGAGTTCAAATGCAGCCTCATACACTTACTAGCTGTGTAACCCGGGGCAAGTCACTTAATCCTGTTTCCTCATCTGTATATGGAGAAGGAAGTGGCAAACACTCCAGTATCTTTGCTAAGAAAGCGCCAAATGGGGTCACAAAGAGTTGAACACGACAGAAATGACCTGACAACAACATTTTAAGTACTGAAATTGGTTCCTTTAAATGTAAATAATTACAAAGCTTAGTTATACTGAAACATATAAAATATTTATGATCAATTATTTTTTTAATTGGAAGACAAACAGCAAATGGAAATGAAATGGAGCACATTTGCCAGTTTCTAGAGTGATCCATTTTTATTGGTTATGATAATGGAACCACCTCATCTGTTGTGTTTTACAGCCTCGACACAGTCCTGATCAAGCCTATGAGACCACAGCGGTGCCAGATCAGAAGAGGAAGTTGAGAAGAGCACTAAACCAAATGTATCCAGACTGGGAGGGACATGATTTTAAAGGAAGGAAAGAAAACATTGTAAAAGCACCTACTATGTGTCAGGCACTATTCTAAGCACTTTGATTCTCACAATAACCTTGAGAGGTAATTACTGTTATTATTCCTCTTAATAGTTGAGGAAACTAAAGCAGACAGAGGATAAGGGACTTGTTCAGGGTCACACAGTCAGTAAGGGTTTGAGGCTGAATTTGAAGTCAGTTTTTCCTGAATCCTCACCTTCTGCTCTGTCCACTGTGTCACCTGACTGCTCTTAAAAGATCCTCATAAAACAATTTTTAATTTATCTCAAAGAGGGAAAGATTCCAAAAAGGATGAAAAATATCAAACATACAAAAAGATAACCAAGAAGCCATCAGTAGGACCTCAGTGATGTTGTTGATAGAGCACGGGGTTTGATGTCAAGAAGATCTGAGTTCAAATCCTGCCATGTATAACCACTGAGTGACCTTGGGCATGTCATTTAACCACATTCCGCTTTAGTTACTTTTCATGTAAAATGAAGAACCTGGATTCTAAAATCTCTCCCAGATTTATATTTATGATGTGTCATCTCTATAAAAATCCTTATATATATATATAATAGCTATATATATATAATAGCTCTGTGCACATTTAGAAATAATCCTTAATGAAAGTCTTTCAACCACAGTTTACTCTTTTGCAAAATATTATGCCTAAGTTCCTTTCCAGGCTTCAATCCCTATGATTCTATGAATACATGAGAGGAAAACAGGAAGGCTTTTGTATAAGATTTTCTACTAGACCACATCTTCAAAGTCATCCAACTGACTGAGAGGCACAAAGAATAGAACATCCTGTTGTCTATTGTTTTTTGATTAAAAAGAAAAACAAAAACACCTTTGACTCATAGAACATAATGCATCCTTAATGACCCTCCTGAGACAATACCTCTGCCACACATGTGTTAAAATCATAAAAAAGTTCTACGACAAATGCATTCACAGAAATAACTTCGAATAACAATCTGCTGTGTATCGATATCAAGGGAGGGATAAAACACGGAAACATTTACTAATTTGGGTGCTTGTCGATGTTATGGAGAATTCTTTAGCTAGAGTACAAACAAGAGAGGGATCCTCCATGAATTGTGAGCTCCTTTAAATACTCCTCTTCACAGATAATTTGTGTCAAGGCCTAGAACATTATAGAGCCTCCTCACTAAAATTCAGAGTCATTTTGAAAGAGATTAAACAACCACACTGGGAGAAAAAAAAATTCAAATGCCTCAGATTGAAGCCCATTGAGTCAATGCATCAGAATATATTTTATAAACACACACAAATGTTATTGCTGTATTATATTGACTCCCTAAGACTGTTAGTTGCAGATTAGATCCTAAACTGTACAAAGAGTAAACTTACTCTTTGGGAGTTTGAGATACATATGCATTTACACACACATGCATGTACCCACAAACATATACACACATACACATGTGTGTATACATACCTACATTTATGCACACGTATATATATAGCCACATGCACACATATCATCATATACAAAACATATGCATGTGGGGTGTATATATACATAAACACTCATACACATAAAAGGCACTATGGCATTACAGCTAGACAGCTTCCTGAAAGTCAGGAAAACCTAGGTGCAAACCATGCCTCTGACACATGCCAGCTATGTGACTCTGGCATAATTCTCTAAATAGCCTCTCTGTACCCTGGGAAACTCTCTAAGACTATAAATTACAGAGAAGATGGCAACCTGCACTGGTAGAGGGGGTTTCCTCACCTGGTAGTTCCCTACAATAATGAAAACACAGGACCAGTCCACAATATATGTGTGTTTAGATATTTCTATATGCAATAGACATGTATACCCATATATGACATGACCTATACATGGACAATTAATTAGGAGAAAGAGACTAGAATGTATGTATATGTGGGAAATTTTTCAGTCCATTCAAGAATCCCCTAAAACTGTCTTTAAAAAAAATAAGAGCAAAATTCTTATGGTAATGCTATATGGCTGCTTCTTGTGGATGAGGCTGTAAAATTCTAGATGATAAGATCATATGGATTTAGAACTAGAAGCTTTCTAGTGCAATCTCCTTGTTTTACAGATAAGAAAACTCAAGCCTAGAGAGGTTAAATGAGTTCTCCAAGGTCACAATGGTAGTAAATGACAGAGGCATCATCTGAATGTGTTTCCTCTCACTCAAATTTTCAGACAATGCAAAGGATATCAGAAAGATGCTCATAGGTATGAGAGAGCTTTAGTAAACCAAAAACAATGACTTACTCATGAGAGGTGCTATACTACCCATTGATAAAGTCATGTATGATCAGAACAGGAGGGTCATTGCCTATATTCTAAGAGGAAAGGGCAGCAAATGGACAGGCTGTGTGCAGCACTGACACCTATGTGCATCAACAGAGTTAGTGAATGACTTCCAACATATTGGAAGTATCTTCTAGAAAGGATCTATGGAAAGACATAGGCAAGAATCCCAAAGTAAGGCTTAGGATAAGAAGTCTAAAGGAACTGTGATCCATACTCGTGGAAGGGGTACTCACATTGATGATATCACAGGTCCCTAGAGACATGGATTTAATGGACAACAGATAGGATTTAACGAACAAGTTCTATCACTTAGTGTGAACTCATAAATACAACCACACACAAGGTTATCAGTGACTATGCATCTCAGAAAGCAGAAACCTGGGAATATTCTTCACTAGTCAGACAGGTGAAACAAATGTATCACTAACACTCTGTACATGAAAAAAGGGCAAAAAGTGTATGCGCCTTGTACCTAGATATACTGCTCATGCAGGCCATATAGTACTCTTACAATTCAGGACTCAGGTTCCATACCATGCACATAAGGCAAGCAGTCCATGCACTTCCTCTCCATAAACTGGTATTCTTTCTTACACGGGATGTTTTCTCCAATTCCCGTGGTTGAGACAGGATGCAGCTGAGAGCTATTTGCAGACCATGTCTTGGATCAAGCCACTGGAATCTGCATCTAATACAGAACCTATGGGCGATGCTGTTTCAGAGACAACCAACCCCAACAAACTCAACCACAGTGGGAAAATCTGAGGAAAGAGACAACGAAACCTCCCAAAGCAAGGGCAGCCCATACCACTCAAAGAACACGCCTCTCCACCTGACCCTTAGCCACTGCCCAAGTGAGTCATAGCTAAGTCATGACCAGAGGAAGACTCGGCATCATCATGCTCACAAAACACCGCCCCCCACCTTCTTTACTCTGCCTTTTTAAAGCAGAAAGGGTTCAGTGGTCATGGCACACCGTGGAGACACAGAATCTTAAACTGTTATAGCTGGAAGGAAACTCAGGGGCCATCTAGTCTAATTCCTACATAAAGCATGAATCCTGTCTAACTCACAGTGGTCATCTGACCTCCTCTGAAGACTTCCAATTACAGGGAACTCATTACCTGATTCCTTTTCACTTCCAGACCAAGGAATCATGTTCCATTTTGGCATACAGCTATCCCTTACATATATATTGTGGGGGTTAGGGGCATGCCCCCCTACCTTCACCACTACTACCCCTAGATCTGGAAAATCTGCTAAAATGTTTTGATTCTTTCTTCATACCAGAGAAGTCTAAAATATTATGGCATAAAAACACAACATGTGTTGATATTATACAATACTATACATATATTTTATGCATTTCTGAGTTTCTAAACTTTTCCTGTGTCATCTGCCAGCCTTCATGTGTCATCTGTAGCTTCTACAAAACTCTCCAAAAATTCCCATTTAATTTCTTCTGCTGATCTGCAAATATATTGAAACTGTGATGAGGAAAGCTGTGATTTGGAAGGGATAATCATATTTTTTTTTCTTATATTTGGTCAAAAAGTTGATCTCCCTGTTAATTAGTAATAACTAATATTTATTTTTTAATTTTTTCTGAGTTTTCTTTCTTTTCTTTTTTTGCTTTTTGGAGGGCAATTGGGGTTAAGTGACTTGCCCAAGGTCACACGGCTAGTTTTTTGTGTTAAGTGTCTGAGGCCGGATTTGAACTCAGGTCTTCCTGACTCCAGGGCTGGTGCTCTGTTCACTGTACCACCTCTCTGCCCCAATAACTAATATTTATATAACACTACATGCCAAGTACTTGACAACTACCATCTCATTTGATCTTCACAACAACCCTAAGAAGTAAGGGCTGTTATAGCCCCTATTTTACAGTTCAGGAAACTGAGGCAGGCAGCAGGTAAGTGACTTGCTTAGGGTCACACAATTCTAAGTACCTGAGGTCAGATTTGAATTCACCACCTAACTGGTACTTCTAACCACTGGTCCTGAAACCAAGTGAAACAAGTCCTTTTTGTTTTGTGTGATCTTTCTAGTATCTGACAGTAACTCTCACATCCCTACTGGACCTTCTCTTCTCCAGCCTGAGTGTCTCTAGTTCCTCTAACTGATCCTTGAATGACATTGTTTTTAAATCCCTTCGCCCTACTTTGTCTTTTTCTACATGTGCTCCCGCTTGTCAAAATTCCCCTCAAAACGTGGCACCGTCAACTCGATACAACAGGCCAGATATACGGCCAGAAAACTGTCATCTACTGTGGGATAAGCAGAAAAAGCTAAGCTTTCCAGAGTTGAATAGTGTCCCAGCTAGTCATCAGTTCCTGCCTCTGCACAGAATGTCAGAATTTTAATTTACTGGGGGTTTTTTTCCCCCATCTTCCACAGAATCTATGAATCTCTATGTTTCTCCCTGTTTGTTGAGTTTCCCACGTCTGGACGCAGAGCCACAGGGAAATCCTAGGCCCTCTGAGCCTCATGTCATAACAGAGCACTAGCTGAATAATCATGGACACAGAGGCCATCTTTTTAAACTCCTCATTTCAAAGAGAAGGAAACTGGGACCTATAAAGATTCAGTGACTTGCTCAAGGTCCCATAGGTAGCCAGTAGCAGAACCAAGATTTAGCCTCAGAAATTGTGACTCTCAGGCTAGTGCTCTTCCTACCCTATCATGCACCTTAACTGTTTCCCTAGTTCTGCCTTTAATTAGCTTCATGTTTCAGTTGCCCCATCCATAAAATGAGTAGCATCGTCAGTTCTTCACACTTTGCAAAACTGTTGTGAGTATTTGAAAAGAAGGCACTCCAAAAAGCATAAAAGGACTTATGTTTTGGCAAAGAATAAAATACAAGATAATATAATTATTCCTTAATAATAGGCTACT
Organism: Pseudocheirus occidentalis; assembly: GCA_028646575.1. Classification (NCBI taxonomy): domain Eukaryota; kingdom Metazoa; phylum Chordata; class Mammalia; order Diprotodontia; family Pseudocheiridae; genus Pseudocheirus; species Pseudocheirus occidentalis. The sequence goes on along the minus strand of CM053596.1, from coordinate 134,594,872 downwards.
AAAGGCAGGATGGTATAATAGATAGTGAGCCTGCTGGAGAATCAGGAAGACCTAGGTTCCAATGTGTGCTGGTGATGTGACCCTCGGCAAGTCTCTCTTGGTGACCTGGTCAATAATTCTGTCTAAGACTGTAATTTTCAGAACAAGAGCTGATGTGCATTAGAAGAGGAAGTTTCCTTAGTGAGAGTCCTCAATACCAGTTAAATCACAGTTCAGTCAAAACCCAAGCCTTCCCTGCCTCACAAACAACAGCCACACAGAACTAAAGGCAAAGGCAGATTTTGGGTCAAAAACCCGGGTCAAAAATTTTGGGTCAAAAATTGACATCAATTTAATCACTTTTTTTCTTTCAGTACCAATTACAGAACCTGATTTTCACCCCTTAGTGAATAGTTCCAACTTATGCATGAGCATTTTTCTAGAACATTGCTGCTGAGGTTAATAGAAAAGACTTTAAGCTAGTACAGACCTCAGAGGTCACCTAGTCTCATCTCGTCATTTTATAGATGCAGAAACACTGGGAAGCCTAGAGAAATGAGCTGACTTTCCCAGTATCAATTATTAGACAGTGAATGGTTCAGTTGGGCTTTGAACCCATGCCCTCTGACTCCAGATGCTGGTACCACAAGATGTACATAGGGTGAAGAAGATTCATTCGGCATCAGTAGCATCCTCTGCCTGGCCTACTTTGTGGCTGGTAGGGTCTGTTATATTTCCTCCATTTCTCCCAAAGGGGTCAGATCTGTATGAATATTAGTCATTCTGAAACTACTTTGTGACTTACTGTCCAACCAAGTATCAGGCTCACAGGCACCGGCCTATCCTTACAGAGAAGGCCAGTCCTTGCTATATCTCCAGCTTCCTAGGCTGACTACAACTGCTTACTAGGGAGCTAGCTGGGCTGCAGAACTACGGTTTGAAAGGTGATTCTCTTGGGGCCCCTCTCTGCCTGTGACTAGAAGATCTAAGTACCTGAGCCTTGTTAGGGAGATTAAGAAGAAAACATTTACTCACAAGTCCCACTGTGAGTCAATCTGAACCTCCACAAAAAGATTCTGTATTGTAGTGTCTATCTGCCTGAGGCAGCTGGTAGCTCAAGGGGTAGATCACCAGGCCTGCACTCAAGAAGATCTGAGTCCAAATCCAACCTCAGACATGTACCAGTTCTGTGACCTACCTCTGTTTGCCTTAGTTTTCTCATCTGTAAAATGGGGATAATAATAGCACCTACCTCACAGGATTGTTGTGGGGACTGGATGAGATAATATTTATAAAGTGTTTAGCATAGTTCTTGGAACATGGTAGGTGCTTGCTTAATAAATGTTTATTCCCTTCCCCTTTCCTTTCCCCATTTGGTAGTCTGCAGACTTGGTCCTTGTCCTGGTTCCTTTAGGCAACATCCATGTTACTTTGAGCAGGATGACATCTTACCCTCCCTACGTCACAGGATTATTGTGAGACTAAAATGTAATAATAAACATAAATGTTCTGGAAAAATGTGAGAGACTTTGTTGCAATCATCATCTCTGCTGATAGTTTTTTTTTGGTGGGTTTTCCATGCTGGGGACACAAGTTCAAAGGATACTATATGAGCCCCCTGGATCAAGGGGTGCCACCAGGCTGTCTAAGGAAGGCCAAACCGGCCCAAGTTGTAGACAGAACAGGTTAAAGCTTCTGTGCTGATCAGTATTGGGAAGATTTGGCTACGACTGCATTCCCAGGATGGGTGAGATAGGGAAGGCCAGCCTCAAAAACCCAACCCAACCAAAGGACACCACATACCAACAACCAGACTTTTAACATCACTGTAGGTGTCTGGGTTGCTTCTGTCACAATGTCCCTGAATCTTAGTCATGAGCTTAAGGTATAAAACGCTATCGAGGGGCAGATACTACCTTAAGAATCAGAGAAGTAATTGACAAATAGAAATATGTATAGAATGATTTTGCATATATATGTATTTCTGTCTATCTACACATATACACACACGCACACCTACTTATGTCTAATGGTAGCCAGCTATAGGATGGGGGAAGGGGAGGGACAAGAAGAAGGGAAAATAATTTACATGATCACTTTGACATGTATTTCAAAGGAATAGCAAGTTGTACACAATAGATTTGCAGTTTCATGTGCAAAAACAAGTATTAGCTAATAATAACGATAACTAGTTTGGGGGAGAGCTGAACCTGGAGCTAGGAAAACTCAGGTTCAAATTCTCCAACATTTAGTGGTTGTGTGACCACGGTCTAAACCAGGAGTGGGGAACCTGTGGCCTTAAGACCACATGTGGCCTGTTAGATACTTAAGTATGGCCTTTTGACTGAATCCCAATTTCACGGAACAAATACTCTTATTAAAAGGATTAAAAACCCCTGGTCTAAACACTGGCTGTCTCTGAGCAGTGGCCTTCCCATGTGTAAAATGAAGATAATAACGTTATCTGTAGAATCTGTTTCAGAGTATTATTATGAGGCTCCCAGGAAGATGGTGTTCTGCAAACTTTAATGCACAATGCAAGCAGTGGATATTATCAGGATAAGAGAGACAAGAGACAGAGACAGAGACGGAGACAGAGACGGAGACTGAGAGACAGAGACAGAGACGGAGACTCAGAGACAGAGACAGAGACGGAGACTGAGCGACAGAGACAGAAACGGAGACTGAGACAGAGACAGAGACGGAGACTGAGAGACAGAGACAGAGACGGAGACTGAGAGACAGAGACGGAGACTAAGAGACAGAGACGGAGACAGAGACAGAGACAGAGACGGAGACAGAGACAGAGACGGAGACTGAGAGACAGAGACGGAGACGGAGACTGAGAGACAGAGACAGAGACGGAGACTGAGAGACAGAGACGGAGACGGAGACTGAGAGACAGAGACGGAGACGGAGACTGAGCGACAGAGACAGAGACGGAGACTGAGAGACAGAGACGGAGACTGAGAGACAGAGACGGAGACTGAGAGACAGAGACAGAGACAGAGACAGAGACGGAGACAGAGACAGAGACGGAGACTGAGAGACGGAAACAGAGACGGAGACGGAGACTGAGAGACAGAGACAGAGACGGAGACTGAGCGACAGAGACAGAGAGACGGAGACTGAGAGACAGAGACAGAGACGGAGACTGAGAGACAGAGACAGAGACGGAGACTGAGAGACAGAGACGGAGATTGAGTGACAGAGACGGAGACTGAGAGACAGAGACAGAGACAGAGATGGAGACAGAGACAGAGACGGAGACTGAGCGACAGAGACAGAGACGGAGACTGAGAGACAGAGACAGAGA
>CM053596.1:134481308-134591077 GCA_028646575.1 Pseudocheirus occidentalis | reverse complement strand
GACAGAGACAGAGACGGAGACTGAGCGACAGAGACAGAGACGGAGACTGAGAGACAGAGACAGAGACGGAGACTGAGAGACAGAGACAGAGACGGAGACTGAGCGACAGAGACAGAGAGACAGAGACAGACAGAGACAGAGTTCTGAGGCTCTGAGCTACTCTGCTGCCCCCAAAGCCATAGAAGGTGGCTGAGATCCCAGGCACTGTCTGGTTTCGGTTAGTGGAATTGAAATGTGGTAAAGTTAGGGGTTCCCACATGCAGGTCTGGAGTGTACTTGTTGCTCCTTGAGAAGGAGGTGGTGATTTTGGCTTGGCTATCTACATTATCACTCTCTGTCCTTCAACTCCCCCACCTCTCTACAGGTGAATCTCAAATGTCTATCTCTAGTCCTGGCCTCCATGACCAAAGGTCTTATCTTTTCAGAAATATTCTGCCGCATATTTCCATCTGGATCCTTTGCTGGTATCTCAAACTCAACAAATCTGAAACCAAACTCATCTCTTTCCCCCCCAAACCAACTCCTCCTGCTTTCCTCACTTTCCGTGAATAATGTCACCAACTGCCACCCAGGCTTAATGCCCTTTTATCATCATTGATTCTTCTTTCTTTTCCTTTCTCCATCTAATCAGTTACCATGTCTTGGCTACCTCCAAGGGTCCTCTCCTCTCCTTCTCTCTTTAACTCCTAATACCTTCATTCAGGTCTTCCTTACTTGTTGTCTGGACTATTTAATAATCTCCTAACTGGTCCCTAGGATCCTAGGCTCTTCTTCTCCAATCTACCCTGCACTAATCTTCCTAAAGCACAACTCTGATCATGTCACTGCTCTCCTCTAAAGCCTTCAGTGACCCCCCCATTACTTTTTTTAATAATAGCATTTTATTTTTCCCAATTACATGTAAAAACAATTTTAATTTTTTTTTGGTTCCAAATTCTCCCCCTCCCTGAGACTCCCCATTGCTTATTAAATAAAGCTCAGACTCCTTAGTCTGCCATTCAGTTTGTACAAGCCTCTTAGGGTTTGGTTCCAGTCTACCTACCCTAGCTCTTATCTCCCACTACTCCCCTACACACAATTATGTTCCAGTCCAAAACAGACTACCCCTCATTCTTTCAACACACCTTCATGTTTCCTCCTCCTATACTCTTACTCCTTCTACCTTAAGTGACCTGCCCACCTCCCTAGTCAAAATCCTATAAAACCTTAAAGGCCATCTACAAATATCACCTCCTTCATGAAGTCTTTTTGCTACAAAGTAATTTCCTCTCCACTCAAATCCCATATAATTTTATTTGTGCCATTATTATAACCCATCTGTGTAGTATTATGTCTATCTAATGTCTCTGCTTTATACCTGATATTAGAGTGGATATCTGTTGAGGGCCCAGAAGATGTCTTTTTCCTTCCTTCCTTTCTTCCTTCCTTCCTTCCTTCCTTCCTTCCTTCCTTCCTTCCTTCCTTTGTCTCCCCTCCCTCCTTTCCCTCTTTCCTTTCTCCCTTTCTCTTTCTCTTTCCTTTTGTTCTGTCCCTCTGTCTCTGTCTCTCTGTCTCTGTCTCTGTCTCTTTCTTTCTTTCTCTGCAGGGCCTAGCATAGTGGCCTGCATATAAGTAAATTCCTGGAATATAGCCGACACTTAAATTCTTGTTGACTTGACTTCACATAAGTGTTTGGTGATTGCTTGCTCAGTGAATATCAGCTCCTTGAAAGTAGGGATTATTTCATTCACTGTCTTTGTATCCCCAGGGCCTAGCACAGGGCTTAGCACGTAGCAGATACTTAATAAACAGTTGTTGATTTAATGGTCCTAAGAGCAGACTGTTTCATAAGACAGAGCTTTTGAAGCCTGGCAGCTCTCCCATGTCCAGCCAGACATGGCAGGAGCCCCCTTCAACTGCACCGTCAGACTCTTGTTCCACAGTGCCCTGGGCTGGCCCCCTCATCTTAGCAGCCTTTTGTGGACTGACCCAGACTTCCAATTGCCTAGCACTGGAGCCCTGCCTGCCACAGAAACCATAAGTGAATAATGAGGCCTTATGCCTCAGCAGAAGAACATCTGGTGAACACACATTCATATTTTCAGCCCCTCCCTCTCTTTTCTCCCCTCCCTCCACCATCAGGTTCTGCGACCCAGCCCTGCACTCCCTGTATTCTCTCTACTAGCTCAGCAGCTGGAACCATCAGCAACTGTAGTCCACGCTCTCTTACCTAGATCCATTCATGTGGTCATATTCCCTCTTGACATTGACCCTCACAGGTTGGTTGATCCACTCCTGCTGAGGCGGGAGGGGGTTGATTTTGTGGGGCTGGCCATAGTCAGGGTTGCCAGAGGCGGTCATGTCGTTCTTGGGGAGATGAGCTGCTCCAAATGTGGAGTCAAAGAGGGATTGGTCGTCGCTCACCACCGACAGAGCCTCCTGGAAAACCATGAGAGGGGAGAGAGAAAGTTTGTAAGTGTCACTAATCAATCAGCCATGAGGTGGCTTTTGTACTTTCTGTTTGAGCTGGCAAACTGCTTTACAGATGCCCTGGGGCTCTCTTGCTCTGAAAGTCCCCTGTGGGGGAAGTGCAGGTTGAATCACAGGTCCTAGGCTGCATTAATCCTTATGCAAACATGTTGGGTTCTTTTTTTGGCTGCCTTGGACAAAGAGGGGGGTGAGGGTGGGGAAGGGTATCATCTCCCTGTGGTCTAGACATTTGCTAATTTAGCTAGAGAGCATCATTATTATGGTGTAGCTTTCCTGTTAGTAGGGATGGAGGCTACCACAGGAAGAAAGAAGAGATTCAGGAGAAAGGCATCACCTGGAGTGTCCCCTGTAGGTCAGTGACACAAGCAATGAAATGGTCCCTGGCACTGGAGCAGGCATTGTGGGAAGAATGTTTGACTTGGAGTCAGAGGACCTTGGTTCGATGCTTGGTTTTGCTCATTACTCCCTATATCACTTTGCACAACCTCTATTGGTCTCCAAATTTTAGAGAAGCAGTCTGGTACATGGAAAAGGTGATGGATTTGGAGTAAGAAGATCTGAATTTGAACCCAGGGTCTGCCACAAACTATCTGTATTACCTTAGTCTCTTAATCTCAGTTTTCCATATCTAAAGCAAAGGGGGTTGGTCAGGTGTGGGGAGCCTGAGGCCTCGAGGCCACATGTAGCCTTCTAGGTTCTTGGATGTGATCTTCTGACTGAATACAAGTTTCATAGGACAAATCCTTTTATTAAGGGGATTTGTTCTGTGAAGTTTGCATTCAGTCAATGTGCTGCTCTTGAGGACCTAGAGGGCCACATGTGGCCTCGAGGTTGCAAGTTCTCCTCCCTTGCCCTAGACCCATAGTTTGAGACATTTCTTGGGTTGCTGATGGACAACTGGATGATAAACACGTTGTTACAGTGATTCTGGTAAGAGACTAGCTCTTGCTTAGTATCTGGAAACTTGGGTTTGAGCCCTGACACTTCTCTTTACTAGCTCTGCGACCAGAAGGAACTCAGTTAACTTTTTAGAAAGTTCATTTCCTTGTGTATAAAATGCAGATAATTAAAATACTATATACCTCACAGGTTGTTGTGGGATAATTATTTATATATGCCATGATATAAATGCTGACTTGTGATTTTTGCCACAGAAATCTGTAGGACTGTCTTTTCTATGTTCTGACAAATATCACAACCATCACTGTCATTCCCACCACATAAGATTCTCCCAGTATTCATTAGGTATGTCCATCATAATCAATAGGTTATGTAACAAAAAAAAGTCACAGATTAGAAGATAGTACTATAAAAAATGGAAATTTTTGAGGACTTTTTATAAGGTGAAGAAGAATGAAATGAGCCGGATCAAGAGTATAATTTATAGAAGAACAATGCTGTAAAGGACAAACAATTTTGAAACCAAACAACTTGAATAGTAAGGAATACTATCAATGCAGGCAGGGGTGCTCCAGATGTGGAATGTTGCTGGCATTTTCAGATGAGGTCACATTATTGTTAGTTGTGCTTAATTGTTCTACTTTGTTACAAAAAAACCTCTCTGTGGTGGGGTGAGGGGTGGTAATCTGTAAATGTTTGTAGTGGAAAAACAAAACATGAATAAAACTATTTTTAAAAGGAGAAGATAATAGAATTTGTATGTGTTTATCACCTGCTTTGTCCTTGTAATCTATCAGAATTGAGTTTAGACTCCTTTCAAAATAAGGGAGAAAAAGTGCTCATTTGTGTTCTAACACTTACTGTCTGTGTGGCACTGGCCAGATCACTCAGCCTCTCTGAGTCTCAGTTTCCTCATCCATAAAATGGGAAAGATAACACCTATGGTACATGCATCATTGGGTTGTTATGAGAATTGAATAATATGTATAAAATATTTCTTAAGTTTTATAACGTTATGTAAATTCTGGACATTGTTATTATCTATTATTAATTTTTATTCATAAAATATATAATCTCTTGGGCCACCATTAATAATCATCCTCCATCCATTCAGTGACTGACGATAGTTTCCCCCCATTATGTAACAAACTACAAGAGTACAGTATGTAAGGCTCCAGATAAAGAACATCAAAGGATCTCTTAGTTTTGAATTTGTTCTGTGACCCTCATTTCACTCATCCCCTTTCTTTGAATATCTTCCTCCCCCCAAAAAACAGATGACAAATTCTGTTCCATTCTCTCTCTGCTGACCTCACTTGCAATGCTGTTCTTAATGCCAGCACGGCATCCTTGTTTCCAACAGGAAGGCTGTTCTCATGTTGTTTCCGGCTGGGACCAAGGCAGGAAATACAGGAAATCACACCAGGAAGTCTGCTTCTGGACCAAAAAGGCTTGGATGTTATAGATAAGGCAAAGGGTGAAGGGTTTAAGGTTGAACTTCCAAAGTTATCACCACAACACCCAAAGGTTCACTGTCCCCAGCAGAATGAATGTCTCTAATTTCTGGATCCAAAATGTCCTACTTTTATTTCCCACCAGATGCCCTTATGGTTTATTCTGTAGAGAAATGTAGTTCCCTTGATCCTGGATGCACAGTCCTGTGCTCACTTCCCTACAAATTAAACTTTGCTCTAATACGCATGTGATGCAAAGACTTTGCTATATGCTCTAGGTATTGGCTTATGATTCCTTGTTAGTATGTTTGACAGATTGTAAGCTCCCAGAAAGAAAGGATTGGTTGAATGTAATTCTGGTTTTATAGTGTTACACATCATTATAAATGGTTTTTTGGTCATTATAAAGCTGAGCTTGCATAACAGCACCTTCAGTTCAAGATACTGAAAGTTGCACATCTATGGGGAAAGGGACACTCAGTTTATACACATTATGTCATATATAATGCTATTGTTATACAACATGTGAAATCTGGAGCCTTAAAAAAAAAGAGAAAGAATGACTACATATGAAAATTCACTCAAAGATTTTGGCCTGAGACAAAGAGATCTTCATTTATGTGCTATTTTCTTTGGTCAAAATACTGTGACAAGAATATACTTAAAATTTTACCAAAACACAGCAAGTCTCTTGTAAACCATCTCTTCCTACCAATTCCCACTCACACCTGGATTACTGTTTATATCTCAGTCTATATGGCTATCTAGTCTTAAATTCTCTCTTTAGCTACATCACTAAAAGCTGTTGGACATTTCTACTTTGATGTCCTCTAGGAATCTAAAACAGTATATCCAAAAAAAGGAACTCATCTTTTAACGAAATAACCTCTTCCAAATATCTCTAATTCTGTTAAGAGCTCCACACATTTATAAAGCAGGTTGTTGTGGGACAATGAAAGGAGCACCAGATTGGAGTTGAGAAGATGAACTCTACTGCTAATTCTACCCATCTGTATTCCTCTTTATTATATATACTAACACTGTTCCAACATGCTATCCAATCATCAAAGAAATAAAACCAAATAGAAGAGAATTCAGAAGTACCTAAGAGATGACGCTATTCAGGTGCTCTGAACACAAAGGGTGTTCAGTATATGGCTGTTGAGTGAATGAATGTCTACAAGCATTAAACAACTATTATTTATTTTTAAATGAATTCTCATTACTAGTTTAGTGCATTTATAAACAGGATCCCAATTACTCTCTCCCTTCTTTGTTAACAGTAATATTAATTGGCTGTACATACAACAGATGGAGAAGGCAAGGCAGAAAGCTCATCTTTGTATAGAGTGGATGAATGGGCCGAAACTAACAAGAATAAATTTAAGAGAGATAAATGTAACATCCTGCCCTTAGGTTAAAAAACTCAATTGTACAAGTATGTGATGGATATGGATAGAATGTAAATCATATTTAAAAAGACAAGAGGAGTACCATTTCCATATGCATGGTTTGATTGCCAAAAATAAGTTATATGACAATAGACAGTATAAATAAAAGTATAGAATCAGGAGCAAAGGAATGTATAGTGCTGCTATATTCTGTACTGTATCAGCATCTGGAATACTGCAATCAGCCCTACCTACCATGTTGGGGTGACCTATGCATGACAACTTTTCCTACAATACTCCTATCCTAATACTTCAAGGTGGCACGGAGGTAATCTTGGGTTCTTGGAGACTATGACAGGTGGTAAAAGTTTTGATAGCCTCTACTAAAAATGGTAAGATTTTACCAAATGGTCTTAGAAATAAATCATGCCTGCTACTGAAGGAATAGCCTACATAAGAGCATATAGTCACAACACCAAGATGTTGGCTTCAATGAGGTTAGTAATTTCAATGGTCATAATGATCCATGAAATGGATCAAAAAATGCCCTAATTCCTATGAATTCTCTTCTACCTCCGCAGTCACTGTGGCAAACCACCTGCAAAAATAATTTACCTTTAAGCACCCTTATTCTTTGTCCTATGACAAAAAAGTTGATACAGTGCTGGTGGAACTGAATCATTTCCATCTTGCCATTTTCAATATCAATGAAATAACAGGCACAAAAATGTTGCCAATAAACTGATAGACAGATTGCAGGCCTTTCTTAGAGAGGTGAATAAAAGAATTAATCAATTTTATTTCATTATATGCCAAAGTGCAAAAAAGCATCATTTATGACATAAGTGATACATTTCCCTTGTAGAGCCTATAAGTGCCAACTGAGAAATCACCACAAAGATAATTGTAGCTTATGTGCTAATGTCTATAGCAAAGGATTAAGGAGAGAATGAAGGACTTTGACAAGGTCCTCCAAACTAAATAAATATATTTCTTAGTATTAAATGACATATAGTTGCTCCAAACCAACCTATTTGAAAATTCTATCGTAAAAAATGAGAAATGGATAAAAGTAAAGACATTATATCTATCGCCATTTCTTATAAAAGTCTGAATGAAGCAAAAGAGTTGCCATGATGAGGTTTTAAATTTAGAATATAAACTCACTTATAATACATGACAGAAGAAAATAATGGAAAATTATGAGCTATATCATCTCACAAAATTATGAAAAAACTTTTGGAAAGAAAATGATTTTGTATAAAACTTTGTGCTGGATTCAGGTAAGGCAAATGATCCTGAGAATATTTGTAGATGAAACTGGAAAGACAACAAACAGATACAATATAAAACAGATCTGACAGTGCTTTTATGGTGAGCTATTTCTATCAGCTACAACAGCAGAAGCACAACTCTTGGACTCTACCACTTCCATACCACATGTCCTATTTGAGAAAGTCACAATGAACTGTAGAAAATCAAATCAGAAAATGTGAATTGATTTGGTGAAAGAAATCTACTGCTGGAGGTAACATAATTTTAAATGTACTCAGACATTATAATAAAATATTTTAAAGATGGGAGGCTTTTCAAACAACAGAAAAGATCATAGATTGTCTTCTTCTCCCCAAAGAAAAAGGTAACTGAGATGGTATTGGCCACTATTGATCCACATTGTCTTTACAGAATCTTTATGAGAATTGCATATGCAAATATCAAGGTTGACCTTGATATAAACATGAGAATAGAACAACAGACTTTTGCAGATCATTTTCTATCAGTCCACATTTGACTAAGAAGTATGGAAAGCTTAAGATCTGCCATCTATATGATTTATTGAGTTTATTGTTTAAGCATTTGATTCAGGAGGACAATATTCAGTCCTAGAACTTCTTCTCAAATGATGTACCTTCTACAAAAACTACATTAAACAAGACCTCATGATAGGTATGACTATAGAGTAAATTCTTCAATGATTCACAAATACTAACATCAATTAATTCTAAAACAATGCAAAAGTTTAAATAAATGAATTTTCTGGGGATGACATCAGATGATACCATGCAAGTTGCATTATACCTAAAATACTACAAAACTTGCTCATTAAATCCACAGTAATTCACAGAAGTTGATCTAATCATTCACATTAGAAATATTAATGAATATAATAATGATGTTTATATAGTTGCTTTTTATTGTTGTCATTTCAGTCATATTTGATTCTTTGTGACCCCATTTGGGGTTTCCTTGGCAGAGATACTGCAATGGTTTGCCATTTCCTTCTCCTGATCATTTTATAGACAAGGAATTGAGGTAAACAGGATTAAGTTAATTAACTAAGATTACCAAGCGAGTAAGTGACAGAGCAGGACTTTGAATCCAGATCCTGTAATTTCAAATTAAGTAGTGTTTGTGCCATACCATGCTGTAGTGGCTCACCTTTGAGAAATTATGCAGATCTTGTATGATTCCAAATTGTTTGCTGCCACAAAAGACCATCTCTTTAACATCACTGTTATCCTAGGCAGGTAGTTGGTATAATGGATAAAGACTAAGACTTAAGAGTCAGGAAGACATGAATGTGAATCGTGCCTCAGACACTTACTAATGGTGTGACCTTGGAGAAATCACTCAACCTATCTCAGTTTCAGTTTTATCAGCTGTAAATAAAAGGGGGAGGTGCTAGGTATCTCAGTGGGTAGGAGTCAGGAAGACAAGAAATCAAACCCTGCTTCAGATATTCACTACATCTGTGACCCTGGGCAAGTTACTTAACCTCTATCTGCCTTTTTTTTCATCCGTAAAATGAGGGCAATAATATCACTTACTTTCTAGAGCTGTTCTGAAAGACAAAAATGAGATAATATTTGTAAAAACGGTTTGTAAACCTTAGTGTTATATAAATGTTAGCTAGGTGTAGCCGCCATAGTAGTTATGGAGGTCATAGTACCAGCTGTACAGAGTGTCAGACATGTGTAGAGCTCTTCATAAAACTTTAAAGTATTATATAAATGTTAGCTGCCACGTTACACATCACATGGTGAATCATGGGATACCTCTGTCTCAGAAGATTCAAAATTACATATAACTCAAAGGACAATGAACAGATGCATGGTGGATATAAATTAGTGCAGGTTACCAACAGCTACTTGCATAAAGAATTCCATCACAGACATGTATGACTAGGGGATGGGGTAGATGAGCCATGTACTGTAAATAGGTAATAAGATGGAAAGCTCAAGTGGGATATAGGGTGCTCCGTTACTGACTCCTCCCCATTTCCTAAGTAGTACAGTCCCTTGCACATAGTAGGCTCTTTATACATGTTTGCTTAATGTTGGAACTGAATCTTCTAGTATCTGTAGGGCTCTCATCTGTCTGGGAGAGGGATTAGATTCGCCAATGACTACAAATTACAAATACTGGCTAAAATTCTATGACTTTGTAACTATTAGTTCTGCTCCAAAGTAGAATGGTCTGTGTTGTTAGCTAGCAAGCTTCCTGCCACTATTGAAACAGGGGCTAGATGACTTTTTCTTGGAAAGTTGCAGAGGGGATTCCTGTGGTGGAGAGGTAGAAGTTAGACTATTCCTCTGATGGCACCTCATCTAGAGCATATAGTGAATTGTCTGAGGCTTAGAAAGGTTAAGTGATTTGCCAATGGTTGCACAGCTGGTATTCTATATAGGATTGGAACCCATACCTTCCTGACTCCAAGTCAAGTACTCTTTAGACTACAGAATGCTTTTCCACATGGATTGTATGACTTTTACATTCCCTTCCAATGTTATGATTTTTAAATTTGGTGGCTTATGGTAGGGAAAGTAGTCTTGGGGCAATCCCCAAGAATATCTACATATTCTCATCAAGAAGTGATTGAATCTCCACTTGCTTATTAAAACCAGAGTTGGAAAGACAACTATAGTCATGGGGGGACGGATAAAGAGAAAAGAATGTCTAAAATCTACCCTTTTAGGGCACTTATGCTCTCTCAAGAAGGTCAGCATTTTGAATTCCTGCATTGGGAACATCTTGGAAAATACTGCATTTCCCTTAGGAAAGGTTCATTCATCTGTACTGTCCATCACCCTCACCAGTCTTGAAGTCTTATGAGAAAAGAAAATTGGTGCTTCACAGGCTTTGCTGGTGGTCAAGGTGGCTGAGGTCACCAGTCCAAGAGGCAATGAAGCCAGCAACCCATTCACTGCTCCTTCCTGATGGTGAGACCTGGCTTGATCAGACAAGAGACCCTGGGTCTTGAGTCTAAAGATCTGGTTCATACTTTAACAGGATTGCCCCAGGGGAGCATGCTGGTTTTGGCTTTTGTCACATTCTTTAAGTAACGACATGAAGCTCCCTTTCTTGTATTCTGAGAAGTGCTGTTAGATGCATGTTAGTCTTTAGGGAGGAATTGCCTGCCTTTAAGCCCAGGTTTCTGGAAACAAGCAAATTCTTTAACCAAAGATAAGTCTAGAGATGTGGGGTTTTTTTGTTAGTCGGGGGATTTTGTTGCTGTTGTTTTTGTTTTTATGGCAGCAGAGGGATAAGGGGAGTGGAATAGAACTAAGACAATAAACCCAACACTTCACTGATTCCTCAACTATCCAGAAGGAACGACCCACTGTAGGGATGATAGTTGCTGCTGAGTTTGCCCCTCTCCTTCCTACAGTTAGCTTTTGTCCATTTACCTGCTCATTAGTATCTCCAGCAGAGGGCAGGTGGGAGAAATAACAGGATGGGAAATATACAAGATATACTAGATATTCCTTTCTTCTTACCTATTTAGTTGCAAGATTAGAAAGAAAGAAGGTAGAAAATATCAGTCAATGATCAGATGCATATTTAGCACCTGCCATGGGCAAGTCGCTGAGCTAGGTCTTGTCTTATGGAACTAAGGAGTTATAAGGGCTTTATGGTTCAATTTCACCAACTGCTTGAGCCGCTGCTATGGGCCAAGAAGGTGCCATGCTAAGTGCTGAGGGAGATACAAAGGTTAATAAGTATAAAGGATGTCAGTTAAATAGCACTGATGAAGCACCTACTATGTGTCAGATACTATGATATAACATGCATGCAGATAAATATAAAGAGGTTGTTAGAACTTATTAGTTCATCTAATTTATTTACATATGAGGAAAATGAATCTTCCTGCATTAGAAGACCTCTGAGATGCTAACTCTGAGATTCTGTGATTCAGAAATACTTCATCAATACACCAAGGATCTGATGGGTATGCCTTCCATTATCACAGACTAAAAACTTGCTATAATTTAGTTATAGAGGAAAGAATTCATTACCTTCGGGACAACCTGGTCCTTGGATGACAGACCTCTGATTCATCACTAGACTTCCATTCAAAGCCTTTTTGGAGGGACCTATCAGAACTTGGCACAGGGTCACCCTTCCACCCACTATACAACTGCAGAAGAGTGCCTTAATGGAAATGGGTTAGGAAAAACTACCCAATTTGTTTCTAGGCTTTAAAACAAAGGTTGATTAGATTTGATCAGTGAGAGAGAATAATCATTTTTAAATTTTGCTTCCTCCAATGCTGAGCTGGGGCTGCATAGCTAAGCCTATCACTGAGTCCAGAGCCCCTAAACTGATTTCTAACATTTCAACATTTTCTTCCCAGGTCACTTAAACCTTAACTCACAGAGAGGGCTTCTGCATTGGATAACCCTGTGAGAAGCAGATGGCTGAGTTCCTGGAAGATGCAATCAGAATTCCTTGCAGATGAAAGTATTTTATTTAACGGGGTTTAATAAATTAAGGGGAAGAGCATGAATGAGTGGAGAGAAGAGGGTCTCAGACCACCATAAAAACTGGAGAGAGACATGCGTTGTAACAGAATCCAGAGCTGTAACCCTTTTGTTAATCACAGGTCTCCTGTTAGGCTTTGCTCCAGGTCTCCCGTGGGTATTTACCTTGGTTGTTGACTTTGAGTTTTCACAGTCACTTTTCTGACCATAACCACATTTAAAGGGCATCTCTAAAGATCAAAGTTGAATTCTCCTCCTACAGAGTGACTTTACTTGCAAAAAAATAAAATAAAAAGAAGCTGAATATGGAAACTAACAGGCAAGGGCTGAAAGGTTAGCCTGAACCCCCAGAGGGGAAAACTTTACAGTGTGTTTGTTTCACTTTCTCTTTTCTTACAGTCCTGAGGCTGTTCTGCAAGCTCCCCTTTTCCAGGGAATATGGAGGTAAAAATAAAATAGCTACCATGTATATAGTGCTTACTGTGAACCAGGTATTGTGCTAAACACTTTACAATTATTATCTCATTTGGTCTTTACAAAAACCCTCCTAATGTTGTCTCCAATTTACAAATGAGGAGGCTGAGACAAATAAGAGCCAGGGGTTTGCAAAGCTAATAAAGGCCAAATTTGAACTCAGGTCTTCTTGCCTTCAGGCCTGGCACTCTATCCACTGTATCAACTAGCTGCCAGGAAGAGGTGGAGGAAGTGAGAAGGAAGAGGAAGAAGAATGGGCAACGCTCTTTCATACTGATTTCTTTGCCTTCTGACATTAGGAGTCAGTTCCCCTTCCCAGCCTCCTGGTCTTTTAGGGAGACACCTCAGGTGTTGCTGGAGAAAGGAGAGGACAATGAATTTCAAATATCAGTGTATAACGATCTCTCACCCTAGAATGCATTCCCTCCTTGCCTCTACCTCTACTTAGAATCCCTATCTCTCTTCAAGGTTCAATTCTGAAGCTCCTCAATTGGATTATAGTAGGCCCCTGCCCAAGCTTCACTTAATGGCTGTATTTTGGGCCCTCCAGGATTAGAGTGAATGTCTATGGTAACTATTTTTCTCTGGAACAGCGAGCCTGAGGGTCTTCCCCTTCCAGTTTGATTTTTTTGTGTTTTCCTAATTAAAGCGGCCATCCCTTGACTCACTTCTTAAAGAGGCCTATTCACTGTATGGGAAATTAACTCACTCTAAATGAGTTCCTGAAAAGGCCTTAGCCTAAAAGGGCCAGGGTCTCCCATGGCATCCTGGGCCACCTCCAGTCATCCTGATGAATAATATCTGGCCACTGGACCCAGATGGCTCTGGAGGAGAAAGTGAGGCTGGTGACCTTGCCCAGCCCTCCCTCCCTCAAATCAAAGTCAACCGCAGGTCATGTCATCATTTCCCAGACTCCATGGTCCTCTTCAAAAACAAAGGACAATCACAACAACAAGTGTTATCTTCTATACAAAACCTTTCAGGATCAAACTTCTGGGGTCTTCCACCAAAATTGCTACTTCTCTCTCTCTCTCTGTTTCTCTCTCTCTCTCTCTCTGTCTGTCTGTCTGTCTCTCTCTCTCTCTCTTTCTCTCTCTCGCTTTCTCTTTCTCTCTCTCTCTTTCTCCATGCTATATATACATATCATGAATATACCATTTAAATGTCATATTAATGATATGTACATATTAACATAAATAATATAGTGATATTTATATATTATACATCATGGTATATAATGTATTGATTGATGTTTCAATGTATATTATTAATTAAGTATGTTATAATATATGCACAAACATATAGTTGTATATGCACACAATCATATATGTGCAGGCACATACATGCATGTGATGTTACATGTAACTATAAACTCCTTGAGAGCAGGACTGGCTTTATTTTTTTTCTTTGTATCCTGGCATTTAACACAGTGCCTGGTGTACAAAAAGTGCTAAATAAATGCTTATTGATTAATGGCTTCAGTTTCCTTTTCCATAAAATGGAGGCCATAATTATAATAGTGACTCACATTTATTGAGTCTTGTCAGGCTTACACCCAAAATATTATGGACCTCATTTCACAAATGAGGAAACTGAGGTTTAAAGAGATGACATGACTTGTCCTATGTCACACCACTAATAAGCACTTAAGCAGGATCCAAGCCCACTTGTCTCCTGAGCTCCAAGTTCAGGTTCTACCACTGCCTTTGTCTATCCTTTTATTAAAGGGATTTGTTCTGTGAAGTTTGGATTCAGTAGAAGGGTTGCACTTGAGGACCTAGAGGGCTACATGTGGCCTCAAGGCTGCAGGTTCCCCACCCCTGATCCAATCTCTCACCTCCCTCGGGAAGTTAGAAGGAACTGATAAAGCCCTGTGCCGCTGAAATGATAATATTGACTTCATAACCTTGAAACAGCAGGAGAAGAAAGTAGGCAAAACGAACCAAACCAAAACAAAAATACTGAAAGGACAGTCCTCATTTACTAAAATTCCTTGAAAAATGTACATATTTTATCACATACATATATAGAATGACATCTATTGATGTGTGTGTCCATTTGTATTTACACAGGGTCTCCCAGAAGTCTTACATGTAGTTTTCAGTTTTAATAGTTTGAATTGCACCAAGACTTTTAGAATGACCTGTGGATGTAGATGTAGATGTAGATCTATATATCTATATATATATACATCTATATGTGTGGTTATAGATATAGATGTATACGTAGTTTAGATATAGAGACATGTATAGACATAAGGATATAGATATCAATTAGATATAAATACAAATATAGACATAGGCATAGATTAGATTTAGAAGTAGATATAGGCATAGACATAGACTATAGATTTAGACATATAGACAAACACATATATAAACACAGATTACATATAGATAGAAATAGATATATAATTTCTTTCATAGTTAGCCAATTGGCTAATACTTCTCTCATGTCAAGTGACTTATTGACAATCAAGTGTACTCATCATATTGATGCTATGTGAGGGTCAGTGAGGACTGTCAAGGTCTGAACTGCAAAGTCAGGTTTTCAGGGTAACCTAGGGAATCTAGAAGTAGAAATAGGACAGTGAAGGAGGTACCCAACTTATTATATATATTTCTTCCACTCAGATCTGTTATGATAGAAGACAAAGATTTCTGTTCAGAGCTTTGATTGTTAGTTTGTTCGTTCATGGACTGAGCTGTTTCAAATTCAAAACGTGGTCACTTGATCCTGCTTCACTACAGTAAAATTTCTAGTCCCATCAATATGCCTCTGAGATTTTTGGACTAAACTTTCTTAAATTCTTTCTAACCTCCCCACTCATTCCCAAACCCTCCCATCCTCATTGCTCTGGCCAATGATCATTACATGGTTGAATGTGAACAGCCAAACCACTGACCATTCTCTCCACTCTTCCACCCCCATCCACTCTGGGTCCTATTCTCAGAGGCAATGATCTTATCCGGCAATTTCCTCTTCTGACAGTTTCCATGGCAACTTGTGCCCTCATAATCACAGGAAGCCCATGAGGAAACATACACAGGGCGGCTCCTTCAATCCAATCATTCCAGCTGTGAGCCAGGGAGCAGCACCCTTTCAATAGAATGGCCTTCCAGAAACAGAGCCAGCTTGAGAGCAAGTGGATTCCACCTGCCCACAGCATAGGAGATTCCACTGTGCCACAGGCATGCCCGTGGACAGCCATACTGAATGACATTTAAACTCAGTGGACAAATAGGGATAGAAGCCATGAGACACCAGGTTATTTTTAACACTGGGACCTGGGATGAGGGGAAAACAAAGTTCTATTCATTGCCCCATCTCTAATGGATAACGCACTTGCATGAGTCAGGCCTAGGGACTGGGCTCAATGATTTCTTCACAACAAATTATGGGCTCATTCTGACCTTGGAGGTAGTGGTCTTGTAATATCTCATCTGAATGAATCCTCCTATGTTAGGTGGATAACTTTCATAATCAGAGGTATATACAAGCTTTTTTTTTCAAGAGTTGGAACTATCCCAAGGATAGATATACAGAATAGCAAACACTTTAATACACATTAATACATCAAGAGTCTTTCTGAACCTCTAGTTGTCTGTCTCAGTTCAATCTTATTTCTTTTCTCCTCTTCCTCCCAATTTCCTGTTCCATATCCCTCCTTCCATTCTTCAGCCTCTTCTTCTCCCTTATTTCCTTTTCTTTCTTCTCTTTCCCTCTGTCTCCATCTATTATTTGATTAATTTCTTTTCGTTAATTTTCTTCTTTTGGTCACCATACCTATTAACTTTCCCCTCACCTGTGCAAATCAGAAATACTTTTGTTTCTTTAGATAAATTTTCAACATAAGTTGCCAGGTTATCCCTAGAATTCTGCAATGAGCATGAGACTTTAAGATTAAAAGAACAGAACAAGCCCCTTAAGACTTTTACCCATGCTATTCCCAGATCTGGAATGTGCATCCTTATGCCCTCTGCCCATAGACATACTTTGAGGGCCAACTCATGTCTCACATTCTCCATTAAAATATTTCTTGGACACTCTAGCCTTTACGTGATTTTTCTCTCCTTTAAATATTTTACATGCTTAATATTTATGCCAAGTCTTTGTCATTGAATGCAGCATCTAGCACAATGTCTTTAACATAGTAAGTCCTTGATAAATGTTCACTGAATCACATTGAGTTAATCACATTGAATTAATCAAATATAGCTTTTTGACATCTAATATAATGTAATTTTTTCTAAAAGGCCATATGTGGTAGTAATGATGATGATGATGATGACATGCATTTATGCAGCACTTTAAGGTTTACAAAGAACTTCATAAATACGGTCTCATTTTATCCTTACAGCAACTCTGGGAAATGGGTATTTGTATTATCCCTTCTTTTGCAGATGATAAAAAGGCAGACAGGTTAAGTGACTTGCCTGGGGTCACACAGTTAGTTCAGTATCTGAAGCAGAATTAGAACTCAGGTCTCCCAGCATTCTATCCATTGTGTTATCTAGCTACTCCCCAAAAGAATGCTGATCTTGAAACCAAAGGTTTTTGGTTTGAGTCTTGGGTTCAATAATTACTAACTGTATAACCACTGACTGGTCATTCAACCCCTTTGAGTTTCATTGTCTCCACATGTAAAATTGGGATGAGAATATATTTATTACCTCCAAGGTCTTTGTGAGGAAAGCACTTTGCAGACTAATAAATATATATGTATATATACACATATATACATATATAAAAATGTAAGTTATTATTATTGTTATTATTATTTGTTGTTGTCTCCCCTTTCAAGATTAAAATTTCTTTGGTGGCAGGAATTGTGCATCAAGTATTTTGTTTCCTCCTTCATACCAACCACAGTGATGTGCAACTCAACAAACATTTATTAAGGAATTACTATGTTAAAGACCTTGTGCTAGTAGCTGTACAAGAAATCCAAGAATGATAATTACAACACGGTGTATTTGCTCATCCAAAATCCAAACACAAAGAACATTGTAATACAAGTCAGGAAAACAGAGTTCTAGGCTTGTCTCTATCACTAACTTAGCTATACAACCCTGGGGAAGTCACCAAACTCCTCTAACTTCCTTATCTTTAAAATCATGGATTGGACTAGATGGTTTCTGGGGTCCCTATAGACTCTGACATTTTGAATTCTAAGCTATCACAAAGTGGTTTCACCAAATGTCCTCTGACAAGTCCATTTTGTTGACATCCTTTCCAGCTTTAAAACTGTATGGTCTGTGATTAAGTTCCACAGTTTCTGAGTTTCTCTAATTTAAGCCATTCCTCCTTATGCCTACACGATGATACCATTACTCCTTGATGCACCTTCAACGAGGGAGGTAGAAAGGAGCCAAAAGGCAGTCCTGGTCTGAGAAGAAGAAAGCCAGGCATTGATCTTTCTTTGAGGAGGCCCCCACCATCATCTCCTTGAAGCTTGGACTCCATCTCCGGTCCCCAACTGGTCTCCCAGTTGGCAGCAATACTCAAAGAGGCCGCCCCACTGGGTTGGCCAGTGTCCCTGTTTGACTTCAGTGCCAAACCCAAGTCGTCTGGCACTGTGGCAGGCCCTGTCTCTCTGCATAAGCCTATAGCAAAAGCAGATACTTTGTGAACAAGTCCTGCCTTGGACTTCCAATGAAAACATCTCAGCAGGATTACGTGGAGATATTTTCTTTGTCAATCTCAGGCAAGATATTTGAACAGGAAAACCCAGCTGAAACCACTGAAAGTTCCCAGGGGCTTAGGACTGATCTGGTTACTTTACAAAGGGCATTTAGTTTTTCATCTTGGAGGCTCCTGCAGGTATGAGGCTAACTCAATAGGAAGCATGTTTGCCTTTAAAACTCAAGGTCATGGGTTCATACACTGGTAGGGAGGATTGATCTTTGCTTCACCAAGAATTGTTGGTAAATGATGGGCTGACATGCCTATGAAGAGATGAGTTTGAAGAGATACCCAACAGTGAACTAAGAAACTTTCCAAGCCTCCATTTTCCAATTCCTTATATTTTATCCATCTATTTCAGGTTCCATTCTCCAAAGTAAAAAAAAAAATCACATTCTCCTTCAGTCTCTCTTTTCTGCATGGTTTAAATCCATTGCATTCACAGTGGGTCTGGTAACTGATAAGGGAACCTGGATTTCCAAAGCCAATTCTATTCACCCCCAGAGAAGATTGTGGGAGTCAAATGTCAACAAAGGAACCTTGTGGTCTTTTTGCTTCTTCCAACCCAAACCAAGAAAGGTTTCTGGTTTAACCTCAGCTCCATAGGCACTCATCACATATCATCTTAAAGGATTCTGGGTAAGAACAAAAAAAGCATACTCTGAACTCATAATAGCCTTGTGTGGATAGAGATTTGCATAATTGTGTGTGCTGAGATAAAAATTGTCTACCAAAAATAAAATAAAATAAAATAAAATAAAAGATGTGCCTCCCTCAACAATTCCCTCAATAGAGTACAAAGCTTTGAGTCAGGAAAGACCAGGGCTTGAATTCCACCTGACACTAGCTACATGACTATAGGGAAAATTTTTTACTTAAGGTCCCTGAGCTTCAGTTTCTTTATCTGTAAACGGGGATAAAAAACATCCACAATGCCTACCCCACATGTTTATTTGGAGGCTCAAAGAAGTTAACACAAGCACAGTACTTTGTAATTTTAAAGTGCTACATAAATGTCAGTGATTAATACTCTTTTAAAAAAAAGATACTCCAAAAGAAGAAATAGGGCTTACTAAAAAAAAAAAAAATTCACCTTTTAATTGTTTATACAAGAAAACTAGTTAATGTTGGAATAGCCTAAAAATTGAGAGGTAAAGTAGAGTCAACTTTGATCTAAGTTCTGAGAATAATCAGTACACTGATAGGAGAGCTTGGAATTTTCATTTAGAGGAAATAATATGGATAATAACTATTTTTAAAGGCTATCTTTAAAAAGGTTTATTGCCAGTAGTTGAGTCTTTGTATTATGGTTCAGACATTTTAAAATCACCGTACTGTCAAACTGCATATAGAGAAATTTTTTTTTCTTAAATTGAGTGTTTGAAGCTTGAAAAAGGAAATATCTTACCTGCCCATAAATTATTTTTTTAAAATGAGATTATTTTGAATACATTTTCATATAGTGGAAAGGAAGAAAAGAAACAGGGTTTGGTTTAGTCTTAATGCTTTTTATTGGTATTGGGTATTATTTTGACCTGTTAGCCCAAGTATGCAAAGAAATATTGGTATTTTTAGATCACACTTTTCTCTGTGTTGAGAAGAATGTATGATAATGTCTCTAGGATCTAGGCTACAAATATGATCGAAATACTCAATTGTAGTCAACTGGAGTCAACCAACAAAGTCATGATCTTTTTACTTACTATTATATATTAACTATGACATAATTGAAGTCTGTTCTGTAGTGGGACACTAAGAACCTGTGTCTCTGACAAACTGAGTAAAAATTAGCCTCCAGCCAGTAATTCAGAATTATTCTACCTGCCTGGGAAACCAGTTATTTCTCAGGAAATATTCAATGAATTTGATCCTTATAGACAACCCATCGGGATGGTTCAGTAATCTGTATGTAGCTAGAGCCTGAGTGTGTGGGGGAGGGATAAAGATGCTGACTCTATGGTAAGTCTGTTAGGGGGAAGGGTGAGGAAGAGGGATCTAAGTTTCCTTCCCCATGGATATCATGCCATTAACCAGAAGTTTCAGGAATGAGCCTGAAGTTATGGACAGCTATGGAGTAATGGCAGCCAAGATTCCCTGAGTGAAAAATGGCTTCACTCAATCTGTCCTAGAATAAGTTTAAGAGGCCCATATTCAGTAGACAATTCATTGTACCTTTCAGTCACATCCTTATTATTTAAATAACATACATTTTGCATTTTGCTTTCCTGAAGAGGGTGGGAAAAAAGTTTTCTCAACAAGTCAAGTAAAGAAGCACTTTTATCAAGCATTTTAATCCTGGTCAAGTCACTTAATCCCTCTATGTCTGAATGACTGCTTCACTAAAGTGGGAATGATGATATCTCTCTTGGGCAGAATTATCTCATAGGCTTGTTGTAAAAATAAAATAAACAAAAAAGGCCAATTAGATAATTATTCCAAAATACTTTGAAAACCAGTGCCCACAAATGTAAAGAACAAGATATAACTTTAAAAACACATTAGATTTCACTATATTTGGAAGTAATAGCTTTCCTACCACCCCACCCTATTAGAACCACTTCTATTGGCTATACTGCAAAGACACAAGAAAAACATGGAGAAAACTCTAACAACTGTGTTAAAGGGCAGGAGCAAGTCATAGGAGGAGAATGCGATGATCTTAGTGATCTTAGAAGGAGTGCTGAGGTAACAGGAAGGTTAATATATCTTTGATCTTCAATCCCATAAGGGACTTTCCTGATACCATGTAGCCAGAACTTTAGTTACATATATTATTCAAAGACTTGCTAGAATGCAGAAGAAGGAGGAAGAGTAGTAGTAGCAGTAGTAGTAGTAGTAGTAGTAGTAGTAGTAGTAGTAGTAGTAGTAGTAGAAGAAGAAGAAGAAGAAGAAGAAGAAGAAGAAGAAGAAGAAGAAGAAGAAGAAGAAGAAGAAGGTGGAGACATACTCTTAGACCCTGAAGCTAATTTACTTGTAGGAATTGAGCTGGGTACACAAAGAGGTATAGTATCTTTTTTGGAACACCAGAGAACCTTTATTTTGAGTGCATTCCTTTGCAAAGCACACTATATTGGAGCTCCTTAGCAATCTGAAAGAAAAAAATATGGCTAAACAATGAAGCCTCTCTGAGTCATATTAATAGCTCAGAAAGCCCATCTGAATTAATGAGCAATTTAATTCCCAAGAATTTCTGAAGTAATGAAGTTTGGAACTTTAAACAATCTACAGAAATTTCAACTTATAGTTATGAAATTCTCCCTGAAGTAACAGTTTTGCTGGGCCTGCTTTAATGAATCCATACAACTCATTCACGACATACCACCTGCCTATAAATAAGAGACAAAAGTCTATGAAGACAAGTAGTGCCTATGTCATTAACTGGCTCAGCCAACTCTTTCTAGAGACAGTAAAGGTATATTTCTTCATTGACTAAGCCAAAATGCCACAGATTTGAGGTCTCAACTGGTGATGTTTTACTGCATTTTAGACCGTAATGAAGCCATCTCTGTACTCTCTCCAAGTGTCACTTGCATGGCTAAATGTTAAATAATCACCAACAGAGGAGCAGCATGAACCATCTGAAGCCCATGTCCCCAGCAGGGTCACTCTGCTGAACGACTGGGTCTGCTTCCCTTTTTTTTTCTTCTGGTTAACAGCATTTACATGAAAACAGGATCTTCGCTGTTGCACATTCTCCACTCCCAAGGTACAGTTCTCTCTTTGCAATGGCTGAGCCATAGTCTTAGCTACATCTCATGGAACCCCCCAACATGAGGACTCTGAGTCAGGAAGGCATGACCACTCTTTAGTCTTCTAATCAATCACTGGCCTCCTGCAGGAGGCTGGACAGATGAAGCAGAAAGGTAGAAAAGTTCTCTACTTTTCAGAGAAGTTAAATTCAGTTTATGTCCCTTCCTCCTTGGTTACAGAGAACTGGGGAACACAACTTGATTCCTGGGTTCCAAGACCTTTTATCTTCTAAGTGAATTTTCTCTTCTAAATTAGTAGAGCACTGATATGTTCCATCCAAAACAGCAGATAAATCATTTATTTGGGGTCGTGAACTGGATTATATTTTCATGGAGGCCCTCCCCACCTTCAGCAGATTTACCTTCTTAATTATTCTTTGGATTGAGGGTTTCTTAACCTTTTTGTGCCATCGACCTCTTTGGGCAGTCTGGTGAAGCCTATAGAATGATTTCTCAGAATAATGTTTTGTTGCCTACATTCATAATGGAAAGAGATGCAAAATTTCAATTAGAATTTAGTCAATATAAAGGTGAAATATTTTTCCTATCAAGTACATGGATCCCTTCAAATCTATTCACAGACTTCAAGTTAAGAAGCCCTAACTTAGACTGCCATTAAAATATTTGAATTCCCTGAGCACACAACACTGATAGTAGGTGGAGCCATGATAGAAGTATGCTGAGTGGCAAAGCCAAACAGGCCTGGGCTTTAAAATTTGTTATTTTCTTAGTGGAGATAATCTATATGTAGATAATTATGAAATTGAACGTATTTGGAGGGACTTATTCCATGATGCAGTTAAGGAGTGTAAGAATGTTCTTCCTTCAAGTTTAGAAAACTTTGTGTAACTCAAAGTCCTGCCCGTTTTCTCTGGATCACTACTGCCTTGACTGTACAAATTGAGGGGTTGGGAAGAATAGATAAACGAAAAGATAAGCTGGCGTTGTCTCCAAAGCCACCATATACAGAGTTAGCTTATTTATTCTTCTCAGGCCTGGTTGGGGCCACTGATAGACTATCTCCTCTGTACATCATGCGACTATGAGTCAATCTGATAGGATTCTCTCTAACACAGCTCAACACACTCGTGTCTTCTTATACTCATCATAGGTCAGAGGGTGTTGGGGGAGATTCCTCACTGAAAAGGAACAATGAGAAATCTATTTTCTCTTGTGACTCCTGGATAAGTGAGAACAAGCCTAGCTACCTCTTCTGTCTGTCCCTCTTCTCTGCCTTTCTCTTTTTCTGTCTTTGTCTTTCTCTTTTTTCTGTCCTTGTCTTTGTCTCTCTCTCTCTCTCTCTCTCTCTCTCTCTCTCTCTCTCTTTCTCTCTCTCTCTCTCTCTCTCTCACACACACACACACACACACACACACACACACACACACACACACACACACACACACACGCACATATGGGGGGGGGCATGACTACCCCCTGGAACTCCTCAGACCTGGCCCTTTGCTCTTGCAGCAAGAGGAAAATCCTGTCAAAATGGCCTAACGATCTTCTAATATTTCCATGCAATTAAGGCCCACATCTGTCTCCCAGGCCCCCGGACTCCTTTGCTAATGCACAGACATGAACTAAACAGTCTGTCTTGTCGATCTGAAAGGTAACAAAGGCCTCCATTCATAACTGGAGGTACTTTCACCATTTTTTTTTCAAAGTGAAATAGTTTTCACTTTGAGAATAACCTGTGTGGCAAGCAAGCGAAGGATTTTCCCCCCTAATAAATCAACTTCAACAGCCCAATAAAATGCTGCCTCCCTCCCCCTACTCCTATTCCACTCCCTCCTGACTGTCCCCCTTGCCTCCTGCCAGCCACAGCAGACCCACACAATCATCTCCTCGAGCTGAGGAAGGGCAGCACAGACCAGAGAGGTGGGGAAGGGCAAGCCAGGCTGGAGTCCTTGTGGAGGGAGAAGCAAGATGCCCTTTGAAGGCCAGGGAGAGTAAGATTTCTCATCTCTAACTTCACCTCTCTCCTCAGCCTTCCAGTGAGGTGAGAAAACGTCAGTTTGCACCCCTCGATTCCTCCTCTTTAAATTGTGTTCTTGTTCCTTTTACTTCAGGATGAAACCTCAGAATGATGTTCCAAAGGACTGAGTTAGAGCTTCCTGCCTACACCTGCCACCCAAACTGGGTGGGAGCCCTTGCAACACGGAGAGATCTCCCTCCCCCAGAAAAGCCTTAAGTGTGAGATTGCTAGAGATAGAGTGCTGATAAGCATTGGTTTTTGTTTGCTTATCCGGACTAGATCTTTTGAGGCTCCCCAACACTCAAAGGTCTTAGAGACATCAATCGGAAAATAGAAGGGAAAATGCAAAGTCAAGCAGTATTCAGTATTTTATTCTATTTTTCCTTTTCTCCTCTTTCCTCTCCTCTCTTCTTCTCTCCTCCTCTCCTCTTCTTTCCTTTCCTTTCCCTCCTCCCCAGTCTTCCCCTACCTTCCTCTCCCTTCCCTTTCCTTCTCTCTACTCTTCTCTTTCCCTCTCATCTCCCCTCCTCCGTTGTCCTCTCCTGGACTCTCTTCTCTACTCTTGTTTCCTATTCTCTCATTCCTTCAACAATAATTATTAAGATCCCACTGTGCCAGGCATTGTACTAGGTAATCTGGATATAAAGACAAAAAAGAAACAGCCCTTGCCTTCAAGTGGCTTATATTTCATTTGGAGTAAAAACAACATTAAATTAAATTAATTTTAAATTAAATACAAAATATATACAAAGTATCCCCACAAAACAGTATCCTCAGGGGGTCATGGCAAGGCCCTAACAACTGTGGGAATCAGTATAGGATTCCTGCAGGATAGGTACCCTTTAAGGCCAGATAGGGATTCTGAGATGAAGGTGCAGAGCGAGTACATTGAGCCGGGGCCAAGGCAAGGAGAGGAGAGAGTGAGTGTTGAGGATGGAAATGTGGAGTGCATGAAGAAGAATCATGCTCAACAAGCCTCAGAAGTTAGGCTGGAATCAGGTAAAAGGTTTTAAAAAGCCAAGTCAAGGAGTTTGCAGTTGATGCTAAAGGGAAAGAAGAAGCTATATGTTTCTCTGTCTTAGTCTGTGTCTGTGTCCAACTCTGTCTCAGTCTCTCTGTTGTTGTATACATATTGAAAAGCCATCTCAGAAGTCTTAGACAAACCCTATAGCACAATGACTTCAGGATTGTGAAGATGGCAGTCCTCTATAGGTGAAGACAACCTGTACAGTCTTCCTTTCCTTCAAGGAGAGAAACATTTTCACCCCTTGAGATCTCAGGAAGAACCTTAGAAACATAATAACCTTGGAAACAATAAAAGGAATCCGTCGGGCTGGCTAGGTGGTGCAGTGAATAGAGCACTGGCCCAGGAGTCAGGAGGACCTGAGTTCAAATATGACCTCAGGCACTTAACACAAAAACTGGCTGTGTGATCTCGGGCAAATCACTTAACCCCAATTGCCCTCCAAAAAGCAAAACTAAAAATAAAAGGAACAGGTTCAGAAAAACCCTGAATGCAATATGAATTGATGCAGAATGAAATGTGCAGAATCAGAAGAATAATTTATAATGCCTACATGACATCATAAAGCAAAACAACTTTGTAAGACTTAAAAACCATGATCAGTGTGAGGACCAATCACAAGTGCAGAAGACTGATATTTCCCCACCTCTTGACAGAGAGCTATTGGATTAGTAAATAGTGTTTACTATTTGAATGGCCTGAACAAGTTGCTGAAGCACCCTTGGACTAGATGGCCTCTGAGGTCAGTTCCAACTCCACATCTGTCCTCCCAGGAGCCCATTCTCAGGTGCAGAATGACACATTTTCAAACTTGGTCAATGTGTGGATTTATTTTGTTTGACGATTTTTATTTGTTACAAGGAATAACTTTTATTTCGGAGGTGGTGTCATGGAGAGTGGGGAGAATAATAGTGATAACAAAAAATAAAAGAATGTCAGCGAAGTATTTTTTAAAAACAATGAAGAAATCAAAAGGAAGTTCAGAAGGCAATAAAAACAAACAGGACTTCATTAGAACTACCATGTTAAATTCAATGTAGACTTCCAAATAACAAGCACTATGTAAGAGAGATTCATGCTTGTCATATATAATTCTGTTTTTCTATTCTTTGTGTAATGAAAAGTTCACATCTGAAAAATTCATCATCATCCTAATAATCATAATCCTCGTCATAATTGTAATGCTTTCTCATAAAACACACAACTAGAAACTGTCTGGAACCTAGAACAGCCCAGAACCTAGTATGAATGATCCGCCTGGACATGTTATATCTAGATTGTTCAGGGGGCAGTGAAAGGCCTTTTAACATTCATGCCGTTTACAAAAGAAAAAAAGAAATCCTGGTAACTAGTGGCTTCATATTTCTCCAGCCCCAGCCCCCAGGCTCACTTTTTTTCATAGACCACTGGTAAAAGGCAGATGCTTTATTCAGGAATCCTGGACTTAAGAAAAATAATGTACTCAGGTCAAAGGAAATTTTACTTGAACAAAAATCATAGAATCATAAATTTAGAGCTGATAAGTCCCTCAAAGGCCAACTAGTCTGACCCCCTTATTTTTTTTTTAAGATTAGGTAATTGAAGCCTACAGATGTAAAGTGACTTGCCCCCTGCCAAAAAAAATCACAAAGCAGAATATGAATCCAGGTCTCATAACAGAACTACTGTGTGTCTTAAAAAGGAACTCCGGTTCTAATCTCCAAACATCCAGTCTGACAAATATCCAGTAGAGGGCTTCTTTCTGCACTGAATGGGAATCCTGAATCTCAGAAAACATGTAACTTTATAAGCAAGATTATGGAAAAATGATTCAAGCCATACATAATGAAGACGTCTGGAAACTGATGCCCAGATAGATTATTTGCCCAAGGTCACACAGTTACTAAAAGTGAATAATATATTCCATTTGTGAGGTACTTTATTCATTTAATTACTTTCATACCAACTCTGTCATTTAACTCACAAAAACCCTGTGAAAAATACGACAGCTATTACTACTGTAGGTTCTGGAACTAGGACGAACCTTGGAGGAAACTGAGTCCTGAGCAGCAATTTGCCTAAGGTCAAATAGGTATTAGAGACTTTTTCGACTGTCCTCTGTTGCTACCCATTTTATAGATGAGGAAACTGACACCCAGAGAAGTGACTTCTTTCATTAGATTAGAATCCAAGTCTTCTGAATTCTAATTCACTTCTCTTCTGTACCACTGGCTGTGAGACTATTTCCACATCCCACTTGACAGCTCATACTCTTGTTGTTTGGCTGATGTGTTTACAACAAATTTTATTTGACAAATAAGTTTATTACAACATACAATTTCATGATTTCCTGTCCATTTAGCAATAAGTCTATCAAATGGAGATTTCCTTTAGTCACGGATGGATGTACAATAAGTGTATTTGAGTAGACGTACAACCATAAACATTTTTAAATAAAATTTTGACACATTTTCCCAAATAGAATGCTGATGATTTGAGGTAGAGGGTCAGACTTTTTTTATTCGATATGGAGTACTTTTCTTGGTATCCTGAGGAGGCTATTTATTATAATAGAAATCTCATTTCAGATTTAAATCCCAAGGGAACCTGTGTCTCTCCCAATTACTAACACATTTTGAAAGATGTGACAAATTTTGTTTTAAATATTTAGCATTTAGCATAAATCCAATAATAGCAACACAATTATTTTTCTGCTGCCTAACCTGTAAAACTTTCCTTCTTCACAACTTGTTATTGTTCATAAATACAAAGTACAATGAATATTTGCTTTATATAAGCAAAGCAATAGAAGAGCATAGCATTCCTGTATACTACAGCAGGAGTCTTCCATTTTTAAGAGATTTGGAGATAATATAGTTAATTTTTGATCTCCTGTCAAGCTCATTAAAATGGGATTCAACCTATAATTGTATTCCCACAGAGACCCACTTCTGTTAATACCAAAATCCTGGCCTCTCAATGCTGCCCCATATGGGCACATCTGGCATGAATTTCATTGAATGGAATTCCACAGCAGATCTCCCCAGATCTTCACACCCTCAACCAAATTGGGTTGATTGCCACAAACCAGCCTCAGGATACCAGACCACCAGGCAGAGTTTTCCAGGATAGCAAGCCACTCATGTTCCCCCAGGACAGGAAGAACTTCAGCAGCCAGTCTGGTGGTGCCACTATCCAAGGCTCCAACTTAGATACTTCTCTGCTGTGAGGTGTTTGAGTTGATTTGGGGTTAGGAGATACTATCAAGCCTTCTTTTTCTTCTTACTGACTAATATACATGACATACTGTGAAATGTCAGGTTCTTGAGTTTCATGTATATAACTCAGAAAACTTTTTTATAGTTCATCAGAGCAGAAAGTAAAGAGAACTGCACCTGTGTGTATGTTCATGTATGTGTGTTCAATTCACACATCTTGCATTTCCTGTTCATCAGAGTTAGATAAAGGGCCTAAACAGGAAGGTCTGAAATGCTATATCAGATTGGTATTCTAGCTGAAGCGGCCAGAGGAACCCAGATTTGCTCTTTGAATTCCAGATTATGTATTTTACTCACAGATGCTTTAGGAGCAGTCCATTTCCCAAACCCAACTCCTTGCCTCAATTGTCACTTGACCAATCCCACTATATTCTCTCCTAAAATCCACTGGATTTAGATTAGAATCATTTAAAATCCCCATGCACATGGGACATCAGAGTGAAACATTAGAAAATGTGTTTCTCTTTTTAAAAAAAGTATGAGCTATTTCCAAAGAGTCTTCTGGGTGTGCAAGATCCCTTTACAAAGAGAGGAAATATGGCACCGAGCAGTTTTAGCAATTCTCTGGGCTGCACAAGTTACTTGGAGAACGGAGCTGACTGAATTTCTGCTCTGCTCTGTATGTAGGTGGTCTATATGATGATATGACTATTTTTAAAAAAAAATCTGTCTAGATCATCAAGGAGCTCAACCAAGTTATTCAATATTTAACAATCCATTGACCATCAGGCAATGGAATGGATTGAAAAGAAAATCATATGGACCAAGAAGCCCAATGGACCAAGTAATAATTCTAGATCTGCCAGTGATTATTTGTGTGGTCATGAGAAAGACAGCCCATGTCTCCAGGACCAGTCACCTCTTACATAAAATGAGAGGGTAGGTAAGATAAATGCTAAGGTCTATTCCAGTACTAGCATTCCTGGATGCTCACCTGCCATCTCCATGAAGTGGTTAGCAGTGCACTCCACAAAAATATTTCCTGAGTTCTTTTTTGTCAGAGGCTCTCAGATATGTATGTATGCAAAATAAAATCAAATAATGTCTTAGCTCCCTGAGCTACTATCTTTTCCCAGGAGGTCATAACTTCACATACAAGGTGCTCTCCCTTAGGCCCTGGGAGACAAATTGGAACCATTATTGTCTCCAGTTTCGTGCTATATGGCATAAAGACCTAGGATGAAGCAGTAATTGGCCCAGGGTCACAGAACATTTGAGGAACTGGAAGTACTAACTAGGCCCTTAATTCTCATATATAAGTCTTTCATAATTTTCTTTAAAGAAATAGATCCTCTCAGTGCCAGTAGAGGGTGCTTCCTCATACCCTTCTTTTTACACCTTTAATATAACTCAAGATTTCCTTCTTCAGGAATTTTTTCCAGATCAATTCGACCAATTTATCATCCAATCAGCATAACCCCTGACCCACTCACTCCTCCAGTGGCCTTCAGATGTTTCACATTTATTGGTACACATTGTAGTCAATTATACGTTGTACCTCTTACTCCTCAGACAAACTCCTCAAAGACAAGATCTATACTATATTCTTCGCTGTATGCCGTTCCTCTTTGACTTTACAATGTAGTTCAATTAAGAGATATTCAGTGAACACTTGTTTCATAGGCAGCAGACACTGAGATTCCTTCTGCTGGCTCTGACATTTTAAAATTGCATGCTTCCTCCATTAATGCAGTCTAAGTCCAAGTAACCGCCTCATGCCACTATCTTAGAACCAGGAAATGAAACTGACCATCAAGTGCAACTGACCATCAGTTAAGACACATGGGCAAACCAAGCAAAAACATTTAGAAAGCAGGGCAGGCTGAACTGCTGGGAGAATGTTGCATTTTAATAATCTCTCATACTTTATTTTGCTAGAGGATAAATACTATATACATGTGCTTACACATGTACTTATAATTGCTACAGAGACATATGTTCACCTGATTTTCCTTTTTCTCTGCAAAACCTATGTATGAACGTGGCTTTTTGCTTCTTTATTACCACATATACAACACAAACATCAACAAGAATCACGGTAGGATCATTTTTCATGGCTTACAATCCTTTTCTTTTCCTTTAATTTTATATTTAATTTTAACTTTTTATGAAATGAGTTAATTCTTTAATACATCTTTAAGAATTTTACTCTGTGTGCCTTGAAAGTTACTTCTATTTATGGCCTGAAACTGTTGCTCAGAGCTTTGTCATGGCTCTCTGTTTCAAAAGGTAACAACTATTCTAAAAAGGCTTGTTCCATACCCAGCAAACCCCCATCATGTGCTCTCTGTCACTCTCTTCTCCCTACTGCTGATTGTAACTCAGATAGGAGTATGTGTGAGTTGACTCTTTCCTCTTTGAAAAGAACCAGTTTGCCTCTTTCATTCTAGGAGACATAACGAAAAAACTATCAGAAAACTCGTTAGCATGTGAATGTGGCTAGATGTGCGTGTGCGTGTGTGTGTGTGTGTGTGTGTGTGTGTGTGTGTAGTACCTTTGTTTTATTTCAAAGGG
This sequence comes from Pseudocheirus occidentalis, assembly GCA_028646575.1. Lineage (NCBI taxonomy): Eukaryota > Metazoa > Chordata > Mammalia > Diprotodontia > Pseudocheiridae > Pseudocheirus > Pseudocheirus occidentalis. The sequence continues at coordinate 134,560,417 of CM053596.1, read as the reverse complement.
AGAGAGGCTGCTAACAGATACAAAGACAGATGAGAAAATCAGAAGATTTTTGTAAGCTCATGCATCCACAGTTTCTGGAGTTTTCAGGGAATAGCATCTCCAGCCAGGCAGGAGTGATGCCCCTACCAATTTAGTCAGAACAACAGGTATGATCTCTGTGGCACTACTTCTGACCCCTGACAGATTTAAGACAAGTGTGTGTATGGGCAAGTTTGCAATCTCTATCCCAATTTACATATGATTTTACAGCTTCCCTAGTCGAAGCACTTGGACTGGATTTACTCAGAACGAACCAGAATAAAAGAAACAAGAAATCAAGAGAGGTTCACTAGTGTGTAGTGACAGTGGTCAGCATTTGTGTGGCTGGGTGTGGGGCTGCTACTTTAGACCCTAATGCCACCAGCATCTACTGCTAAGTTGCTTTGGGACCTTCTATCTTGGGTGCTCCCATTCTTTGCTTTTTGCCTCCTCAACAAATCATAAAAAGAGAGATCACATCCCCGTGGGCAAAAGCAATAGAAACAAGGCAAAACTTTATTTTTATAACACAATTCTTCTCAATATTATAACATGCCTTGGTTCTTTTTTTGAAGAAATTAACATAGTTTTTTCTTCTTACACTGGCCACATAAACTCAATTCAAAAGAGTGAATTTTGAATTCAAGGATACACATGGGACATGAAGAACTTAGGAAACGGCACTGGAAAAAGTAACTAGTTTCTACCACCAATTGCTTCAGACAGTTGCTTCATTAGAGAACTCATTTTACTTTTCCGAGTCTCAATCTCTCCATCTTTAAAACTGGGAATTACATCTGCTAATTGGTCTACTTCAAAGAGACCTGAAAGTGGGGGGGGGAAAAGATAATAAGGTAGCACTTCTAGGTTTACAAAAGAGCTTTACGAACATTACCTCATTTTATTCCCCAGCTGGGAGGTAGCTTTTGTGATCTCCATTGTACAGATGAAGAAACGGAGGCAGACAGACTATGGTTAAGTAACTTGCCCAGGGTCACACAGCCAGCAATGTCTGAGGTAGGATTTGAACTCGTTTTTCTGACTCTAGGTTTGCCATTCTATCCACTTCACCTTCTAGCTGCCAATATTAATAATCATCATTTTATAGGCTTTTAAAATCTTCAGACTGCTTTACATAACTGATTTCATTTGAGGATATAAATCTAGAAGGGAAATTTGAGAATACTCAATCTAGCTCCAAAGGGGAAATATGGCAGACTGAATGACTTGCCCAAAGTCATACAGGTGGTAAATAGCAGAATTAAGATTCAAATCTAAATGTTTTCCTTCAGGTCCAGAGCTCCTTATACATTGTGAAGCACTGTCTGCTATAGCAGAGAGGATTTCAGGTGATACTGAAATTCATAACCTGGTTGTTATTTCTAGCATTATGGTTATTTTTAGTTGTCTTTGTTACAAGCTCACCACTAGGCGTCTTGCCTTTTGCCAAATGATTTCTTGTAAAATGTCCCTGAGAAGAAATTAGCCGAATAAATGCCTCTTTAAAAAAATAAGTTGTTTGCTGTACTAAACAAACTTTCATTCTTGACCTGTCATCCTCTCATCTGAAGTCACACAAGCAGTCTGTTGGAAGTTCTTTATTATTATTATTATTTGTATAAATATCTAACTTCAATCTTGAAGCTGCGTAAAGGAAGGTGAAGCAAGGCACCTCTGCCCTGCCAAGGTCTGACATATATTTTGGTCGATGGGGGATCTCATTCTTCTAAACAAGAATTGTCATAGAGACTTTGTTATTCCAGTCCAGATCATAAGCAGGAAAGGAAAGAGGGCATGGTTAATGTACATGTCACCATGTGGGTTATGGTCACAGCCTCACCCAAACTCAAACTCTGCTCAAGCTGCAGAGAGAAACAGGAAATGGCCAGGCATATATATAGCCTCATTGTGTTTATCCAGAGGTGGTGTTTTGCACAGATTATGATGAACTTTTTCATGGGAGAGGACATAGCATTCACTTTTACAAAACCTTGTGTGTGCCTCTAGCAGTTTGTACAATTAATCCCTCACTCTGTTGGAGAAGATAAAAAGATATAATTAATTTCTTTTAGACATTTCTTCATTTTAAAGCTAAACAGAGTGGCGTGATTCTCTCTATATATACTCTAAGGAATTTCTAGATACACCAAGCAAAAGCTCAGAGAGGGTGAGAAAAGGGATGGAAAAATCCTTAGCATGAATCCGGAATTTCTATGAGACCCCAAATATTACCTGTCTAGGAAAACAGTTCCACTGACTGAGTTTGCATAGAAACGATCTCTGCTCATTTCACTTCCCTGCCTCTTGTCCTTCCTCCTCTTTCCCACTCAACAACAAGAAAACCAACACAACCATCATTTTAAAGCAAGATGTCTTAACCTGGAATCTATGAACTTGTGTGTGCACACACATATAACATGCATGTATGTGGATGTACATGTATATGTGTTAATATACATATACACACATGCACACATACACACATGCATACACACAGATAACTTCCTAACCATTATGGAGCAGGAAGGATTATTGCTTGCCTATTGGTTAGACTGAACATGAAGTTGAGAAGGGTGGTATAAATATTTTCCTAGTTCTGTTACAAATAGATTTTATCTTTCCTTTTAAGAAATTCCATTTATCTACTGCTACAGTATGAATATATATTATATATACATATAAGCATATATGTATATGCACATAGAAATACATGTGTATATATATATCTATGTACATATTTTGGTAGCTATATTTCAATATAATTCATTTCCTTTGTAATCACATGTATTTTATTTTGCATATTTAAAATTATTATTCTGAGAAGGGGTCAATAAATTTCACCAGACTGCTGCAGAAATCCAAAAAGGGAGGAGGGAACAAGCATTTAATAAAACACTGTACTAACCATATACTTTGTAAATATTGTCTCATTCGGTGACACAAAAATGGTTAAGAACTCTAGTCTTAAGGAGCATCTACCATATAATCACTGGCCTAGTCAGCCTGCTTCAAAGTTCATCAGGATCAAAACGGAAGGAAAAGCCATCTTGTCATGGAATTAAAGGGACTTAGCTCAACAGTCTACATCTCTTCTTAAACTGAGTCATTTTGGAGAAGGTAGAAAATCTTTCACACCATCTACACCTTTGACCTTATGCAAAGCCTTCAGCAGCCTTAGGTTTCTCCAGAAAAGATTTTATCTGAATGCTAGTTTATCTTTTCCCTTTACTTGAACTGTTGGTCATAATATATATTCTTGGTGGGGGAAACAAGTCTTCAGCAACATTCTCCCTGCTATCTGCTCCTCACACATATATTCCCCATCCTCGAGTAAGTATGAAAATGAGTCTTAAAGAAATGTAGTCACAACGGAGATGACTGAAATATTGTTCTACAGCTAATGGAGCTGCAACTTATGTCTACACATACAGAATGAAGCAAAGCATGAAGCAATTATCCGGCGAGCTTGTTCAATGTACCCCAGTAATTCCCAGCTCTGGTTCTGTAATACTCATGGAGTATTCGCAATTCTCTCAAAAGGGTGTGCATTTCTCAAAACCAAATTATTTTTAAATCAATTGAGATTTTTAAAATGAATACAATTGCATTCTCTTGACTGACAAGGTTGGGTGATTTCCCAGTCTTGCATAAGATACTTGACTCTTGGGTGGAGGGGATGGAGGGATGAAAGAATGTGAAATCAATTCAAGATAAAGTGCTAGTACTACCAAAAAAAAAAAAAAGGTTGGTAATCACCTAGCTCAATAGCAAAGATATCCCCCTTGAATATTCCAGCTTGCTAACTCAATTGTCTGTTTATATGGTCTCCACGGACACACAGCTGGGCACTGAGATGTCTGCATGGTCTATGCAAGGAAGTCAGGTCCATTATTACAGTTAAGGAAGGTCCACCCAAGTTACTGAAATAAGCAGCAGAGGAGAATGTGTTCCAGGGGGTTACCCCAAGGTCTTACTTCTTTTTTTCTGCTTTTTTTTGGAGGGGCAATTGGGGTTAAGTGACTTGCCGAAGGTCACACGGCTGGTAAGTATTAAGTGAATGAGGCAGGATTTGAACTCAGGTCCTCCTGACTCCAGCGCCAGTGCTCTCCCACCTAGCTGCCCCCAAGGCAGGTTTTTATTTCACTTTATTACCATGGTCCACAGAGAGACCACACACTACTTAGGGACAGAACTGGACTTATAGCCTGGGCCTCGACCCAGTCTGAAAGACAGGGACCCCAAAAGTGAATGAGATCAGCACCAAAATGTAAGAAAGGTTTAACTTCTCATTGAGTGGGAGCAAATATCGGAAGGATAATCTTTTACTCTACACCTACACACACGTCTGCACACACACACACACACACACACACACACACACACATACACCACACACACACAGCAACTAATTTGCCACCATTGTGACCTTGGGAATTGTACTATTCTGGTGATAAAATTTGTTTTCAACCTGGATGCAGAACAAGTACTGCAGGATGTAAACATTTGTTGACTTGGAACTACATTCTTCAAGTTTTTGTAAGTTGGAGGAGTAAAACCTGACGGTTGGCCCATCCAATAAGCAGACAGATTGTCCTTTTTTGAAACAAATCCTGAATGCTTGTATATCGGGGTCACTTCACGAATAGCACCTCAAACGGTAGGTTTCATAACAAATTAGCCACTTAATCAATACATTCTGTTGTGAACCAATGTTAAAGATAAACATTATAGTTAAAAACAACAGCAAACATCTGATATTCCTCTTCATCTGTGGTTACAAATCTTGGGGAACTGAAAATGACACATATTTGGTAGAGTCCTCTAACTTTATTCATATTTCAAACTTGCTTCATACTGGCAAGACTCAGCCAATGGGTAAGGCAGATTCTTCCATGCAATTCTCTGTGATCATCAGTCCTAGTATTTATTCCCCCATCCACGAAAAGTTTATTTCAGAAACTATTTTCTGTTTTCCAGAGATTTTTCCGGGGCACTAAGGTGCAAAATTCTTAAAGGGGCCAGTCCTATAAAAAGCCACTATTATGGGAGGTGGGTCCCAGTTTGTGGTGCCTGTGTAGCTGAAGTCCATTTCAAATATCCTGTTAGATTGTAAACTCCTTGTGGACAAGCACTGTCTTTTTCCTCTTTTTTTTTTTTTTAATTCCTAGCACTTAGCTCTTAGTGCCTGGCACATAGTAGGAGCTTAATAAATGTATATTAACTGATATTCCAGAAGAAAGAAGTCCAGTTTACTATTCTACATCACTCCTTTCCCCCACTCATTTAATTTTGTCCCAAACAATTTATTTGGATTCAAGATGCAATGCAGCCTTTAATGTGCAATGACTGTGCATATGTGTTTGCCTATAATTAAGACTTTCAACTGCTCTTTGACAACTTGAACAGGAAAAGCTGTTCTCTACCCCAGGATCCATCCGCAAGACATGTCTAACTTCTCTTCCCCACCACCTGTGGGATAAATCTGGACACCTGAAATCGTAACACAGGCTGTTTATTGTTTACAAATATAATAAGCCCTCTTCCCGTCCATCTAGTCATTCTTTCCCGCCCCCCCCTCCCGCCCCCATCACAGTATTACAAAGTCCGCGGTCAGGCCGGCTGTGTTTGCTTTATGCTGGATTAATTAACACCAAATTTAAATGAGTTGTTGGGGGAGGGAAAAAGAAAGCACCGGGCAGAGCTTGTAGACATTCCCTGCAAATGTAATTAAAATCATTTTCTGTTCTTCCCCCCAGGACTCTCTGCTCCCCAACAGCAGGTGCTACCACAGGTGGTCCTATTGCAATGTCCTCAGCCTCTTCACACAGAGCTAAGCCTTATCCCCACAGAGTAGGAAGGAGTCTCAGCTATTGGTTAGACTGAGCATGGAACTGGGAAGGGAGGGTACTAATATTGATCCCAGCTCTGTCACAAATGGATTTTACCTCTCCTTTTAAGAAGGTCTATTTATCCACCACGGCAGTCAAGATGAGTCAGATTTATTTACTGGTGAAACAGCTATTCAAAGCCACTTTCATAAATTGCTGAATTTGGTAATTAGTAACAACTGAGCATATTCTCTAATTTTGAGGTTCTTATCCTTTGTCAGCTCAGACCCCTTTCATAGTCTGGTGAAATTTATGGACCTCTTCCTTAAAATCATATTTTTAAATCTATAAAATAAAATCCTTAGGATAATTTTTTTTTTTTACAAAAACCAATTATATTGAAATACAGTTATCAGACAAAGAATTCTTAAATAAGGTGATGGACCCCAGGTTAAGAATCCTGCTGTGGTTGAGACCCTTCTCCATAACTGACCAGGTTTTGGGATAGCTAGTATGAATTGCATCAACACTAATACTTTCTCCTTTCGTTGCTTTCATTCCCACCCTTTGCCAAGATGGGGTTTAAACAGCTTTCAGGATAGCTCCCTGGTGACAGAGTCAAGCACATTGGTCACCTCGAAGGGGAACGGCGCAGTCTCTTGTTCTTTGCTGGATGGTGGCAGGATCACACAGATGATCTGGGGAATATCTGGGGACGATTCATGGCAAGGAGCCTTTGCCGAAATTCCCTTCCCATCCTGCTTCCCAGTGAGACTACACCCCCACTCCCCAAACTCCTGACTTTCCTGGCAGATATTCTTGGACATGTCCCTAAACCTCCTCACCCTGGAAGCTCTCTCCAGCTCCCGACTTCAAACCCTGAAGGTCTCGCGTTCTTGCAACCTCTCTCTGTGATTGGCTGTTTCCTCTCTTAATCTCCATTTTAAGGAGAAAGTACGGCTACCCACTTCTTTACTCTCTGAGATTCAACCCAGATTCTCATCCCAGATTTCTTGGTCACTCCCTTTCAGTTTCCTTTTATGTACTGTCTTCCTCCATTAGAAAGTAACCTCCCCGAGGGCAGGTACTATCTTACTTTCTGCTTCTTGTGTTTCTGGTGCTTAGCACAGGTCCTGACACAGGCTAAACGCTTAACAAACACTTGCTGACTTGGTTCACTTGATTTATACTGTAGGTGCACGGCTGTTTGCTCCCTGTCTCCGGCATGAGGTTTTGAACTTCTTGAGGAAAAAGAGTATGAGTTGTTGGTTTTTGTTGTTGTCATTTTTTCTTTGTTTTCCATTCCTCTGTTTGCCCAGCCTTTAGCACAGTGCCAGAACATAGTAAGGACATAATTGATTCTTTTTGACTTAATATGTTTGTGTTTTATTTTCATTCTGCTACTACTATTGCTACTGCTGCTACTGCTGCTACTACTACTGCTACTACTGCTACTACTGCTACTACTACTGCTACTGCTACTACTACTACTACTACTACTACTACTGCTACTACTACTACTACTACTGCTGCTGCTGCTACTACTGCTACTACTACTACTACTGCTACTACTGCTACTACTATTACTATCAGAACTCAAGGAGGGCAGACAGTAGGACATTTCTAAGCCTCTCCCCCAGCATGAAACAAAATTCTGAGCCCACAGTAGGAGCTTAATAAACATTTGCTGTATTGAATTGAATTGAACTGGGAAAACAAAATTCCGACCCACATCACAGAAACCTCACTGCTCTGTCTTGTGGCACTCACCCAGTGTAACAGAGAAAGTTCTGGATGTGTCTGCCTCTCAACAAATTAATGTGATACGCCCAAGAGCTGCTGTTTAAGCTGTAGCAGCCCCGCTGAGTCACGGGCCCTATTTTGTTTCTAAAGTTCAGAAAGATCATGTCTTCACTGGCTCAATTCTTCACCTAGGTCATCCTAGCATTTGGTCTGGATCCATTGTTTCTCTCCCAAAAGCTAAAACATTTTGTTTACCTTTCCAGCACAAAAGGGGGAAATGGAGGCTCAGAGTTGGAACTTCCCCAGAATTGGAACCCAGGGGTCCTAACTCCGCAATCCCTTTCCTCTTTCACTAAAAGTTCAAAGCAGTTTGCTATTAAAGCCATTATCTAACTCATATGGTTAAAAATAATTGTCAATTACATAACATTTTAAAGTTTGCAAAGTATTTTATACTTAACATCTCATTTGACAAACAGGACAATCCTCTGAGGTAGGTGCTACAGGTGTCATTATTCTCATTTTTACAGATAAGGAATCTGGAGCTCAGAAAGGTTAAGGTTCCCATGGTCACACAGTAAGGTCTTCCTGACTCCAGGTCCAGGATCTGTCCACTATACTGTAATGAAAGTATAATTCTTCCTAACACACAGCTCCTTCCTTCACCATGTACTGCCCTCCTGGCTCAGAGTGAATGTCAACCATAGTTGCTTCTCATTTGACTAACAACGCTGAGGGTCTTCCCCTCCTAGTTTGATTCTTTTTTTTTTTTCCTTTTTCTAATTAAAGGAGCCATCCCTGACTCACTTATTAAAGAGGCCTATTCACTGAATGGGTATTACCTCACTCAAAGTGAGAACTTGAAAAGGTCTTAGCCTAAAAAGGCCAGGGTCTCCCACTGTATCCTGGGTCATCTCTGATCAGCCTGATTAATATCAGGCCATGGACTCTGATGGCTCTGGAGGAGAAAGTGAGGCTGGTGACTTTGTATAGTCTTCCCCCACTCAAATCCAAGTCAGCTGAACTCAGGTCATCATTTTCCTGATGACTTTTCAAAATCAAAGGACAAACCCAAGTGATTAGCTTCTCAAAGGTAGGTCTCCCCACTTCCTCTGTCAAACCATGATCTTCTCCTTCTTTAAAACTATACTCGGTTCCTCCCTGAAACACTTTCCAATTAACTCTACCCAGTTATGATCATTTTACTAACTTTACTTCTCCCTCAAACCCATCTAGGGATATAATTTTCACTATACTCATTGGCCCTTGTTTTTAATGTTCCTGTTTATAGCTTTCCATAGGTGTATATCTTGTCTGTCTCCATTAGACTGTGAGCTCCCCCCCTAGGAGTTTTATCTTCTTTCTGTCTTTCTATGCTATGTCCGTTAATGGAAATAGCACACTCAGAAGATGTACTGACTGCCCACCTGATAGGCTGTTTGACTAGTAACGGCCTGCTGATTTTCACAGCCAAAATGAAATTCTGAAGTAAGGTCATTCAATGAGCCAAGTGGTTGCCTTTGTCAGAACCTTATGTGCAAATGACTCATTCACTGCTTTGCTCTGGCCACAGAAACCTGACCATCAGGTGCAGTACCTGCTCTGCTTTGAAGTGACCCACATATTCAGGGAACATGTCATGAATCAGCTGGTGCTGCTGAAGAGGCATTCTCTTTAGTCCTAATATCACCGTCATCATTATCATCATCATCATCATCCCCATTTTGACCTGTGGAACTCAAAAGACCACCTCACATACAGTTCATAAATGGTCCCAAATAAAATAAGGCCCAGGCCTTAAATGCTATCCTTTTGTTCCTTACTAAAGCTTCTATGGGGAAGGGTTTTTGGTTTGGGGGAATTACATGGGGATGCTGAATCCATATCCTAGACCAGCGGTTCTCAACCTGTGGGTCACAGGGGTCACCTAAGACCATTGGAAAACATATTTCTGATGGTCTTAGGAACTGAGACATGGCTCCTTTATCCATCTCCAGGAGGGTCTGCCCACATGCAGATACGCCCACATATGATATTAAAGGGTTACCACATGAGGAAGGTTGAGAACCACTGTTCTAGACAGTTCTCTAAGGCCACTTAACCTCCCACAGGATGGAGGACCAGAGAATAGGACATGTACAAGACATCTCTAAGCTCCCTTTCGACTCTAAAATTCTCTGAGTTATAAGAGCTTTCCTTCATTCTTGGGGTCAGAGTTGATCTTAGTGAGGGATTCCTGCCTGAGATCTTTGGGGAAAGAGCTACCTAAGGGTGAGTGTGGTTGAATTGTGGAGATGGGGAAGAACAATAGGACTGGAATAGATTTGTGGGGTGGGAAGGGTGGGAAAGTTAAAACTGAAGATTTAATATAATATTACAACTGATCTTTATGTAGCTCTTTATATACATCATTTCATTTAATCATCACAACAGCTCTGTAAGGTTGTTATGCATTGTCGATAAGATGATCCCTGCTTACAGTTGAGAAAACCACGGCTCAAAAGTTAAGGTATCAAACATGACTCAAAGCCCATCATGCTTTCCCTTATGCCATAATGCCTCACTATTTTTTTTTAGGGCAGTTGGAGTCAAATGACTTGCCCAACATCACATGGCTAGTAAGTGTGTTGAGTGTCTGAGGCCAGATTTGAACTTAGGTCCTCCTGACTCCAGGGCTGGTGCTCTATTCACTGCATCATCTAGCCGCCCTGTGCCTCACTATTTTTATGCATGAGAGACTGGTTGTGAAAGTGTATCTATATGTTTAAGCGTTGTTCTTCAAAGTGTGGAGATGCTGGTGAGTGTAGAAGGTATGGGATTGTTCATGTACTATGGAGAGAGAATTGAGTACTGGACAAGTCCTCAGCCTGGGATGGGGAACCTGCAGCCTCAAGGCCACATGTGGCCTTCTAGGTCCTCAAGTGCAGCCCTATGACTGAATCCAAACTTCACAGAACAAATCCCCTTAATAAAATAATTTGTTCTGTAAAACTTGGATTTAGTCAAAAGGTCGCAGCCAAAGACCTAGAAGGCCACATGTGGCCTCAAGGTCACAGGTTCCCCACCCCTGAATCCATCCTCAAAGGAATCTCTATCATATCCAAAGTGTGGCCTTCTTGCCTTGGCTTGAGGACCCCCAAGGAGGGTGAGTCCACTATTTCTAGAGTCAGCCCATTCTACTTTGGGATAGCTTTAATTGTGAAGAGGTCTTTTAGACATCTAGCCTCAATTTGCCCTACTGCAAATTCTACCCATTTCACTAAATGTTCACTCACACACCGGTGTCCTATGTGTTGGAGAGAATAGCAATTTAAAAGCTAAGACCTGAATTATACTCATAAAGAAGAGCCTGGTAATTTGGTTACACCATTAGGTCTGGTTTGCATTCAGCTAGCTTTACTGTTTCAGGGATCTTGGCTGATACTTTCAGACAGTCCCAGGGGAGCTGACTCCAATCAAGCTGGGCTCCATCTCCCCTCCCCTCAGGGACCTGCTTTTCCTCTTTATCCCACCACTGCCCCCTTGAACTGGCCACATGAGAGTTCCTTTCCCCCACAAACATTAGGTCTGAGGTCCTTTTGCTCCCTGTTTCTGTTTTCCTGACACGTTAACAAGCCTCCCTCCCTCTTGGCCTGCTGCTCTCCGACTGGCTGGCACACACCATTTTTTCACAAGATGGGTTTTTGTGGTTTTCTTTTTCTTCGTAAGTTTGCAGCTGCTAGTTTTGAAACCACCAGCCCCAAAGCTACTCAGTCAGAGGGAGAGAGATACAGAGACACAGGGAGAGAGAGAGACAGAGGCAGAGACAGAGAGAGACAGAGACACAGAGAGAGACAGAGAGAGAGACAGAAAGAAAGAGGGAGGGAGAAGGGAGGGAGGGAGAGGAACAGGGTGAGAGAAGGCATGGTAAAAATGTTTCTATAAATAATTTATTATATTTTTTAAAAGTTCTTCATTGTCTATCCCTCTTTATATTTTGTCTCTCCTGGATTCTTTTTTTTTACTAGTCAATGGAATTTTAGGCATATATTTATCATTAACAGAATTAGAGACAAAAGGGATCTTAGCAATCACCTATTTGAACTAGTCATTTCACAGATGAGAAAAAAGACCTAGAGAGTCAAAACCCTTTTTAAAATTTTGTCTATGTGTCTGTACACACTGCCTGTGGTGAAAGGTGAGAGGGTGAATCTGGATACATACAAGTATTCTACTTAGTAAGGTATGTGCTGGAGAACCCTGGACATGTTGGCAAGAGTGGGTACTCTGCACACACTTGGGTGAATGCACTGTATTGTCATTTGCATGAGGACCATAAAAAGACTCTCTCCATGGTGGGGCATTTTGTGGAGTTAGGACCTGAGTTTAAATCCTGGCTCAGACGCTTACTGTGTGATCCTGGTCAAGTCACTTAACCTTGTTTGCCTTAGTTCCTCATCTGTAAAATTATCTGGAGAAAGAAATGGCAAGGCTCTCCAATATCTTTGCCAAGAAAATAACAACAACAAAAAACCCCCATCAAAACATTCCAATGGAATCACAGAGAGTTGGACCTGACTGAAACCACTCAATAACAACAAATCATGTGAACATCTTGTTTCTCTCTTGCCCTTTCTCCGCTCACTTACCTGCTACATTCATCCAGGCTCTTATCACTCCTCACCTGGACTATCACAATTGCCTCCTAATTGATCTCCCTGCCTCCAGGCTCTACCCCCTTCAATCATCTATCTACCAGACTGACATTCCTAAAGCCAAGGCCTGGCCAACTCACTGCTGGTGGAGATGCTTCTGCAGTCTCTTATTACCTCTGGGATAACATATAAACTCTTCAGTTCCATATGCGAAAGCCCTCCACAATCTGACTCTAAACCATCTTGCCAGACTGATTTCACATTAAATCTCACTCTATGTTCCAGACAAAATGCTCTCTTGACTGTTCCCTGTGCCTTTGCAAAGTGGTCCCCTTTTGTCTGTAACGCATTTCCTCTTCATCTCCTTCTTGTAGATTTCTTAGCTTCCTCTGAGACTCTGGACAAGCAGCACTTCCTACAAGAGACCTGACCTTTCCTTTCCTGATTCCCCCAACCCCTACTGGGAGCTATCTCTAGTCATCTTCATCTATATTTTGCTACTGGACCTGGATGGTTCCAGGTGAGGAGAAAGTGGGGCTGGTGACTTTGCACAGTCCTCCCTCACTTAAATCCAATTCACTTGCATGTCATGGCATCATCTTCCCGATGCCATGGTCCTCTTTGAGAACGAAGGACAAACACCAACAACTCCTAAATGATGTGCCTCCTTCTGCCCTCAGGAAATCACTTCTGTATTTGCTAAACAGTCTTCTTGTTTCATCACCCAATGTCAGGTAAGCTCGTTGGGAGCGGTTAACTCTTTCATTCTTCATCTAGCATGCCTAAAACACAGTAGGCACTAAATAAAGGTTGAAATCAACTGATTTCAAACCCGCCCCAGACACAAAACTAACACCTGAGACAACTCAGAAATAAACTGAATCAAGAAAAGCTCCTCAGAATCACATCTCAGCCACCCCACCCCACCCCACCCTGTTATGATCGCCTTCACTGGTGGCAGTTAATTATAGCTCTTGATCTAAGCCAACTGAACAGCCAGTGCCTTGTGGCCTAGGGAGGTGGGGCTGGTCTCCATTCTCCTCTTCACTCAGGCAGGTCTTTCCCTCTCCTGTGCAGGAAGCAGAGCCTGGAGGCTTGTCAGGCGCACGAACTGCCAAGATTGTTTTTTGTGTGAGGGTTCTGTGTCACCTGCGTTGTTACCAACTCTTATCTGAGCCCCACAGTCTTCTGAGGCCCTGCTCTGAGCATCGCTGCTGGCAGCTGGCCCTCTCTAGGCCTAGCCTGGAGACAGTGTAATCATTACTCATGAAAAGAAATAAGGGAGCTTGGTTGGGTTTCCAAATTGGGCCGCTACAACCACCAGGCATAAAGAAACAGGGAAAATTCAGGACCGATGGACTCCCTTCAGCCAGCCTCCAGCCTCTCTCTGCCAAGATAGCCACACTTTCTTTTCCTATAAAGACTACATGACACTGATGCTAACACTTTCATTTCTGCTCACTGTGCTCAGGACACTCACATAGATATGGCCCTGGAGCCACATTCTAGTCAAAGACATTTATATCCATAGGAAAATAGTACTTGCTTTGAGGCCTGATTCCAAACCTACTCTGTCCATGGTCTCCCCACAGTCTCATTCAGTTCATGCTGATCTTCGTCTTGCTCTCAATTCCTTCTGCATTGTGCACATTGCCTGAACCATATTATCACTAAAGTAGTGATGTTTTTCTTTTTTTTTGAACTTGTTTCATGTATTGTATTCATTACCTTCCAATTAATACATAGATCTTAGCATCAAGAGCTAGAAAAGACCTTGTTGTTCAATCATGTTTTACCCTTTGTGACCTCATTTGGGGTTTTCTTGGCAGAGACACTGGAGTGCTTTGCCATTTGCTTCTCCAGCTCATTTTACAGATGAGGAATCTGAGGCAAAAGGGGTAAGTGACTTGCCCAGGGTCACACAGTTAGTTGGGTTCTGAGGCCAGATTTGAACTCCAGACTTCCTGACTCCAGGCTCCCTCTACTGTGCCATCATCCCTAGAGAAGGGACCTTAAAAAGCATCTCATGAACATCCTCTTCTCTTTCCCCCTTCATTTTGCGGATAAAGAAATTGAGTCCTAGGGGTGGAAGTCACTTGTTCAAGGTCACAGAGAGTTAGTGGCAAGGCTGAGACTAAAACCAGGTGGTCCAGGGCTCTTTTCACTACACAGGCTGTTGAAGATCTGCCCTTGCTTCGCCCCTCCCAACACCTGCTGCCCTCCACTTCCACTCATGTCAGTCAAGTCCATTGAACAGCAGGTGGGTGTAGTTCTTTTCTCTGTAGCATTCATTCATTCAAGCAAACACACAATTATCAAGCATCTACAACATGCCTGGCATTGTGCTAAGCACTATGGGACACACAAAGGGGTCCCTGTTATCAAAGAGGAGCTTAAAATTCAAATTGTGAAAATAAGGCAAGCTGAAAAAAGGGACCTTCCTCAGTTCCATCCCCCTCAACCCTCCACCCCCATTTTACGAGTGAAAAAACTGAGTCACATGTAAAAGGTGAAACAACTATATAAATCTGGTTATGATGAAATGCCAAATGCCAGGCAATGATGGCAAGATCACCACTGAGAAAAAAGAATGCCAGTGCTCCCACAAACTATTGCCTTCTGATATATGCTAACCCTGAATTCCTTGTGTACATTTCTTACCTTGTCTCTGAGCTGTCACCAGTCCCCTTGTATGATCTCAAAATTTATCTGCATCTCTTAGATGAGCTGCCAGTAGCATCTTTTGACTGTCACATAGTAGGTACTTAATAAAAATTTGATTGATCAATCCCTTTCACAGGCTCAATGAGTTGAAGTTTCTCCTATTTACAAAAGCATCAACCCCCACTTATCCCTTTCCCCTTCCATCTTTTTCCCAATCTTTCCCATTTTTCCTCCATTATGATTGTCAACGGGATTTCCATTTAAATATAATTACATGTACCCTCCACAGGTCTATGTATATTGGCAGACAATGATAAACCCTTAAAATT
Organism: Pseudocheirus occidentalis; assembly: GCA_028646575.1. NCBI lineage: Eukaryota > Metazoa > Chordata > Mammalia > Diprotodontia > Pseudocheiridae > Pseudocheirus > Pseudocheirus occidentalis. Next base: position 134,545,201 of record CM053596.1, on the reverse strand, counting down.
TCGCTGGCTGTTCTATTCTTGCTACTAAGTACAGTGTTTATCTTGGAAAACTCCAAGGTACTGGGGTTAAGTCTCTATTCAGGACAAATATCCTGAATTTGATTGAACTCAGATTAGTCCATAATACACACATATTACTAGTGACAGCACAATGCTTGTGTGACAGTCACCCTCCATGCTTAGAATTCACAAAGAGTGTTGGCACACCAGACCATACCTTATGCATAACCTTTTTGTGTGTATGCTATGGACCCCTTCAGTTGTCTAGTAAAGCCTGGTAGTCTGGAACCCTTCTCAGAATATTTTTTAATGTACAAAATAAAATACATATGATTATAATAAAAGCTAATCATGCATACATACACAAATACCTATGTATATAAATATATGTTTGTATATGTGTGTATGCATATATATGTATATGTGTGTGTATAAAGATTTTATAGAGCCAGGCTAAGAAGTCCTAATTTAGATCATTTGTCAAAATATTTTTGAAGTGATGTCTAAATATGAAATATAGCTTTTTTCAGTATGAAAAGTAACTTCTCTCATCAATGCAATGACCAACTATTATTGCAGAGTACTCGTGGGGTAGAAGCATTTATGTAGTATGTACTATGGGTCAGACATTATGCTAAGTACTTGTTAAAAATAACAAATATTTTCTCTTTCACCAGTGATGGTGATAGAGGACACTGTCTACCTCATAATAGAGGTGATGGGCTCAATGTGAATGACGAGACATATCTTTTTGGATGTAGTCAATGTGGGAATTTGTTTTGCTTGACTCTGAATATTTGTTACAGTTTTTTTTTCTTTTTGGGGGGAGTGGTGAGTGGGTAGGGAGAAAATTAATGCTTATTAATTGACAAAATAAATTTTAAAAAATTTTAAACAAAAAGTTCCTTCTCAGTACCTTGTTGGTCTCCACATTTCCTCCTTCCCCTTGTCTCCAGCAGAAATGATTCATACACTGAGGCCACTACTGAGAAGGGACATACTCAGCATCTACTGATACTACATGAGAAAAATGGTTACACACACATGGCTGCAGAACTGGACCAAGACAAAGGAGCTGTGGGCCATGTTTGTTTCTACTGTCCCCTCCCCGAAAGTGTCTCCACTTTTAGTCCCCCTGATCTCAGCTCCCAGACTGCCCTCAGAGTCTCATGGGTTTCATCTCTCTGGACAGAAACCTGTGCTTCCTGATACACTTCTGCCCTGTTCACTCACCTGCCCTAAATACTTGTCCCCACGTAGAAACAATTTATTTACAAATGAACTAATTAGTACTAAGACTGGAATGGGCAGTGGTGGCTTAATTTTTTATCCTTCCTAGAAACAGATGCAAAGTTGCCTAATGTAAAAATCCTATAGGTAGAAATTCCTAGTAGTGTGGGGTGGGGGTCAGGGGAAGGCTAGTGGACAGGGAGATGTGTTGGGCCACAGAAGCCATTTATTGCAATCAGATCCTATTTAATAGGAAACTAACTATTCTGCTTATTTATAAGGCCAGAAATATACAATTTTAAGACTCTTCAAAGTCTTTTAGAAAAGACATTTAGGGATTCTTCCCCCCTCACCCCCCCCCCCCCGCTTTTTTAGCCCCATGGCATAATTATATAGCTGAGCCTGAACTGACTAGGTTTGAAATGTACACATTCCCTCCACTGGGCACTGGAAAACTACCAAAATCTTCTGGTTCCCTGTTTCATCCCCCAACCTGCACTTCCAGAGAGCTCCGACACTTGTATGTTTCTGATTCATTTACACTGAGAACATCAGCATGTTGTTTGGTTAACAGGACTGAGCATCCAAAAGGACCTCAGAGAACATTTTCTTAGAAACAGGAAATCCCCTCGTGCCAAGAGTAAACAGATCCCAGCCCCCAAAGGTTTGAGTTCATTTAGGAACTCCCTGACCACAAGGGTCCAGAAGGCCTTGAGCTTGGGCCAGGCCTGCCCTCCTGACTTTAATTGACTATATATGAAGCCATGGTCTCACAGCAGCGGGGAGGGTTTTAAAAGCTCTGGACTCTAGAAGGTCTGTACCCTGTCTATGAACCATGATAGTGGGGTGGGGGAAGAATGGAGTGCAAGGTTGGGGTTCATTCCTACAGCCGAAAGAATGAAGTGACAGATGGTCCCAAAGCATGCAATGGGATCTCTCAGTTTGGAAGTCTTCATACAGGAATCTTCTTTACTTCCATCAGCATTATCATCAAATGTAAAAGTGATTGAAATCAAATGCTCCACTTAGGTTTTAGAAACCAGTCACATGAGTAGAACACAGAAGGAGCATAGAATTTTAGGTGATAAAAGAGTTTGAGGTTTTACTGAACTATGAATGCAATATAACAATAAGATGTGGAGACCACAAAGGCTAATTTGATCTTGGGGTACACTGACCAAAGCATAGTTCTCAGAACAAGAGGGGTCAAGACCCATTGTGTTCTTTACCACTCAGATTGCATCTGGAGTATTGGAGTCCCTTCAGAATGCATGTTTTAAGAATATTGTCAAACTGGTGTGTATTTAGAAGAAGGCAATGAGCATGATGGGAAGGAATTTAAACCATGTCATATAAGGATGAGTAGGAGATACTGGGGGTGTTTAATCTCGAGAAGAGAAGAATAGTATGGGGTGGTGGAGAGGAAACACCATTTTCATCTTCGGATATTTAAAAGGTTGCTATCTTGTGGAAGAAGGACCCAACTTGTTTTACTAGGCCTAGATAGCTGAATTTGGACCAATGGATGAAAGTTCCAAAGAAGTAAATTTCAGTTGAGCCAAAGAAAGAAATTTCTAATGATTAGAGTTACCTGAAAATTGAATGAGAGTAGTGAGGTCCCCATCAAAAAAGTATTCAAGTACAGGATGGATGGCCACTCTTGGGGATTCTTGTATAATAATTATTATTATCATGTGAATTATAAATATTAGTATTTATGTAGCATTCAAGGTTTGCAAAGAGCTTCACATACGTCTTCTCATCCGGTTCTCACAAGACCAATGTGATGGGGGCTATTATTATCCCTATTTCACATGGGAAGAAAGTGAAGTTGAGAGGTTAAGTGATTTGTTTAGGGTCTCACATCTCCTAAATGTCGAGTAGAGTTTGAACTCATATCCTTCCTGAGACTAGTACTCAGTCCAGGACTCTGACACTGTGCCCCCCTAGCTGCCCGTATCAGAGTAGACTGGGCTAACTGACCTCTGAATCCCTTTTGACTAGAATGCTATGATTCTTTGGTTTATCAGCATTACCACCAGCAGCAGAAAGCATTGACAAAGTTCCTTCCCATTTGTCACAGGCACTGAATCAGAGGGAGAAAGGCAGAAATAATCATTGACTTTGGGGAACCCATGGTCAGAGAAAAAGCTTTCTCGAGCTCCTCTCCCACTCAGTTAGAGGTGACCACCAATCCCAAAGGGGCTGTTGGAAGGATTCAGCTTCTCTAGATGCACTCTAAGGGTTATCTCTGGTGGTGGTTTGGAGGCTCTTGAGTTATGAAGACTTAAGACTGGACTGAAGAGGGGAAGGAAGGGTTCTAGCTAGAAACTGCTTCTTCTAAGAGTTTCTTTGAGTTGTAGACAATAACTTTTCCAAAAGTTCCTTCTTCCTCAAGCACTTATATACAAAGAAAGCCCTCAATGAACACAAACCCACTAATAAACCAGCCTGAGGCTATCACTCTGAGGAGTAAAAGAAAGAATAGGCAGCTATCTGATCTCCTAGGAGTAACTAATAAAGAAAGAGTAGAGGCAATCCTTTTATTGGGCAACATAGTGGCTGGAGGGCTGGATTTGGACTCAGGGAGACCTGAGTTCAGATTCTGTCTCAGACACATAATAGCTCTTTGTCTTTGGGCAAGCCATTTAACAGATCTCAGCCTCAGTTTCCTCAGCTGCCAAATAGGAATAATAATAGTGCATATATGGCAGGGTTGTTGCAAGGATCAACTGAGATACTGTAAACATACATTATATCATTGTAAAAATATAATAATTATATAAAGGCTAGCTAATATCAACAGGAGCAGCAGTGATGAATTAGGAGAAGGGCTTCTTAGGTCAGCCACTCTCCTCCAAGTTCCTACAGAGAGCATATCCAAAGGGAGGTGCAGACTGCAGCGTCCCAGAAGCAGGGAATCCGGACTTGTGCCCTCTGTGGTTCGGGTCTCAGGAGATGCAGTCAGAGAGGACTCCAGACCCTTTTTCCCATCTGGGCTGTATTAGGAGGCACAAGGAGGTGAGTTAAGGCTGAGCGTCCTACTTTTCCCAATGCCTCTGGCTTTTTGACTTGAAGGGAGAGAAGCTTATTACTTCTTTAACCCAGGCTTTTCTGCATTTCATGTGGGTTTATTTTTAAAACCTAGAACAATTTTTTTTTAATAAAGGGAAAATAAGCCGACCCACATGCCTGCCTTCTCTCATTCTTTTTGCAACCTAGACTTGCTTTGCAACACTGCCCCATCTGCAAGAGCAGGACATGGTCAAGATGTGGTGTGTTATTCGAAGGCCAAATATGAGCTTAAAAGGAAAGAGAGTAACAGTTCATCCTTGGGGTATGAAAACAATCTCGAAGAACACATAGTGTTGTCTGCCCTTGGAACTTTGCATCAGATTTAACAATCCCAAACAACAATAACTGTTAGCACTTACATATCACTTTAAGTCTGGCAGAATACCTCATAAGCATCATTTCATTTTATCCTCATAGCAATCCTAGGAGATAGGTACTATTATTATGTCCATTTACAGATGAGGAAACTGAGGCAGGCAGCCCAACCTGCTACCTCTAGCCAGTTTGAGCTGGAGGCTAGGAAGAGGTCCAATTTTTGAGCCAGAGGATCTGGCTCCCACACTTGCATGACCTTGATTAAATCACTTAACCTCTCCTCGTCTTTACTTTCTCTTCTGTAGAAAGTTGTTCAATGAGACTAAGAAAGGGTAGATTGAGAATTTGTTTTGAGGTATGGGCTAGATAGCTTCAGAAGTTCCTTCCCACCCTGAGATTCTAGAATTCTAAACACACTCTGAAGGTCTGAATCAGCTCTAAATGCTGGAGTCAGAAAGACATTTGGTCAAATAACCAATAAGCTGTGTGGCCCTGGGTATGTCACTTAACCTCTGTCTGCCTTAGTTTTCTCAACTGTAAAATGCAGATCATGACAGTATCTACTCTAAAGAGTTCCTGGGAGGATTAAGTGAGATAATATTTGTTTTTTTTTACAAAAAACTTAGTCTGGTGCAAAATTAGCACTATATAAATGCTTGTTTCTCTTCTCTTCTCCTTCAAGGAATTTGAAACAGAGACTAAAGCAGCTGGAGTTGAGAAGTGAGTTAATTTCATTCATTAATCAATGCCTAACATGAGTCCTTCCTCTTGCAGGAAGCCCTCCCAGACCATTCCAGTCCAAACATAGTCTCACCCACTTCTGAACTGAGACCATTCTCTGTCTCTACAACTCATTTGGCAAATAATTATATTTGGCCTCAAGTCAGCTCTTGGCCTTGTTTGTTTTCTTGTACTATCATTTGCCTCTGAGGTGATTTTAACAAGCTACCTGAGATCAAGGCCTTTTATTTTTTTCATTCCCTTCTCCCTCTATGCCCCTCCCTCCCATATCTAACATATATTAGGAGTACACGGTCAGAAATATTTACTGATTTGTCCAATTCAATTTAATCAGATCTAATAAACATTTATTAAATACCAACTATGTATAAGGAACCTTGCAAGGTGGGAGATGAGGGGGTGGAGCAGGATACAAAACCAAAACAATGCCTTCATTCAAGCAGCATATATTCTACTGGGGGTTAAATATGCAAGCAGATAAGTGTATGAATGATAACTGGAGAGGGAAGGAGTAAGGACTAATAATTTAGAGAATCAGGAAAGATTTCGAGGAGGAGGCTCATGAACTGAGTCTTAGAGAACCTGTGGCTAAGCAGCCACTGAAGGAAAAGACTCTTTGTCCCCAGGCCTGGGCTCAAGCACAGTAGGACAAAGGGGAAGGCAGACTATGATGAGACTTGAGCTAGGAGTTTCTGGGGAAATATTCTTAGCCTGACTTCACTGAGTTGAAACTCTCCTATCAGAGTTCTATAATTACCAGGTTCAATTAGGTCTTCAGGCAGAGTGTGAAGTTAGAGAAAAAAACTTTTTAACAATTTTGGAAAAATAAAATAAGATCTCCTTCTCCCTATCTCATTTTTACAGCAGTTCTCTACTTCCAGGTTCTGAGATCAAAAACGGAAGTTTTGAAACACTGAAAGTTAGCTTCTGTTGAACATAGTGCTTGGGCTAAAAGCAGGAAGTCCAAGAAAGCCTGATCTCATGAGATTTTTCTGCCCAATTTGGATCCACATCTGCACTTCTGGATTTTCCACTGAGGCCACCCTACTGCCTCTCCCATCTCTCTTCCACCCTTCCTACAACATGGTCATTATGATAAATGGTCAGAAACGGATCAACGGTAGCCAATTGCTTTTGAAAGTAGTTGCTGTCGGTTAAGTCTGGCATAGTACTTGGTATGGGAGGTACAGAGTCCACTCAGAGAGGGAGGAAGTAGGAGATAATTTTTGTTAGAAAATTTGGAATCCAAAAAACGCTGAAGCTTATGTTCGCAAAGTTAAAAACAAACAAACAAACAAATCAACAAATATCCAGATAGGTCATCTGAAGAGTGGCTCCCAGTTCACAAAGGAAAGATTGGAAATTTCATTGAGGGGGAAAATGTATCAGCCTTCCTCTTGTTTTCAGAGTATAGGAGATTTATTTATAATGAATAATTCCTTGGCATCCTACTTCCTCTTCTTGCACCCCTTCCCATCCCCCTCATAGGACACATATGTCTCCTCATTGAGACATGAACCTGACTGAAGGGGACAATAGCGAAAGACAAAGATGACTTAGAACCTAGGCTGAAATGCCTTGAAAAAATCACCATAGAGTCACAACAAGTTGTTTTCCTTGCCACAATCCCTATAGCTTTATGGGCTATCTTCCCTTCTCAGTTTGAGTAGCCCAGACACATGGGCTGCAGTATTACCAACACAACCCTGCTCATCCTATGTTTAGGTCCAGCATTGTAGGAGAGATGGGGAAGGCCACCTTCTCCATTCCCATCAGGGAAGTCCATAAATGTCTTAAGTGTCAAAGGGACACCTGCGCTCTCAAAGGGAGAATCAGGATCATTAATCCCTGGGATTTTTGTAAGGTACCAGGAATACTAAGTATTACAAAACAACAACAACAACAACAACAACAACAAAGCTAATTTACAAAAGACACCTAATGAAACTAATTATCAGCTCAGTCATGCAAAGTGAATTTTAGGGAACATATAGCAAGGGACTCCCAAATGAAGAGTATTTGAAGAGGCAGATTATGAGGACTTGATATGCTTATAAATGCATATTAAATGACTTAGTTGGTTTTATCACTGGCAGATTGGACCTTCCACAAGTTGCCAGGGTTTGATTGCTTCCATGTTGAGGGTAGGGGGCTCTTTTCCCTCATTATTCTTGACTGACGGGAAGAAACTGAGGGTTCTCAGTGATCATGGGGTTCAACTATTTTCTTCCTCTTTCTGAAAAGTACACAAAATTCAAATTCCTCCATAGGTTGTTAGGCAAAAGACTAGCCCCAGGAACTACTCTATCCAGCTTAGAATTTAAAACAATGTTATCTACAGAGTTAGGTTGCCCATTACTTTCTTGAGTCCCCACCAGAAAAAAAAAATGGGACCTCAAAACCAGCCACTATACCTAAATCCTGCTTGATTTAGATTCTACTTCACCTTTTTCTTGAATATAAGCCCATAGTCACACTCACAAAATCCCCATGAGGTCTATCCTAATCTATTCAAATTTCCTGGAAATTGTATATGCTTTGTATATCCTTAGCTGTGTCATCTCTTTTCTCTTCCAGAAACTCATGCAATCTCCTTGAGAACTGGGACTCTTTCATTTTATCTTTGTATCCCCAGGACTTGGCATTAGTAGGTGCTTTATAAAGGTTTATTGAAGGAATCGAAGAACAAATAAACAACTAGGAGAATGCACAATGGTGTAGACATATTGACCACGGTTGACCCCATAATAACTAGGACTCGGAAGATTCTGGTCAGGGAGAAATGAGATAGGATCATAAGAGCTGTAGTGGGAAAGGACCTTCGAAACAACCTCATTTTCTATCTAGATGAGGAAACTGAGACCCACAGAGAGGTCGCTTGTCCAAGATCATTGGCTGTTGGAGTTATAGCTGAAAAGGGATCTTAGTATTACAAGAAATGAAGGAAGCCCGAAGAATACCCGCTCTGTTTATCATGAGGAGGCAGGATGTCAAAAGACTACTCAAATCTCAGCCTTTGGGTGTGGTTTCTCAGAGTGGTGGATTTTGATGCCTTAAAGTGAATTTGAACGTCACCAATCGCCTGCCTATCCATTCTGAGAAGAAAATCCCTAAAAACACACTCTCTCTTTCTAGTCTCACTCCTGGAAACTAGAGAAAAGGAAAGGAAAACAACATCAAATACTAAAAAGATACAGGCACAAATAATGTTTATGGAGCCCCTATATTATAGATAAGGATAGATGGGATAGGGAGGGGCTCACAAAAAAAAAATGAGCTCCTCTTGGTATAGGCATGTTCTACTACTCCCTTTGTGAAAAGGGAAACCAGGTCCCTTCTGATATTTCTGCTTGAGAGCCCAGAATTTAACTTGCAAACAGACCCACTTCTCTAAACGTCCAGCTTCTTTCACCATGGTTCCTTATTGAGCCATATTTTATGAATCACGTCTTTTGGGCTCCCAACCAAAGCTTCCATTTGTAATGATAGGACTCCCAACTTTTCACAATACCACTGACTGCAGTGACCTCTTATCAACTTCCAACCATACGGATGCACCCCAGGTAAAGTCTCAACAGACAGGTTCACACAAAGCTTGGCAGATTGCCCTCCAAGTTCAGTCACCAGCCTTAACTCAGCCTTTCACTGTCGACTAGCAAGAGAATGTGGTGGATGTGTCCTAAACCTTACTGCCCAGGGTGGATTAGGGCTTCCTTTAAACAATAAAACAGGGAATTTCCTTTGTCCTGGAAATGTTCCGCTTGTCACTAATGTTATCCTTATCAGCAGACCGCAATGCACTGAGCCCAAGCTCTGAAGTCCTTAGGACTCATGGAGCATCGGTGCAAAATGTTTTCCTTTTTTCCTCTGCCTTGGATTCAAAGCATGACCTTTATGGGTGGAATTCAATCAGGTCACCTCTCAGATGCCCCACTAGGGAAATGAAAGCAGCAAATGTAAAGTCCATTGTCTCCATTTTCAAGGAGGCAGAAATGTTGCTTTCTGCAAAGGCCCACGTGACTTAATTGTGGCTGGGGTGTTTAAGTGTGAGTGTGGCAGGCTGAGGTAGGGGGAGGCCACAGTGAATAAGGACCCACTTAAAACAGCAAGAACAACACGGGTGACACAGGCGCCCTTCTCAGCAGCATCTGGGACACACTAAAAGGAGCGGCAGACTTGGAGTGTGGCCTGAAGTCTGAGTCCTCATTCTTACACTTACTATGTGACTATGGTCGAGTCATTTCTCTGAAAAACTGGGGTGATAGAACTTGCAGCACCAAACCTACAGGTCTATTGTGAGTTGGGCATTTTTAAACCCCAAAGAAACGTACGTAAGCTCTACTTTTCTCATTACTCTGCACAAACTGGGCACTTAATAAATATTGTTGACTCACTTGCTGCCCAAGCCCATCCTTCACTGTGGCTGGCACATTTTTAAAATCGTTATTCACTTTCTATTTGTCAGGTTTGAAAATAGATCTCTCCCCTCAAAATGGACTGAAACAACAAACAACTCTGGGAAAGGGATGGGAGTGAGAAAGACGGCAGGGGAGGGACAGAGAAAATTCAGAAGGCTGAAGGAATAACAAAGAGTAGACATTTCTGGTAATGAGTCTCCTGTTCAATCATAAGCTATTGCATATATTATGTCACCTTATAATTAGAATAATAGACTGTTGAAAGGAAGCCGAGAGATCCTGTAGCCTAAATCCTTTGACTTGGCTGAATTTTCTTGTCTGTAGTTGAAGATACTGAGATCTGAGCTCAAATCTCACCTCAGACATTTACTAGTTGGGTGACCTGGGACAAGTTACTTAACGTCCCTCTGCCTCAGTTTCCTCATCTGTAAAATGAGCATTATGAAAACACCTCCCAGTGTTATGAGAACAATGTGAAATAACATTTGTAACACATTTTGTGAACCTTAAAGTTCTATATATAAACGCTAGTTATTAACATGATTATTATTACTTTATATACAATGGTGCCACCAACTTCTTTTTAGAAAGCTACCATCACCAAGCGATAGGCACAAAGGCCAACAAGTCAAGAGCAGATCTGGAAGACTCCAGCCAATCTCTACAGACCATCTCCTCAGAAATTCCAGTAGACCCTAGACATTGGAGGACCGTTCGGCAAAAATGTGCGGGACTTTTAAGTCTCACAAAATACCTTCCCCCCATTTTTATTCATTACACAGCTTTGAGGTGCAAAGTATCATCTCTTGCATCCCCTTGCTCTGCAGTTGATGAAACTAAAGGAGAGACTGAGTCAGTCTCTGACCTAAAGTTCAGATGGCAGCCTTCAGTGAGTCAATTTCAAAACTCAGGAGCATGTGGCATCCTGTCCCCAAATTGCCATCTGACCCAATACATGGTAGGGAAAGAACTACCCTACCCGGAGCTCAAAACCAATAGCTTTTATGTAATGTGATTTCAAAGTTTAAAAACATGCTTTCTAGAATCTCTGGCATTTGACTTCCTGGTGTTAGTGCACATGAAAGGCAAACTACCCAACCAGCATGTCAGAGCACTAGCTCATAGCTTAACTGCCTTTTCAAGGAAGTTCAATGACTTTTAGTGATTCTCCTTATCATCAACCCTGATTACACCCTCTAGTTTTCATTTTACTTAAGAATAGAGAGGTCAAGAGACTCCCTCTAGGTCACACAGCAGGTCTCTGGCAAGGTTAGGCTGCAGAAAAACTCAACTTCTGACCTTCAGCTTAGAGTTTTGGCCAGGCAGCAATACTGGAGGGTAGCATTTATTAATCATTAGATTCCAGGACTTAGGTGCTTAGAGTCACGTCATGGAAACAGTTATTTAACCCAATATTTTCACAAAATTACACATGACACACACTTTCTTGCCTAAGAGCAGATCAAAGGTGGAAGGAACAAGACTGGGATATTTCAAACCTAGTTATGATTTTGGGAAAATTTACAAGCTGCTGAAATGTGGCGCTTATAATGGAATCTATGGTGTAAGCAGGGTGGGACTACCTCTGCGTGCAGCTGGGCATCTGCCAGGTGGCCTGTGGGCTAACCTGCACTTTACACCCTTTCTGGTGAAGGGAGCATGCGGGGGAGGTGGGCAGAACGAAAGTGGCCTTGCTGATGTCTCTGGAAATTGTGTGCAGTGCCTGGTCTCCTGGGAACTGGCTTGGTTTCCTTTGTGGAATGTATTCATCCTTGGATGGCTATAAGCCAGCTCAGAGAGCCACAAGTTAAATGATGGACTCACAGTGAGTTTGTTCTGTGTCCATTCGAACAAAATGGTGACCTTAAAATGATGACTCCAGTAGGTCAGTGCACAAGAAGGGCCTCTGCAGAGAGACAAGAGCCCTGCCAGGCATGGTCTAGGGGTATTGGGGTCACTTTTATGGCAATAATAATAATTAACTGGAAAGACAGTGTGGTGTATTGGATAGAGAGCCGGCCCCAGAGCCAGGAGGATCTGGGTTCAAGTGCTATAATTCTCTAAGACGAGAAGTTGCCTAGAACTTGCTGACCTACTTTGGTAGAGTGAGTTTTCTAGCCTGAGAAATTGCCAATGTTAATGATCAATGATATCAGTGAAATTAAAGGTCTACTCTAGACTATCCCTTTCCCTACTTAAAGGAGATACCATGACAGATTGGATAAAAGAATGACCCTTGATATAAGGAACACCTGGGTTAAAGTCTTGCTTCTCACAACTACAGGCTTATAGACCTTGGGGAAGCCACTTAACCCTTCAATGCCTCCTCTAAGATGATTACTTGCCCAGCATGGTGGTGCATGTCTGTATCCCAGATGCCAAGTAGACTGAGGTGGATTAAGGGATTTTTGATCCTTAGGTCTGAATACTCCAAAGATCTGATCAAACCCAGAGCATGCTCATGGAAGGCAAAAAAATACTGAGGATGTCATCATTCCAGTCAGTGAATGCCTACATTGAGTTGCTTTGTAAACATTTATATTTTAAAGAGAAATCCTCTATAGTGGCATGTAGTGAATAGAGTCTTGGAAAAGTAAACTATCTGTTAAGCTTCTTTGCTCAGAATAATGAGAAGGAAAAAAGTGGTTTCCCCAGTAGGTTGTCGTTGTTTTAATCCCGGATTTTTGCAAAAGCTAAAGGCTCTAAGAAGTATAGGATACATTTTAGTCATGATCTCTGAACATCCTTTGAGTAAGGTTCAACTATTTCCTTGGTTTGAAAGGAGAAACTAAGGCACACAGAATCGAAATAATTTTCTTAAAATGGTTAATTATTTAATTAATTAATCATTATAATAAATATTTATATGGCATAAATAATAAATTAATTAATCAATTGCATTAATGAGGGATTTAGGAGCACAGGTTCAATGACCTAATAACACAAGACCCTGGAGGATATGGACTTCTTATTTTTATTATTATTTTATTTATTTATTTTCATTTGGTATGTGTCCCCAGCACCCAATACGACCTTCACATTGCAGCTGCTTAATAATTGCTTGTTGGATTGGACTGGATTGAATCTAGGTATGGTGTACATACAATCATACAGAAAACAATAGCTAGACATTAGCTAACTTTGCTCACCCACTTGGTTTTTTCAAAATACTCATAAATTACATACTGATTGTTTACAGATGTGCTCACCTATACACACCCTAGTTTTCCACTTCCAATTCAGAGTAATATCATGCAGGTAAATATGTATTTTGGACTGAATTGTCCCTTATGTTTAAATCAATGTTTCTTTCCTGAATTATCCAGGAATTTTCCTTCTCAATCTTCTACTATCTCTGGGCTATAAAGGAACTAGGACAGAGAACTCCAGATGTACCAGACTAAAGATGGGCAAACTTTGCCAAGATTCAGTGACATTTTCCAAATTCCTCCTCTTGGAAATCATGCCATAAGATTGTCTCTCATGAGGTTTCCAGGACATCTTTGCCTCTAGCAGGTCAAGAGAAAATTATTAAAAATGACTCCAGGATAAGAGAAGAAAAAGAAATTAAAGGAATTAGAATGGGCAATGAGAGAACAAAACTATCAGTTTTTGCAGATGATATGATGTTATACTTAGAAAATCCTAGAAAATCAATTAAAAACTACTTGAAATTATTAACAATGTTAGCTAATTTGCAGGATACAAAATAAACCCACATCAAGCATCAACATTTCTACATATTACCAACAAAGTCCAGCAACATTAGATAAAAAGATAAATTCTATTTAAAATAACTGTAGACAATATAAAATACTTGAGAGTCTACTTTCCAAGACAAACCCAGGAATTATATGAACACAACTCTAAAACACTTTCCACACAAATAAAGTCAACTCTAAACAGTTGGAAAAATATTAATTGCTTATGGGGAGGCCAAGCCAATATAATAAAAATGACAATTCTACCTATATTAATCATTTACTCAGTGCCATACCAATTAAATTTTCAAAAAATTATTTTGTAGAGCTAGAAAAAATAATAACAAAATTCACCTGGAAAAACAAAAGCTCAATGATATTAAGGGAATCAATTTAAAAAATGCAAAAGACAGTAATCTAGTCATACCAGACCAGTAATTATCAAAACAATCTGATACTGGCTATGATATAGAGTGGTGGATCATTGAAATAGATGAGGTACAAATTTTATTACAGTAAATGACTATAGTAATCTAGTATAAAGCAAACCCCCAAATCCAAATTTTTGGAACAAATATTTATTATTTGATTAAAAAATCACTGGGAAAACTTGAATGGCAGAAACTTGTATGGGCAGAAACCAGGTTTAGACTAACATCTCACAATGGATGCCAGGATAAGGTCAAAATGGGCACATGATTTATACATGAAGGATGATACTATAAGCTAATAAAGAGAACAAGAAATAGTTTATCTGTCAGGTTTATGGACAAGGGAAGAATTTAGGACCAAAGAAGTTAGAGACAGCATTACAAAATATAAAATAGACACTTTAAAATTAAAAAAGTTTTTGTATAAATAAAACCAATGAAACCAAAATGATAAGGAAAGTAGAAAATTTGGGGGGAAAATTTGGTACCAAGTATCTCTGATAAAGGCCTTATCTCTCATATATATAGAGAACTGAGTCATATTTATAAAAATACAAGCTATTCTACAATTGATAGCTGGTCAAAGGATATGAACAGGTAGTTTTCAGATAAAGAAATCAAAGGTATGTAGAATCATATGAAAAAATGCTCTAAATCACTATTGATTAGAGAAATGCAAATTAAAACAACTCTGAGGTACCATCTCACATCTATTATAGCGGCTAATATGAAAAAAAGAGAAAATGTTGGATGTTGGAGGAGATGTGGGAAAACTGGGATGCTAATGTGCTCCTGGTGGAGTTGTGAACTGATGCAACCATTCTGGAGAGCAATATGAAACTATGCTCACAGGGCTATAAAACTGTGAATACCCTTTGATCCATATCTATATCCTGAAGACATCTTAAAAAGAGAAAAGGACTTATTTGTACAAAAATATTTATAGCAACTCTTTTTGTGGTGGCTAACAAATGGAAATCAAAGGGATGCCTACTCAATTGGGCTAAATTAGCTGTGGCATATTATTTTAATGAAATATTATTGTTCTAATAAGAAATGACAAGGAAGATGATTTCAGAAAAAACCTGGAAACACTTACATTAACTGATGCATAGGAAAATGAACAAAACCATAAGAATGTTGTACACAGTAACAGCAATATTATTTGATGAACTGTGAATAACCTTACTATTCTCAACAATACAATGATCTAAGACAATCCCAAAAGACTAATGATGAAGCAGACTATCTACCGCCAGAGAAAGAACTGATCTTGACTGAATACAGACTGAAGCATGCTATTTTTCACTTTCTTTCATTTTTAAAATTTGAGTCTTCTTGCACAAAATGACTAATATGGAAATGTTTTACATAACTGCACATGTATAGCCTATATCTGAGTGCTTACCATTTCAGAGAGGGGTAAAGGGCAGGAGGAAGGGAGGAAAAGAATTTAAAACTCAAAATCTTAAAGAAAAATGTTAAAGAAAAAAATTACTCCAGGATAAGGAAATGCATTACTGTCCTCTTTTAGACCACAACCAAAAAAGAGAAGTTCAGGGATAACTGAAGAGGATTAAAAAAAATTGTTAGCATATATTTCCAGATCCAAAAAGTAGTTGGTAAAGACACAGGACAGAATTATGTTTGCATCAAAATTAGCTTAAACACAATGCATATACAGGGAAATGACCCATACAAATTTAACACTCTCAGACAAACAAGCTCTAGTCATACCCAATCCAATTTAGTGAATTGTCCTTTGTAGCTTTAAATGCCCATTTCTGTTGATCTCATTCACTGGGTCATTAAAAAAATAATAATAATTTCCTGCTCTCTACCAGACCATGCATTGGGTGCTGAGTAGCTCACCCTTGTCCTCAAGTAGCTTACATTCTACCAGGAGGAAAGAAAAGATATGCACCTAAATAAGTACAAAATATGCCAGATGAATGCAAAATCATTTCAAATAGGAAGGGCAGTGGCAGCTTGGAGGAGTTTGTATTGGAGAGGCCCTTGAAATGAGCCTTAGAGGCAATTAGAGATTCTAAGAAGAGATGAAGGTGAGAAGTGAATGCATTCTGTGCATGTCCACTTATATTGGTTTTATGTGGTTTCAGTATGAAAAATGCATCCCACTTGTGAATTATGGACATTAAGACTTGGTTCATCTTTTCTTTAAATGGAGCATTGGCTAGAGTTAGGTTGGGTGCCTGGATGAATGTCAATCATGTCTGAGCAGACCATATGGTAGTCCTTTGGACTTTCAAAAACACCTCGTTTTGGCTGACAATCCAAGAGTGCACTTCAAACCATTTAAAGGAAATGAACAAATTAAAGCCTCTGCACAAAGAATCAGTACTTATGCAAACACCTTAACAACCTAAACCTACTTGGCAGCTTTTTATTATCTTAGTATTTAATTCCCCCAATGCAACTGAAAGGTCTGATGATGAATCTCCATTTCTCTTTTGGTTGTATAATCCTGTCTATGTGCTTTATAGGATTGTAAGGGATACCCAGCTTGAGATAATATTTTGCATATGTTCTCAGTTGAGACAAAGCAGAACAGGTGTAATTAAATGAGGGAACTACCATTATCATCTTAAACACTTAACAAATAAATATACAACAAGAGTAATCAATAACAACGACAAAGTACTAGCTCCAAATCAAACTACCTTCTGTCTTCCTTTGGTCTCTTAAATCAATTTGGAATGCCAAATCTTCTTCTCTTACTATATGTAAGACATAACACCAGAAACCCCAACAACTTTATGGACTATGGAAAAACCTATATTCTTTTCTCAGAACATTTCAACTCTCTTTTCCCTCCTTCCTGGGTAGAGAAAACCACACTTAGTTGTTTGGTGAAAAGCAGGGAAATTCACTGAAAGGTCAGCTCTTCTGGCATAATAGAAGGAAAAGGAGGAGAAGGAGGTAGCTTGGTAAATATGAAGGAAAACTAGGGAATGTGTTACCCAACAAATTGACACTGGAAAACTAGAATCATAGAACCTCTAAGTTGCAAGGGCCTTGGAAGTTATATAGTCCATTCTGAACCTGTACAGGAATTTCTTTCTAATATTTCTGGCAAGTGGTCATTCATATTCTCTAATTAAAGACCTCCAGTAAGGAGAACCCAACCAAGGAAGCCCATTTCACTTTGGGTCGACTCTTTACTGGTAATACATTTGTCCTTATATTGATCTTCTTGCCATTTCCACCTAGTTCTGCCCTCTGTCACCAAGTCTAATTCTTCTTCCATGTGACAGACAATCCTTTAAAGAGTTGAATTCAATTATTACATTTTCCTTAGTCTTCTTTTCTCCACCCTTAATAGCTTCGGTTCCTTCAGCCTATCCTCCCATGGCATGATTTCAAAACCCTTCTGATTGTCCTTCTTTGGATAGACTCCACTGTGTCAATGTCCTTCCTAAAATTTGACACTCAGCTGAATATTCTCCTCCAAATATGGTATTACCAGGGCAGCAGCATACAGCAGGACTGTGGTGGCCTTCATTCTAGATATTATGATTCTTATTAACTCAGTCTAAGATCTCACTAGCTTTTTTTGGCTGCCATGTCATACTGTTGACTCATTAAGCTTGGAATCTTCTAAACTACCCAGGTTTTTGCTAAAACTTCCAAGTCCTTTTCACATACATCTCGCAGATCTTGCCTTTTAAAGTTGATTTTTTTAACCCCAATATTTGATTTAACATCCAACCCTACTGAATTCCATCTTAGTTTCTGCTCATAGTTCTAACCTGTTTATAACACTGTCAAATCAACATTTATTAAATGCAAAGTACTATGCTATGCTAAGTTTGGGGTGATGAGTGGGGAGATTCACAGATAAATATGAGTTCAGTACTTTTCTTTACAAAGCTGCGTTGGAAGATGAAAACGCATGTTTTTATACTAATAAAGGTTCTTGCCTATTTCAAGGAAGAGAAGATAAACAAGCAAGCAAGCAAACAAAAAAATCAGAGCCAGGCAGCACAGGTTAGAAAGGAACGTTTATTTCTCTGATGTTTTCAGTTTGACACAACTCTCTTTATCAGGAGCACAAGTCTGGAATTCCTGAAGCCACACTCATATCCTGCCATCAGTTTTTTTTACGCAAAATCCCCATTGATTGGGATGGGAGTTTCATGTCTAGAACAATGGCAGGATGTGACAGAAGGAAGGAGAGATGGAGGAATACGTGATGTCTGATCCCAAATGGGGCGTTTGTCATGAGCTCTGTCTACACAAGTGAAGTGAATAACGGAGTGGTTAACTGGAGAATTTGGCTAATGTAGACAACCTTTTTATACAGAGAATAACACTTTTTACCTTCCCCTCATATCTCTACTAGCTGAAATCATATCTGTCCTTCAAATCCAAACTCAAATGCCATTTCTTTCATGAAGTTTTCCCTAATCCACCCAGCTGAAGACTTCTTTCTCCTTTTTATGACTCTCATAACCACACTTATTCTATTTTGGTTTATAGTTATTTGTGTAAACATGTTATCTTTCCTAGTAAATTGTAAATTGCAAGGAGGTCAAAGATCATGTCTTCTTTAACTCTACATTGCTTAGAGAAAGTAGGCACCCACTAGATGTCCATTCAGTGAATGGTCTGATGATTTAACCCTGTGTCCCCTCCACTTCATGTCATTAATGAAGAATTCCTACCATGATTCATTGTGCAAGGAGGAAAAAACCCAGTAATACAGCAGGGCTAGCACAGATGAGAGGCACTTCACTTCCATTTTCTTGTTTGCAAGTCACTTACTATGCCTAAGATACTACTAAACACCTTCCACTGCTGAGAAGGGTTCTCCAAACTAGCTAGAGGAATCCCAACAGGCATAAAACCAGAAATATTCCATGAACTGCTGTGTGATGATACAGACAGAATAACAATTTCATATGAATCAAACCATCCAAGAGTGACACGAGGCCTCATGATTAGTCAGTGTTCTTTTGCAGGAGCTCAAAGCACCTAGGTTCAGCAATTAAATTAATAACATGTATTAAAGCATCTCTTATATTCAAAGTGCTATGTTAGACAACAGAAAGTACAAAATGAAAAACAAAACGGCCTCATGGCATTCTACTAATTGCCCTACAACCACAACAATGTGAACATATCTAAGTGAATAATTAGTGAGGAATTTTAGAGTGGAAAGAGTATTAACAATTCCAGGGATCCAAAGAAGGCTTCACGAAGCATCTGGGCTGAGCCATGAAAGAAGATAAGGATAGTGAAAAGCAGAGATGAGGAGGCAACACAAACCAGGAACGGAGGACAGCTGGAAGGAATGCAAAGAGGTGGGAGACTGCGGGCACAGAGAACAGTTCATAAGCCAGTCCAGCAAAAATACAGAGTACTTGAAAGGAGAGGAAGATAATACAGGACTAGAAAGGTATAGATGGGAGTCAGATCTTTATCCAATTCATTTTAGAAGGGGAATGAATCTTTATTCTTAATTCTTCTTGAAGAAGTATCATAATTTTTTCCATGTCAAGGGCCAAACCAGAACCTTTAGCCAAACCTTCAGACTGCTGAAGGCCAGGGTCCATTCTACCTATAGGGACCCATACCAATGGAATATGAGAAATTCTCAAGTTAGGGAGATATATTACATCTATAGGATCACTCTATTTGGCATCTAACATAAAACAATATCTAAACAGGCTTTGAATCAATGTTTTTGACTGATGCCAGAAGAAGATAATATTTTCAACAGAAAGTAGATTTGTCTCTCTCCCTTAAGTAAATCAGGAGAGTCAAAGAGAGGTCTACCTCTCTCTCCATTTCTGAAGCCTGTACTCATTTGTTGATCTATTGGATAGGATGGTGATGCTTATTGGCCTTACAGAAGGCAGTAAGTTGCTCTTGGTCTCATCATGGTATGTGAACAGGAACTGACTAAAAAAGTCTTTTTGCTAAAAGGAATATATCATTTCTACTGTACACAAAGACCACCTTTGATTTTAATCAGGATCCTGTATTCATGAAGGAAGTTTACATCTCTTCTTATCATCTCATTCAAAGAATCACAGTGATAGAATGCACTTCAGGGGTCATGTTGTTCAGACCTTTCATTTTATGGAGAAGGAAACTGATTTCACAAAACTGAAATGACTTTCCCACAGTCAAACAGCCAGTCAGGTTTTGCAGCCATTTTTCCTGCTTCCAATTCAATGCTCTTTCCACCACCCCACACCACCTCTTGAACACAGCTATTTTTCTACCGCTCATGAAGATGTTTTCTCCTGTTTCTAATTACTTCAACAATTAAGCATGCAAATGTCTGAATGACATCTATTAAACTTCTATGAACTCTTAGAAGGGAAAAAAATAAGGGCCAAGAAGAATCTGGAACATCAAACGACTCTTACGAAACCAGTGCTCTGAGCCTTTAATTGTAAGCGAATCAGAAACAGACGGATGAAATTTCCCATGAAATACACATGGGATTTGAAAATCAAGAGAAGAGGTGCCCAGGGCATAGTAGGGTCTGGGTCAGACCAGGCCCCCACCATTGGGGAGAGTTTGCGTCTGATGAAGTCCAAATTCTACTCTCCCACCACATCCCATTCTGTCTACTGAATCACAGGTTCAAAAAGTTGAAGAAGACCACAGAAGTAAAATTCATGCTAGTCTAAGAATATTTTCAAGAATCAAGTAATCATTTAACTTCTGACTGAAGACCTCTACTGAGAGGAGGAATTCCACTTCCACTCAAGGTGACCCTCTACTTTTGGACAGCTC
The DNA here is from genome assembly GCA_028646575.1 of Pseudocheirus occidentalis. Classification (NCBI taxonomy): domain Eukaryota; kingdom Metazoa; phylum Chordata; class Mammalia; order Diprotodontia; family Pseudocheiridae; genus Pseudocheirus; species Pseudocheirus occidentalis. Next base: position 134,524,519 of record CM053596.1, on the reverse strand, counting down.
TGATCTGATTGTTAGGAAGGTTTTCCTTATTTCAAATTTAAGTCAGTCTCTCTGCAACTTAAGTTCACTCTTCCTAGCTGGGCCCTCTGCTTCCCATCTCCCTCAAGTGTAATCAATTTTCCATATATCAAGTCTTCAAAAATTTGAAGACTGCTATTGCATTTTCTCCTGTCTTCTCTTGTACAAGCTAAATATTTTCCAGTTTCTTCCATGATCAATTTATGTATGAAATATTCTACAAATCTCTCACCACCTTGGTTGTCTCTCCCTCCCACTTCTACAATATTCTAGTTGATCTACTGCATGCCATTCCTCATATGAGACAACCAGAGCTGAATATTCTACTCTAAGTGTAGTTTGACCAAGACAGATGCTAGCAGAATTATCATTTCCCATGCTCTGGACACTAAGTCTTTCTGAATATTTTCAGAACGGCATTGTCTCTTTATTGGCTTCCATGTCATCATCCCACAAGTCCAAAGGGAGATCCATTGTGAATCATGAGATCCATTCACCACAGGTCCAAAAAGCATATGCAATTTAATAAATCTCCTTAAAGAATATCTTATAGATCCTCACATCCAGAGTGCCTTAACAACAAATTACAGCATCTTCTCCAAAACAGACAGGGAAATTCCCCAAAAGGTCAGGTCACTAAATCAAAATTTCCAGAAGTTAAGGGCACTTTTCTCATTTCCCACTCCATAAAGGTATTAAAAAGTATAGGTTACAAGACAGATACTTTGGCAAGTCTCCTTGCTCCAAGAAGGAGTCTCTTGAAATAGAAAAAGGCTCTGATTTGGTCAGAGGTTACCTTTACCCTTTGACCAAGTGTAATCTCAATAAAGAAGAGAAGCCAGATGTTACTGGGGCTTTATGCTATAATATGGATTGGACAGGAGAGGGAGAGAAATGATGGATTCCATGTTTTCTTTTGAAGTCTTTCTCCATGCCAACTTGAACAATGTGACATACTATCTCTAGAGTACAAAATTCTGAGCTTTGAAGGAGGGATTAGCTATCTCAAGGAAACAATAACAAAACTAAGCTTACAAAAAGATTCATAAGATGATCGGTTTAGAATTGGATGGGACCCCAGCGGCCAACTAGTTCCCCATTTTATATACAAAGAAACTGAGACCCAGGAAAGATAAATGATATAACCAAGGTCACAAAAGTAGCAAGTATCAGAAATGAATTTAGGTGCTCTTTCCACTGCACTACTTAAATCAGCTCCTAACCCTACCTCCCACTAATCACCAAGGCAAATTTAGTGGAACTGCTCCTCTCCCACTACTATACCCCCACTTCAGGTCTCATGTTTTAGGGACCTCTTTTTCCCTTCATGGCTGCTCTTGAAATATATATATCAACTTGACTTTATTGGCAAAAAAGAAGAAAAAAAGATATTGGGGAATAAATATAGAACTGATTACAAGTCCTACACACCTTTTAATATGCTGGTACCTGAAAGATTTCCTTGAGCCAGCATAGCCCTGGAGAAGAGGCAGTGTGGTACAAAAGGAGAATGCTACATTGAATTAGTGGCTCCCATCAGAATCTAGACTCTGACACTATTCCTACCTGTGTGACCTTGAGCAAGCTTCAAAACCTGTCTGGACCTTAGTTCCCTCATCTGTAAAATGAAAGAGTAGGACAAGATAACCTTTAAGCTTCCCCATATCTGAAGATCCCTGAGGCCCTTTCATTTGGTGAACTGTATATTTCATTAGCAAAATGGATGGATGACTTTTTCAGAGAAAAAGATTTCTTAGGTAATGTATAAATAATACAAATCATTTTCTTCATCTAATTAGATGTACTTTGCGAAACTTTCTGTTGGCAATCTGCTAATGATTATATAGCAAAAGAATATGAGCTCCTTGAGGGCAGGGGCTGCTTTTGCCCTTTTATCCCCAGAACTTATGACAGTACCTGGAACATAGTAAAAACTTAATAAATGCTTCTTGACTGACTGACTTAGGTACAGTTCCTCAAGCAGAATGTGTTTTCAGAACCTCAAAGTGCCCTCTCTCTCCAGTTGGAACGAGGGCCAGAAAAGGATAACTTTTTCTGGTAAATTGTGGGACCTCCCGTCATTGGGAAGAAAGTAGGCTCACTGACCACACAAACCTGATGCTTTTCCTTGGGCTGTCTAGGAGCTACGCTGTGTCTCTACAAAGGGCCACTCACGGATCTCTCCAGCAGACCCTGACCCTTACCCAGCCAGAAACTTGTACTCTTCCTCTCCCATCTTCCCACTGGTGGAAAATAGTCTGCAAGGAAGAACTATCCATATCTTACTTCATGCTGGCACCCTAGGGCAAATCCCTAGTTGTACCCCCTTCCCCCATTCTCCCTCCAGTTATGACTTTACTCCTTATACTCTTTAACACTTACTTTCTGAAAGTCAGAACATATGGGTTCAATTTTCGCTGCTACCTGTTGTGATCTCATTTTTTTAATTTGAGCAAGACCCTTCTTTCTTACAATGACTCAGTTTCCTTCTTTGTTGGCGAGGAACACTATTTCCCTTATCCTATCTCCCCAGGTTTTTAGGAAGTACAGATAGACAAATGAATCTTTCTGAGGTCCTTAGAACAACAGACTGTGTAAATACAAGGAGTTCTCTTAACTTTGATCTCTTTTGAAGGCTGATATCAGAACAGATCTTTTGGTAATAATGAGGTAAGTGCGCATATTTGTGGGATATGGGGGAGGAGCTGGGGATGTCAAGGAGAAGGAGCCCCAGCTAGATGTACTTTGGGAGGAAGGGGATGGGGAAGGAGCTGTGATGGTGGCTGTTGTTGTCATTGCTCAGTCGTGTCTGACTCCTTCTGAATCTGTGGACCATACTGTCTGAAGGGTTTTCTTAGCAAAGAAGCTGGAGAGGTTTGCCATTTCCTTCTCTGGTGGATGAAGACAAGCAAAGGTTAAGTGACTTAAGCGTTAGAGGCTGAATTTAAACTCAGGTCTTTCTAATTCTAGGCCAGTGTCCTATACACTGTGCCACCTAGCTGCCTAGGGAAGGGGAGACTGAAACAATTTTCCCTCTAAGAGAATCTGTGTCACCCACCTAGGATGGGTTCATTCAAACCAATAACCACCAGCTGATGAAGAACAGGACCTGAAGAATCACGACATATTAGAATGGACCTTAGAGACTGAAAAGTTCAGTGAGTCATTTTACAGCTATAGAACCGGAGGCCCAAGTGATCAAGAGACTAGCCTAAAGTCACATCTCTAAGTAGTAGCCAGGGCCAGAATTGGAACAAAGGTCAGGGCAATCTCTTCCTGTTAGACCATGCTGCTTTCTCACCAGCCTCACCCCATGTGCCAGACCCCATACTGGATACTAGGGCACAGAAGCAGCAAACCTTAGCTATGAACATTCAGGATTTAAAAAAATAATAATGAAAAAGTTTTTCAATGCTAACATTATGTTCAGTCCCAAGGATCCTTGGAGCTATAGTTTTCTTTGTTCTGCCAAAGGAAAAAGGAAATACATCAGGAAGCCATGCTAGTCCACAGGAAGTCTCACTTGGGCTGATAAAAGGAACTGATGTGAGGTGGGTTTGGATGCAGTTATAAGTCAATCAGCCTTGAAATAACAAGAAGTGTCATTCAGAAGAAACTGGAGCCTGAAAGTGGGCCTTTCATGAGGATTTCCTTTTAACCTTTTCCTGTCTTGCTCATCATTCCTCTCTCTTTGCTTTTCTCATCTCCAAATCTCTCTCTCTCTCTGTCTGTCTCTCTCTCTGTCTCTGTCTCTGTCTCTGTCTCTCTCTCTCTCTCTCTCTCTCTCTCTATCTCTCTCTGTCTCTCTCTGTTAGACATTTATTAAATACTTGATATTTCTCCAACACTGAGAATTAATGAAACAATCCTGACCTATAAGGATCTTATATGTACATCTTGCTTTAAAAAAATGGGGAAGGGGGAAGTTCTGAGTGTGGGAAGTATAGAGGGCCAGAGGAAAGAAAACGTGAAGCATCTACATGCTCTTTTATGCCACAGAAACTCCTGACACCTTTTGGACATTAGGGATGAGTCAGAGAAGTTCTCTGTCCCTTCAGCGTGCCAAGGTAATACAAGGGTTACGACTAATATTTTCTCTTGCCTACCTCCATTCCTGTCATGAGAGAGGCAATACTTCCTAGGCAAAGAAAAGCACCCTCGAGTCTGAGACATTGTCCGTGGTTGTGCAAAAAAAGCCAAAAAACCAAAAGAAAAAAAAAACAGCGTAAAGAACGCACCATTCTTTGCACACCTTCTCAGGATCATGCTGATCTCATGCCCCACCCCCACTGCTAAACCCTATTTTTTTTTTTTTATTATCTGAGTCTGAGTCTGACTTCAAGCATAAATTATCCAAATAATTGCACCAGTGCTCCAGTTGACTGTACCTCTTTGGTCATAGCTCATGTAGCTTTGTTGCTCTTGGGATCAGCCCTAGGTACAGAAGGGCCCTTTCTGCCACCTTTAGAGCCCATTCAAAATGGTAGGTGATAAAGTTTCAGGTTGAATCAGGCCCTTTCAGGGTTTGAGGGTGTTTGCCCACAGCACAGCACTACTTCCTGTTTTATGAAAAAAAAAAATCCTCCCAGAAAACTCATTATGAGGTTCAAAATTCTTCTTGGACATCAAATAAGTCCTCAAAATATTGTCTTTTAAGAACTAAGTGTAAATGAATCAGAACCAGACGAATTCAATTTCCCTTCAATTAAACAGGATTTTTTAAAAGTCAAGGAGAAAGGCGCTTGGGGCCAAATGTGTTTTGGGTTTTAATCGAGACCAAACTTCGGAAAATAGCTTAAGATCCCAAAGCATAGCCAGGCCCTATTCTTAGTTTGCATTAATGCAAAAGGATTAGTACAGCTCCAGTGTCACTTAGCAATGAAAACAACCCAGGCCTGAGAAATGTATATAGTACCTTACTCCAAAGAGCCATGTTGTCCCTTCAACAGTCATCAACAGTCATCTCATGAATACTCATGTTGGCCCTAAGATGTAGCAAGAAGGTATCATATTGACCCAAATAAACTGTTAAAGAGAGTTACTACAGAAAACAAAGTTTCTGAAGTCCAATCCAGGATCATCTTAAAGGCATTTCCTTTATAAATGGGATCCAAAACTCCATGATGTTTTTTTTTTTCCCTCAAAGAGAGATGCTAAGGCATGAGTTGCTAGTGTTGAAGGAAGGAAAAGGACATGGAGGAAAAATCTCAATAATTAGGTTACACTTGGCCAAAACCCTGATTTTTCTGGAAATAAACACTGCACAGCAAATGATCTGACCTAGACATTGCCTTTGGATAGAACCCAAACTCTCCCTAAAGATCCACTTTGGGAATCTCCTTGAATTGGTGCCCAAAGAGAGACTACCTCCTTTTCTAGAGGTCATTAGGAATCTGGATCATCATTCACAGTTTTTTTTTTTTTATTCCTAAAAGAATGGGTGGTCTCATGGAAAAAGAACAAAATCAAAAATCTTCATACTTGGATTCAAGTCTCAAGTCTGTCACTATCTGTTGTTGGCTTTGGGGGAGGGGAGCATGATAACTCAGCTCACAGTTTCCCCATGCATACAATAAGAGGGCGGGCTAGAAGATCTTGAAGGTTTCCTTCAGTTCTAAACATCCATGATTCTATTTGTTCTATATGATTTAGTTACAGCAACCCTACTTGTGGCCAAAGACAGAAGGGAGGTGAATTTTCAGGCAGAGACACAAGCAGAGGGATTGGATTTGTGATCTTATTGAACAAGAACTCCCAGATGAGAACCAGCTTCTGTTCATGTCAATTCAAATCGTAGAGTGTGACCTAAAGCCCTGACAAGTTAAGTGACTTGCCTAGGGGCACACAGCCAATTTGTATAAGGGGCAGGAACTGAATTCAGGTCTTTCTGCATCTAAGACCAGCTTTCTTTCTACTATACTATATTTCCTTGGGCCAGAAATAGCATCTTAGGAATGAATATTAATCTGCCCTATATGTATTTTGGTAAACATAAGATAAATATTGGCCAGGCAGACGCAACTGATATAATTTAAAGACTACTTATCAGTGTGTATGTAATTCTTTATGAATAGCCAGTTTGGTTTGATGTGTGTGTTACATGAAAGAGAATATAAAAAATGAGCATTGCACACTCAGATGCCTATACACACATACAGCATACATATGCATATAAGTTCAGACCCCTTAACTATGTTCCTGGAATGTTCTCTGTCTAACTTAAACCCACAAATGTCTGGAAATTCTGGGTTAAGGCTCCCGTGACACCTTTAATTCTGGCCCCATGCATGTATGTGCTGGGATGGGACATAAGGTCTTTCATTACATTGGACACGTAACACTGGTAAATGGGACCTGAGACTGCAAAAGCAGTTCATTTTCCTAATATTAATTCACTTTGAGGGGGCTGGGGAGATATTTCATACTCTGGCATTTTTAAGTAGAGATGTTGGGTACCTCTCACCAAACCTTTCCCATTTGGAATGCCTCAGAATTTTGTTTTGCCCTTAAGCGAATCAGAAGAGGCCGCAAACTATTAGGAGAATGCATCTGCAGACAATCTCTGAAATTGCTCTTATGTCAGATAGAGAGAACATGAAGTACGGAGTTAAAAAAAAGACTTGGAGTCCAAGGACCCATATTTGATTTTCAAATCTGCTACTCACTATCTGAGTGACCTAGGCCAAGTCACTTTATCTTTTTGGGCCTCAATGACTGTATCTATAAAGTTGAGAGATGATGCTAGAAAACTATTCTATGGACCCTTCTGGCTCTAAATCTACAATTATTTACAGATTTGTTTGGCAGAATCTAGCTGAAGCATTAGCCTCAAGTGGGTATTTTAAAGATGCGAGACAGCTCAAAAATATTATTAAAAATCTGATTTTTATTTCAGGGGAAATAACCTTTTAAAAAAGTATCTTGGGGCACTGATCCTGGAGTCAGGAGGACCTGAGTTCAAATCCAGCCTCTGACATTTAACATTTACTGGCTGTGTGACCTTGGGCAAGCCACTTAACCCCAATTGCCCTCACTTCCCCCCTCTAAAAATACAAAAAAAAAATTGTCTCAATGACTAGGAACTGATTCGCTCTCTGTTGACACTAGGCATACAGAAAATATACATAATCACCAAATCATAAAAGAAACTCCATGAGAATAGTACATTATTGAGAAGACATGATATATGTATTGTATTTTGAAAAGCAAAAGAGACAAATATGTGATAATATGAAATAGGGTTTCCCTTCATCCTTCTATATATATATTTCATAAGCAGATGCTATTTAATAGACAGATGTTCTTAAAGGCAGGCGATAGCAGCATGGCCTGGTGGTTGGCCATCCCTGACTCAGAACTTTCTGATCCTAATTCTGACTCTGCTACCAACTTCTTGGTGGCCGCAGATAAGTCAGAGAACTACTCTCTATCTCAGTTTCTCAGGGACTGACTTGAGAATAGTAAGGTTTGGTAGTGCTAATGTGGCTGAGGTTACAAGTCTAATCCTTATGTGAACCAATTAACTTTCCTCAGAGATACAGAGTATCCTTAATATCTGACTGCTTTTGCCTCGGAAAGAAGGGGAGGAGAGTATTTGGATGGATAAACCAAAAGTAGTATTCACATACCTACTGGGAAAAAGTCTAAGGATATATGTGACTGATGCTGGGGTATGGGGGGCTTGATAATATAACGTAATGGTAACATATGAAAAACATTTTAAAATAAACGATGACCTCATTGGTGTGTTTCCCTGATGAATCAATTAATGATAAGCAGAGAAAGATAGATAATATGAAGCAATTGAAAATGAAACTGCTACACTTTCCTATAGAAGGACTGACACCTGGCAAAGTGTTAAGAGAACTAAAAAGAACTTTGGAATGCTCAATTGATGTGTCTATGCAAGTGCTGGCCTCCATTAACACCAATTTGTCACAAATCAACAGGCCAAGGAAAGACTTAGAAAGACAGTTTCACCAAAAACAGGCCAAGAAAAGCTGTGTTTCTCAAAACCAAAACCAAAACTCTTTTTTTTTCTGTACCTCTTCTACAATGCTAACTCTACACATTGCTTAAAGAAAAGGAATGATGGGTTTTCCCTTAGAAACCCTGGCAGGGCCATAACCACATAGGGGCATTCAGGGACATTGGGACTCTAGTTGGAAGTCCCTTCCCCAGACCTATGACTGTTACATTTTCTGGTACCCCATAATGACTTCTAGGACTCCCGTTAGAACAGAATTCTGCCCTAAGACCCTGATCTCTGGCAGTCTTAGTCAAGCTACCCTCCCCCCCACCCCCACCATCTGAAAACCTATATCTGAAGCCTTAGATAGAATGGGACAACCCTAGAATGACATCATTCCAGGGACCCATAGGCTGATATCTACTTTTTTGGCACATTAAAAGGAGAAGAGGTGGCCTATAAGGGTTAGCAATGATTCAAACCTCCAGGAACCCTCCCTGGTCCCCTGGCATCATGGGTATTTCATCAGTATGATTTGTGGAATCTGCACAATTTTGGTCATGGAATCATGGCTCACTTATGGATAATGGGCTTCCTAGGACTCCAATGACTCCCTAACCAAAACAAAGTCATTTGATTATCCCCAAATGGAAAGGGAATAAAAAAACTTTGAATCTCAGTGTTGTTATTGCTCAAGATGCATTTAGTATATCCAGTCTGGGAGAAGAGTGCAGAAGTTATGGGTTAGAGCTTCTGAATGGATTGTATTTAATTAGAACAATGTATGGAAAGCCAATTTTGTTTGCTTGTTTGTTTGTTGTTTTTGTGGAGGGGTCAAGTGAGTTTTCAACATATGTAATATATAGGCAGGCCTGTTGGTTTTTCAATTGAATTGGCCTATTTTTATGGATCCAATTTGAAAGTGGACTTTGTTTATAAGAAAGCAAACTTCTTACAGGTTGAGGCTTTAAAAATCATAATAATCACAAAACTAAATAATATGGAAGTTTAGAATCTGAATTTTTAAAGGCAGATAGGAAATTATTCTAAATATGGTGATTAATTTTTTCACTAACATTCACTAACATATTTGTTTTTCTTTTCAAGGAAGACTTTTGTGTTATATTCGTAAAAGGTTCTCAGACTCACACCTAAATATATCTGTGACTACATATTCACAAAATATACCCCCTTTAAAGTCATCCTACTGTTAATACTTCAGTGAAAGTGAATGAAGGCAGTTTGTTGCTGTGATAACAGCAACAAGGAACAGTGTGGCAAGTCACAACCTCTCTGGATTTCAATTTCTTTATACATTTTCAAAGATTAAAAGATCACCATCATTCCTTCCATCTCTGGATTTCTATGATTCTATTATTTTAAAATTCTAATTGTCTTTCTTCTGTAAAATTTCTCCAGACCTAGACTGATAAAGGTTTGAAGGTACTCCAAGTTAGTTCTAATATATAGAAACAAACTACCAGGAGAAGCTCTGCTCCATCTCCGTATGCATGATCAGATTAAAGTAGACTTGAAAGACTGACTTTTGGTGATCCTAAAGTATGGCTTTGCCCTCTATTTCTTCTTGAAATAGCAAGTCACATCATGATTTTCAAAATGTTTCAATGAGTCTCAGAGGCATTTGAACCAGATGCCTCCAGATCAGTCTGGAGTTCTTCCTGGGACCTTTCAGTTCTGTGCAGATCTCATATAGACCTATGTTTTTAAAGACTCTACCTCCAATTACCTTTCCAAGAGATTCAATCATTCAACAAATATTTATTGAGCACCCACTGTGCATCCAGAACTCCATTAGGTACTGAGAGATATATACAATCTTAATGTGCCTGCTAGCTGTATGGAAATTCCAGGCCTGTAAGGGGCATATGATACAAACACAGATAATGACAATAGACACCATATTTCATCTTCGAAGACTGAAAGAACAGAACTGTGACAACTATATTCTGGTAGAACCATTACCTATTCATGTTATAGACTATAAGTTAAATTATATTCTTAAGCAACACTCAACCCGGCCTCCTCACTGTGATATTATCAGTGGTGAAAGGCATGTGATGTTGATTACTGCTGCAAGAAATGACCTGGTTTCACAAACCACACTCGGTTCCAGGCATTCTTCAATTGCACCTCACTACCTTATCTAAGAAAGCCTGCTCCAATGCACACCAAGGAATAGTGAAAGTTAAAGGTAAGGAGAGGTTGCAGAGGACAGAAGTTTGTCACTGAGATCCATAGAGTAGGTAGAGTGTGTTTAAAACCCCCATTAGATGACTCTTAAAATTCATGGAGTACAATTTGTTGGCCTTGCAGCAGAGTTAAGATCTGGGCACCAAGGAGATGATGGAAGAAGGGAGGGGAAGGAAAGGAGGGAAATGTGTGTTTTCTGAAGAAATCTAAAAAATAATAGAGAGTCAATGAAGCAGATAGCCACAGGAAGGTAGGTTACAGATGAGAGGAGCCACAGGGAAGGAGGCTCTTGAACGGATGGGAAACACTGGTGCAGGGTCAGTGAAGGGAGCAGTAAAATAAGTAATCAATGGGAACAGAGTCTGTACATCTGCCTGGCCAGTTGGATGCTATCTTCCCCCTTTAAGTGTGAAAACACAATTTCCTTTTAAACTCTGAACCACTAAGAATCAAAGAAAAAAAGGAGGCATAGAGCTCATTCTTGAGTCTAACCACAGACTTTAGAATTGGAAGGGACCTTAGATATCATTAATCCAACCCTCTCATATTACAGGTGAAGAAATTGAGTCCCAGAAAGAGGAAACTTTAAAAAAAATCAAATATGTAATAAATTGATTCAGAATTCCAACTCAGGTCCCTTTGCCTCCCTGATAATATAATGTTGCTCACCATAGGAAATTTTTAAATGCTAGGATTCAATTTAGTTTGTATATGATTCATGTGTTCAAATTTCTATCACTTTACACTTCCATTAAACTTCAGGATAACAATCAAAGGCATTTAGAAAACAAAATTTTTTTCCCATTTTACATATGAGGAAACTAAGGTCCGAAGAGATTGTGTAACCTGTGAAGGAGAAGTCCACATCTATTTTGTGGCAGGGTCAGTTCTATAGTCCAAAGCTCTTTTCTCTGTACTATATTGTTTCTAATCACAGATATGTGTAAACTGATCGAGGTTTTTCCCACCCAAAGGTTGAACATAAACAAGCAATTCAAATGCAATGTCTCTGTTGTTGTTTACAGATGATTTGAAGGTCAGAATTTGTGCCAAAACCTAATGAGGGTGGCCCAGAGCACAGACCAGTAGACTTTAGTTTAGGTGGGTAAAGGGAATTATTTTAAGATTCCATCATTCTTCTAGTGGTTTTATTTAGCCAGGTATATGGGAGCTTGAATAGAACACACAAATTTGTCCCTTCCAACCCCTGCACATAACAAGGGAAAGAGGAATCCACAGAATGTTCCCTACCTTCTTAAAAGGAATGGATCTAATTTTCCTCTTAGGGACTAGGAGACCAGTTACTAGTTACTTGTGAGAGGTTACTTCGGTGACTGCCCATTCCAGTTGTTGTGCATGTCTAAAGAGTCTGGCACATTCTGGGTACAAAGACCACAGCTTCCTCCCTTTGCTAAGGGCCTGTGCTTGGAGGTCTGAGTAGTTCAGAAATATTGCTTCACTTCTCTTTAGGGGGTAAGAATCAAGACCCTGAGCTACTTATCCGCCCTTCCGGCTTCAGGGGGTGACTTTCTTAGATGGGTATAAGTAGTGAATGTCCACTTTTGCAGAGTGTTACATTTTAAATCTGGTTTGTTATATGTGAATAACTTTTTTTCTAAGTCAAAAAGATTTTAAAGATATCTATACTACTTCAGTGACAGAAATTAGGACCTTTGCCTTCTTAAAATAGCCCCACCTCTCCTCTCTTTCTAGCATCTATCCAGGTGTCTTCCTGATCCCACTTTCCACTCATGCACCTTCTATTGAAGCATCTTCTTCTCACATATTCTTCCTTCTTACACTTGTTACAATCAGTTAGTCATCTAATCTAGAGATTTCAAGTTCCTGCAGTTAGTGTCTTTTCCCCAGATCAGCAAATTTCAGCTTTCAGAAGCAGAAGGCAAAGGGGAAAAAAAAATCATCAGACCCCACCCAGACGATATGCATCTTTTGAAATTGTTCAAACCCACTATCTCCAACCTTGTCTTTAAAAGCATCAAACCAAGAAGGGAGTTTCTCTCCTTTAGGTCTTGGGGATTAAGGAGAAACCTGGCCCCCAGTTCACCAGCTAATGGCTTTTCCAGATAATCTTTCTTTGCTTAGTGCTGGGTTGTCTCAATCCTTATAGCTCAGTCTTGGTCTGGTTTATCTGCTGTTATGCTACACATGAAAATTGTTGCCTTTGCTGATGATCTATAAAGGCCATCTTTTGTATATGTGGGGAAGGAACATTAGGGGGTGTGGGCATGTGAGCCCCCCTCATGTTTCTCCAGGAATTCCAGGAGAAAAAAGAGGATGGAATAAAAACAGTTGGAGTATCAATACACTCAAACACTCACAGACCTCTCTGCTTGCCATTGTGCTGAACAGAGGTGACACTTTGGGAGAGGTCAGCAACTCTCACTGGAGTCCCTCTGGCAGCTGGGCCCTACTCCCAGCTGAGCTCTGAGCGGCCCGCCGGCCTCCCGCCTCCTGAACAAGTTACTCTCTCACCAAACCGTCCTGGGCCTTCCTTCAGAGAACAACGCCTGTAGCCCACTCTCCTCTCGGCTTCCCGCGTCTCGTCCCGTCCTCCTTGCCCTCCCACCCCTACCCCAGCCAAGGAATAAAAAATTAATAAGGCGCACGTATGGGGAGGTGGGTGGGTGGGGGAGCAAAGAGTTGGAAAAGAAGGCAGAAGAGGACCAGTCTCAGGTAAAGCCCGGCAGCTTCAGGGCTTTCAGAGGACCCGGAGTCAGTATAAGTAACATAGAAGGAACGGAAACTAGCCCAGTGCTGACAAGTAAACAGGGGCTAACATCTGGAACAGCCCCACTGCAGACAGACAAACAGACACACACACACACCCCTGCCCGGTTGAAACCAATCCACTTGCTTGCCCTGGGGCCCACTAGACAACCTAGCTAGCTGCCTCGGCTTCTCCTTTGCTTCTCAGATCCCAGTAGGGTGGAGGGGAGTGCCCCAGGGCGGGGGCTCCAGGGGAGATGGGACTGGGGAGGGGAGGGGAAGCTGTTTGTATCCGAGCTTCCTCCTCAGTTACCTGGCTGTATGTCTCCAAGGTCGTCCCCCCACCCCAGTTATCCTCACCCCCAGCTGGCAGTCAGCGAGAGGAGAATAAGATGGGCTCGGGGAGGGCAAGAAGTTCGGTTGTAGGACAAGATGACCTCGGTTCCTATTTGGTGTTGGGGTTACCACAACCATAGGGAGCACAAGGGAGCTGGTAAGGTGTCGTTTTTCTCTGCCCCCGCACCCACCCCCAGTATGAAACTTTCAAACCAAAACGGGAAAAAAAAAAAGGAGAAACGTGAAGGGAAAGCAGGAGAATAGAGGAGAAAAGCAGCCACGTCTTCCGGACCCCGGCATCCTCACGTCCCAGCCCGGCGAACCCCCTGATTCCCCCAGCCTAGTTCCTTTGCCTCTAATCAGCCCCGATCCCCTCTTCAAACTCTTACCTTAATAGTCCCGTCCATTTGGCGAAGTCTACAGCCGAGCCCCCCAATATTCCACACATTGACCCGGTTAGAGCCTAACCCCGCAGCCCTTTCGGATTGCCTCCGCTCCCGCACCTCTCCAGCTCCTGGCCCCCTGTCCGCGTCCCCCCAGTGAGCTCCTTGCCCTCTTCCCCGCTTTGCACGTTTGTTGTTGTAGCGGGGCGAAAAAGAGACAGTTAACCGGATGAAACTTTTTTTCAGCTAATTTTGGGAAGTGACTTCACTTTGCGAATCGGAGAGGAAGTCCTATCTCTCTCTCTCTCTCTCTCTCTCTCTCTCTCTCTCTCTCTCTCTCTCTCTCTCTCTCTCTCTCTCTCTCTCTCTCTCTCTCTCTCTCTCTCTCTCTCTCCTTTCCCCCTCCCCCCCTCTCCCTCCCTCTCTTCCCCCTCTCCGCCGGTCCTGCTTTTTGCATCACACACTATATAAATATACACGTAGATACTGTAGATACATTCATACGCGGCACACACAGGATACTAGCTTGAGGGAGATAAGAGTTACGCTAGAACAATAATGCTACCCACCCTCAGTTCCGTGCTCAGCCTGAGTCCTGTAGTCCGAGTCTTCGACCCCCCAAGAGTAACCTACCCCGTGGTTCTTCCCCAAAAACTCAAGTGTGAAATGTCTTTGCCTCTCCCCCCTCCCCCCGCCCCCCGCTCCTTTTTTCCCTGGGGCTGTTGGCTAGAACGCAGCCCGCCTGACTCACTCACTTTCCGTCTCTTCCCACAGATATTTTCATTAATGTTTTTTCCAGCCGGAGTAAAAACTTTAGAGGGGGAAAAAAAACCCGGGAAAGTTCTCTGGCGTTTGTATGACCTGATGAATACCGGGAACGATGTAGATAGGACAGAATCACAGTAACAATAGTTTAAAGTCTCATCCACAGGGATGATTTCCAAGGGTTCCCTATGTTCACAATTTTTCACAGTACCAGACACATACTCCTCCAGGAGGAGCTCAACCCACCGAGGGGATATTTGAATACCTTCACAAGCAGGACCCACCCCACCCCCTCAGACTTTCCTTCTTCTTCCCCAAACTGAGCCTGGAGAACTCTCGTTCTTACGTGAAAGGACGGTCTCCCAACGTCCCTCCCTTTCGTCTCGAACTTCTACGAGTTTTCGCCGTAGCCCGAAGCCGCCCTCCTGCTGTGGGGGCTAGCAGAGAAGGGGTACTAAATGGAGCTTCAAGCCCCGGAGATCTTCTTGGAGGAAGGAGGGGGAGGGAGGTGATGCTGGGGTAACTACCCACCCAGCCCCAATGCACTTACTCCAAAAGCCATTTATTCTTGACATCAGGCTGCAAAACCAACCCAAGCTTTCCAACCCCTTCAGTAGAGTTGCCGAGATATCTGTGCCTTAGGGAGAAACTAACTGTCGTCCCGAAACAACCCTCCTGTCTCTCGAAAATGGACTGAGTGGATTGGACCGCAGACTAGCCGGTTCAGCCAGCCACGGTCTCAGAGAACTGCAAAGAAAACAGACTTTTCTCTTCCGAGAACTTCCACCCACTAACCATCTCCGGCGACAGCCCTCCCCTCTCCCCAGCCTAGGCTCAGACGGTCGGGACCCCCACAATCTCGAATCCCAGAGCTCCCCACCCCACCCTTAGACGGCGCCCGGAACCCTACGGCTGTGGAGAAACGGAATAGAAGCGCGGAGGGAGAGAAAGAGGGTTGGCGGGCGGACTCAGCCTGGGTTAGCTTTCTCCCGGGTGCTACAGAAACAGGTTACCTTGTCCAGCGCTCTCCTGACCACACTTTGGACTTTCTCACTTTTATTTAAGAGTCCGACAGGGGGGGAAATCCGAATGGGATCCAAGTGAATTGGAAAGAAAAAAAAATCAAAAGGTCTCCGTGGCAGCCGTAGAATTGACTTATTAATTCTTTATTTCTTCAAGAGCAATTGAGCCGGAGAGCTCTCTCGTTCTCCTTCCCTTCCCCCCTCCCCCTTCGCCCCTCTTGAAATTAGCCTCATCAATTCAGCTCCAATTTTCGGTTCGGATACAGACGCGGGACTGAACGTGACCAGACCTGGAGCCGCGGGTGCAGCTTGCCAGCTATTGAGACTCAGCGGAGGTGGGGGTGGGAGGATAGGGGGGCCAGCAGAAGGGGGGAGCTGCGGCTGGCTCCCCCTCCCCTCCTCCTGTCTGCTTCTCAATCCCGGGGTCTGCTCCGGGGATCCCCCGAGACCGCCACATCTGGTTACTGCTAGCGGGGTCAGGTCCCCCCCTTTGCCTGGGGCCACAAGGACTGGAGTTCAATTAAAAGAAATCAGACTTAACCCTTTCCTCTCCAACGGCCCTCTACCTCTTCGCCCCACTTAGGCTCTCTCTTTTTCCTCTGCTTTTCCACATGCTTTCCAGAAAAGAAAGAGGTTAAAGGGAAAGTAAGAATGAATTACATCCTTTCAAACCCCAAATTGTTTCCTTTTCAGCCTATACTCCGCCGACCTTCAAACAATAACAAGACTTTCGGGAGGAGCAATAGAGCCCACTTCCAAGTGGAACCCCATCAAAGAGACTCGCCTACCCCCCAAATCCAAATTTCTCTATTTTTCAACAAGAAACGCAGACAGGGACCCCCTTCTTTAGGAGAGCAAGGACGTGTGGTATAGTTTCCCTAGTTGTAAAGAACAACTCCACGCTGGTTTGGAAGTTCTCCCATCCCGCGCCTCACTATAGCATTCTCCCTTCTTTAAAATACACTCCTGTCACCCCTGCACAAGATTACGGATGCTTCTTCCCTAGAAAAAACTGATGTCTCTATACTCCAACGATCATTTCAATCACGTTCATTCCACCTCCTCCCCACCAGGTTCCCCCACAGCATTTCAGAGAGATCTGCATTTTTCATTGAAGATGCTATTAAAACAGATAACCCGAAAGATCTTTCTCTATCCCTCTCTTTCTTTGGAACGTCGAATCTAAAACAACTGGGTATCATGCCTTTTAGACAAAGTTTGAGCAATTTTAAAGGTGGGGGTGGGGTGGGGAGAGACTATGTGACACATAAGCAGCACTGGTTTCTGAACAGTTTACCTAGCGCCTACATCTTTGCCAGATCTCCCAAGTTACCAACCCCCAAGTCTCCGAAGAATCCAAAAGAGAAGAAAATTTACTCCCCAGACTCTGCGTGACTTCGAGGAGAAATAAGTCGTTTCCACTGTGGCGTCGAAACCTACAAGCTGGTGTACAATTCAGTTCCACTTATGTAACTCGTCATTTAATGTTGGATTCCTCTCCCTCCCTCCCCCCCCATCCCGAAAGAAACAAACCAAACACAACAGTAAACAACTCTACCCTGTTTAATGTGGTTACCACCAGACATCTGGAAAGATGGTTTGATCCTGGCAACTCAGATTGTTTTCACGAGCAGCCAAACAGAATATTTCGAATGTTTGCATTGAGACAAATTGATAGAGAGCCTGCGGTCAGGCGGGCTACAGTGGAAGACTGCCCTGGGAGTTTAAGGGAAAAAAAAAATAAGCCCTCTCTCTGAAGGATTTCTCTTTCTCTTCCAGTCGTCCCCACCACCTCTCTCTCTCTCTCTCTCTCTCTCTCTCTCTCTCTCTCTCTCTCTCTCTCTCTCTCTCTCTCTCTCTCTCATTATTTCCTTCTCCTTTCTCTGTATTTCTGTCTACCTCTCCCATATGCTTTGACTTCCTATCTCATACAAATTCCCCACAGGATACACTTTTATCTTCCAGCTCTCGAGCATCCACCACCACATCACCATCAGAATAAGGAAAGTTGCCCCAAATCTAGTGAGTCTGATTTATTATATCCAAGGAGAGCTTTGCTAGTAAAAGAGACCAAGTGCAACTTTATTTTCTAATCGTAAAAAAAGAAAAAAAGTTAAAAAAAGGTTTCTTATAATGATATGTTGTGTGTGGAATTGAGCAGGTAATCATCTAAGCAAATACCTGTGGGAGTGAATTATAGAGAGTAGAGCCTCTCCTTGTATCTATTTGCACTTGTAGAAAACTGGCTTGATATTTTGGGGGAGGGGAGCATGTTTGGCAAAGAAGGTACCTAGTGATGGAGCTGTTCGATCCTCACTTCCAAATAATCCTAAAGATTAGGAATCCATTCTTTGCTCAATTTGGGAGGAGAGCCTCTAAATGTAGCTTAAGGTCTCTTGGCCCTGAATGTCAGTCAGTCCCCTCCCCCCACCCCCTTACACACATCTCTTTGACCCGGTTAAGAGCTTTCCAGACTCTTTGTCCCTGGCCTCAGTTAGCACCAGCCAGTTTGGTACCCATCATCCTGTGGGAAGGGAGGAGCAGCTACTCTCAGAGCTGCTGCATCTTTGAGGCTGACCCTGTAGACAAGGGTGGAACCTTCACTTGAAACCCGAAAGATGCCAGGCCCGGCTGGGTGTCTCTCTTGGCTGCTGCCTCCTCCTCCTCCCTACTCTACCACGATTCAACTTGGAGGCTAACTGGCAAAGGGGGGAGGAGGCTGGGGAGTAGGGAAGGGGGGTGGGTGGGAGAGAGAACGCCAAAAACCCAGACTGCAGAGCTGCAGCTTCAAGTGTCTGGCCCCTCGCTCGAGGCCATAATTAATTTGAGATTTATTTTTATTGGAGAACTCGAGTCTCGTCTGACCTTAGCCAAACAAGGCTGCTTCAAGCCGCCCCTGGATGCGCTTGAATGCTGGGGAATATTTCTGTTAGACGGCTCTCCAGGCGCGCCTGCTTTGAATTTGTTCCTCAGACTTCATCTACTTGGAGATTTGAAGAAAGATTTAAAGCCTTCTACCCACCCCCACCCACTAACCCTGCTCTTTCTTCCTTAACACCAAGTTGGTTAAAAACACTACGTGGGAGGTGAAGGGGGTGCACAGAGAACAGGTCAGGGAGGAACTACACAGTGGTTGTTGGGGTATTTGGGGAGAGGACACGAGGAACTGAGAACCAATGATCTGCCATTTCCCCAAACCCAGTGCCCTTCTCTGCTTCACAGGTCTTGAAGGACCCTAGAATTACAGTAGGAAAATCTCAAGGGAGTGGGCACCCAGACCTAGCTGTTAAAAAGCATAGACTAACAAACCAAGTATTTTGTCCAAAATCTTCCCCTACTCCCACCTCATATATCCATTTCTTAGGATGCTTCCCTGGAAGAACAACACTAGGATGTAGAGTGAGTTATTCTGAAGAGCAAGAAGAAAGAATTTCAAGGCCCTTGAGTGAGGGACACGAGACAAGGAGTAGGCAGTTAGGAGTCAGCTGGTAATGATACGGAGGGGAGAGTCAAGTTTGGGGAGGGGGTGATTAGAGAACAGGGTGCTTCACTGAAATATTTCTGTCTTCTCTCCTTTGTCTTTGTCTCTTCCAAGTTATTGATTCTCCTTTCTTCTGGTTTCTCTGTCTTGCACTTGCCCCTCATTTGTCAACATGCAGTTTTCTTCTGCAGCCCCTTCTCCCTTGCTTGCTTCACCTTCCTTTTTTCCTTCCAATTTGCCCTCATTTATTTACCTTAGCTATTCTCCACCCCATTTTTATCTGTAACAAAGTTGTGTTAGGATGGACACTTCTCCTTCACTAGGTTGTGGGTGACTGGGGAGTGAAGCTTGGACAGTTAGTTGGCTCCAATAAGTTCCTGCGATTCAAGGGTTGGACAGCCTGTGAAGTGGGGTTGGAGAGAGTGCCTGGTCCTGTCACCTTCTTGGCTAGAGCTCCACTCTTTCCACTCCCTGCTTCCCCACTACCTAAACCTCACTAATGTTTGTCAACAGCCTCCAGGGCTGAGACTTGACAGGAGAATGTCAGGGGCTTGGCAGCCCAGAGATTATTTGTGCCCCGGCTGGCAAACGGTCAGAGGGAGCAGAAGGAACAAACCCAAGATTGTAGCCTGCACGCAGACCCTTTGCCTCCATCAATGCGCTTCTTTGTCCAGCAATACAAACGTTGTGGCTGGAGAAAAATTCATTTTCCCCCTTAAAAGGGGGTTTCTGCACTTAATTCTCCTCCACTGGTTGCACTGCTCCTGTCCTGGGCACCAGCTTCTCCGGGTTTGCTTCCCTACCGGCCTACGGAGTCTAGAATGGGTTCTTGGGCCACTTTAATACTTCCAAATGTCCCTTTTTGGGGGAGGGCATGTCTCTGCCAGGTACCACACTCCTGGAGAATAGGGAGTGGGGGATAGGCCGTTGAAGTTAACTCTTCCCACATTTCTAGCCTTTTGTTCAAGGTAGCTTCAGTATGATGACTTAATTCGTTCAAGTATGATTTGACCTATTTGGGAACAAAAATGTCCTGAATGTCGGGAATGTGCACACTTTCACAAAATCAGATGTACCCTCCAATTTCCTGGCATAAAATCCACATAGCTCCTACTCTTAAATTAAAGTCCCTAGATCTTAAGGTGTAACCTAGGTGGGCGAACTAATCTAAGTAGCTCTCCCATTCAAATTAGGGGCAACTGGTTGGGCGCACTATGATTTTCAGACTTGCTCGTTAGGATCTCCTTGGAGTGTTAAGCACCATCACAAATAGACACATACGTTGCAAACACATGCATTCTCCATTTCGGTGCCCTTTTTATTCGTAAATATACACACACACACGCATGTTTTCTGCGCCTAAATGCACAGTTGGTTTCCACGAATCTGCTTGTACTTTAGGGGAAGAGGGTTTGACCTGAGTAACAGGCTGAAAGAGAGTGGAGGGGAAAAGGTTTGAGGTGATTGGCAACCATTCCCTCTTCCTTGAAACAGAGAGTGGAGGAGACAGTCCTGAACTCAAGGTCGCCTTTCGGAAGAAGGGAGACCCGCTGCTCCAGTTGCGGTGGTTACGACCCTCCACTCCTTCTCTCACTTTCCCCCCTTCCTCCCTCCCCCCCTCCTTCTGAGCCTAGGTCGGCCAAGTCGGCCCCGCCTCGCCCCGCCCCTCTCCGGGCGGTGGCACGCTGTAGACTTTCCTTAAACGTGTAACCCAGATGTCCCCGCCTTGGTTTGTTTACATTCTTGGGAGCTGTTGTGGGGGAAAACACCCACACCCAAACCCACCGCCCTTCTGCACCAAGTCAAATATAGCGGCAATACTTTTTGGGAGGGGGTGGAGGAAGGGGGACTGATAGAGGAACGTGGGAGGGAGATTAGGGCAGACAAAGTGAAAAAAGTGAATCAAACACATAGATCTTGCATCGAAGAAAAAGAACACCTCGACGGTAAAAGCTGTCACTCACAGGAATCCCCCAAATTCATACACGCATGGATGGATATCCAGAGAGATAGTTCCCTTTTCCCAGTCATCATCACACTTAGAAGACTGGAAGGACTCAGAGCCTCCTCTCCAAGCCCCAACACTATCACAGTCTTGCCTGGGTCGCCCAGTAGCCCTTCCAGTGTCCCACTTCTGCCTGGGAGACAATCCACAGCATTGACCTCCTGGATACAAGAGGAAACTTTGCGTCTAAACCCCGAATCCCTTCCCCACCTCCCACCCTTCTCCAACGCGCGCGCGCACACACGCAACCTCCCATCCCACCCTGGTCGATTTGCACCAAAATTTGCCTGTGATAGAATCTTAAAAGAGGTTTGCTGAATTAATTGAAACTGGAGAGGGTTCATCTTGGCTTTTTTGTCCGTCACCTCCAGTCTTCAGATCCTTCAGAAAGCACAGACCAACGGTCTTCTTCTCCCTCCTCTCATTCACTGAAGCAAAGGAATTATGGGGTGGGGTTGGGGGAGGGGGTGGGGGGGTGAACAGCGGTTAAGGGTCACAGGAGGAGGGCTGTGGTCATTACCTGTTTAAAGATGATGTCATGTCTTACCTTGACGTAAGACGACGTGTCTGGGACGGTCTGAAACATCTTTTGTGGGCAAGGATAAACTGAGGAAGATTGAGAATCCACCTGAAAGAAGAAGAGCTCTGTCAGTCGGCTGCTAGTGGGGGAGAGACTGAGTGGAAACTAGAGGTAGATAGAGGCTAGCGCCTGGGGGAGTACAAATAGACACGGAGAAAAGAAAGAAAGAGCTAGGCTTTCTGAGGCCAGGGCATGGTGATGTGAGAGCTTTTATATCCTTCAGTTTAGGGCTGCAGATGATTGAACTCTATTGACTCCTTTGAATAAGAGTAGGGGTTCCTAGCATGAGTAGCTCAAGGCTCATTCCTTTCGGCTTTTCCTTTTTCTGTTGTCCGCTTTCCCTTTGCTCTCTGGCCAGATATCAACCATCTATCTCTTATCTGTACACCTATCTCTTATCTCTGAACACACACACATACTTCCTTCATGGCCTAAGTAGTTGTTCAAGTGGGGCACCCCTCTACCTTCCTCCTATGTTAAGAAAAGGAGAGAGGGAAGGAGAAACAAGGAAGGAGAAAGGAGTAAAGGGCAAGAAGAAGACCTGATGGAAATAGAAAGTAAAGGGAAAAATCATTTTTACCAAATATCTCGAGGCAAAGCAAGAGATTGATATTTTTCAAGTTGGACTCTTGGATTTGCTCTTTCCAGCCTTGATTTACTCCTTCCTAGTCTTAGTTCACAAAGTCCCATACATCTCCTTTGAAGGATTCTAGATGTCTTTGACTACCCAATGAGATATTTCTGCCATCTCTAAAACCTTAGTAATAATATTTTGCATCTGCTTAGGTCTAGTATGAGTCCTCTTCCTTAATCTCTCTCTATATGCCTGAGAACACCTTGGAGATTAGACTGTAAAAATATTGGTAATGGATGACAACAATGTGCTTAGTGGTCTCAGCATTCTTACTATTTCTCTAAGGAGGGAGATAACTAGACTCTATGAAGATAATGGAAAGGGATCCACATTATTCCTATCTGTTGATGAAGACTTACTGCTTGCTAGATTGCTCACTAGATGTCAAAGAGCCACCTTGATGCTTCGTGAAGACTTTTTTCCAACAAAACTCCTGTCTTCTGTCTATACATCTCTCTCTCTCTCTCTCTCTCTCTCTCTCTCTCTCTCTCTCTCTCTCTCTCTTTCACTCTCTCTCCTCTCTCTCTCTCTGATTCTTTTTGTCTTTTCTGTCTTGTCTCTGTCCTGTATCTGTCTACCCTTCGACTCCCTCTCTCCCTCCCCCCTTTTTTAAACGTGGCAGCAGCCTGCTTCTCCAGCAGCCAATGTGTTTCTGATAAACTGCTTTTTCCCCCACTAACAAATTCCAGCTTCTTTGGCTCCCGAAGTCACAACAGAAAGACACACGTTCAGGGACAAGGTACATTTCTTCAGATCAGAGATTCCCTGGCCTCCTCCCTCCATGCCCCCAGAGTGACCCTTCCCTGCGGTTTATCCCTCTTTTCCTTATGGGTCTTGAAAATATTCAGAGTGAAACTCAAAGGGGTGGGGGGAACAAATGGACAGACACAAAGACAGAGAAAACTCTTGAAAAAACAGTCTGCTCCTTTAGCTGCTTCCTTCTTGTCAAGCTCATTCAAAGGAGTCCAGGGGAATCGTCCAGAGGAGGAATTTGTCCTCCTCCATCTCATATTCCCACCCCCTTGTTCAGGGCACAAAGAAGCCACTCACCTTATACACCCTTTCCCCTTAACCAGCAGGAATGGAACAGTGGAAACTCCAGGATGGGAAGCGATGCCCCAGTCCGCCTCCGAATCTCCGTGTTTTCAGACACTGATACCTTGTCGGTGGGATTACATTTGCTAGATCCTCAGCCGGACTGAAGTTAAAGTTTTCCTTTCTTTCCAACCCATCCAGACAGCCTGCCTCAGCTCATTCATATCCTCAGGGGGGTTTTCAGTAATGGACTCGATTTGTGTGTGTTTCCCTCTCACTCTCAAACACTCCCGCTCCCTCTTCCTCTCTCTTTTCCCCTCTTTTAATTTTATTTCCGTTTTCTTATCAATATTTCAACTGCTGTCTGATGAATTGTTCCAGCAGGACATCCAAGCATCTGTCACCAGTCCCTCTCCCCCTGGGCTGCATCTACACTTGAAGGACTTTTAAAACAACAAACCTGTCCATCTACAAATACACTTATTATACCCATCCTTCTGTATGAGTATATGTGTATTCACTGAGAAGCCAAGAGGAAACACTGAGTGGAGCTCCAGGCCCATTTTAAACTGATTATTTTTCCCTAGGAAGTTTCAAATATCTGTATTAAAATGATAATTCCCCAGGTTTTAAAAATATATGTGAAGCCCCGTAGCTATCCAACTGTTTAGTATTTCCTACTGAAAGGGCAATCATACTCCATCCAAAAGACTCTGTGTTCCCCCAGGGATAAGCCAACTCGACCAAAGCTCATTCCTAGACGCATTCTTTAGTCTGTGTCTACAATGACAAAGTCAAAATCAGAGAGCTAAGGCAATTACCTGGATGATTGGCCGAAGATGCATTTTAAAAAACACCCTAGTTAGCGACTTGTTTGCTTCAGGGAACATTTGTTGGTTACCTGCCTTGAATAATTCAGATAATTACCCAGGCTTCTACTTAAACTGTGTAGACAAAACCTCATATGGTGTCTCAAATTTCACCCTGCACATATGTACGCTCGCTCACACAGTTGCACACACAGTAACAGAGCCATTCTTCACACAAACAGATCCCCAGCGTCTCTGATGAGATACGTATGTTCTCTCTCATCTACTCCTTTCACACCCTCCTACATTTTCCTCCTGGGTGCCAGTTTTGGGACCCAGTACCAAGAACTCTCTTTGTCTTTCCTGGTTTCTACTCGACTGGAACACATCTTGTTGGGATCAAAGGAAATGCAGATGCATACAGGGGTGACGGGGGGGGGGGGGCGTGAAGTGGGGGGAGACAAGAAAGGGAGAAAAGATACATTTGCAGGCATCCTCTTAACTGCTGTGATCATTGGCTCTTAGATTTAGGACTAGAAGGGACCCTAAAGGCCATCTAGTTGGAGCTTTCTCTTGTCTCCTTCTTAGGAATGAAGAGACTGGAGTCCAGAGACACTAAGAGAAGTGCCAAGGTCACAGAATTAAGTGGTAGAATAGGGATTTGAACCCTGGCCCAATGACTCAAAATTCTGCTCTCCATCCTCTCCCTCCAAGTTGCCCTGAATTTACCCCTTCTGGAACAAAATTACAGCTCTGCTCCCCTTGTTCTCCAAGAATAATGACCATAACATTATTTCTCAATGAAATTCAAATAGGAAGGGATTCTAGGGGGGCTTCAACCCAGAGGAGAAAGTGGTTTCTCCCCAGTCGGCCTTCCCTTAGAGGGGGAAGCCGACTTTAAAATTCAGGTCTTCCCACGTGGGGGGTAAGAGAACAGGCAGCAGGGTTATTCATTATTTCCTTCACAACAATATCCCGATTTTTCTCTCCCGGCCTTCCCCCAAAGTCCAACATATTGAAACATTTTGCTGCTTAATAAGAGCAGCGCATAAAGCTGAAAGGTGAAAGGCCAACCCAGGACCCGTGACTGCAGCTCTATGAACTCAGCGCTGACTGACGGCCGGCTCCAAGCGCCCAGTGCATTCCTGACAATTTCTTAGGAAAACAAGACTCCAGTTTTAGCTAAGACTGGGGACCAAGTCTCTGCCCCATGAAAGATAAAATCTTAAAAAAAAAGTTAGGGGTTTACTTTTGCCCCCCAAAGACCTAAAATTCAGACAAAAACTTCATCTTAACAATGGAACACATACACACACACACACACACAACAACAACCCACATAGAGACACACTCACACATCCTGAACTCACATTTCTAATAAGATACCAGTTTTCAAGAGTGAATATTTTTTAGTAATGCTAGATATCTGAAAATATCTTTTGAGATGGGCTAGGAGATTAACATTCAGTAAAGGAGGTAGAGAATTGAGACTTTCAGTTAAACCTTGATTTCTTCTAAATTGTCCTGATATTTCAAGGAGGGTGTGTGTGTATATATATATATATATATATAAATTTTGTGGTGGTTTTGGGGTGAGTAGGGGAAGGGAGGAACAGTGCTTCTGAGTTAACCAAGTAATAACTTCAATTGCCCATTTCCCAAAATTTGTTAAGCCCTCAACAGTGAGAGAACACTGGCTTTTCCCCCCCAAAGACTTCTGGGATACTTCAGGTTTGTTCTAAAGTTGTTAAGAAAACCTCTCTCCACTCCAGTGTCCCCAGTTTCTCAAATGCTTCATCCCCTCCCCCTGACTGAACAGATATTTGTTGTGGGGGTGGTCCTTGAACTTGTGTTTGACTCTTCATGATCCCATTTGGGGTTTTCTTGGCAGATACCCATGTGATTTGCCATTTCCTTCTCCAGCTCATTTTACAGATAAGGAAACTGAGGCAAACTGGGTGAAGTGACTTGCCCAGGGTCGCAGAGCTAGTAAGTGTCTGATGCCAAATTTAAATTCAGGAAGATGAATATTCTCAGACTTCAGGCCCAGCACTCTATCCACTCTACCACCTTGAGTTTACATTCAAAGTGTTACAATCTGCAATGCAAAGCACTTTCCTGCTAGCTTATTACTGCAAACACTATGATTTTAATTTTGTTTTCAGATGAGAAAACTGAGCCTGAATGAGATTCAGTCACATTCCCAAGGTCACAGTGCTTAGAAACTCTGGTCTTCTGATTTGTCTAGTATTCCTTATGATAGAGTGTAAGTTCTCTGAAGGCAGGGTTTGTTTAATTTTTGTCGTGGTTTACCCAGTGCCTAGAAATGTGCCTGGCACATAATAAACAAATAAATAAAAATAAAAGAATGAATAGAAAGTCAGACCCTTGTAAGTTGACTGACTTCCAGCTGCAGTATGCTGCCTTTCTGTCCAATGTGGTTACAAGAGTTCCTAGGACTCTGGGCTTAGAACTGACCAGACCTGGACACTAAACTCTCTCTGTTCAAAACTGGTGTTCATTTTTCTTCTTAGTGTGAAATATTCTAAGACTCATATCAAGTGTGAGGACAGTTACAGCAGAATCTGGCTGTGTTTACACAGGGAAGCAGAGCAGAAAGATGGAACAAGAATTTGGATCATTCACTTGTTCCTTAAAAATAAAAACAAACAAAACCAATGCACATAAAAAAGAGGGAGGGGGTGGAACCAAGTCTCATCGAATCATTGTATTTCATCTAGCACCTAACACAATACTCTGTACATAGTAAGCCCTACATAAATGTTTGTTGGATTGAGAACATTGTCACCTTGTTATTAAAAAAAAAAACGGAACTGGAAAAGCTTTGACCTGAACGATTATGATTGGCTGTGGGCATTGATGAAATTCACAGAAAGGGGAGCTCCAGTAGACTATTTTTTGTATACCAAACACAAGCCAGAGAGTTAGACTACTCTTATGCATATAGAACCCCGCCTGGCTTCCTTAAAGGAAACATTTCCTCAATTCTTGCCTAGCCTGGCCCAACAAAATCCCTAGGGTCCTAATTTCCTCTCTAACTCAGCACCATGGGAACTTGGTTTGGCAAAAGGAGTTAAGCAAAATAAGAACAATAATCCACATGGGGCTTTAAGGTTTACAAAATACTTTACAAATATCTCATTTTATCCTAAAGACAGATGAGGAATCTGAAGCAGATAGAGGTTAAGTGACTTAAACAGGGTCACATTCCTAGTATGTGTCTGAGGTTGGATTTGAACCCAGTTTTCCCTGACTCCAGGTACAGTGATCTATCCCCTATCCACTCAGTCACCCAGATTCAAAAATCCTTAGAGATCAGGTGAATTGAGCAACAAAGAAGGAGGAGGAGCAGCTAAAAAGATGATAAGGATTCCCTTAGGTTAAGAATTATAGAAGGATATATAAATTGCAATGTGGGAAGGTGGAAGCTAAGAATATTAAAGCTGAATGTAATCTTAGAGATTATTTAGTCTAACTAGCTCTTTTAGAAAAGAGAAAATTGAGGGCATAGGGAAGGGCTTGCCCAGGGTCACCTAGTTACTAAGTGGTAGATTCAGAACTAGAAATCAAATAAAAATCATTATTTATGTAGCCTTCAAGTGTGCAAAGTGCAAAATGTAAAAATGCATTTTGCATCTGCTAGGAGGCACCATGATAACAGTGGACAGAAAATTAACTCTGATGGCCTGGGGTCAAAATCTGTGCCTAAAATTTATTACTTGAGGAATCTTGGGAAAATAATTTTCACCTCTTTTTTTCTTACTTTTTTAAAGCATAAAATGGGTGAGTTAAAAAATGATAAATCAAATGAGCTGCTTGGAATAGATATAGTCTCTGGGACCTGGTTGAACCCAAGACTTATGATCTCACATGAGCCTCGCAAAAGTCTTGTTGAGATTGGTACCAGAGATATCTTTCCCATTTTTGTTGTTCTTCAGTACTTTTTCAGGTGTGTCTGACTCTTCATAGCCCCATTTGAGGTTTTCTTGGCAAAAATACTGTAATGGTTTGCCATTTCTTTCTCCAGCTCATTTTATAGATGAAGAAACTGCAAACAGGGTTCAGTGACTTGCCCAGGGTCACACAACTAGTGAGTGTCTGAAGCTAGATTTGAATTCATGAAGATGAGTCTTTCTGATTCATGGCACTCTATGCACTGTGCCACCTAGCTGTCCAGGTTCTTAGAAATTAAATGACTGGCCCACAGTCAACTAGTTAGTTAATGTCTAAGTGGTATTTGAATCTAGGTCCATTCTGACTGGGATTAGCATTTTGTCCTCTAACCATAAATTGAAACTGGAGAGAAAAATTTTCAAGGTCCATATCCAGAGAACATAGTAAAGGTTTGAACTGAGGGAAAGAGAGTAGGAACTGGGATCTGGGGCTGAAAAGGGTGATCAATGGGCTCATCTACTCCTCAATCATATGGAACTTAACTAGTAAAAGAAAGCAAAGGGGACCTCCAATCGAACACACCTTTGGCCAATCTTAAATCACTTTAATAGATTAAAACTACATCAAGACTTTTGAGATACCCTTACTAGCTGTGTGATCCTGGACAAGTCACTTCTCCCTATTTGCCTCAGTTTCCTCATGTGTAAAATGAGCTGGAGAAGGAAATGGCAAACCACTACAGCATTTTCGCCCAAAAAATCCCCCAAACAAACAAACAAAAAACCCAGATGGGGTCATGAGGAGTCTGATGCAACTGAAATGACTGAACACTATCCTGACCAATGCCAACAAAGAAAGACCAAATCATTTGTCACCTTCTGGATTAAAGGGACTCAGGTCCAGTGTAACTACATTATTTTCTATGAGGTTGTGGCTGTAGTTGAAGGACACTGGCTTTGAATTTAGAAGACTCATATTTAAACCCCACATTTGCTCCTTATTCCTTTTGGCATTTAACTGACTCCATTTCTCTCAATAAATTAAGTGACAGTAATTTAACTGACTCCATATCTGTTTAGTCATGGGGACCAAGGGACAGACCAGAAAGGAAACATTCCAGGGAAATAGATATGCTAAATGAATTACACATAGTATCTCAACTGATATACAAAAAAACCCCAAGCCAAAACAACAATAACAACAAAACACAATCCTATGGTTGAGGAAACTGAGGGAGACTGAAGTTAAATTAATTGCCCAGGCTTATCTAGCTTGTAAGTATCTGAGGCTGGTTTTGAACTAAGATATTCTTCACTCCAGATCCAGTGCCTCCCAAGGGCCCAATGTCATTTGTGCAGTTCTAGGGTTCACCCCTGTTTCACTACAGTTTCAATTTTTGTTACATTTTGACAGGACTTTCATTTATTCATCAAAAATTGTTAGTAGGAATGATTAGTTGAACTAGGAAGCCATCATTTGGCTCCTCTCCCAATGGGCTCCTGCCATGTCCCTTCTTCTCTCCAGTGACCAGGGGTTTTCCTCATGAGTTAGACACTGGGAGTTCCTTCTCATGGCTAAATTTGAAGATCTCTAGCTCTGGACGTCCTGTACACCAAAATAGATCATTGTGGTTCTGGATCAGTTTATGATTCCATGAAGTTATTTGCATAGGAAAGAATGCATGCAATTTAAAGGCAGAGCAATTACCTGGGAATTCAGTGACTCCAGTCTTGGTCACAACTCTAAAAAGCAAAGTCTCACCCTCATGCTTTGTGTCAGTTTCCTAAGCAGTAAATGAAGGCTTCTTTGGATTGCTGATCTACCTTAATGCACTTCCACAGGAAGTTAAATGGGACCAGAGCTTACTTTTATTCAGGATTGGATGCTCTATTGATAAATACCCATTTCCTGAGGACCAACAGACAAACTGGTCCTCCACAGAAGGAATCTCTTCCTGAATTAGCACAATCCCATACCAAGTGAATTTCTGCTTTTATTCCTCCTCATTATTTTTCCTTTAAATATTAGGAATAGGGAAGCGGGAGAAACAGGCTTTCTGCTTCTGGAATATGACAGTTCAGATTTTAAAGGGTGACCAACTTCGGAGGATAGCAGTAGGGGGCCACTCCCCACCCCTTATCTTCTGTTGTTTGTGTTTCCTGGTAGCCCTTGGCAAGCTGCAAACCTAGATTGGCCTCCAGGAGATTCCAAGGAGAGAAGAGGGGTGGGAAATCTGTTTCTGGAGATAAGTCCAGGAAACAGAGGTAGTAACTATGGCAGAGTCCCTGCAAGAGGGAAAAGCCAGGAATCACTTTGTATTTCAGGATGTGTCTCCCTATAAGACCTTTGCATCTCCATGACACAGGTAGACAGATGTGTATAAACATATAAACATATAAACACACACACACACACTAACACAAACATTGTGACAGAGGAGGCTGGGAAGGGGGCAGGAAGAGCAGGACTGATAGCTGAAAGTTAAGCTGCCAGCACAGGATGGAGGAGTCTGGGGATGCTGGGGGCGGGCAGGATGTGTGGAAAGTGTATCCAAAAGACCAGCCCTATCTTTTACACACTGTGGGACTTTAAGGAAATCTTATGAAGTCTCCAAGGTCTGACACTTGGTCATTAGGAAAATGGAGACAGTAATATTCAAAATGTCTATGGCAAAGGTTTCTTGTGAAGGGAGCTTGTTATGATCCTTAAAGTGATATTGGGATATGAGCTGGCATATTAATAATAACAATGACAACAATAACATTTTGATTCCTCCTACCTCCAATATACCTTGATTATCCCACCATTTAAATAGGCTTATGGAGCTCCAGTCATTGAGATTTTGAAAAATTAAAGAGGCCAAGTGAAAATCTGGAGAACGGAGAGGTTAGAAATCATATAAAGCATTCCCCATCTCCTCATAAAGCCTCCCCACCTCAAAGCTCTGACTTTCTCTGGCCTCTAATTTTCTTATCTGTAAAATGTAATTCAACAAATATTTCTTAAGGTCCCTGTGTGTAGGATTCTGGGGAAGACACCAAACTTAGATGAAAAGATGGTAATATGCAATTTTTAAGGTTCCTTTTTGCTCTAACATTTAAAATTTCTAAATAATATTTCACAACTTTATCTATATAGATGATAAATATCACATCTAAGACTGTGAATTTGAATTATGGGCTAATTTTCCATCACTCTTATACAAGCACGGGCATTCGCATAAGCACACATACACAAACACACACACACAAACACACACATACACTTCCCTTTCCTGTACTCAAATTAGCCCTAAAAAGTTCAGGTTGAATTCAGAGAAATTAAGACTTGTTCAACTGAACAGAGAAATTTTTTTCACTTAGTTCTTTTTTTTTTTTTTTTTTTGCAAAGGCTGGGAGGAAGGTGAGTGGGAACATGGAATGGTAAGGTTAAGTAGGATGAGAAGGATAGTAGAAGGGGTGTGGGGAAAGGAGTGTTATTTTACTATGACTGATTCAGGAGTTTTGTAAAGATTATATTATCTTGCTCTATCTTGGCTGATTCAGTGCCTGAAAAACCTAGATTTAGTCTGGGAAAAGAAGACAAGTTGAACTCAAAGGGCGTAACCCTTTCAGAACTCAGAAAGAGGGCAATCTGTCTCCTTATGTTCAAGGAATAATTTCTTTAGATTTAAACTCCCACCATATTGATGGATTGCTTCCCCAAGATTGCATATCTGAATAGAATGGTGTAGTTTCACATCTTTGAAATAGCTGATGAATATACTATTTTGGTTCTGAACAGTTGAAAGATGAAACATAAAAAGAAGGCTGACTTGGGCCAATTATTATTATTATGACCACTCTTCATTGAGAGCAGTTCAGTCTTGTGGATCAAATGTTGAATTATCTGCCCAAACAGAAATCCTAGAGGAGAAGCCCAGCCATAATACCAGCTTCCTTTATGAAAACTTCCCAACCTTTACTTCCAAGGATGACCCTTATAGGAGAAGTGAGGTCATGTCTGCACAGCTCTTTTCACTCCTAAGGGAAAGGTAGTGTATAAATAAGGGTAGCCTGACAAAATTGGCTTGCAAACATTAGCATCATAATTGTTATCATTATTGTTATTTTTATTATGGTAATACTCCACTGGGACAGACTGAGGACAAACATCTGATTTCCTGTTATATCCCTCAAGGGGATTAGCAGTCACACATTGTGACTCCAGGACATCAAATAACCATATACAAAACAACATGTAACTACTAACTAACACAATAAACAGCACTGAGCCACAGCCCACCAAGTTCCTTTTAAGGAATATGGCTCCTTAGATAAGAGATCAAAAGTGGGGAGAATATTTCTGTTTTCTTGATATAGTTTTCAAAAACAGACCCATGGACTCAAGCATCTTCTAGTTGTTGGAAGTGATGCCTCTCTCCCTCACTAGAGAGCAGAATTGTGAAGGGCAATTGGATAAAATACATATATGAATGTGAGATTGCCATCTTCACTACTGTATATGAGAAAGAGTGGTGTAGCTGGGATGATGTTTGGGAAATATGTTTATTATTCACGAATATATTTCACCATTATGATTTGTTGTTATTGTGTGCCCTGGTTCTCTGGGCAATAGCTTTCTGCACACACATCTCTGTGATCCTCATAGAAGAAGGGATGGGGCAGGATGGAGTTAACAGATAGACTAGGCTAATTTTTCATGGAGCCCATTAAGGATCTGCTGAACCATAAATAGGGTAGGGTAACTGGAGCTATTCTACACAGCACTGAAAGGTAGAGGTACTAAGAGCACTTATGGGCAACTAGATGGTACAGTGGATAGAAGGCTGGGTTTGGAGTCAGAAGGACCTGAGCTCAAACCTAGCCTTAGATACTTTCTAGCTGTATGACCAAGTCACTTAACCCTGTTTGGCTCGGTTATCTCATCTATAAAATGAGTTGGAGAAGGAAATGGCAAACCACTGCAAGATCTTAGCTAAGAAAACCCTAAATGAGGTCACAAAGAATCAGACATGACTGAAATAACTGGACAACAACAAAAAGTACTTGCATGCCTCTGGCAACTTAGGAACAACTGCATTCAGCACTTAGATTAAAAAAACAAAAAGAACAATTAGCTAATGATTAGTTACTTTGGCCTTCCTTCTCACTGTAAATCAAGTTCCACAGTGTCTTTCCCTACTGTGGTGGTCCTCACCTACTGCTGAATGATTTAGGAATTTTTTTAAAAATGCAATTTTCCCTAGGCACCAAAGTTACTAGTTATGGTTCTGGAATGGGGGAACACCCTCTCCTTTACCCCCCCAAATATGAATAAGTATATGTTGATAAAATGTACTTCCCCAGTTTCATATTGGCCAAGTCTACTTCTGGCTATTTCTACCATTCTCTACTGAAAAAATGTCCAACAGTTTCCATGCTGAGGAAATACTTATCATATTTCCATAACGTTGAGATCACAATTTATTAAGATCAAATTTTATGGACATATTAACGTAAAGTACTATTTTTTTGGT
Source organism: Pseudocheirus occidentalis (assembly GCA_028646575.1). NCBI lineage: Eukaryota > Metazoa > Chordata > Mammalia > Diprotodontia > Pseudocheiridae > Pseudocheirus > Pseudocheirus occidentalis. Next base: position 134,491,111 of record CM053596.1, on the reverse strand, counting down.
TTTGTGCAGTTGTGGGAGGTCTTATTGGATATTTGTTCATGTGGGAAAAGGTTGAGGGATCTGAATAAGCTTCAAGTCTATAATGATCGACATGGTGTTCAAAAGACAACTAATAAGATCTTAGGGAAGATAGAAGTGTAGTGTCCAAAAAACAAGGGAAATCATGGTCTTGTTTACTCTCCAATGATCAGACTATATGGTCGGTATTGTTTAGAGTTTTGGGGGCCACATTTTAGTTTTTATGTTGACTGAAGCCCATGCCATAAAACTATCAGTTGGAGGAAATAGAGACATTTAGCCTGAAAGGAAGAAAACTTGATAGATGTTCAAATAATGAGAGAACTGTCTTAAGGAGGAGGGATACACTTGCTCAGTGTTTTTTCTCCCCAAGTGTAGAAACAGGAGTGATGGGTGAAATTGCAAAGGGAAAGGCTCTGGTTTGAAGTAATTTCCTCAAAATGAGAGCTGCCTTGGGAGGCAGTGGTTTCCATCTGCCTGAGATCTATAAGTAGAGGCTGGATGATCCCTTGTCAATGTTGTATCAGAAATTTATAGTTAAGCACGAATGAACCTGGATGACCTTAGAGGTTCCCTGAGACCGCAGATTTCTGTAAAACCCAGCACCATACCTGTATATCCTGTGGTCGAGAATTCTTAGCCTTTCTCTGTCAAGAGATTATTTTCCCCTTAGCACCTCAAGATTCTTGAGAGGGAAGGAAGATGCTGATTGTAAAATTCCCTAAGATAAGTAGGAAGATGGCATGCCAATACTGAAGGAGAGGTGAGAACATGGTAAAGAGAAAAAAACAATAATTATACAATGATATTTATATTAGGTCATGTAGGTGGTACAATGGATAGAGCACTGGGTCTGTATTTGGGAAGATGTGAGTACAAATCTAGCCTGAGACACCAGTTGTATCACCCCATAGGCATGTTTTAACTACTTCCATCCTCAGTTTCCTCATCTATAAAATGGGGAGAATAGTAACACCTCCTAGAGTTGAAATAATATTGGTAAAGTGAGATAATATTGGTAAAGCACTTAGCACAGTGCCAGGAAGATAATAAGTGCTATATAAATGCCAGCTTTTATTATTAAGAATAAAATCACTGACAAATAGCTATTAATAAAAAAATTATTAAAGAAATGCAAAACCCTTTAAAACATTATCATCTTGTGTTCTTACAACATTTGTGAGACGTAAGTGCTATTAATATCCCCATTTTACAGATAAGAAAACTGAGGCTTTGAGAAACTAAGTAGTATACCCAGGATCACTCAGCTAGTAAGTGTCTGAGGTCATATTTGAACTAGAGTCTTCCTGATTCCAGACCAAGCTCTATGTACTTTTCCATCTCGAAGTGTTGTAATGAACCAATTAAGGGAAATGAACCAATTAAGGTTTCTATCTCTCTATAGCCACGAACCTGAAGTTAGGAAGACTCGAGCTGGAATCCTATCTCCAGCTCTTACTGGTTATGTGACCCTAGGTAAAACACATAGAATCAATATAGAATTTCTGAATAGGAAAGGACCTCAGCAGCTACATAGTTCAATCCTCATTGGAAAAAGAATCCTCTCTTGGGATATAACCAATGAGGGGGGTCATCCAGCCTTTGCTTAAAGAATTCTAGTGAGGGGTAACCAAGGTAACCACTTTGAACTTTTGTTTATTCACAAAACTGGGATAATGGCGCCCACTTTACATTTCTGTTGTGAGATTTAAATGATACAGTACATAAAATGTTTTTTATGAATGCAAATTGTTTTATTATTATGCCTGTCTGCTAGTTGGCAATCCCAGTATTTCCTAAGCAATGGAAACTTACTGTGACAAAACTGCCACAAGTTGTTGGGAATGGTTTTTATTTGAAAGGATCTAGCAAAACTAGTGGACCAAAGGCTGCATCATCCATCTATCCAAGACACCCCAGAGGGAGAGTCTTGCTGCTTTCCCAGTAGGATGACCAAATTGTGTTTTTGGTTGTTCCCTTCATTCTTAATTCAGTCCTGCACTGCAGTGGCTTTGAATGTGCATAGCTGAATAAATAGCAGTGATGGACATGGTGATGCCCAAGACCGGACTGCATGTTGATAAGCATTGAACATCTTGGGTGCTTATCTCACATTTTATCCAAACTCTTTGCATTGAGAAAGTAAATCGGGAAATCTCATCACAACAGGCTTTCCTGTGAGGAGACTGTTATTTCCTGTCTGCCCCAGAAGGGACAGGAATAGAGGGAGCACTGGGGTCCTCAGGGACTATGGGGCCCTACTTCTCTCTCCCTTGCCCCACCCCCTCATTCATCCTCTTCAGTTCCCTTTCAGAGACAGGAAGTAGGGGCTACATACAATGAGATAATTAATTTTTTTTTAAAGTTGAAGTGTATCTACCTTCAAACTAGGCACATGTATGTATAGGACAACGTAGGGATAATAATGTTTGGGAGTATATTTTCAAAAATATTTCATAATATCCCTTCATACAACAAAGGAGACATTCAAATATATGTATATGTTTGAATACTCATATAGTAAACACCTTTCCCTCAATACATGTATATAAACTTATAGCCTTTTATACATTATGTATACATTCATTAGATTATATACATTCAGGGCGGATAGGTGGCACAGTGAATAGAGCACCGGCCCTGGAGTCAGGAGTACCTGAGTTCAAATCCGGCCTCAGATACTTAACACAAAAAACTAGCCATGTGACCTTGGGCAAGTCTCTTAACCCCAACTGCCCTCCAAAAAGCAAAAAAAAAAAGATTATATACATTCATAAACATCCATTAGATTGTAAGTTCCTTGAGGGTAAGGACTCTCTTTTCCATTTTTTTTTTGTGTCCCTGGTTCTTGGCACAAAATAAGGACTTAATAAATATTGGTTGATAGGTTGATTTATATACAGCTTTACCTCACTTAATGAAACTGTTTTATTCCCAAAAAGTTCCAGGAAAATTGAATATTCATAAATTGCTACATTTAAATGCTTTGGGGGGAGCTTGATGCTAAAGGAATTCCATGATAAATCTTTCTGAAAGTGAAATTTTTTGCAAAAGGAGTACTCAATACTCATACTTGTGTGTGAATCTGAACTGTTATCAAGCCAAGTCAAGTCAATAAGCATTTATTAAGTCCTACCATCTTCTAGACACTTTGAGAAGCATTGGTAAAACAAACATAAGCTGAAAGACAAGCCATGCCTTCAAGGACTTACATTCTAAGGAGAGAGGATGGCACATAAAAGGGGGCTGTAAGATAATGGAGGATGGGGAGAACTGGCAGGGGTCATGATAGAGAAAGTCAGGAGAGCCACAAGAGCTTAGAAAGGAGTTCTTTGGTTCTTTTTGTTCCAGAAGTCATGATCCTTGTTTTTGGTCCAACTAGAGGATCAATTATACTTTGGGATACTTGAATAACATCCTTGTATTGTGCCATGTGAGAAGGGTCCAAGAGTCACCACTCCTCCTGTGTGAATTCCACAGCCACATCTTTAAATGTCATTGATTCTTGGGATAGCATCTTCTGGATCCTAGGTGCCATTCTTTCTGACTCCATGCTTCTCTCATAGGGTGGGCCTGAATCCTCTACAGGCTGAACATAAGGTCAATCAAGACCACTTGGGAGAAGAAAGAGCCCAGAAAGGACACCACAAATAGGGAGGACCTGAGGCCAGACCTGGGAGTGGAGACAGGGGTTCTTGCTCAACCTTGACCCAGACTTCCTCACCTAGCCTGGGGTTCCTATATGGCAATAATTCCTTTATCAATTGCCACTTCTACTCCAGAAGACTTCCTAGATCTAGACTATATTTTTATATGTCTAATTTGGTTCAAAAAAGGTAATATAAGAGCACACATCTCCACAGCATTTTAATTGCAATAATAACAACCCTGTGAAAGTCACACACACACAATACAATGCCCCTTCCTGCCATATAGTTTTGTGTACGTGTTTGTGTGTGTATTGTGTACAGAGGGTTCCAAAAGTCTTAGAGCAGTTTTAAGCTATTAAAGTTGAAAGTTGTACTAAGACTTTTGGGAGTATCCTGTATGTATGTATTGTAACCAGCATCTTTATTTTAAGAATATTGGTAGCATTGTATAGGTTATTTCTTTTGACTTGCAGAGCAAATCTCCATCTGTGAGGCAGATATCCCAGACATTATTGTCCCCATTTCACAACTGAGGAAAGTTGGTTTTAGAATAATGAAGTGATTTCCCTATAATCCAAGAGCTAGTAAATATTAGAGGAAAGATTTCAATCCAAGTCTTCCTGTCAACAGGTCTAGAGCTCTCCCCTCTACACTAGAATACCTTTTGATAGAGAGTGGATGTGTAAAGAAGGACCCTGATATTGGAAACCAGTGCTATTGCTAGAAGATAGAGTGGAAGAGGAAGATTTGGGATAAAGGAATATTTGTTGCTTATGGAAAAGGCATTCCAGAGGGCATAGTAGAAGGGATGGGTGATTGGGACTTTGTCTAATGGTCAAAGGTTTGAGGAAGATGGGAGTAAGAACTGGATGATGAAGGATGGAGAATAAAATTTGGAATGACTCACAGGAGTTCAGAATCACTGAGACATGTAACATATGACCAAGTATGAGAACGTTCATTACTGAGTTGAGGGATCCACTCCTCTTCTCATAGGAGGCTGGGCATAAGCCAAGTGACAACTGTAGTACAAGATAGAAGGCAATGGTCAGATGGGAGGCCCCACTTCACTATTCTTTTTCCCTTCAAAAGCTGAAGATTAGGCAGGAAACAGTGCAGCACAACATGAAAGTCCAACATATACAGCAGGATGTAGAAGTGCTACTCCCTCTATCTTGTGCTACGCTTATCTCTTGCCTTATATATCTCAGTGATTCTGAACTTTTGTGGGTCATTCCAAATCCCATTCCCCATTCTTCAGCCCTCTTAAATTTTCCTCTTCTACTCTTTCTATCTCCTACTAATTACTGACACCAGACTGTTCCCTGATGACATTGTCTCTTTAACTACTCTTTCTGGAACTTGCTGCATTTTCACTCATTCTTCTTGGATCACTGGTCAAGTAAGTTGAATTGGAATACTCCTTGCTTCCCATTGCTACTTTCAGGTTCTTCCCTTCCTCCATCACTCAGGAACCTCTCCTCCTTTGAAGTTCATTCATTAATGTTTATTACCCAATCAAAATCCTGGTAGCTGTTTAGAGATTTTTGGGTCACTCCCATTCCTTCTAGCTCATAAATTTGTCTGACCTAAGGGACTTCAACATGTTGATTGATTCTCAAACACCCTAACCACTCAACAACTCAATCCACTCGTTTCCCATATACAAAGATAGTCATACACTTAATCTTGCTATCACACACAAATGTATCACTTCATGTTCATGAATTCTGAAATACCCTTATCTAATCATAATCTATTGGTTTTGCACCTTTCCCTCTGCCTTACTTTACATGACCCTACTCTTCATTTTCACTATGACCTCCACTCCTTAGACCCATCAATTCTCTCCCTGCAGTAGCCATTCTCTCCTCTTCTCCGCATCTTGATTCCTTGGTGAACCAATTCAACTCTATCCTATGCTCCTGTCTTAAATCCCTCCCTCCCTCCATCATATTGCCAGTTATGGTCAGACAAGTCTAAGCCTTGAATGACTCCCATTATCCAGTTCCTTTGCTGGTACATACATATTGCTGAATGAAGATAAAGAAAATCACACAATGTTCAGACTTGGTCCACTATACATTTATGCTACACAATGTCAAGTGAGCCCTCATTGCTAAGCAATCTTTCTATACTTCCCTAATCAACTCAATATTCCATTCTCCACACTCTTCAAACTCTTTCATTCTTCCTCAAATTTTTCATCTGTCCCCCCACCCTCTCAACTGAGAACCTTTCTTCATACTTTACAGAAAAAAAGAAGCCATTGCCCATCTTCCTCTCTTATGCCCTCTTTCGCATCTCCTATCACTCAGATGCCTTTTACCACTGTCTCCTCTTCCTCCAAGCTCACATAAAGAAATGACTTATTCCTTACCAAGGCCAATACCTCCACCTGGACAAGCTATCTCATTCCATCCCACCTCCTCCCACAGATTACCCATCTCCCATCTCTGCTCTATCGTTTATCTTCACTCTCTCCTTGTCTGGATGTCTGGCTTCTCCCCTGCTTCCCACACACATGCTTTCATCTTCCACATCCTCAAAATACCCTTACTTGATCCTTTCATCCTCCTAACTATTTTCCTATGTCTCTTCTGTCCTTTGTGGTTAGACTCCTCAAGAAGGCCAGCTGTAATAGGTGATTCCGCATTCTCTCCACTTACCCGCTTCTCAGCCCCTTACAATCTGGCTTCCAACATCATCGTTCTACTGAAATTTTTCCCCCCAAATTACTAATGGTCTATTAATTGCAAATAAAATACCTCTTTCCCAATACTCATCTTCTTGACCTCTCTGCAAACATTGCCGCTATTGATTACCGTTTTCTCCTTAATACTCTCTTCTCTCAAGTTTTCTTGGATTAACACTCTGTCCTGCTTCTTTTACCTATTTGGCTGCTTCTTCTCAATCTCCTTTGCTGAATCCTCATGCAGATCATGCCTCTAAATTCAGTTCTCCCACAGGATTCTTTCCTTGGTCTTCTTCTTCTTTTTTTCTCTATAGTAGTTCACATCATCTCCCATTGGTTTAATTATCATCTCTATGGTAATTATCAATGATTGTCAAATTTATCTCATTCTAAGCTCTCTACTGACTTCTGCTCTTGTATTTCCAGCTGCCTTTCAGATATCTCAAACCAGATGTTCAGTAGACATCTTAATCTCAACATTTCCAAAATCGAACTCAGTATCTTTCTCCCCTCAAACCTACCTCCTACCTTGCCTATTATTGTAGAGAGCACCATCATTCTCCTAGTCCCCCAGACTTGCAACCTAGGAATCACTTTGTATTCCTCACTGTCTCTCAAACAGCCATATCCAGTCTGATACCAAGGTCTGTCAATTCCACCTTTGAAACAACTCTTGCATATGCTTCTTTCTCTTCTCTGACTCTGCTACTACCCTAGTACAGGCACTCATCACCTCACACCCAGATTATTGCAATAGCCTGTTAGTGGGTCTGCCTGCTTCAAGTCTCTCCCCATTTTAATTCATTCTCTATTCAGTCACTCAAGTGAGTTTCCTAAAGCACGGATCCCCATCCTCCACTAAATAAACTCCAATGGTTCCTCCCTATTACCTCAATGATGAAATACAAAAGACTCTATTTGACATTCAATATCCTTCATAGCCTAGCCCCCTCCTACCTTTCTAGTCTTCTTAAACCTTACTTCTTGACATGTTCTTTTCCATCCAGTGACACTGGCCTCCTGACTGTTCCACAGACAAGATGCTACCTCTCTTGACTCTGGGCATTTTCTTTGACTATCCTTGCTTGGAATGTTCTTCTTTTTCTTCTTTTTCTGCTCTGATTACTGATTACTGATTACTGATTCTCATTCTCTCTCTCTCTCTCTCTCTCTCTCCCTCCAAGTTCCATCTTCTATAGGAAGCCTTTCCCAACCCCTCTTCATTCTAGTGCCCTACCTCTTTAAATTATTTCTTATTTATTTGTATATTATTCCCCTCTCCCCTATATATAACATATATAATTATATATGTATACATATCTTCCATGTTGTGGGTTAGGAAGCACTTAGTTGTAGATATCTTATATATGTGATATAAATAACATATATGCATATATGGAGAGAGAGAGAGAGAGAGAGAGAGAGAGAGAGAGAGAGAGAGAGAGAGAGAGAGAGAGAGAGAGGGAGGGAGTCTAATTTACTCAGGGTTTTAATTTCATTTTCAATCCAAAAGTCTCCCTTTTTAAAAAGGAAAAATGCCTCAATTAATGAAAATAGCTGGATGGTACTGAACACAAGTAAGCCCTCAATAATACTTACTGATTAAATATTTAATACTTTCACTAATAGCCACTACTAATTATTACTGAAGCTAATAGTAATATTATTTAATAAATATTCACATTTTCAAAATGCAAATACTTATACAGAGGAAAGATTGAAGTCTGCTTAAGGAGCAAAGGTTCAGACCTAGAAGGGACAACTGGTGGTCATCTAGTCCACCTTCATTTTACAAATTGAGCCATAGAGAGAATCATTAACTCAAGCTCACAGAATTAGTATGTGACATAAAGAGAATTCAAAGCAAAGTTGGCTGACTGATGAGTCAGTGCTTTTTGTAACACATTGCACTGTATATATCTCAAACTTGAAGAAATCTATAGGTATCATAAGAAAAACCTGTGGCAATTAAATTCACTAACTCAAATATACCTAATTACACAAATATTTGTTTATCTACTTCTCAGGGATGCTTAAAGTCTTGGAAATCCTCCAGTGCCCAAACCACCCATTTTGTCTCTCTGTATTCCTTCTGGAGGTGCCTATTCTGATATTAAATGTGCCCAACTACCCATGAAGGAGAAATCAGGATTGCATGAAGTCATTGAGTCAATAAATATAGTAGGTATTAAACAAATGTTTATTGAATTGTAAAAAGCAAACAAACTAAAAATAAATTAGACTGTTTATTAGAAACATGAAAAAGTAAAAGTCTCAAGTAATATTTGATATGGTACAGCTAGTGGAGGATCCTGGGCCTGAAGTCAGGAAGACCTGAGTTCAAATTTAACCTCAGACATTTGCTAGTTGTATCAGCCTGGTCAAGTTATTTAACCTGCCTACTTCAACTACCTCAACTATACAATGGGGATCATATAATACTTCCATTGAAGCATTGTTAGGAGGATCAAATGAGATAGTATTTGTAAAGTGCATAGTACAATGGTCAGCACATAGTAGGTACTTACATTTTTATTCCCTTTTCCCTTTATATATGTTGCATATCTAATTATAGATAGATGATTAAATGCATCTGTCTTCCATGTTGTGAGTTGAAAACTGTTTGGTCTGCATTACTGTCCCTAAAATGTAATCATCTTTTTTTTTTTTTTTGCTTTTTAGAGGGCTGTTGGGGTTAAGTGACTTGCCCAAGGTCACACGGCTAGTTTTTGTGTTAAGTGTCTGAGGCCGGATTTGAACTCAGGTACTCCTGACTCCAGGGCTGGTGCTCTATTCACTGCGCCACCTAGCCGCCCCAAAATGTAATCATCTTAATTTAGGATTAGAATGGACCTTAGAGTTTATTTTCTCCCACTTTCATCTAAAACTCAGGGGTTCTTTTATTTTATTCTTTTTTAAAATTAGCTTTTGTTTATTTTTAGTTTACATCATTCATTTCCATGAGATATTGAGCTACAAATTTTCTCCCCATCTTTCCCCTACCCACCACCCCACAACAGCGATCCCACTGTACACCCTCTCCCCCAATCTGTTCTCTCCTATGTCCTCCCCCATCACCCCTCTGACTTTCTGGTAGGACAAGATGGATCTCCCCACCCCAGTGCCTGTATATCTTATTTCCCAATTGCATGTAGCTGCTGCTGCTACTACTACTACTACTACTACTACTACTACTACTACTACTACTACTACTACTACTATTATTACTACTACTACTACTACCACTACTGCTACATATACACACACACACATATGTTTAACATTTGATTGTAGAACTTTAAATTCTAGATTCTTTCCCTTCCTCCCTTGTCACCCACCCCCACTGGAAAGACAAGCAATTAAATACAGGCTGTACATGTGTAGTTACACAGAACATCTCCACAATGGACATATTGTGAAAGACTGACTATATTTCCCTC
>CM053596.1:134391446-134480808 GCA_028646575.1 Pseudocheirus occidentalis | reverse complement strand
CCATCCCCCCTATTCTCATATAGGGCAAGATACCCAATTTAGAGTGTATGTCATTCCTTCCCTAAGCCAAATTCAATGAGAATAAGGTTATTCTCTTTTGCCTTCCTGTTCATCCCCTCCATTGTGACAGTTATCCCTTGCGTCTTCTATATGAGATGATTAACCCCATTCTGTCTCTCACTGTCTCCTCTCATTCTATTCCTCTCCCACCTCTCAATTTTACCTTCCTAGTCAATTGATCGTGTGTCCTCTGTCCATGTACACATATATACACATACTCAGTTATGTATTCATTTGCGTATATATACCCTCCTATATAGACATATGTGTGTGTATACACATATATACATTTATATTCCCTTTACCTATCCTCATACTGAGAAAAATTTCATAAGTTACAATGATCATTTTTCCATGTAGGCATACAAATAGTTCAACTTTGCTAAGTTCCTTATGATTTCTTTTCCACATTTACCTTCTCATGCTTCTTGTATTTGAATGTCAAATTTTCTATTCAGGTCTGTTTTTTTTTCAGCAAGAATGCTTGAAAGTCTTGCACCTCATTGAATGACCATGTTTTCCCCTGAAACATTATACTCAGTTTTGCTGGGTAGGTGATTCTTGGTTTTATTCCTAGTTCCCTTGATCTCTGGAATATCATATTCCAGGCCCTTCAATCCCTTAATGTAGAAGCTGCTAGATCCTGAGTTATCCTGATTGTGTTTCCACAGTTTTCAAATTGTTTCTTCTTAGCAGCTTGTAATATTTCCTCCTTGATCTGGAAGCTCCAGAACCTGGCTATAACATTCCTAGAGGTTATTTTTTTGGGATCTTTTTCAAGATGTGATCAGCAAATTCTTTCAAGTTCTATTTTGCCCTCTGGTTCTAAAATATCAGGGCAATTTTCCTTGAGAATTTCTTGAAGCACTATTCCTACATTCTTTTTCTGATCCTGGCTTTCAGATAGTCCAATAATTTTTAGATTGTCTCCTGGATCTATTTTCCAGGTGAGTGGTTTTTTTCAATGAGATATTTCACATTGCCTTCTATTTTTTTCATTTGTTTGGATCTGTTTAATAGTGTCTTGATTTCTCATAAAGCCATTTGCTTCCATTTGCTTCACTCTAATTTTGAAGGAATTATTTTGTTCAGTGAGTTTTTGAGATCATTTTTTCATCTGGTAAATTTAACTTTTTAAGGCATTCTTCTCCTCATTGGCTTTTTGGGACTCTTTTGCCATTTAAGGTAATCTATTTTGTTATTTTCTTCAGTCAGATTGCTGACTTTCTTCTCATGATTTTCTTGCATCATTCTCATTTTTCTTCCCAATTTTTACTTCACTTCTCTTATTTAGTTTTCAAAATCCTTCTTAAGCTCTTCTATGCCTTGTAACCAATTTACATTTTTCTTGGAAGTTTTTGGTGTGGTAGTTCTGACTGTGTTGTCTTCCTCCCATTCCATGCTTTGATCCTTTTTGTCCCCCCAAAAAGGAATCTAAAGTTGGATTGCTGAGCTTGGTTTGCTTCCTTTGCCTGCTCATGTTGCCAGTCAATTAACTTGATTTTTGAGCCACAGTAGATCTCTGCTTCCCAGGGGGAGAGCTTTGTCCCAAATTGCTGGGGTTTTTGCAGCTGCTGGAGCTATTAGGTATTAGAGCTGCTGTCTTTGCAGCCCCCACCAGCTTTGGCTCACTGGTCATACACCTCTGGATCACCACCCAAGACCATGTTCCTGATCCAGGCAGGTTAAGGCAAGAGTAATTAGCCTCTGAATGATCACTTGGCCCCCCTGCAAACTGCAGGCCATGAGCTCTGAAGCAGCCACATGGAGGCAGCTGCAGGGCTGGTGTTTCTGCTGCTTTTTTGCCTTGGAGTAGACAGCTGGACCCCATTTTCTCCCCCCAGATTTAGCCAAGTTCCACTGACCTTTCACTTTGTCCTTGGTTCTTATGGGTTGATAATTCTGGAAACTGCCACAGCTGCCAGTCATCCACTCTCCTGAAGGCTCTGGTGGTGGCTTGTCCTGGCAGTTCTGGTGCTGAAACCAGTGGTCTCGGCTCTCAGTGTGCTGCAAAGAGCCCTTCCTGTCTTGCCTGCCTGGGCTGCTTTCAGTGGAAGCTTTGTTTCTCTGTACTTTTGTGGGTTCTGGAGCTCTAAAATTTGTATAGAGTTATATTTTATAGGTATTTGAGGTGATTATGGGTGGAGCCAAGTTCACTTTCTTCTACTCACCAGGTTTTTTCCTCAGGGGTTTTTTTTAATACTCAGACTCTACTTGGTTACCTCCAGTGACAGAGAACTCATTACCTTTTGAGACAGCCCATTCTGTTTGAGACATTTACAATGGTTATGTCATTCTTTATATTTGAGTTCTTGGCAACCAAGTGACTGCCTTGCTCACCCAACTCTTGTTGTTGTCATGTTGGACTTTTTGTGACCTCATGGACCACAGCACAGCAATACTATTCATTTTCTTGGCAACAATACTAGAGTGGTGGGGGTAGCTGGGTGTCATAGTGAATAGAGAACTGGTCCCACAGTCAGGAGGACCCGAGTTCAAGTTCAGGTTTGGAAACTTGACCCTGGCTAGCTGTGTGACCCTGAAAAAGTCACTTAACCCCAATTGCCTTGTGAAAAAACCAAAACAAATAAATTTAAAAAAATACTGGAATGGATTTCCATTTCCTTTTCCAGTGGGTTAAGGCAAACAGAAGTTAAGTGACTTGTCCAGGGTCACACAGCTAGTAAGTATCTGAGGCTGGATTTGAATTAGGTTTTTCTGACACCAGGCCCAGCTCTCTATCCATTGAACCATCTAGCTGCTTCCATCCCAACTCTAGAAACTTCATATTACTTTTAGAATTAAATGTTAACTTTTAAATTTAGTTTTAAAACCCTATGTAACCTAGCCCAACCTACCTTTCCAGACTAATTGGATCTTATTCCTCCTCTAACACTCTGTGATCCAGGCCAACTGGCCTTCTCTCTCTTCCTAACTCCTATCCCTCCATCTCACATCTCCTTGCATTTGCATTGGCCAACCCTGATGCCTGGAATACATTTCCCTCCTTACTCCATCTCACAGAATCCCTCTTTTCCTTTAAGATACAACTTAGGTGTCATCTGTCTGAGGCCCTTCTTGCTGCCTTTTGTCTTCTGTCTCATTAATATGTAACTACGTTGTGTATATATGTATACGTTAGTTTTTTTGCTTTTTGGAAGGCAATTGGGGTTAAGTGACTTGCCCAAGGTCACACGGCTAGTTTTTTGTGTTAAGTGTCTGAGGCTGGATTTGAACTCAGGTACTCCTGACTCCAGGGCTGGTGCTCTATTCACTGTGCCACCTAACCGCCCCTATATGTATTCATGTTAATTAACTTTGTATTTGTTGTACATATGTACAATATATCATACGTACTTGTCTTTCCCCCCATTAGAGTACAGGCTCATTGAAAGCAGGGATCAGTTCATTCTTTTACTTTTGTTCCCAACACCCAACATAGTGTCTGACATCTAGCTGAAGTCTAACAAACATTTGCAGACTGACCACTATCAGCCCCAAATTCTTTTTCTCCTTGGTGGTTCTGAGTTAATTACAGGTTGCTGCCATACATTTAGAGTGACCGTATAGGCCCTTGGGAGGCAGAGGACTGCAGTGTGGGTAACAGTGCATGATTTTCCCCCCTAATTACTTTCCTCTTGCAGGGGATGCTACCCAAGATTATTCGATGACACCTCCAGGAAGCAGGTGTCTGCCTGAGGAAGTTGTTTTACTTTTTAACAACTCTAGGTTCTTTCCTCCTATGAAGTTGGGGATGTCTCACTCACTCAGTCAATCAATTAACATTTTTAGGTACCTTCTATGTGTCAAGCCCTGGGAATATGTGACCAAAACATTGATATAATCCCTACAGTAAAAGAACTTGCTTGCCCATTGGGGGAGACAAAATGCATACATATAAGGATATGTAGAACAAGTTGATATGAAATGAATGCAAGATAGTTCAATATGAGGTCATTAGTGATTGTGAGGAAGGGCATGAGTAGTTGATGTGGAGGGGCGGAAAGTTACTATGTGAAAGTGGTACTCATTGAGATGCATCTTAAAAGAAGTTGTTGAATCTTTGAGGTAGAGGTGAGGAGGGAGTGCATTCCAGGCATGGAAAACAGCCTTTGTAAAAGCATGGAGGTAGATGATTGAGTGTTATATGTGAGTAACTGAGAAAAGTCCAGTTTAATTGGATGGAAAAAAAAGTCCAGTTTGATTGGAAAGTACAGTTTGATAGAATGTGGGAAGGAAATATAATATAATAGATCTGGAAAGATAGGTAGCTGCCAAATTGAGATAAGCTTTAAAAGCCAGAGAGGAGTGTATATTTGATCCTAGAGGCAACAGGGAACCACTGGAGTTTATCAAATAGGGAAGTGGCATGGTTAAATTTGTGCCTAAGGAAAATCCTTTTGGAAGCATTGTGGATGGATTAGATTGGAGGGAGATTTGAAATAGGGAGAGACCCCTATAGGAAACCACTATAATAGTGGAGTAGAGACAAGGGTCTGAATGAGTATGGTGACTATGTGAATAAAAGAGGAGTCAAATTTGAAAGATATTGTGGAGGTACAAAGGTCAATATTTGACAAGTGATTGAATATATGAGATGACAGAAATTGAAGAATTGATAATGCCAGAGTTAAGACAAGAGAGCTTGGAGGGATGGTGATGCCCCAAAACAGGGTGGGGAACCTGCAGCCTCAAGGCCACAGTGGCCATCTAGGTCCTCAAGTGTGGTCCTTTGACTGAATCCAAACTTCACCAAACAAATTCCCTTAATAAAAGAAATTGTTCTGTAAAACTTGGACTCCCAAGGACCTAAATGGCCATATGTGGCCTTGAGGTCACAGGTTCCCCACCCCTGCCCTAGATCAAAACAGGGAAGTTTATAGGGGAGGGTTTGTTGAAGTAAAAAGATAATGAGTTCAATTTTGGAGGTATTGAGTTTCATGTTTCTGGGATGCCAAATTTGAAATCTCCAATAGGTAGTTGTTGATGCAGAAATGAAACTCAGGAGAAAGGATCTGGATATGTGTGTGTATATATATGTATACATATATACACACACACATACATACACACATACACACATATATACATACATATATGTGTATGTATGTATCTGTGTATATAGATATATGCATATGTCTGTGAGTCATCTGCATAAAGGAAATCATTAAATCCATGGGGGCTGATGAGATCATCAAGAAAGAGAATATATAGAACAGAGAGAAGGGAGATCAGGACAGAGCCTTGAGGGACACCCCCTGGCAGGAGAATGTGATACAGATGCTGATGTAGCAAAAAGAAAGTGAGGTGTGGACAGGAAAGGAGGACAAAAAAGGGGCAATGCCATGAACATTCAGGGTAATTCTATAAGTCTGTGTGACTCTAAACCACTCAGGAAGGCGTAAATCCACTAGAGGGAAAGAGTTGTTTTGACAATTGTTTGAGTCTTTGAATCTTCTGTTCATGGATTCAAACCTAACTTAAACTTAATATACTGTTAGCTTGAGAGCTTCACTAAGAGCTGAAGATCCCATTCCTTTCAAAAGAGTGACAGATGAAGAATTTGTTAAGTACTTACTATGTACTGGGCATTGCTAAGTACTGGGGATCTGAATTCAAGCAAATGAGATCATCCCTGAACTTTTTCCTAAAAATGAGGATTTGAAGTAGGGACTCACCATTCAGTAGGGCAGGTCTCAGGGTAGAAGCAACTTCCAGACTGCTGGAGGGGAGGTAAAGAAATTTGAAAAAATGGAGAAGTCCAAGCTCTCAGGTCTTAACTTTGGCATTATCCTCAATTCTTCAATTTCTCTCATCTCATATATTCAATAACTTGTCAAATCTTCACCTTTTAACCTCCATATTATCTTTCAAATCTGACTCCTCTCTCTTCACATAGTCACCTCTCTCATTTAGGTCTCATCTCCACTCCACTATGATAGTGATTTCCTAATTGGTCTCTCCCAGGAGAAACTGTAGCTAAGAGCTTGAGCCAAAGAGAGATGTCCCCCTATTGAACCTGGGACATGTGAGCCCAGAACTTGTTTTGAATCATATTTTTAGTTCAGGTATAGCTTGGACTAGATGGTTTCTGAGCTCTTTTTAAATTCTGATATTCTATATGATTCTGCTTCTGTGAACTAACATTTGTCTCACTATATATTCCACATACTTAATCTGCCTTTTTCACAAAAAGAAAATGAATTGGATCTATCTTTATGAATGAATGAATCATTTTTGAAAACTTTAGAAATTCCACATTCTCATATAAGGATGAAACAAAGTAGCACTCTGTTTTCTGGTGATATCAATAGAAAAAGTAAGATAGTCTCAAGGAGCTCTTGTTTTAATCAAGGAAAACCATACACGGAAGGTTTGAGCTGCAAGTAACATGGAAAGGTCCCATGGTCTTTAGCAAAACTGATAGTAATGTTTCTTATTCAATGTCATTGTGATCAACACAGTTATATCAGTTTCTGGTGAACAATTTGACAGTGCCAAGGACTTTGGTGACGAGATCTTTTTTACCCCTGGGTCTTTAGTAGCTATTGCTGTAGCACCTACGGGAGCAGTTGCCAGTTTGCATCTGTACAAATGTGCTTCCCTGAATGATAGCACCTGGCACTTAGCTGGAAGGGTTGTTATTTACCAGGCTCCAGCATTCAGGGTCCTGGGTTATCTACATTAGAGTATGAGGGAGGTGGTGTTTAGGGTGATAGTGCTGTGACTTTCCTGACACATGCTGCTCCTGTCTCCCCTTCAGGAATCCTTTGCTGATTTAGCAAGGTGGACTTGCCCCAATCTAATTGTGATTGACACTTGGTGGGGATGTTTGACCTCTTCCCCACAGGATCTGCTTCCCTGTGTGATGCCTGTGAGGGTTAGGCTGGAAAGCAGGACCAATGGTCTGTGGGGTATTGCCACTCACAGGACCCCTATGCCCATTTGGCAATTTGGGGCAGTTGGTCAGCAATTGCTACTTATGACAATCCTCCAGATATTTAAAAATAGCTTTCATGTCTTCCCCTTTTGATGTATTCCCTAGAGTAAATTCTCTTAATCTCATCAACAAACATTTATATGATAAATTTCAAATCCCTCCACAAATATATTGGTCTTTCAATAGACCTGCTCCAGCTTGTTACATACCTTTTGAAATGCAGTACCCATAAATGAATGCATTGATATGACTAGGACAGAATCAGAAAAATAATAATTGGCAGAAGTAGAGGAAAATTGGTAGGGGGAAGGTTAAGGGAGAAAGATAATGAGTTCAATTTAGACATTTTGAATTTGAAATGTCTCCAAAACACAGTTTTAAATGTTCAATAGGCAGTTAGTGATGCCATTTATATAAAGCTATATATTTTAAAATAAGTTTTTATTTATATCTTTTTATATTATCATAATAATCTCCCCTCCCTCTCCCTGAGAACCATTCCATATAACAAATAGTATTTTTTAAAATAAACAGGTAAAAAATAGTACAAAATGAATGCATCAAAAGGTCTAAAAACACGCTCATTGTGCAACATCTGAAACCTTCCATCTCCATGAAGGGGTGAGTTGGGGTTGTCTTCTCATATCTCTTTTTTCAAGTCATGCTTGATCTTTATAATTGTGTTACATTCACTTTTGATTTTTGTGTGTGATCTTTCCATTTACATTGTTGTAGTTACTGTGTATATATTTTTTCTTGCCTCTGCTTTATTTACTCTGTATCAGTTCATGTAGATCTTTCCATGCTTCTCTGTATTCATTGCATACATAATTTCTAACAGAACAGCAATACATTTATGTACTATAATTTGTTTCAGTCACTTTCCCAAACAATGGGCTTCTACTTTGTTTCCAATTCTTTGCTATTACAAAAAGTGGTATTGCTATAATGATTTTGGTATATATGGAGACTTCCTTCACATAGAAGGCTTCCTTGGGGGTATAAGCCCTGTAATGAAATCTCTTGTTCAAAGGATAGAAACATTTTAGTCACTTTATTTTCATAATTCCAAAGTGCTTTCTAAAATGGTTGCATCATTTCAAAGCTCCACCAACCATGTATTAGCATCTCAATTATTCTACAATCTAACCTACAACATTGATTATTAACATATTTTGTCATCTTTGTCAATTTTCAGAGTGGAGGTGAACCTCAGAGTTATTTTGATTTTCATTTCCCTTATTATTAGTGATTTGGAGCTTTTTTTTTAATGTGGATATGAATACTTTGCAGTTCTTTGGAGAACAGTTTGTCATTATCCCTTAACCTCTAATGTATTGGAGTATGACTATTAATCTCTCATACACATATATTACATATATATGTAAATATGCATATATATTTACATATAAATGTGTATTTTTTAACATACTTTGGATATCAAATCTTTATGAGAGAATTTGATATAGAGGTTTTTTTTCCCCTCTCTCCTTTCTGCTACTTCTTTTCTTATTCTAAGTGCATTAATTTTATCTATATAGAAGTTAAAGCTCTATATTTTATTCATTTGCATCTCACAACAACCTGATGAGATAGGCACTATAGGTATTATTCTGCCCATTTTGCAGTCAAGAAAAATAAGGTCCAGTGATGTTAAGTGCCTTATCCAGAGAAAGACAGATAACAAGTAGGAGAGATAGGCTTTGAACTTGCAACTTTGACTCCAGGTCCGATGCTCTATCTTTGATGTCACACTACCTATCGTAGTAAAATGTGACCCTGATTGTTCTTCTTCTTAACTTTCAGTAGATTATAAGCTTCTTCTAGGCAGGAGCTGTTTTGTTTTTATCTTTGCAACACCACTACCTCAGTAGTACCTGCAACATGGTAAGCACTAAACTTAATTCAATCTCAAGAGTCTTTGAACAACTGTGAGTAAGGAACATTCATGATATTTAAGTCCAAATCACAACTACCCCTGAAGTATTATTGTATGCCATTTATTATACACATTCATCTGAATTACTGTAAGGGAAGAAGAAAATACTGGAAGAGTGTCTTCAACCCCAAAGTAATAGCAAATATAATGTAATCTCCTTCAACAATTCCATAGAGTGATGTTCTCACTCTCAGCTCTGTGGCACAGTGGATAGAGCCCTGAGCCTGGAGTTAGGAAGACCTTATTTCAAATCTTGCTTCTGACACTTACTAGCTATATGTTCCTGGACAAGTCACTCAACTTCTGTTTGCCTCAGGGTTTCCCAAGATTGCTTTGAGGATCAAGTGAGATAATAATTAAAATTGTAATAATACTCTTATCACAGTGCCTGGCACATAGTAAGTACTTTATAAATGTTAATTATTCTTCTTCTTATTCAAGCTGGTTAGTATCAGTCTACATGCATGTGGACAAGTTTAGAACAAACACAGGGAAACAATTGCAGGTCGGATCACACATTTAGCACTATTGGACCATAGAAATGTCTTCATTTTCAGAAAATTTAGGTTCTGGAAGATTTGTCCAGGTGCAAACAGGACTCAAGAGCCTTTGAGGTTGGAAGACCATGATGCAAATGGGCTCTCCATGGTGGTTGGATTTGAGTCCCTCTCCTCTGATTCCATTTCCTGTCTCTAACTGCCATGGTTTGATCGTTGGGAATTACCCACCCGTGAATGGTGAGGGAAATAGAGGGAAAATTAACCAGTTGCTTTCATCTTCCCTCTTTTGTCACAAGGGGCAAGAGACAACTGAACCCCAGCCAAAACATGCTACTCACTCACAGCCCCACTGTACTCACAGGCTCTATCTGCATATCAATCAGTTTAGGATAAAGCAACAGAGATCCTAGCCCCCTCAAAAGAGATTCTCTTTGGTTTAGCATTTGGTTATAAACCTCTGAGTCAGAAAAAGAGGGACATTTCTCAGTGATGGAGAGTTGGGAGTCCATGCCTGATAGAGATCTGTTGCTAACATAGATACAATGATAATGAACGTGGGATGTCAAGACTTTAGCCACAGAAAAGGGAATTGACAGGGGTTACCAGGACTGGTCACATGACAAGATGTTCCACTGGCATCTTCTTGGTATCAAGAGAAAGCAAAGAAAGCCCTCAGCACATCGGATGGATTCTGTTATGGTCAGCTTCTGGGACAGCACTGACCAAAGTCACACAGGATCGGGAGGCATGTCTGGGTTGCAATCTTTGCATATTTTCAGGGTGTTGTGTCTGAGAGATCACAGATCCATTGGAATAATTGATGTTTTTAGGAATCCAGACCCCTGAGCTTTACATCTCATTACATTTTTTAATCATGGGGTAGGTTTAAGTAAGTGGCTTTCTCTTTTCAGTATCCTAATTTTCCTGATCTTCCAAATGGAGGTGGTCCCCCAGTCTTAAAAATGAGGTGAAAATGGCAATAGGCCAAGCGAAGTTCAACAATGCTGTCCCTAGGTTCAGGTGGAGACAACTTGCCTTAAACTTGATTCTAAAAATTCACCACTGGCTAAAAATACCCTGTTGACACAGTTCTGTCTGTGCCCTCTGCATTTTTTTTTTTTTGGTGCAAAATTTACGTCTTTCATTTTTGTTGGCTAGAGTCCTGGTATGTAAAGGTTAAGGTGTGGGAAGCCCTTTAGAGGTTCAACGGGAGACAGGGAATTGGATACAGTTTTTCTTTCTGGAAAGAACTTTCATCAGGGTTTTAAAAAATGTTTAGGCTCCGCTTGCTACTGTAACCTCTAGTCTTCTGCCAAATGGCAATACAACACAAGAAAACTTCCTTTTCAAGTTTTGGTTAATAAAACGACACAATGCAAGACAAATAAACAGAAACAGAAGGCTTGTGTGCTAGGATAACTTCAGGAGCACATGTGGAGGGGGCGGGGCTACTCAGCTGGACAGGAAGAGACCAATCACACCCAGCACGTCAGCACTGCTCCAAAAACTGGGTCCCACTGCTCAGGGCCTAAAAGAAATCAAGGAGCAGGCTCTCTTCATTTTGTTTCTGTCCATCCGTCAGTCAGTAAACAAACATTCATTAAGTGTCTGCTATGTCCTGGGCACTGTGCTAAGCGCTAGGAAAGAAGGAAACAAAACAAAACAAACAAACAAACAAATCCAGTTCCACTTCTTCAAGGATTACAATTTAATGGAGGAGCTCACAGTCGTGGCAGTCTAGTGGAGCCTATGGACCCTTTTTCAGAATGGTTTTTAAGTGAATAAAATAAAATACATATGATTACCAAGGAAAACAAATTATGTTGAAATGCAGTCATCAAAACATTTTAAAAATACTCACTTTATGGATCTCAAAATCTGGTGGAAAATTCAAATGTAAATTCTGTTTCTTTTGTTTATATGAGTCCTATTATCAAGTGAATTGATGGTTGTAGCTGAAATTCTGTAGCTACGCCACTGGAGCACTGTTCATTCAGTTTTTTGATTCACTAAGCACTTATTAAGTGTCTACTATTTTCCAGATACTAATGATACAAAAACAAACAGTTCTTGCCCTCAGGGAGTTTATGATATGCTGAGGAAGAAGAAATAAAGAAAGGCAGCTAGATGGCACAATGGATAGAGTACTGGGTTTAGAATCCGGAAGACTCCTCTTCATGAGTTTTAATCGAGCTTCAGACACTAGCTGTGTGAGCCTGGGCAAAGCATTTAACCTTGCCTCAGTTTCCTTACCTGTAAAATGAGTTGGAAAAGGAAATGGAAAACCACTTCAGTATCTTTACCAGGAAAACCCCAAATGGGGTCACAAAGTGTCAGACACAACTGAAAATGACTGAAAAACAACAAATAAGTACTGAAGATATAAAATGTGAATACAAAATCCCTTGAGGGAAGGGGGAGGGGCAAAACAGGAAATTGGGCAAAAATAGAAGATCTTGGGGGTGGGGGGGCAAGCCATCTAAATTTGAAGGAAGTTAGGGATTCTGTGAATTGGTGGAGAGGAATAAATACTTTTCAGGAGGAGGGTCAGTCTGTGGCAAAAGCGTGAAGACAGGAGATGGAATGTATGTATGAAGAAAATAAATTGGACCAGTTAGGTTGGAGCCCAGAGTAAGTGAAGGAGAGAAATGGATAAAAGCTTGGAGGCTGATGTGGAGGGCTCTAAATACCAGATGATACAATAAAGACAGAGCATTTCACAAATATCATCTCTTATTTTTTCCTCACTACAACCATGGGAGGTAGGGTCTAGTTTCCCTTTGTTGTATAGATGAGGAAACTGAGGCAGAGGCAGATCAAATGACTTTCCCAGGGTCATGCAGCTCCTAAGTAGCTGAGTTTAGATTTGAACTCAGGTCTTCTTCCTTCCAGTCCCAGTGCTCTATCTACTCTACCACCTAGCTGCCCAGCTCTGAAGAGATAAAGTTGGGTCTTCAAGGAAGAATGCTGCTTCAGATTGGCCTTGTAGTCTCTTTTATGCTTTGGTGAAGATTAATGTCCAAGGACCATCCCCAGTCTCGTGGAATATATCTTATGCTAAGACTAAACTAGAGGATTCCTTTCAATGCCAATGATATCAAAATGTTACTAGGAAGAAATTGTACTAAGTGTATCAAACTGTTACAAATCCTTCTCAGGGAAATTTAAAGCAATATGAGATTGAGATAACCATCTATATAGGGAAAAAAGTGGATGAAAATAACTTGTAGATCATTTTACATAGTTGGAGGGCAGCCTGTCAGATGAATATTTGGGACAAGCACCACAGATGAACGATCTGTCATCCAACAAACATTTATTAAATACTCACTATGGACCAGGAACTGTGCTAAGGACTGGGGAGATAAAGAAAGGCTAAAATGAGTGCTTGACATCAGGGGGCTTACACTGTAACGGGATGTACAACATGAAATTAGCTAGGTGCATATGAGAAATAGCCAAGTAGGTAGAAGGTGATATATATAGGAGGGGACTGCACTAGCAGTAGGAAGAACTGTGAAGGATCTGCTTTTTAATTTATTTTTAATTTTAATTTTACTTTATATAATTCATGGAATAAAACAAGCATTTCCATAACAGTACAATAAAGCAAGATTGTACATGGAACTGCAAATCTATGAGGCCTGATTTGATATTCCTTTCAAATATACAAAATTAGCATGTACATTTCTTTTTTTTCTTCCCTCTCCCCTCCTTCCCTAAAGATGACCACCATTAGATATAAAGAGATGTGTGTATACATATATACATATGTAATATATGTCAATTATCCTATACATACTTCTATTTATCAGTACTTTTTCTGGATGCTGATAGTGCCTTCTTTATATGTCCTTTATAGTTTATTTGGGTATTTGCAATAAACAAAATAACTTATTCACTCAAAGTTGTCTTAAAACAATATTGTTGTTACTGTGTACAATTTTCTTGTGGTTCTATTAAGCCAAATCTTAAAGGAAACCAGTGAAACTAATAGGAAGAGGAGAGGAGGTAAAGTACTTCAGGAAATGTGGACAGCTATTGTAAAGGCACAGAGAAGGAGGGGAATTGTCAGGAAAAGAATGTCAGAGAAAATAGAGTCGTGTTGAGAATGAGTAACAGGGTTAAGTGTCATAAGGCAAAGGGAAAGATGGAATGATAAAAGATTGTGATCAGATAAAAGATTTTCAAAGTTTGTGAATAAGGAAGTATAATTCTAGAGTCTGATAGCAAGGTCAAGGGCATAATGATCTCTACATGTAACTAACATGGAGTGGAGAAATGGGCCATATTGAGGAACTGGGAAGTCGGATATTTGAGAATACATTCTCTGTATCTTGAAAAGAGAAAGAGAGAAGAGAAAGACTTGTAAACAGGAACTGTATTTAGTGAGGGGAAGAGGGGGTCAACATATGACAGCTGCCAAGATCTGGGATGGGTGATAAATTTGGAGGGGAACCTCAGATAATGAGAGTGTTGAGTGATTGTGGTGGGAGAGTTTGGAAGTGACAATGGGAAGCAAGGAGTATTCCAGCTCCTCTATCTTGACCAGTGAGTTGAGGAGGAGTTTGAGAGAAAATGAGGCCATTTCTGAGAATAATGACAAGGGTGAGGACCAGAAGAGGGAAGAAGTGATAAAGATGAAAAAAGTTTGGTTTTTGTGGAGCAGACATAAATTTTTATTTTATTATTATTCTGTTTTGTTTTGTTTTATTTTGTTTTGTTTAATTGATTTATTTATTTACTTTTAGTTTACAAGATTCAGTTCCACAGTCTCTTGAGTTTCAAATTTTCTCTCCTTCCTCTTCCCCGCTCCTCTACCCCCCACCCCATGGCAGCATGCAATCAAGTATAGGATTTGCAAATGCTGTCACATTGGACATTAGTCTGGTTGTATAGAAAGGTTGTAACCAATGGGGTGAACAATGGGAAAAAAGAAAGAAAAGGAAAAATGGAATAGAACGCTAGCATGTAGATTGCGTCAGTCTCCATTTAAACCCTGTTCTTTCTAGACCTTTTCTCTGAATGTAGATATCTCCTTTCATCCTGAGACTTGTAGAGTTGTCTTATAACTGTGTGTTGATGAGAAGAGTCCAGTTTTTCAAAGTTGGTCATCACATATATGATGTGTCTGTGATTGCATACAAATTTTTCCTGGTTCTGGAGCAGACATTTTAGAGGGCAGATGGAAGGGGTGAGCACCGGAGGGGGATACTGGAAGGGGGTAGAGTTGAGATAAGGAAGCAGTGAGTTGAGGATGGGGAGAGTCATACACTGACAGCCAGTGATACACAATCAGTGGGATGGGACAAGCATAATGGAAGCATACTAACCAATTAGAAGCGAGTTCAGGTAAAATGTAGTGGTTAGAGAATGATATTTGGAGCTAGGAACAATATTAGATTGACATCTCCCTTGAGGTTCATCCTCTTGACAGATGGTGATGTGTTTCATGAGTCCTCAGGGGTTTCATTTCACAACAAGCAGGACTGAGAGGAGATATGGGAACCAAGTGGGGAGGCAAAGGTGCCTTACTTGCCCTGGAGAAGATTCTGGGGAATGAGGAAGGTGAGAAGATAGGAGAGGCATTTCCCTATAAAGAACTGGAGATGTTCTTGAGGCAGGGCCCAATAATTAGCTGAGCCCAAAAGTGAGTAAGAGGAAGAGACTTAAGGGAATTATGTTTGGCAAAATATACAGTACCCCCAATGATTTTGAAATAATGTAAATGTCTATCTATGTAACACCAAGAGTCACTTGTTATGGTTTTGAATTGGGGAACACAATGATCTTGGGAGAATTAACATCATAAGTAACTCAATGAGTAACGGAAAGACAACTGGCAGACAACAACAGACTGTGGTATGTTACACATGATAAGTTGAATGCAAGAAAGGTCATTAAAGATATCGTTAAGAACATATATGATTGGAAGAAGAGGTGGGCCAGTCAGGTAATCAGGATGATGATGACAATGGTGGTGGTGATGCTGCTGCTGCTGCTGATGGTGATGATTATTTTCACTTGCTTTAGAGATTTCAAATCTTTTTTTTCTTACAACTGCACTGTGAGGATGTCAGTGTACATATTTTATACTGAGTTTACGGATGAATAAACAGAGACATAGGGAGCCTAAGTAATTTGCTCATGGTTAGCAGCTAGCATTTATATAGGACTTACAGATTTGCAAAGTGTTTTATATGTGTTAACTCATTTGATCCTTACAGAAGCCCTTGGAGGGAGGTTCTATTTTTATCACCATTTTATATGAGGACACTGAGACAAACAGAGGTTAAATGATTTGTCCAGGATAATATCACCAGAAAGAGAATGAGGCAGAATTTGAACTCTGATCTTCCTGAGTCCCAAGTTCCACACTCTATATAAGCATCTATAGATGCTTAGTAGGGCATGAGCAGGAATTTAATTGAATTTTGGGCTGCACTGAGTTGGGCAAACACAACCCTTGTGAAAGCTGTCTTTCTGACCTAATAAACTACAGTGGGTTACATTATTATTTCTGTGTAGATAACTTCAAAATATGCATATTTAGCCCTCATTTCACTTATTAGAACCTGTCACACATCACCAGTTGCCTGCTAGATATCTTCATCGGGATGTCCCAAATGTATTTCAAACTCAATGTGTCTGAAATAGAAGTAATTATTATTTCCCTGAAGCACCCAATTCCACTTCTTCCAAACTGCTCCATGTTGGTTGACGTTGCTACCACCCTTTCAGTCACTCAATTTCACAAGGTTGGAGTCATCCTTTACCCATCACTCTCCCTAATACCCTCAATTCAATTGGTCAGTCACTTGCCAAGTCTTTTTAATTTTGCTTCCACAGCCTTTCTTGCTTCCATTCACTTTTCTTTAGTCATACGACCATGTCCCTATGTAAGATCCTCATTACCTCTGGCTTAGACTGTTGTAATAGCTTCCTAATTATTTCCTTTCCAACCCATCCTTTACAAAATGTTCAAATTGATATTACCAAAGTGTCACTCTGTTCCCCTTCTTTATACTCTCCTTGTCCTTCACCTGTTCAAGGAGCTTCAGTGGCTTCTATTACCTCTAGTATGAATTACAAAGTCCTTCACAAACTGACGCCAACCTCTTACTCCAATTTCATTCTCCCTCATACTAGAGTCTTCTAGCCATATTGATCTAGTTAGTCATACATCTCCCACTTCTGTGACTGCACAGAGAACTCTGATTCTTAAAATCC
Organism: Pseudocheirus occidentalis; assembly: GCA_028646575.1. Classification (NCBI taxonomy): domain Eukaryota; kingdom Metazoa; phylum Chordata; class Mammalia; order Diprotodontia; family Pseudocheiridae; genus Pseudocheirus; species Pseudocheirus occidentalis. The sequence goes on along the minus strand of CM053596.1, from coordinate 134,464,139 downwards.
CTAGCTCCCTTCAAATTTTGTTTCAGATGTTACCTCTTACATAAGACTTTTCTTGATCCTTCCATTTAGTGCTGTCCTCTCTTTCCAGAGAAAAGTATTTGGATTTTATTTGGGTATGTAACAGGGGCCTGTTACTCTAAGCTCCATACTCCGAATGGGGAGCTCAGGGCTTCATACTGAGAGCATGCATAGTATGCTCTTTTTGCTTCCAGCCCACGTGGAAGACTTGCTGAACTTGTTTCACCAAGCTTTCAGGTTCATAATGACTCTGGAAGGAGAGGCCCTGCTTCCTGATTCAGAGGCAGGATCTGCTACAAAGCGTTCTTGATAAAAGAGGCTTTGGGTCTTTATCTCTCTACCTGCACATAAGTGCACGTTCCTGCTGTTGTTTCTGTCTCTGTTATGTACATTATTTCATGCCTTTGGGTGAATGAGTATTGTAAATCACTGTGAACTGGCGAGAATCAAAAAGTGGGAATAGAGAGTGCCAGAAATCTGAGAGATAGAGTCCATGCTGGGATTTGCCAGAAGATGAGCATGGGTTAAGTAGCAGCCAAGACTTTGAAGAACAACATGTTTCATTTTGTTCAGTGGTAACTGAGACTTGGACTCCTTTACTGCTTATGCTGCATTCAGAAATGAGCTTGGTGGGGCAAATTTTTCAAGTGTGAGTTCACTTTTCTGAAGGAATAAGGTGACTGATGGGAGAACGTGACATTAATGCCCCCTCTCACTCCAAAGTTTCATTCTAATTCCTCTTAGACATTCCTCTGTGCCCTTTGGAATGCTGGTTTCATAGATAATAAACTCCTCTTTATCTTAATTTTTTTCCTCTCCCACTCCTATCATCTACTAGGTTTTACTGAAACCTCGATTTCCCCTGATGAGACAGCTATGCTTTCCAGTACTGACTGCACCTTCGCTTATTCTCCCTGGCTCATTAGTTGAGGCAGGGTAGTTGGAATACTCCTTGTTCCTTCTTTTCACTTCTAGATTCTTTTCCTTCCTCCATGACTCTTTCTTGCCATTCATATCTACTATCCAATAAAAATCATGGTAGTTATTGTCTATAGACCCCTATGTCACTCCCCTTCCTCAGTAAGTTCCGTATTTGACTTACAATTTTTTCTCTCCTCTTTAACTCCAGCCTTTATGCTAGATGAGTTCAACATACATGTTGGTTCTCCCTCAAATAACCTTGCCACTCAGTCCCTCAACCTACTTATATCCATGAGCTAACCCTCCACTTTGCCTCAACCACACACAAAGACAGTCATACCTTTGATGTTGCCATCACCCATAAATGTACTACATCTATGTTCAAGAATTTGTAAATCCCCTTAGTCATCCATAATCTACTGTTTTTTCACCTCTCCCTTTTCCTTCTCTTACATAACCATATTCTTGTTCCACATTGTGATCTCCAATCCCTTGACCCTGAAATTCTCTCCCAGGTCACGCCCTCTGTAGTAGACATTCTTCTCTTCTCCTTATCTTGACTCCTTGGTGAACCTATTCAAATCTACACTGTCTTCCTCTCTTGAATCCCAACCCCTTTATCATATTGCCAGTTATACTTAGTTAAGCCTCAAGCCTTGGATCACTTCCACTATTCATTGTCTTTGCACCTAAACACATTTTGGTAAACAAAGGAAGAGAAAATCATGCAAGCATTCTGACTGGGGTCACTACAAATTTATGTTGAATAACCTCAACTGGGCCCTTGCTGCTGCTAGGCAACCCTACTATAACTCCACAGAGGATCTTCCAAACCTTTTCATTCCTCCTTAAGCCTCCCATGGCTCTCCTAACCCCCACCCCCACTCTCCTAGTTGAGAACTTGGTCTCATATTTTACAAAAAAAAAAATTGAAGGTATTCTCCATGAACTCTCTCTTACCACTTTTCCTCATCTCCTATCACTCAGATGCTTTCTATCACTACCTCTTTCTTTACCCTGTCTCACATGATGAAGTGACCTCACTCTTACCAAGGCTAACTCCTCTTCTTGTTTAAGCGATCTCCTTCCATCCAGTCTCCTCCAACAGATTTCCCCCTTCCCCACCCCCACCCTGTCAACTCTATTCTTTCACTTATTTTCAATCTCTCCTTCTCTATTGGCTCATTTCCTACTACTTACAAACATACTCATTTCTCTCCTATCCTGAAAAACTCTCACTTGATTATTGTATATAATTATACACACACACACACACACACACACACACACACACACAAAACTATTATCCTATTGAGGCAGGGTCCAATAATTAGCTGAGCCCAAAAGTGAGTAAGAGGAAGAGACTTAAGGGAATTATATTTGGCAAAATATACAGTACCCCCAATGATTTTGAAATAATGTAAATGTCTATCTATGTAACACCAAGAGTCACTTATTATGGTTTTGAATTGGGGAACACAATGATCTTGGGAGAATTAACATCATACGTAACTCAATGAGTAATGGAAAGACAACTGGCAGACAACAACAGACTGTGGTATGTTTCTTCTGCCCTTTGTAGCTAAACTCCTTGAAAAGGCTATCTATAATAGGTGCCTCCATTTTCTGTCTTCTAACTTTCTTATTAACCTTTTGCAATCTTGCTTCCAACCATATCATTCCACTGACACTGCTCTCTTCAAAGTTACTAATGATCTCTTAGTTGTCCAGTACAATGGCTTTTTCCTCTATCTTCATTTTCCTTGAGCTTTCTGCAGCCTTTGATACTGCTGATCACTCTCTCCTTCCTTCTTTCTAGGTTTTCAGGACATCATGCTCTCCTGGTTTTCTTCTTATCTATTTAGCCTCCTGTTCCTTTGCCTTTGCTAGATCCTCCTCCAGAGCATACCTTTTAACTGTAGGTATCCCCCAGGATTCTGTCCTGGGCCCTGTTCTCTTTTCCTTCTCTAATACTTCGTTTGGTGGTCACATCAGCTCCCCTGGCCTTAATTAACCTTCTCTATGTTAATGATTCTTGATCCACTTTTCCTGCCCTGATCTCTCTGCAGACCTCTAGTCTCACATCTCCAACTGTCTTCTAGACATGTTGATTTGGATGTCTAGTAGACATCTTACACTTGGTGTGACCAAAGTAGACCTCATTATTCTTCCCCTTAAACCCTACCCCCCATTTCTATTTTACTGTAGAGGGAAATACCATCCTCTTTGTCCCTCAGTCTTATAAGCTAGGAATCACCCTGAATTCCTCAATATCTCTCATTCCGCACTCCATCCAAGCTGTCACCAAGGTCAACCAGTTTCACCTTTGCAACATCTCTCAAATATATTCCCTTCTCTCCTTTGACAATGCCACCACTTTGATGCAGGCCCTCATCACCCCATTCTTTGATTATTGAAGTAATCTATTGGTGGATCTGTTTGTCTGTTCCAATTCATTTTCCACACAGCCTCCAAAACACTGGTCTGTTTATAACAAACTGCTGAACTTGATAAAATCTAGTGGTCTCCTATTGCCTCCAGGAGCAAATTCAAAATACTCTGGCAATGGAAGTCCTCATAACCTAGCCCTGTCCTATCTTTCCAGTCTTCTTACACTTTACTTCCCAACACATATTTTTGATATAGTGACACTGATCTCTTGGCTCTTCCATGAAAAAGAAATTCCATTTCTTGACTTTGGGCATTGTCTCTGGCTCTCCTCTGTGCCTGGAATGGTCTTACTCCTCCAGTAGGACTACTGACCTCCTTGGATTCCTTTAAGTCCAAGGTAAAATTCCATCATCTACAGGAAATCTTCACTATTAATTCCAGTGCTTTCCCTCTTTTAATTGCCTTGTATAGGGTTTGTTTTGTGTGTGTGTGTGTGTGTGTGTGTGTGTGTGTGTTGTCTTCCCCATTAGATAGTAAGCTCCTTGAGGGCCAGGATTATCTATTGCCTCTTTTATATATTTCATGCTTGGCACAGTGCTTGGCACAGAGTAGGTACTTGCTGTTTTAGCAGTTTTTCAGTCTGGTGTGACTCTACATGACCCGTTTTTGCTTTTTTTGGGCGGGGAGATAATGGAGTGGTTTGCCATTTCCTTTTCCAGCTCATTTTACAGATGAAGAAAGTGAGGCAAACAGAGCTAAGTAACTTACCCAGGTTCATACAACTAGTAAGTGTCCGAGGCCAGATTTGAACTCATGTCTTCCAGACTCTAGGCCAGGCACTCTATATCCGCTGTGCCACCTAGTTACCTAATAGGTACCCAATGTAGGTTTATTGATTGATTGATTGATTGGGGGAAAATGCTTTGTAACATTTGTTCTTGCTATATTTTCACAGTAAATTTTCTTTTGTAAAAGCTAATTTATGTCAGCTGTTTAAATGATAGTGAGGTACTAGCTGTTGTTAATTAATACTGGAAAAAACATAATAGAATGGGGCCTTGAACCAATAGCATTAGAGAATCCCTCCTGACTACTCAGTAGTACTTCTATAACATTGAGGGCAAAACCTTATCATTGGAGATGGGGGAATCTTTATCATCATGAATAGGAAGAAAGATCTCCAGAGCTTATAAGACACACACACACACACACACACACACAATTTACTTATCTATCTATCTATCTATCTATCTATCTATCTATCTGTCTGTCTGTCTGTCTGTCTGTCTGTCTATCTATCTATCTATTTATCTATCTATAGTTTCCTAGGGTAGAATGAGTTCTTTGAGGTAATATAGTTTGTCCCTCTTTTTTGTCCTTGTGCCCCCAGAACCCAGTACAATGCCTCAAAAGTAGTAAATGCTCATAAATCCTTATTGAATTGAACAATAAGCAAGACTTTGAGAAGCTTGTAGTCAATCAATGAACATTTATTAAGTGCCTGCTATGTACCAGGCACTTTGCCAAATGCTGGGGATATAAAGAAACACAAAAGACAGTTCCTGCCCTCAAAGAACTCAGAGTCGAATGGGGGAAACAATACCTAAACACCTATGTACAAACAACATAGATAGACCCAATAAATTGGAGATGACCAACAGAGAAAAGTCACTAGAATGAGGTACTTTCAGATATTTGACTATGGTGGTTCAGGGTTCTTCCTCCTGTCTTCCATGGGTTTGTTGTACTATAATCCTGGCTCCTCAAAGGTGGTGTGTCTGAGAGCGATAGCTAGTGTTAACTGTTCAATGATTCACTCTGCCCCCCCCCACCCCATTTCATCCCAACATCGAACCTGACTTAAGAGAATGCTGGCATTAGGATAACCTCCCTATGTGGTAATGATGTACTCTACAGATTTGGCCTCTGAGTTCTAGATCACATCTTTCATGACAAAACTCAATCTGCTATCACTGGAGAAGATTTCCCAGTTGTACATATCTTCATTACTGGAGCACTCATCCTCACACAGTAAATGTCAGAGTTGGCATTCAAACTCATCTCCTGAATACGCATCTAGTTAGTATTGCCCTTTTTGTTCCATTTTCTTGGTAGACTACAAATGGACAGCTGGAGGGGAGTGGGGTAGTGTGAGACATCTGAAGAAAAGAGGAAGTCCTCCAGGAAGTTAAATAGATCCACTGTAGAGGAATTTATTGGGAAATATCACATTGGATACGATCTGCACCACATGATAGAATCACCATGCTGATGAAATAATGTAGCCATTAAAATATTAAGAGGGGTATAATTGCAATAATATCTAGAATTCATATAACACTTTAAGATTTGTGAAGTGACTTACAAATATTATCTCCTTTGATCCTTGGAACATTCCTGGGGTATAGATGTTTTATTATCCCCATTTTACAGATTAGGAAACTTATTTGGAGCAGTGGATAGAACACTAGACTTAGAATCAGGAAGACTTAAGTTCAAATTTTACTTCTGACATTACTGACTGTGTAACCCTGGGCAAATCACTTAATCTGAAGAAAGAGCCAGATACCTAGAAAAATATGGAACTATTTGAGTTACTCAAGAATTGAGTGCCCACAAAGGTCAGACAGAGTATAGATGAAAAAGCAAATCTACATTTATTGCACTAGTTCATGGAGATGGGTATCTATATGAATTAAATGGATACAAACCATTTCCAATTAGCCATGGACAAACTAGGGATGATACATTATTGGAGGATGCCATAGATGTTTGCAAGAAGTTGGTGGAATGTGACCCAGAAGATTTAAGATTTAAAACAATTGCTCTTTCTGCAGCATAGTTGATGAATGGTGAAAACACACATACTGTATTATTTGTTAGAAAAATAAAATTCCTCCTGCCATAGGAAAATATATCTGATTCTCAGTCCAGTGCTCTAACCACTGCACCACCCAGACTGCCTCATTGGATGCTCTCTTCCCCCTGTCCCTGTAAGGAACTCTAAAGTCTTAGGGATACATTGTCCCTGAAACTTGTAGATTCTCTCTCTTTTCTTACAAATATAAAGAGATATAATTTTCAATATATGACTGAGGGCTATCCCCAAACCTAGCAGAAATCCACTCTCCTGATCATAATTTATTCAGATCCCTGAGGAATGATCCTTATATCTCATTTGTGTTGTCAAGAAAAATTTTGAGGTTATATGAGTATTTCTTCAAGGCTCCTCAGCACCAGAGCTCTGAAAGCTGGAAATGAAAATTAAATTTAGCAATTGAACAGCCTAAGGATTTATGATACTGCTGGGAAGAATCAGTGACCCTAAAAAGCTGAGGGGCAAACCCTCCTCTGCTGTGTGGTAAATAATAAGCTGGAGTAACAGAACTGGTTTTTGTGCCTTGTAACAAATCAAATTATTGGAAAGAAGATGAGGCAGTTAGTGGGAAGTTTGGAATTCAACTACTACCTCATTCATATTTCCAAGAATTTGAGACACAGCTTCTCTCCAACCCCTTCATCTGTGTCTTTTACTCCTGTCATTTCTTCAGAAACTTCCCTCGCATCACGTCTTGGACTCTTCCTTGCCTCACCTCAAAATTCCTCTAAAATCCTGCCCCCTCTGTAAAAAAAGGCGATTTGGTTCCAGCTGACAAATAGCTGCAATCTCAGATCACTTCTAAGACAACAAGAGTCAACATGTAGGCTCTTGTCTCAAGTACATACCTGAGAAGGGTCTAGATCTTAGCCACCTAGTTTCCACTTAGTGCAAGGGATCCAGAAGGCAAACTCTTTATTTATTAAAATGGTGGTTGCCTGACCCCTATCTAAGTATGCTCCATTTCTTCTCCTCTTCCTTCTTCTAGTCACACAAAACTGTCTGACACTCACAGACAACTCCGGCTGAGGCCAAACCCACTCGGACAATAACCTACCTGAACTCACTCAGTGAATAATACACTTCCACCTCATCATACTCCCTCCTTCTCTAAGATTCTCAACCCCCCAGCTATCATTATTCAAACCCTATTCTCTTTTCTCCACTTGCTGCTCCCTTACTCTCTCTCCCTCAAACAACACTTGCTTCTCACCCCATACTAAAGTCATTCACCTCTTCCACTGTGCTCTCTAGGGTGTCTGCTCCATAGATGACAAACTAGGTTTCATCTTAAACTTTTTCCTTTCTTGCTCCCTTCGTCTTCTTGTACTCATTGAGATTTGATACAGCTTCCTTGATCACCCTTTCCAGCATGAGTTACACTTTATTCATATCCCTGGACTCACTGTTTGGGGTTTGGAAAACAATTGGAATATTTCTTGTTCCTCATTGGAGCTTCAGGGTTCTTCCTCCACCACATTTACTCAGTAAACTCTCGTCAATGTTCATTTAATCCATACTTATCACCCAGTCAAGATTCTAGTGACTGTTGGCTATAGGCCAAATGTCTCCAGAACACTCTGCTTCCTTCCTCAACAAAATCAACATCTGGATCAGACTTTCTTTCTTACCTAATTTTTGCCTTTATAATAGCAGACTTCAGCATACATATTGACACTCCCTTAGACACTCCCACCTTCCCAGTTCATCAATCTGCTCATTTCCTATGACCTACTCCTTTACCTCAACACAGCTACACACAGAGTTAACCATACCCTCTATCTTGCCATAACTTCCATGTGTTACATATCCATGTTCAAGAACTCTGACCTTCTTTCACGTTAGACTGAATACATAGCTCTTCTCCTTACCAAGGCAAATCCCTATAAATGATAAGTGATCCAATTCCTTCCCATCACATTCAGCAGGTTTATCCTTCTATTGTCACCTCTCTTTTACTAATATTAAATCTCTGTCTACTGGTTGCTTCTCTACTGCCTATAAAATTTTTCATGTTTCCTCCATCCTAAAATAGTCTTCACTTGACCTGCCCATCTCCCCTAGCAATCTTACGTCTCTCCTCCCTTTGCTTCTCAATTCCTTGAGAAGGCTGTCTATGATAGCATCCACTTTGTTTCCTCTTTTCTTTCCTTAACCCTGCAGAATTGCCAGATCGAATACCCTTTGCTTAATCTTCATCTTTTTGCACACTCTGCAGCCTTTGACACTTTTCTCCTTAATGCTCTCCTCTCTCTCTAGGTTTTTGTGACATTACTCTCTCATAGTTCTCCTGTTCTACCTGTTGGACCATTCCTCCATTCCTCAGGCTTCTTTGCTAGATCTCCATCCAGGTCGCTCCTGCTAACTGTGTGTGTCCTACAGGGCTACGTCTTGCTTCTTCTTCTCCTCTGACACTATTTTGTGCAGTGAACTTATCAGTTATAGATTCCATTACCATCTCTGTGCAGATGATTCTCAGATCTATTTGATCATACCTAAGCTTTCTCCAGTTCTGCATTTCTAACTGACTATTGGGTATCTTCAACAGGATATTCTGTAGGCATCTGAAACTCAACAAGCCCCAAACTGAGCTCGTCTTCCCCTAACCCCAAACTCTTTCTAACTTCTCTATTATTGTCAAGGGTGCCAGCATCTTCCCATTCCCTCACGTTCACCATCTATGCATTATCCTTGATTCTTTACTCTTTTCCTCCATATCTAACCTATTGTGAAGTCCTGTCATTTCTACCTTCATAACATTTCTTATATATACCCTCTTTTTATTCTCTGACCCTGGTACAGGCCCCTATCTCCCATCTTAACTACTGAAATAGTCTTTTGGTTCAGCGCCCTACTTTAAATATCTCCCCACATCAATCCATCTTTTTTACTTAGCTGTTAAATTGAGCTTCTTTGGAAGACCATGTCATCCTCTATTTGATAAGTTCCAGTGGTTTTGTTATACCCCCAGGATCAAATATAAAAATCTTCTACCTTTGAAGCCTTGACCTTCCTTACTTTCCTAGCCTTCTACTTAACTCTTGAACAAACTCTGATATTCAGTGACACTGGCATTTTTGCTATTCTTTGAATAGGACACAAGTGTTTCCCCTGTCTCTCCCCCTTGGTCAGAATGCTCCCTCCTCACCTGTCTCCTGCACTCCCTGGATTCCTTCAAATGTCACCTAAAGTCCAGTCTTCTGCAAACAGCCTTTTCCAGTCCTCCTTAATCTTAGTGCTTTCCCTCTAAGATTATATGTCATATGCACGTGGTTGTTTATTTGTTGTCTCCCCCATTAAGCTGTGAGTTCTTTGAGAGTAGGGATTGTGCTTTTGCATTTTATCCCCTGTTCTTAGCGCACCCCCTGTCACTTAGTAGCAGCTTAATAAATGCTTCCTCATTGACAGATTTATAACTTCTCCATTTAAGTCTGTGATGCCTTCTTGTCCATGGTTATACCAGTTGTGGAGTAATGACAAAATGACTAACTCTACTTATCACCAGAGATTTGTTGTTGTTGTTATTAAGACATTTTCAGTTGTGTCTGGCTCTTTGTGACCCAATACTGGAGTGGTTTGCCATTTCCTTCTCCAATTCATTTTATATATAAGGAAACTGAGGCAGTATTCAGTGACTTGCTCAGGGTCACAAATTGTGTCTGAAGCCAGATTTGAACCCAGGAAGATGTCCTCCTGATTCCAGGCCCAGAGCTCTATCTATTGTGTCACCTAGTTGGCCCATGGCCAGAGATCCTGAGTTCAAATCTTGGCACTATTTATTGCCTGCCTTTGGGTATTTCATTCTTGATTGGATTTTGATTTTTTTATCTATGAGATGAGAAAGTTAGCTGGAAGATTCTTAAAATCTCTTGCAGTTCTAAATCCTTTGGCCTTACAATAAAAAGGCAATTGACAGAATAGATGTCTAAGGGTCACCTAGAGGTCATTTAAATGATACATACCCCAAAACTTGACTAACAACCTTGACCCTTCTTGGGCATCAAATACCTCAGACCCATTCTGCCTCCTCCCCCATAATCTGCTGTACTATCTTCTGCTTGCTTTAGCTATAAGAACTGAAGTCTCACCCCCTTTTATAGTGTGGAAAAAAGCTCAAGGGAACATGGCTCCATCTAAGTTTCACCAGTTTATTCTGCATGCTTTAAGTGACAAAACGAAGAGAATGAACAGTCTCGAATGGTGAGTTTTCCTTAGTCACAGAAGCCTACTTAGCTTGACTAAGGCATAAAGAGAACAAGAGCTATATGAGGGGAGGGGCTACTCCCTTCACAAATATGTGAAAACAGACCTTTAGGATTACAAGATTTCACAAGGCCCCAATTTTGTACTAGGCTGAACTACATTTATCCATATCTGACCACCCTAACAGTATTCATTCTCTCTACTGATCTTGGGCTAAGAAAGTAGGTTTCGCACAAGAGATGTCCAGTGGCCTGCCTTGGGAGGTGCTGAACTCCAAGCGGAGGCTAGATAAACATTTGTTTGATAAGTCATGGTGGGGATCCCTTCTGGAAATGGGTTGAACTTCATGGCTGCTAAGGGCCCTTCTAACTCTAAAATTTTACAGTATACTGCATGCTATCAAATAAGTAATCATGTAGACTTCATTTAAAGATCTCTAGAGCCTACTGTCTATCAAGGAGGTAAATTTTGGGATGATTTTCAATGCTAGGAAATATTTTCCTATAACAAGACAAAATTTGTTTTATTGCATCTTCCCCTCATTGACCCTAGTTCTTCCCTCTGAGGCTAACCAGAACAGGTCTAATTTCTTTTCTGCATGACAGCTTTTCAAATACTCACACACAGCTACCATGTCCAGTTCAGTCAAATGATCTTCATGTGGCATGAACTCGAAGCCTGTCACCATCCTGGTTTCTCTCTTCTGGCTGCTCTGTAAACTGTCTGAAATGTAAATCTCTCTAAAATGTAGCACCCAGAGCTGAAAGCAATGTTCCAGATATAGTCTGACTTTCACTTCTCTATTCTTAGAGGATTTTGTTGCTGTTGTTGTTGTTCTGTTGTTTCATTAGCGTTCGACTCTTTGTGACCCTATTTGGGGTTTTCTTGGCAGAGATACTGGAGTGGTTGCCATTTCCTTCTCTAACTCATTTTACAGATGAGGCCCCGAGGCAAACAGGAGTAAGTGACTTGCCTGGGTCACACAGCTTGTAAGTGTCTGAGGCTAGATTTGAACCCAGGAAGATGAGTCTTCCTGACTCCAGGTCTGGAACTCTGTGCCACCTCGCTGCCTCTAGTCCTAGGGAATACACAGCTATTTCTTTGTAAAGGACCTCCATTTTTTACACATTTGACTGGAGTGAGTGAGTTTGTGTTGATTGAGTCATATCATTTATCATATATATACCCTATGGAGGAGATGGGAGTGAAGGAGAAGAAGGGCTGAGGGTTAAAAATATTTTGTGGCTCATTGCCTAATTACACTACTTGCAAGCCTGAGTTGTCATTTTACCACACACCTGACATATAACATTGAACTAGGAACTATAGATACATAGGTGTTCCAAAGTCAGGCCTCAGGCACAACAGAAGGCATGGGTCAGAAGTTTCATAAGCCTTTCCCCCTCATACTTAGCCATTGAAAAGGAGGCAGTACTGGTGGAGGGTAGTTTTATTGGCTTCACCAGATGTTAAAAACATCTGGCAACTGGATGCTTGTTTCTAAGCTTTTCTGGATGTTATACTGACAACACCCTCACTAAAGTCTTCTTCCCAGGTCTCAACATGGTGTGAATATAACCCTGAGTTTTGGAGGTGATGCTGGGGAAATATGAGCTCTGGACATTGCCCCAAGGCAGAAAGCTTTTGATTGTAGGTTTGGTGACAGACTGTGTGTCAAGGAGGCTGGTCACTAGAAGATGACTTCCAGATGATGACTTTTTTCCCCCTTACAACCATTCATGAAAGCTGCTTACTAAACCAGTGATCTCTAAACATTTTTGATTATGCACTATTATCAGTATCAGTTTTAGAGCATTTTCCCCTACAGATATATATATATATATATATATATATATATGTATGTGTATGTGTATATGCATATGTATATGTATATATACATGCACACACATTTGCTTTTTTACTAAATATGCTTCTATTTACTTTTCCAAAGTATAAACATTAGTACCATACTAAGAACTATGTACATTATAAAACTTACGGAAAAATAGAAATGAAAAAGAAAGAGAAAAATATGAAACTATATTTGATTCTAGAGCAAATAGAGAGTCACTAGAGTATAATGAGTTATGTGGTTAGATCTGTGCTTTAGGAAAATCATTTTGGCAGTCATATGAAGAATGGATTGGAATAGGGACAGACTTGGGACAGGGACACCAATGAAGATGCTAATGCAAAGACCAGATAAGAGGTTATGAGGGACTAAACTAGTATGGTGGCTTTGTGAGCAGAGATAAGGAGACAAATGGGGGAGAACTGAAGGTAGAAATGACAAGATTTGGCAAGGGTGAGGAGTTGAAGATGACACTGAGGTTATTGTAGCACCAAAGTGATATTCACAGCACCCGCGGCAGCTATGAAAATACTGGTGTAATTCTGAATTGCAAAATATAATAGACTCTCCACATGGAAGACAGAACCAAAACATTTATTCAAGCATTGGAAAACTGAATTCTATCACCAGAAAGCCAAATGCATCATAGCAAAAAAAGAAATATATACACAATAACAATGCAGATCACACTGCCATCCCCAAGCTTTGCCCCTGATAGGGCCTTCTTCCAAACAAACACCCACAACGTGGTGCCTGCTTCCTCTCCCTCTCTCTCTCTCTCTCTCTCAGCTCTAACTGCTCTGACCAGCTTCCTCTGGGCTCTGCTCCACCCATTCAGTAAGCTCCTCCTGCCACAGGTTCCATGTGACTCAGGCTCATGTGACTTAGTTTTCCATGTCACTTAAGCAGGTCACATGGGCCTATTACTGGATGGGAAAGATCTTCTCATTTACATTATCATTATAGTTATGAGCCTGGGTACCTAGACAAATGATGCCTTTGATAGTAATTGGGAGGTATGGAAGAGGGGTGGTCCTGGAAGAAAAGATAACGTAAGGAGATCATGATGATTGTTCTATGTGTTCTATGTGTTCCATCTATGATTGTTCATCTTGTGTTATTCGCTCCATCCCATCCAAAATTTTAAAAGTGCAGGCCCAATTGCTATTCATTGTTCACTGACAGTCAGTTGTTTTGCAGGCATAAAGTTATCTTCAGGGCAAAGGTGGGTATGCTGGGAGGAAGGAGATTTTCCCAAAGGTCCTTGTGCAACTGCTACTGTGGGTGTCTAGTTGGGGTTAGGTTATACTTCTCCAGAAGAGTCTATTCCCAGCTTGGGAGGGGAAGATTGGGAGTTTGCCCAGATGAAGAAAAAGAAAGAGTATTCCAGGATAAGGTGGTTTTGTTGGTGACAAGTCCCATGACTAGCTATTTATGGGAGATGTAATTGGATTCATCTTTTCACTCTCCAATTTGTTTAACGTACAGTCCTTAGGGTCATGTTAAGACCCTTCCAGGGGCCCTGGAACCTGCTTCAGAGACTGTTATGCTAAGGCACAGAAAGGCTGTAATCTTCAGCAGTGAAGGGACTCCCTACACTAGAGGAGGCACCTATATTCCAAAGAATCAAAGCATAATAGAAGAACAAAAGATGAGAAACAAAGGAGGTGTTGGTCTCACTCAAATGCACTGTGTAACATGGGCCTAGAAGAACAAATGGCAAGATTCTGCTACTGGCACCATGCAAATCTTTAATTTCTCTGTATCCAATTCTTTTCTTGAGAAATGGGGTGGGGGGGGAGAGGGAGACAAAGGAGGGAAATGGTAATGATCAAGTTTGCAGATGATAAAGAAATTTGGAAGTCATTAGCAGGTAACACTTATCTTCATCCCCTTGTCTCTCACAATTGTTGGTATGCTCTTCTTCAAGTTTCCTCTAATACTTATTTCTTTGTAGACATGCTATGTTCCTTTCAGTAGAATATAAATTCCTTGAGGAGAAGGAATGATTTAATTTTATATCAGTACCCTCAGCTCTAAGCATAATGCTTCTCACATAACAGGCAATCAAATTCAGATCTAGAGAATTTTCATCAGACAAGAACAATGGGTCAATCAGCCAATCGATAAGCATTTAATTACATACTTAATGTGTGCCAGATATTGTTCTAAGTACTAGGAATACAAAGTGAAAGTTAAGCAATTCCTGGGAATTTACATCTTGCTGAGAGAGATATGATGTCCAAATAAGTTTCTACAAGATAGACACAAGATGGATTACATGTGGTGATGGCGGTGGTGGGATGTCAGAAGACATTTCATGGACATTGTAGAAAGTGGGAGTGTAAGCTCATTTATGAAGGATTCCTAGAAGTGGAGAAAAAAGTGGGAGTGTGTTCTTAGATTGGGAGCTTCCCAAGGAAATAGGAAATGGAGTGTTGTGTATGAAGAACAGTAAAACAGCCAGATTTGAACGTACCATAGCGTGTGCAAGGACTGATGGATAATAAGGCTGGAAAGGCAGTCGGGGACCAGATTTTGGGGAGCTTCGAATTAACTGATTTGGAGGAGTGGCCTGATAGAATTCATAGAGGCCAACCAAGGTTTATTGAGAATATAAATAACATGGTCAGAACCTTGATTTAAAGGAAACACTTTGGCATCTGTGTGGAGGATGGAATGAAATGGAGAGAGAATTGATTCTGGGAAATAAATCAGAGCTATTAGAATAGTTCAAGAGAGAGGAGATAAAGGCCTGAACTGGACTAATGTTTGTGTAAGGTGACAGAAGGGGGTACGTTTGAGTTATTGAGTGGTGGTAAAAATGGCAGTATTTGACAAATGATTGGATAGAAGGGGAGATATAGTGAGGACATATGGATAATTGGGTAGGTGGGATGAGAGAGTGAGGTTTTAAGTATGATGCTGAGGTTGCAAATGTGGGAGACTTGAAGGATGGTAGTGATCTCTATAGTTATAGAGATAGTTATTGCCAAATCCATTCTCTATTATATTCTGTATATATATATAATTACATATCTATATAATATTATATATATAACATTTGTGCATATATAATATATGTAATATTATATATAATCTATATAATTATATAGAGAATTTTCCAATTCTCTATAGTTATAGAGAAGTTTGGGAAGAAATAATAATAAGCAGCATTTAAATAGCACTTTTAAGTTGCAAAGGATGGTATAAATACCTCGCTTTAACTTCACAGCAGCCCTAGGAGGTAGGTGCTATTGTTATACCCATTTTGTTGCTACTGCTTAGTCATTCCTCAGTTACATCTAACTCTTCATTGCCACTTTGGGGTTTGTTTGTTTTTGGCAAAGATACTGGAATGGGTTTGCCATCTCCTTCTCCAACTTATCTCACAGATGAGGAAACTGAGGCAAACAAGACTAAGTGACTTGCCCAGGGTCATATAGCTATTAAGTATCTGAGGCCAGATTTGAACTCAAGGGGTTGAGTCTTCCTGACATCAGTCAGGTTTAGCATTCTATCCACTGCTCCACCTAGCTGCCCAAGCCCTTTTTACAGATGAGGAAACCGAAGCTGAGAGAGGTTAAGTTCAGAGTGTCTCAGACAAGATCTGAATGCAGATCTTCCTGACTCGAGGTCCAGTGTTTTATCCACTGTACCTCCTGCCTCCCTGCCTAAAAAAAGAGGGAAATAATAAATAGTATTTTTGAACACATTGAGTTTGAGATCCTGTTTGGACTTCCAGTTTGAAATGCCCACTTGATGAGTTGGTGATGTAGATCTGAACACTGGGAGACTAGATATGGAGAGTCAGATCTCGGAGTCATCAATGTGGAGATGATAATTAAATCTATTGGAGCTATAGACATCACCATGTGAGAGAGCGTAGAGAGATAAAAGAAGAAGGCCCACTTCAGAGCTCTGGGGCTGTATTCACAGTTAGGAGCTGTGATGTGCATGATAATCTAGCAGAAGACTAGGAAGAGAGTAGACAGATACGAGAAAACCAAGAGTGAACATGAGTGTTTCATAGGAGAGTCATCAGCAGTGCCAAATGCTGCAATAGGGTCAAGCAATCAGAGGACTGAGAAAAGACATGGGATTTGGCAATAAAGAGAAAACTGATAACTTTGGAGAGCACAGTTTCAGTTAAGTGATGAAGCTAGAAGAAAGACTACAAAGGACTGAGAAAGGAGAGGAGAAAAAGCAAATAAAAATAGCCTTTTCTAGCTATTTGACTGAGAAAGGGAGGAGAGTTCAGGATGATTACTTTAGTTCAGTAACAGAATCAAAGAATGAGAAGATATGACCAGACAACAACCAATATGATATATATTTGGGGTTTTAGTGGACTGTAGGAATAACCTTTTTGAAGGACTGTCTGGTTTTTTGTCATTTTTTTTTTGGATATTGTATTCTTGTGCGTAGCACAACATCTTGTATGTTGTAGGTGATAAATGTTTGTTGGAATTGTTCAACGTCACTTCAGGAAGAGTAGCGATGTCATTAGAAAAATGTATGAATGGAAAAAAAGGACAAGCTAGCAGTGTCACAAAGAGATAACCAATGGGCACCCCATGTGTGACATTCATATTCATGCAATGCCAAAAGAATGAGAAGAAAGCCCCTGAAACTTATGATAGACTCCTTCACTGTGGCAGATTTACAGAAACCTATAGATATGAATAATAAAGGGTGGACAGTTTTGAGGTGGATAGACTGTGATCTGCATCATTAGAAGACATGTTGATAAGATCACAGATTCATTAGCATTCTGGAGACTACCACAATCTCAATATAAAACAACATTGTGACTTAAAAAATCAATAAAACGAATGCTGTCTTATGCTGCAGTAACAAAAAATAGTATCTATAATTAGTACTATGATGGTTCTGCTATATTGTATCCTGCTTAAACCACTTTTTGGAAATTGTATTCAGCCCTTAACATCAGATTTAGGAACAGTACTTTGGGTGAGACATAGACAAACTTGAGTGTGATGAGAATAGATGAAGGGAGGAGCTGGGGATGATTGTTCTCAGTGGGGGAAAAAGATCTGGGGAAGGCGTGACAATATTTGAAAAGCTGTCATGTAGAAGAGGATTACATTCTTTTGGGGGACCTATTTCCAGAGATCACAACCTGAAGCATTGAATAGACATTCCAGAGAAGCAAATATTGGTTTGATTTAAGGAACAATCTCCTAATAATTAGAGCTGTCCAAATGAGCAAATGGGGATGGTGTTATAGAAAAAGTGATGCATTTGCAGACAGAACATCTGAGTTCTAATACTGACTCTTCCGTATTTGTGTTTTTGGAAAAGTCATTTGTCCACTCTGGGCCTCAGTTTCCTCACTTATAAATGAGGGAGTGGACCTTTCAGTTTCCAATCTAGGATGTTGTGGTCTTTGGGAAGAGAATAATTCTCCATTATAGAAGTCTTCAGATGGAGGCTTGATGACCACCTGTCAGCATTTTGTAGAGGGCATTCTTTTTGGACTAAAGAGCCTTTTTATTTCTTTGGACTAAAGTTGGAAAGAGCAGGCCCTTTCCAATTCTGAGATTCTATGATTTTTAATGATACTGATCCTTTGTGTACTTATGAGGTATCATGTGTGTTCAATAGCTGAAATTTGAGGTGAATTTTATAGCAACTAATATAAATATCATTATCTTCCTCTTTCATTTGGGTCAACAAGAGATACCCTTATTTAACATGCAAATGCAATGATATGACTCCACAATTAGGTATGAGTTACTGTCCCAGTAATGGTGCTGGTTTGAACTAAGGTATTTGTACTGTTTCCTTTGGTTGCCCTTGTGAAATGCCTGGGTTATAGAGGCAGTCTGTTCATGTTAAAGAAATAGTTTCTTTGTGCAAAAATAATCACCACATAGGAAAATCTGTCCTTTTAATATTACCTTAGCGATGTTAAAATCAGTTGAACAATGAGCTATCTAGGGAGCATGAACTGGATTTTCAGGAAGAAGTTTCTTTTAATCTTTGTCTGAAAAAAAAAAGATTGAAAAATGTATATTCCTCCTTTCTATCTCCCCCCCACCAAGAGGTTCAACACTGAAAGGTTGAATTTGAAGGTTATGGTTTTGAATGGTATTCTACACCTTCCTTCAACAACAATAACAAGTGTTGTTATTCAGACAGATCCATCTCCTCATGTATCCATCTAGGGTTTTCTTGGTAGAGATACTGGAATGGTTTGCCATTTCCTTCTCTAGCTCATTTTGCAGATGAAGAAACTGAGGCAAGCAGGGTTAAGTGACTTGCCCAGGATCACACAACTAGTGTCTGAGGCTGGATTTGAACTCAGGTCTTTCTGATGCCAGGTCCAGCATTCTATCCTCTGTAATACCTAGCTATCCCAACAATAATAATAATTTATTATCTGTTAGAACTGTTATCTCACACCTATCTTTGTGAGGTAGGTGCTGTTTTTATCCCTGTTTTATCAATGAGGAAACTGGGGTTGAGAGATTGAATGACTTGCCCAGGATAAGTATCTGGACAAATTTCAAACTCAGATCTTCTTGACACTATCTCCAAAACTCTAGCCATTCACACCCTTACCTAAGTGTCTCAACAGCTGTGGTTTCCATGCTAAGGACTTGGACCCTTATTTCCTGCAAACGAATCCCTGAAAGGTCATGACAGCATTCCCCCTCTCCTCCCTCCTCACCCTGAACCATGGATATGTATAGGGCTATCCTAGGGGACGCTGAATGAGGGACAAAGTCAACAAAAACTTTAGGGAATTTGGGGAAGAAAGAAAATCAACTCTAGGGAATCTTTTTTTATTGTGAAAAGGCTAGCACATGAAGGAAAAGTTGGGGAATATTGTCAATAGAAAACTAGGCTTTTGGAAGGACTTATATCGAGAAGAAAACCATGATCAATTATCATGACCATGGTGGTATAGCAAGAATTCTCTTGATATGGTCAGGTAGCCTTCAAGACATTGCAATTACTCCTTTGGAGTGACTCTTAAAGAGTTAAATGAAGAATCTAGCTGGGGGTACAAGTGAGAAAATGCTATCCTTGTAGAAGAAGGTTTTGACTCATCTATTCCAAGGGGATTTGACCCTCTATTTGAAGACCAAGGACTTATGGTCTTAGCGGATTTACACGGGATTTGGCTGTTGCTACAGAGAATTCAACAGGGGCAGGGCTGGGTATGGTTAGATGTGTATCCTTAAGGCTGTGGCATTTTGTTTTCTTGTAGTGAAGTGTGTAGGATTATTAATAAGGATTGTTAGCCATTTGGAGTAAAAAATGCCTTGCAACATTATCTAAGGAGGTTTAGCCTCCTACTCTGCCAGTTAGCAGGGTAGAGACATTCAGTTGAAGGATTTACTGAAAGAATTAAGCTCCTTTCACTATTACCAAAAACACATTCAAAGAACTTCTATCTTTCCACAATGACCCTTTATTTTCCTGACAAGATATACAGGGTATACTAGAACTGTCTTTTTATTTCAGGTCAGCTTTCCTTTGTCATATGTTAAGGTGGAGGATATTTACATAGTGTCTTAAAGTTGCAAAGTGGTTTACAAATATCTGGTTTTTTCCCTCACAGCAACCCTAGAAGGGAGGTGCTATTATTATTTGCATTTCACAGATGGAGAGGCTGAACCTCAGAGAGGTTAAGTGACTTGCCCAGGGCTATGAAGCTAATATCTGAGGCAAGATTTGAGCTCAGAACTTCCTGACTCCCAGTCTGTACCTCCCAGTACACTGTACCACCTAGCTTCTTCATCACCTGATGAAAGGTTATGGAATTTAAATCTGGAAGAGAGCTTAGGCGTCAATCAACTGATCAGCTGACAAGCACTTAATATATTCAAGGTACTGTGCTAAAGCCAGGGATATTAGTACAAAGATTGAAAAATTACTGCTTTGAAGGAGTTTACTTTCCAAGGGGGAAGACCAATAAATGTATGGAAGTATATGCAACATAAATATAAAGTGAATAAATGCAAATGCATGCAAATTAAGTTAAATACAAGATAGCTTGGGGCTGCTAGGTGGCACAAGGGATAGTGTGCCTAGCCTGGACTCAAGAAGACCTGAGTTCAAATTTGGCCTCAGACATTTACTAGCTATGTGACCTTCAGCAAGTCACTTAACCCTGTTTGCCTCAGTTTTCTTATCTGTAAGATGAGCTGGAGAAGGAAATGGCAAACCACTCCAGTATCTTTGCCAAGAAAACCTCAAAAGTGGTCACAAAGAGTTGGACATGACTGAAAATGACTAAACAAGAACAACAACAAGGAGATGGTATTTGCGGTGCCTGTTAAAATAAAAAAGAGACAGAAATAAGGAGGGAGTACATTTAGAGCATGGGGGCAGCTAGTACAAAGGCATAGGCATAGAGAGGGGAGGTGGAGTATGGTGTGTGAGGAACAGTGAGAAGGCAGTTTTACTGACTCACATAGTGTGTGTGGGAAGGGGAATAATGCTTTGGGGTCAGATGTGAGTTTTACAGATGAGGAAGGTGAGCCTCTAGAGAGGTGAAGCCACTTACTCATGGTCACACAGGAAAGAAGACATTTCATGAACAGTGAAATATGAACACATGTTGCAACTATTAACACTTTTCAGGATATTGATTCAATAAATGATATTAATTCACATTTATGTAAGACTCCAAGGGTTTTAGGTCATTTATCCCACATTAACCTTGGGAAGTTGGTGGTACAAATACTATCATCTTCATTAATAGATGAGGAAATCACGACTCTAATAGATTGAATGACTCATCCATGAACATAGCTAGTAAGTAGCAGAGCCAATATTCAATCACCCATCCAGGGCCCCCAAATCTAGTGGGTTTTTCCAGTATGTTATGCTGCCTCTCAGTTTGGAAAACCTTTTTTTTTTCTTTTTTTGCTTTTTGGAGGGCAGTTGGGGTTAAGTGACTTGCCCAAGGTCACACGGCTAGTTTTTGTGTCAAGTGTCTGAGGCCGGATTTGAACTCAGGTCCTCCTGACTCCAGGGCCGGTGCTCTATTCACTGTGCCACCTAGCCGCCCCTAGTTTGGAAAACCTGAAAAAATAATTCTCTTATGAATGAACCCTTACAACAATCAAAGCAAAAAAAAAAAGTGAATGCCTCCAAGTACCATATTTTATCCACATTTGAAGAGCCACCGCACCTTGAGATCAGGCAGCCAGTGTCAGGTCTATAAAGTTTCCATTGTCAAGAGTTTTACTCAGTCAGAAATCTTTGCCCAGCTGGCAAAAATTTGACTATCCCTTTCCATATTTATCAAAGTCAGAGGGATTATGTATTTCATAGATGACATTTATAGAGTGCTTTAATGTCTGCAAAGAGCTTTTATATCCAGTGCAATGGAATGGATAAAGTTTTGACCTTGGAGTCAGGAGATTTAGGTTTGAGTACTGTCTCAGGCAGGCATTTAATAGTTGAGGGATCATGAGCAAGACACTTAACCTAGCTAAGACTCAGTTTCTTTATCTGTAAAATGAAGAAAATGATTATTGCAGTACCTCTTTGACTTATTTGTGAGGGAAATGCTTTGCCGACTTCTAAGTGCTATGTGATGTGAGCTATCATTATTTCAATAAGTAATAGTACTTAGTAAATGTTATGATGTACACTGAATTTTTAATATTCCTTGCCATTCCTGTGAGATCATGGACCTGTGCATATTTACATGGCCAGATTTATTCATGTGCTCTGTCTGAATGAAGACCCTGGAATTATTTCTCTGCACTTGAGGATCATGTTAGATGAAAGGCCTTGAAATGAGACAGGTTTTTGGTGTTTAGGCATCTGTTGACTGTAGCTACAATCTACACTGTCCATTCCTGCTTCAGAGGCATCAAAGATCACAAATGAAACACTGGTGCTGTCCTCTTAAAAATGCGTCAAGGGCCCAAAACCCTTTAACAGCACAGGAAATGTCAAATATTATATGGATATAAATAACTCAGTAAAACAGGGTTACAAGAACATCTGGCTTTGCACAGTTCCACGCACTCAGCTGGCTCAAGAATATTGCAGTAATACTATCCAGTCGTTGGACTGTGTGAGACTGTGTGGGACTGAAGGGAATTTGAGTGTCGAGTGAAAAATGTGCTTGTAAAAGGTTCTGAGTTGTTATCTGTCTAATCCGCCCTAATCTGTCCAGTCATTTGCTCTTGGGGCTCTTAAGAGAGCAATACTGATTCCCCCCTTGAAGATGAGAAGCCAGCCTCTTACCATGGTGCCCCCAAGAATTAGGGGTTGGATGAGGTGGGAAAGACTTATCTATGAACCCAGGGAATCAAGATACACCAACAATGGATTTCTTTAAGAAACAGACTTTCTTAAATAATTTTTGCAATTTTTGAAGGAAATTGAAGAATCATTTCAACACCAATTAATGGAAATAATTTGAAGATGGAGGATAGAGAGGGATGGAATATGTGTCTTCTGCTTTCTCTCCATTTCCTTTCTTCAGCCTTCTTCCTCTGTTAACATTCAAATTTTCCATTCTCAAAAGTCTCCCTTTTTCTTTAAAATCTGGCACCACTGGATGAGAAGGAAAGGTTATTTCTAGGAAAGGCAATGAGTTTTGTATATTTGGTTTCCATCTTGCATGCTTTAAAAAAGGCAAAGACACAAGAGCTTTGGGGTTTGTGGGTTTCCTCATGTCTAAATCATTATAACAATGTTAATCATTATTACACTCAGATTAAGTAACATTGTCCCCTTCAAAGAGGACAATGCAAGTTGCATCTGATGACCCGCTCAAAATAAACCCATAGGCAAAGTCCCAGTTCTTTTGGTGTGAACTATGGTAAATGACTTCCTTTTCCAAGCTCTCCCTATTTATTCAGGAATCTACATTCATGTCTTCTTCTTCTTCATGAATCTTTTCAGGACTCACTCGATGAAACACTAACATTCAATTTGTAAAAGATGTTGTTTAACCAACTAGTGGCATAGGCTCATCATTACATAGAAGAGGAAATGGAGAACCCTTCACTTTTCACTCTTGAAATTCTAAGTAGGATGTGTGTGTGTGTGTGTAATGGACCCCTTTGGCAATCTGGTGAAACCTATGACTCCCTTCTCAAAATGATATTTTTAAATGCATAAATGAAATAGATAAGGCTATAAAGGAAACTAATTATGTTGAAATATTAGTAACAAAACATTACAAAAATAAACTCGGGTTCCATTTTAAGAATGCTCTCTCTAAGAGAAATTGAGTAGAATTAAAATTAATTTTCCCATATATACTCTGATTGAGTTGGGATATGCTCACTCTTTCTTTCAGGAGAGCAGAAAGGACATCTTATTAAAGTTTTCTATCTTTCCCACTGTGTAGCATGGTGATCTGCACACAGAAAGCACCAAATCCTCCCAAATATATGTTCTCAGTTCGTATACATTACCCCCAAAAGTCTGTGAAATGCTTTCTCACTAGTACATTCAGAATTGAGTATTTCTGAAACCAAATTTGATTTGTTGAAGGGAGATTGAGATAGCATCTTCCTTTTGGAGAGCTCAGAGGATCCTAAGATATTATTATGCATCTCTATGGCATCATTCTAATGTACAAGAGTGAAAAGGGAAAGAGAGATGGTATGGTTCCTTTCCTTAGAGGTTTACAAATAGAAGCTGAAAATGACTTGTTTGGTATTCTATGAAGCGTATCCTTTTTTGGGAGGGGAACAGGGGATTGGAGCTGACTTGCCCAGAGTCACATAGCTAGTAGGCATCTGAGGCTGGATTTGAATTCAGGTCCTCCAGACTCCAGGGCCATTGGGTATGAGTCAGACTAGATGACTGCTGAGGTTTCTTGTAACTCTTAGGTATTGTGACTCTATACTCTTAAAATTCAGATCATGTCAATCAAGTGGTCAAAAAACTTTTATTGAGGGCTTATTTTGTTATAGGCACTGAGCCAAGTGCTATGATTACAAAGAAAGTAAAAAAAAATGTCCTTAAGAAGCTTACATTCTAATGAGGGAAACATCATGTGAATAACTAAATCTACCAACACAGATGGAAGGTAATCTGAGAGGGGAGGGCACTAACACCTGGTGGAGGAGTTGAAACTAGGAAAGGCATCTTTCAGAAGGTAGGATTTGATCTGAGTCTTGAAGGAAGACAAGGAAACTAGGACTCTAAATTAGTGAAGGAGCAGAGCTCTCCAGGCATGAACAGCTAGTACAAAAGCTTGGAGACAATAGATGAGGTGCTGTGTTTGAGGAACACAAGTAGGCTAGTGTAATTGGATGCTAGAGTGTGTAGAGGGGAGGAAGAAGCTTGGAATTGTATGGATTTGCAATTTATTCAGTTAAGTTAATTTTATAGTTGCCAATTCTATTGCACTTTAACCCAACCCCAAATCAATAGCTAAAAAGCTAAGCTAAAGATCTAGAAACAAAATGGGTGATTGATTATTGAAGAATAGCTGAACACATTGCACAATGTGAATACAATAAAATATCGCGGCATCATACTAAAAGGTGATCATGATAAATTTGGAGAAACATGGAAAGTCTTGGCTGTGTAGCACATGCTTTGGGTTGACACTCCTAAACCCTAGTTGCACTAGCAGGTCTGGTCACTAGAGGGCAGCTGCCACTTCTCCCTTCAGGATTCTAGCAGACCCTGAAAGACTGAGGGTGGTTTCTTCACACTACAACTCACAAGTCCTCACTTGTATATTCTCCTCCAATTATTATCAGTTGATATTAGTTAGTTAGCAAGTCTTAAGTAGTTTTTAGGAAGGGATATTTGCTAAGGTGATGAGGAGAGCAAATGATATGACACACCCCTCTGAAAGTCACATACTTTGTCCCACTAGTACATACAGAGCTTAGGTAAAGTGGGCTCAAGCTTGTAGAACACATGTGGCAAAGGGGAAGTCCTTCTTCTGGAAGTCCTTTTCTCATCTTTGTGTGACCCTCGTGAAATTCCCATTAGGAAGCACGTTGTAGTTCTCTGCTGCGTTTCTAGAATTCTGAAACTTCCCTTCATCAATGTGTCTTAGTTTGTCCTCAATTCCTGATGCATACACCTACACCAGTCAGTTATTTCAGGAATACTGCTAGGACGCTGATGAAAAGTGCAAATCCCTCTGACGTTCACTGGGACTTCTATCTCCTCTAAGCTGCCAGACATTAAAATATAATTCCTTCTGAACTGGTTTGATATTTTATAAAAGATCCCCTTAGTGTGAGTAGGAATACACGTGTTTAATGTCTTTGATTGATTAATTGATTCAATCTAGATGTTCTCACCTGATAAATGTAACATGCTTAGAGTATGTTGTTAGTTACTTTAGGGTGGGGGTGATTGATTGATTGATCCAATCACTCTCCACCCTTACAGTGAACTGATGCAGAGTGAAGTAAGTACAACCAGGAAAAGAATATATACAATAGCTACAATAGTGTAAACAAAAAGAACTCTAAAATGAAACCAAGCACTGTGTAATTATGGCAAATCCACATCTTGGCCCTGAAAAAGAGATGCGTAAATGCGTCTCATTCTTTTGTTAAAGAGACAGAGAATCATGAATATGAGAGTTGTTTTGATATGACAAGAGTAAGAATATCATTGGTCAATTTTGCCTAACCGTTTTTTTCTTTGCTTCAAAGGAAGATTTACTGGAGGGGTGGGAGGTAGATAGTTAGAAATGACTAAAAGGTCAATATAAAAATTATCAATGATACATAGATAGGCAGACAGAGACAGAGAGAAGAAAGGGAGAGAAGAAAGAAGAGGGACAGAGATGGAATTCATCCAGATATCCCAATTTATCCCAAGGTCTATGGCAATGTTCCATAAACTCTTTTTACCTCAAAACATCAATTTTAGCCTCCTGAATGAATTCTCTATGCCATAGTGCTCCTGCCTTTTGAAAGATGGGCCTTCTAGGCCTTTCAGGACACAATATCTCCTCTTGCCATCAGGTTGGACCTCAAGGAAGGTCCTTGAAGAGTCTAATCATCCTCCTCCCTCTCCAGTCACTGATAATCTGCCTGGACTCAGTCCTCTATGGTTAGTATACTCTAACTACATCCTACTCTCTTTATTCTACTGATTCTAAACCCCTGACGATTAATGTACATATCCAACTCTCATGTTCTACTGCTAGCACCCTTTATTCTCATTTCCTTGGATTTTCCTCCTTTCCCAGTGCCCAATTCTATGTTCACTGGCCCCTTCCATTTGCTCTCTCAGATACTTCCTTGCTTCCCATCACCATTTCCAGATCCTCCCTCTATCACCATTATCCAGTAACCTCTCTTCTTTTGAGGCTCATTTAATCTGCATTTATCATCCAATTAAGATTTTTGTGTCATTATCTACTCACCCCTAGGATGTTCTTTTCTGTTCCTCAATGAGTAAAGCATCTGGTTCATAGTCTTTTCACTCCAACTTCTGCTCTCATTCTAGGGGTCTTCAACATACATACTGACATTCTCTCAATAACCCTTAATTTTCATGACTTATATTCTTCATGATTCTCCTCCTACTTCTCTGACTGCTCCTTCTCAGTCTTCATTGTGGGATCTTCCATCAGGTCACTCCCACCAACCATTTGTGGTGTCCTCTCAGGATTGTCCTGAGTCCTCTTTCCTTCTCTCTTGGTACTATTTGGCCTGGTGATTTCATTAGTTCCCATGGGTTCAATTACTGTCTCTAGGCAGCTGATTCTCAGATCAGTATCAATTCAGCTTTAACGTCTCTCCTCAGCTCTAATCTTTAATTACCAACTGTCTCTTTGGTATCTTGACCTGAATGCCCCACTTGCATTTGAAACTCAACATATATAAAACAAAGCCTTCTTTACTCTTCTGAACTTCTCTATCCAAGGTAGCTAGATTACATGGTGGGTAGAACACTAGACCTAGAGTCCTGCCCAAGTTCAAATCCTGCCTCAGACACTTAGTACCTTGGACAAGTCACTGAACCTCTGCCTGCCTCAGTTTTTGAATCGTTTAAATGGAGATTAGAAGAGGACCTGCTTTGGGGCAGCTAGGTGGCACAGTGAACACACTGACTCTCTAGTCAGGAGAACCTGAGTTCAAATCCGGGCCTCAGACACTTGACACACTTACTAGCCATGTGACTTTGGGCAAGTCACTTAACCCTAATAGCCCTAAAAAAAAATAGAAGAGCACCTAGCTCTCAGGGTTATTTTGAGAATAAAATAGTTGTGAAGTATTTTTCAAACCTTAAAGTATATATACGTGCTGGCTTGTAGGACCATCTTATTACTGCTGCCAAGTGCACCAGCATTTTCCCAGTCACCTAACCTTGCCACCTTAATGTTGTCCTTAACTCCTCTCTTGAATTCACTCCACATATCCAATATGATGCCAAATTTTGTTGTTTATGCTTTTATAACATCTCTTGTATATGTCCCCTTCTCTCTGCTCACAGAGCTGCCTCACTGGTGCAGGTCTTCATCACTTCCTGACTGGAGAATTATAATAACTTTGTGGTTGATTCCCTTGCCTCAAGTCTCTCTCTACTCCCATCCATTTTCCATTCCACTGACTAGGTGAGCTTTCTAAAGCTCAAGTCTTACTGTATCTCCCCAGCTTCCCCAATAGAATCCAGTGGCTCTTTGCTATCTACAGGATCAAATAAAAAAAATCTTCCATTTTAAATTTAAAGTACTGAACAACCTGGCAACTTCTTATCTTTCCATACATTCTAAGATCCTGCTATATTGACATACTTGGCATTCCTTATAGGACACTCCATTTCTCAACTGTGCAACATTTTTTACTAAAAGAAATATTCTTCTTTTCTCACCTCTGACTCCTGGCTTCCCTGGTTTCCTTCAAGACCCAGTTCAAAACTCATCTTCTCCATGACGTTTTTCACATCTCTCCCCTCTTCTCTCTTTGCACTATTAATAATCATGTGTAATGTTCATGGGGCATAATTAATAGGCCTCACATGAAACCCATTAAGGGAAGCTTGATTAGGGGAGGCTTGCTTGTAGGAAGGCTTTCACACCTTTTGCTAATTTCTAATTAGGCACTGAGTCACAAGAGTTGTGATGCCTTCTGGCTCTGAGAAGTGTGTATATACTCTGAATTGGTATTTTGCTTTGGGGGCTTGCTTATGAGAAGGATCTTGTGATTCTTGTGATTTAAGATTCTGAGTGGCCTTATGTACAGAGCTCCCCTCCTGCTCAGATGTAAAGGCTCTCCTGATCCAGGGATGTATGTAAAGTATATAGCTGATTCAGTCAGTCAGAGCTCTGTCTGTTGGTCTTCATTTCTCTGCTTGTATTTCCTCTGAAGTTCAGGGTTCTGACTTTTCCCCTGAACTAGTGAATGTGATTAAAAAAGATTGCTGATAGGGGCGGCTAGGTGGCACAGTGAGTAGAGCACAGGTCCTGGAGTCAGGAGGACCTGAGTTCAAATCCAGCCTCAGACACTTGACACACTTACTAGCCGTGTGACTTTGGGCAAGTCACTTAACCCCAATTGCCCTCCAAAAAAAAGAAAAAAAAAGATTGCTGATTCCTTAAACAGCTATCTTTCCTAGTAAAGCAAATCTAAGAATCTGTGCTAGGAGCCATCCTGGATATGCCAGTGTGGTTGTCACTATACTGTGTGATAACCTTCTATTTACATTGTATATATCTTGTATGTACAATTTTTTACATGCAATCTCTCCCTTTTCTTTGTATCTTTGTGTTAAATGAACAGCACTTGGAACATAGCATATGCTTAATGAATGTTTGGTGTGTGTGTGTGTGTGTGTGTGTGTGTGTGTGTGTGAGAGAGAGAGAGAGAGAGAGAGAGAGAGAGAGAGAGAGAGATAGAGAGAGAATTGAGAGAGATTTTTTGATTAGTTAAAGAAAAACTTATGCAGATTTTTTTTTCTGAACAATAGTAAGTAGCCAGGAAATTGTCTTTCCATGGGTGCCATACATACATGTATTTTCTTTCCTGGCAGGTTATTAGCATTTACCAGGTCCAATTCACTCAAAAATTTGTTTTGCTTAATTTCATTTGCCAGTCCTGTATAGAGGGGATGTTGCTTTTCAGTCTCATATACCCCGCCTCTTTTTCCTTCTCATGCTCTCATTATGATTGGCAGAACAAACCGCCTTTAGACACTATGAAGATTGTGACACTGGTCCACACACATCAGGAAACTCAAAGCGACAGGTCCCTGGTAACTCCTGTCTACTGTAGTTGCAATAGGGGCTATGTGTGGCAAGATTTCAGCTCAGAGAAACTGGCTGCAGTTAGAGATTTCCTGCCTTGTGCTGCAGAGATGGGAATTCTGCAACAGGCCAGGGCTAGGGGCTTTGGCCAGGCAGAAATAAGAACTCCAAAGCTGAAATACTCTTCTTTGACTTAACCAGCTGCCACTAGAGTCTAGACACTGGACTCTCAAGCTAGCCTGAAAAATTTTAAACAACAAAACACTACATGTGTCATCCTTTCAGGAGTTAGAATAGGAGAGGATTTTCATCACCAAGCAGATCAGCTAAAGATAAATTCCCACACAAGGGCAGAGATATTGCCTTTTGGAGATGTTAGGACTTCATTGTGGATTTCTTTTACTATCTTGACCAAAGCCCTGTTTCAATGCCTGCCTTCTTGTGGTGTGCAGATGACCCTGGTTTCCTTAAGATTATATCCATGAAAAAGCTCTAGCATGTCCTACCAAGCTGGAAAGGTTTTGAATATTGGTCTTTCCCAGCCTATTGCATATTTCAATCCTTCTGTCAGTAAGTTAATTAATATGCATTTAATTAAATATTTATTACATACCAGGCACTGTGCTATGCATTGGTGATATAAAAAGAGGCAAATACAAGCCTTTACCTTAAGGATCTTATATTTTATTGGAAGATATGACATGTAAATAACTAGATACATATAAGATAAATATAGAGTAGATGAAAGGCAGGGTGAGTGGGGAAGGCCAAACTTGCCTACTTGCTGATCCCTGTCTCCTGTCTTCATGCCTTTGGACCAGTTGTCCCACATGCCTCTAATATAGGCTCTTTTTGCTTCTGCCTCCTAAAATCCCTAGCTTCCATCAAGGTTCAGCTCAACCATCACCTCCTCCAGGAAGCCTCCCTTGATCCACCCTCCCCTCAAACTCATACCCTGTATCTAGTGCTCTCCCTCCCATTTTCACTTTGCATGTATTTTATTTTGACTTACTAGTGTACAAGTTGTTTCTTACCACCACTACCACCACCACCACCCCTTCCTGAATCAGATAGAAGGGGTTTACTGAATGCTCATTCAATCAATGATTGGATGTCTGCTGAGGGTCAAACTAAAGTGAGGAAGCTTTTCCCTGCCAACCAACCTCAGGGTGATGACATTTTAGCAACAGAAATTCTCAAAGACCACCTTCTAAGTTAGAAAGGGGTATTTATCTGCCTTAGTGGAAAGATTACCTACCCCACTCAAATCTCAGATACTTCAAGTATTCAAATATTTATTTCAAACACATTTTGTCAATTGTTGCAACACATTCATGTTGCATTTGTTTTTTATATGTGCTTCTCTCTACCATTAGAATGTAAACTTATTACAAGTAGAGATCATTTCATTCTTTATAATGGTCTCTCTTTTATCACTTTCTGGTGATGAACATTTCTGAACATAGAAAAGCCATATATGATATAATGATGCCCCATGTTGGAAGCCTTTGCAACTCTGTAGGGCCTGTTTTGCTAGCTTTGATGGTGTTGGTCTGAGTGGTCTTTAAAGTCCCTTGTAGCTATTAATGTACAATCCATTAGTCAGTGACCAGAGAGTTTTGAGTAAGAGAGTGACCTAGTCAGATCTGAGTTTAGGTATATCATTTTGGCAGTTAGGTGGATAAAAAATTGAAAATTGAGAAATGGGAGGCAGGAATACTATTAGAAAACTATTGTCTAGGCAAGAGATAATGAAGACCTGGGATAGGATAATGGATATGTAAGTGGAAAGAAGAAGAGATGTGACAAAGGTTTTAGGAGGTAGACTCAACAAGATTTTGCCATATGAAGTCTGTTTAAAGAAAGGACACTTGAAAAACTGCCAGTGTTTGACAAAGAAAATTAAAGGCGAACTCAGATATCCAACTCAAATGGATATGTAATCTCACTGTTTAGGATGTACCCTCTAATGATACAGATGGAAACCCAGCTATGCCTGTCTGTCTAGTGAGGCTCTTATCCACAATATCACTTAAGTTCATCCTCATTCAATCCACTGAAAGTCTTCCTTTCTCTTATAAAGAAGGAAAAAGAAACAGATATTTGAGTAAGGTAGTAACCTTTCATATTGGGACAGTTTGAGTGCTGAAAGGGACTGTAACACCAATGCAATATTCACAGTGCCCATGGTGGCTATGAATATGCTGGTGAAAGTGTGAATCACAAAATGTAATAGGCTCTCCACATGGAGGACAGAAGCAAAGCATTTATTCAAATACCAGAAAACTGAGTCCCCAAATCAGAAAGTCAAATTCTTTACAGTAACTAAGAAGTTGGTACACATAAGCAATGCAGGGAACACCCATATTCCCAAGCCTTCATTCAGTAAGGCCTTCAAAACAAAACAGACTCCCTCAAGCAAGAATCCTCCTCTTTTACTCACAGTATCTCTTCAGACTCCATGCTGCTAGCTCCCAGAAGTTTTCAGTTCTGTTCTCAGAAGAAGCTGTCGCAAGAAGTTCTGGCTCTCTATCTTGGGCTTTACCTTATATATGGTATTAACTTCTCCCTTCTGCTCCTTCTTGTTTTATCCCACTGTGGGATTCATGAGGTCTGGATTTTAGTACTCAACACAATCATGAACGTGAAACAAGGTGCTAAGTACCTGTTTGCTTGCCAATGTAAGGAGCATGGAAGATCTTCAAATCCCATTACCATTAAAGGATCAGAAAAGGAAAATTTTTATAAGGAACCTTAGGAATCTTTTTGTGGAAAAACCAATTCTCTTAGATAAAATTTTTGCAGACAGACACGGATTGTCCTGAGAAGTAGATAGCCCTCAAAAGAATGAACTGAAAAGAATTGTTTGAAGGCAGGGCAATGACCAAAGTAATAACAGCTAACTGCAAGACGTTATAGTGCACCAAGTCCTCAAGTCCTCTAAAAGCAGGTGTTTAGAGTTTTAAAAGCTGTAATTGACAAAAGTCTAAGTCAAATTACTTTTTGGTGATTCTGAGAAAACTCTACAAGTCCTATTGGGTTCCTATCTGACAGAAAAATTGATCTCTTAGGTTTTACCTCATAAGGTAATCACTAGGAGGCTCTGATTTGAGATATTACAAGGGGTTAGCAACCCATCAGGTGAGGAAACATTGAGAGGGAGAAATGGTGTCTATCTCTGAAGAGGAAGTAAGAGAGGAGGCTGAGCAAAGTAAAGAACATGGCTGGGAATAGAAGACATAGAGTTTTCCTGCTGAGATAAATGAGTTTTCAGTTGCTTTACCAGAAACTTGATGATTAAGAAATAGGCATAAATTGACTCATTTGCAGAAGAAAGACTGGACTAGCAACTGGAAGCTGATTGGGTAAGAGAAGAATCCCGATACTGCTAACCATTTGGGTTAATGTTCTCTAGCTCCATCTATACTTCTAAGAGGGGAAGCTTCTCAGGAGTGCCTGGATTACTCTCTACTGCCCTCATTGGTTTGAGAGGGAGAGATAGAAGGGGAAAGATAGACTTTGCATTATGTGTCATCTTCTCCACCTTTTTCTCCTCCTCCTTCTTTTCTGAGAGCTGAACTTAGTTGTTAGAAGAGAACTGGAACTGATTTGACAGAGCATCACCTGCTACTTGCAAATCTCAGAAGCTTGGAAGTTCTTCAGTTTAAGGCAGTTGCTTGTCATTGAGAAGCATAACACATTCTCAGTGCCCTGTTGAGAGTGGCTGTGAGCAGAAAGAGCTTATCACTGCTTCCTGGGCTTGAGAATAGACAAGAAGAGGCTTTTCCCAGCTGGTTACTGGTGAGAACCAGAAGAGGGAGCAGCTTCTAAAGTTTCTCAGTTGGGAATAATGCTAGTTTTTGGTCTTATTTATTTGTTTATTTGTTTATTCATATTTAAAATTTTTATTCTGAACTTAACAACCCCCAAATAAACATTTCCATATAAATGCATAGTAGAACAGAAAAGAAGAGGAGTACACACAATAGTGCAGATTACTTTTCTTTTAAAATATGTAATAAATTCTACCTATATAGACACCTTTCAAAGCTGTCTTGCTCGTCAGTGCTTCTTTCTGGACTCCCTTCTATTCTTTTCTATGCATTGTGTAAAAGATCTATCCATGACTTTTTCCCTTTGTTTTCCTTTCCCCCTTCCCCATTCCTCTCTTTCTTTACCCTTCCACCTTCTCCTTAGAATAAGAAACAAAACAAAAAAAAATAGGCCTTGTTAACAAATGTAAGAGTTGGGTTGATTGATATTTGCTTAATTAAGTCATTTCACTCTACTTAAAACAAGAGATAAGATGCTCAGATAATCAACCAATCATAGGCTTTATAGTAAATGTTAAAAGTCCTCTGAATTGTTATGATATTGCACAGAAACGGTGTATAGATAAGCTGAAAAAATTTGGCCACACTCCAAAGTAATTTACACAATCAAATTAGAGAACCACAGTCATTTGAGGAGTTGAAATAAATGTGTCTTTCAGGTAAAACCCTTGAAGAGGAACTATCTTTGGAGGCCTGGGAGGTAAGAAGGAGAAACTTTGGCTTAGACCTTGGTTAAGTTTCTTCCCCCTTCTCCTTCAGCTGGGGAACACCTTGGAAATTTCCCAGGATCTGGACTATCCATCTTCCCACTGATATCTCAGCAGCATCCCCAAATCATATGAAAGCACTGTATGCACTGGGAAACAAAGATAGGTTGAGTGGAGATCAATAGTTCCATAAGGAGTCCAGTAAAGAAATTACCTCACGTCTAAAGGTAACTTCTTGAGGACCTCACAAATGGGAGAAAAGAGTGTCTGGCAACCAGCAGCTTTGAGGTACCTCTTTGGCACATGGGCTTTCTAAGCTTGAACCCACTTTCTTCTGGACTCATTAAGTACTTGTGGGAGAGAATGTCTGGGAGAATATTTTGTACTAAGTGTTCTCATTATGTCACCTAAACAAATACTTATTTCTAAAAATGACTTAAGTATGGTTGACCAAATGATTCTCACTTGATCATCTTGGAGGGAAGCAGGCTGCTAGGGAACTCAAGCTAATGGCAATAGAGAATAATTCCTGATACCTTGTTTGTCACCTGACTTCACTTCTCTGAGCCTGCTTTGACTTCTTCACAATTTCAGCCTCCTTTTGTGTGTTGTCTTCCCCCATTAGATTATAAGCTCCTTGTGGGCAGGGGCAGTCTTTCTGTTTGTTTGTTTTATATTTGCATCCCAGAACTTAGTACAGTGCCTGAACATAGAAGGCACTATATGTATGTATGCATGTGTGTATGTGTATACAGATAAACACATGTATATAGAATACACCCACGCATACTTATTAACCTGACTATTGACACTTGA
Source organism: Pseudocheirus occidentalis (assembly GCA_028646575.1). Classification (NCBI taxonomy): domain Eukaryota; kingdom Metazoa; phylum Chordata; class Mammalia; order Diprotodontia; family Pseudocheiridae; genus Pseudocheirus; species Pseudocheirus occidentalis. The sequence continues at coordinate 134,429,338 of CM053596.1, read as the reverse complement.
GCCCTCAGTGGTATCCCTAAAACCTTGAGAGTGAGAAGTAGACTAACTGTGGGGATCCAACTTCATCAGTTCCTGGAGGTGGGGGATGGGGTATATATCGTCAAAGCTTACACAGACTACACAATATGTATAGTCAAATAAAACAGATTCCTACATTAGCTATGTCTGAAATTGTGTGCTGTTCCATTTTTTTTTGCTTTTTTTTTTGGAGGGAGAAAGGTAGGGCAATTAGGGTTAAGTGACTTGCTCAAGGTCACACAGCTAGTTTTGTGTTAAGTGTCTGAGGCTGGATTTGAATTCAGGTCCTCCTGACTCCAGGGCTGGCGCTCTATTCCCTGTGCCACCTAGCCACCCCAATTGTGTGCTATTCTATACCTTGAATTCATCAAGTCTCTGTTGAATTGGGTTGCATTTAAAAAAATGGATTTGTTTGTTTACTTTCAGTTTACAAGATTCAGTTCCACAATCCCTTGAGTTTCAAATTTTCTCCCCTACCCCACCTCCCCATGGTGGCATGCAATCAAGAATAGGATCTGCAAATACTTTCACATTGGACATTAGTCTGGTTGTATAGAAGGGTTGTAACCTATGGAATGGACAATGGAAAAGAGGAAACAATACCAAACGTGGAAAAGAAAGAGAACATGCAGTTTGCTTCAGTCTCCATTTAAACTCTGTTCTTTCTAGATCTTTCTCTGAATATAGACATTGCCTTCCATCCTGAGACTTTTAGAGTTGTCTTAGAACCTTGCATTACTGAGAAGAGTCCAGTTTATCACAGTTGGTCATCACACATATGTTGTGTCTGTCATTGTGTATGAATTTCTCCTGGTTCTGTTCTTCTCACTTAGCATTAATTTATATAAGCCTCTCTAGGTAAATATGAAGTCATTTGCTCCTCATTTCTTATGGCACAATAGCATTCCATTACATTCATATAGCATACTTGTTTAGCCATTCCCCAATTGATGGACATCCCCTTAATTTCCAGTTTTTTTTGCCACCACAAAGAGAGCTGCAATAAATATTTTTATACATATGGGTCTTCTTCCCACTCTTATGACCTCTTTGGGATACAACCCTAGAAGTTGCATTTTTAAATATTAGTTCTCTGGAATCAGAGTTGTTTTCCTTTATAATATTGTTATTGTACAAAGTATTCTCTAGGTTCTGTTCAATTCACTCTTTATCAATTCATATAATCTTCCCAAGTTTCTCTGAAACTATACCTTTTGTCATTTCTTATTCCCTAATAATATCCCATTCTATTACATTTGCATGGCATAATTTGTTCCCTAATAGATGATTGCTTCTTTCATTTTCAGTTCTTTGCTACTTAAAAAAACAAAAACAAAAAACCCCAGATCTGATGTAGGTATTTTGGTCTGGATAGGCATTTTTTCTTTTCCTTTTTCATTTTAGAGGTATAAATCTAGTGGTATTGTCTAGATCAAAATGTATGCACAATTTAGTAGAGTTTTGGATGTAGTTGCAAATTGTTTTCCAGAATTGCTAGACTAGTTCACAACTTCACCAAATGTATTTGTGTGCTTGTTTTCACAGCACCTCCAACATTTGTCATTTTTCAAAGCATCTTTGCCAATCTGGCAAGCATGAAGTTCCTTTAATATGCATTTCTCTACTTATTAGTGATTTTGAGCATTTTTCTATAAGATTGTTAATAACTTGAATTTCTTCCTTTGAAACTTCTCATTTATATCCTTTGACAATTTATCTCTTGGAAATCACTCTTATTCTTACAAATCTGAATCAGTTCCTTGTATATTTTGGACTTGCTGCAATTTTTCCCCCTACTTCCCTGTTCCCCTTATAATTTTAGCTGTAATATTTTTTTTTGTCAAAAATTTTCTTGCAATCAACATAATCCATTTTTTCTTCTTCTCTGATCTTTTCTTTCCCTTACTTGGTTTTAAACTCTTTCATTATGATATAGATCCAAAAGGAAATTTCTTTCTTGCTCCTCTAATTGGTTTATGATCTCATTCGTTATGTCTAAGCCATGTGTGTATTTGGAGTTTATGTTGGTATATGGTGTGAGATGTTAGTCTAAACTATTTTTTGGCATTTTGCTTTCTAGTTTTCCCAGTAGTTTTTAGCAGCTGAGATCTTCGGGTTTATCAAATACCTTGGTGTTATATTTATTAATCTGTTCCACTGACCAACCTTTTTATTTTTAAAAAAGTATCAGATAATTTTGATGATTACTGCTTTGTAACATTGTTTGAGATTTGATACTGCTAGGCCCCCAGTTTCCCACTTTTCCCCTCATTTTTCTTGAGATTCTTGACTTTATTTCTACAGATGAATTTCATTATTTCTTTTCTAGTTCTTTAAAACAATCATTTGGTGGTTTTAGTTGTATATCATTGAATAAATAAATTAATTTAAATAGTATTGCCTTTTTCCTTACATTGATGCAGCCTAATCATGAGGAATTAATATTTCTCCAATTACATAGACCTGTATTTTTGTAAAGTGTTTTGTAGTTACTTTCATATAATTTTTGTATCTTGGCATATGGGGTCAAATATATTTTATACATTCTATCATTCTTTTAAATGGAATTTTCCATCTCTTTCATTGTCCATTTTGTTGATAATTTACAGAAATTCTAATGATTTATGTGGTTCCATTTTATAACCTGCAACTTTGCCGAATTTCTGATTGCTTTAGTCAACATTTTAGTTCTCTCCTTAGGATTTTCTAGAAAGGACATCATTTCATCTATAAAAGTGATAGTTTCATTTCTTCTTTTACTATTCTAACTCTTTTTCTTTTCTTCTTATAGCTAGTATTCCTAGAACTATATTTAACAGTAGTGGTGAGAATGAACATTCTTGCTTTATCTCTGATTTTTTGTAAAGGTCCTTAAGCTTTCTTCATGACATATAATGTTAGATGTTGATTTTAGATACTACTTCTCAGTTTAAGAAAAAGTCCATTTATTCCTGTACTTTCTAATGTTTTTAATGGAAATGGGTGTTAGATTTTGCCAAAAGTCTCTTAAACATTTCTTGATATAATTATGTGGGTTTTTGTTATTAATATGGTTTATTACTTTGTAGTTTTCCTTATATTAACTAGCCTAGTATTCCTGGCATAAATCTAACCTGATTGTAGTGTTTAGGTTTTTTTTTTAACAAGTTGATCAATTTTAACAACTTGATCAATTTTCTAGCCTATTTGCTAATAGTTAATCTAATTCTTTCTTTACCTCAATGCTCATTAGTAATACTGGTCTATAGTTTTCTTTCCTTGTTTGGTCTCTTTCTGGTTTAGATATTAAGAGCCTATTTGTCTCATGAGGAGAGTTTAAAAGGGTCTGTTTTTTTTCTATTTTCAAAAACATTTTACATAATATTTGAATTATTAGTTCTTGAATAGTTAATAGAATTCACTTATAAATCTTTCATGTCCCGGAGTTTCTTTTCCCTTTCAAGAGTGCACCTATGGCTTGTTTGATTCATTTTTCTAATACTGGATTATTTAAATAATTTACTTCTGTTGATCTGATTTTTTAAAATCTAAGTTATTTATTATGTTGACATATACCTTGATAAAACAATTTCTAATATTTTCCTTTATTTCTTCTTCCATCATAAATTCTTTTTCTATCTTTGAAATGAATAATTTGGTTTTCTATTCTCTTAAAATCAATTTGTAATTTCTATTTTATTAGTTTTCTTTTTAAAACACTTACTTTTTAGCAATCTACTCAATAGATAAGGAAAGAAGAATTTCAACTTTATTAGTCTCTTCTTTGATTTTCAAAATCCCACTTTGTTTTTCAGTTGGGCAGTTTTTATTTATGATTTATTGAAATGTGGTATTCATACCTTTGTCTGTGGGGGGGTCATGATTTTCAGGTATTCTGATCATTCTTAGTTATCTTTCCTTGATCAATTTTCTAGATCAGATGCTTTGATAATAGATAACTTATATGTACTTGTTTTATCCCAATCTTTTGATTCTGTTTTATTATTTCTTGTCCCATAGATTACTCTTTTTCAGTTCTTAGATAAGGTTTATGACCTTCTTTTCTAAGACCTTGACTCTCCTTGCCATTTTTCCCTCTCTAGATATTCTATTTTTTATCTTTTATTTTACTTCTTCCAAGTGTTACTGTAGTCAAGTACAGTCTTTCCACTGAAACTCTGCTTGGGCTTTTTTTTTTCTTTTTTAAAGACTAGTTTCCCCATCTTAATCAGGCTGGAAGTATATAAGCATGATCCCAATACTTGGCATGGAAACTTTTGACCTGTTTCTATTTGTCACTAAGGTTCACAACCTCTTATTCTCACTCTTTATTTCAACCCTCCCCCCAATTCAATATATTACCGTGGCCTTTTGGTTATCTTCATAGCATCTCTCAAATATGCTCCCTTCTCTCTTCTGCCATTGGCACTACCCTGGTGCAGGCCCTCATCACGTCAGACGTGGCTGGTCACTCTCTTTACTCCAAGTCATCTTCCCCTCAGCTCTTAAAGTGATCTTCCCAAAGCACAGGTCCGACCATAACTCTGGTGACTCCTTATCACCTCCAGGATCAAATATGAAATCTTTTGTTTGGTGTTTAAAATCTTCATAACTTATCATCTGCCCCCTTTCCAGTCTTCAATCAATTAATCAATCAACATTCATTAAGCACTTATTGTATAACAGGTACTGTGTTAATTGATGGAGTCTTCTCACATATTAAAACACTCTTCCCTCACCCCACCCCATGCTCTCTGTGATCCAGTGACACCGAGCTCTTTGTTACTCCTCAACAAGGCACTTCTCCCAACTCGGAGCCCACTACTGGAATTCTCTTACTCTCGATGTCTGACTCCCGGCTTCCCTGACTTCCTTCATGTCTCAGCTAAGATCCTGCCTTCCGCAAGAAGTGTTACCAATTACCCTTAATTCTAGCGCCTTCCTTCTGTTGATTATTTCCAACATATCCTGCCTGTTTATACACACTTGTTTGCATGTTGTGTCCCTCATAAAACAGCGAGCTCATGAAAGAAGGGCCTGTCTTTTACTTTTTTTGTTTTAGTGCTTAGGCCAGTGTCTGGCACATAGTAGGCACTTAAAAAATATTTACCGACTGACCCTGTTCCTAATCTGGGCCAGTTTACCTCTCCTTGGGCAATCTGGTGGACCCTTACTCCTGGATGCTCACCATATTGTTGCTTGACTTAATTCAGATCCTGGACTTAGTTCAGATCTGCTTTAGCCTTAATGCAGATCAGAACACTTCAGTTTTAAGGCAACCACCAGCCTCAAATTCCCCAGGTAGCAGGGATTACAGGCACATGCTTCCACACCTGTTTCTACTTAGGCTTGTTTTAGAATTACTTTACTCTTTTTTGTTGGACCCTCAGACTTCTCCTAATCCATAATATTTCTTCATTCTCTTTTCTTCTTTAGTCTCAGTATTCACAACTCCAATCTCAGTAAATTGGGAAGTGTGTTTAGGTCTAAATTTTCCAGACTCCTAGATGTTGTAATTATACCCTCCCTGTCTGAGTTTGTTGACTAAGACTGGTTCAAGCTTCTGCAGGAATTGTCTTGCAATGGATGTTTGCTCAATCACAGGCTTCCTGGGAGCTAATCTGGCTGTCTTCTGCTATCAATAGGGTCTCTGGATCCTGAGTTGCCTACTGTTACATTTTATGGTCATGCACTACCTACTGCTGCTGGATTGATTCAGACCACCTCTGATACATACTGACTCTATGTCTTATCTTTTGGGGTCTAGGCAACTCTTTAAGACTATAAATTGCCTAACATTTACCTCTACTCCCCCAACCCATTCAGTAAACTCCAGTGGCTCCCTATTATTTCCAGGATCAAATATAAAATCATACTTTCCTTTTAAGGTTTTTCAAAATTTGTCCCCTTTTTACATTTCCATTCTTCTTACCCTTCTCTCCTTTCTACGTACTCTAAGATCCAGTGACACTGACCTCTGTATTGATGCTCCAAATGATGCTCCAACAGATCTTTAGCTCTGGGCATGTTCACTGGCTATTGCCTAAGTCTGGGGTTCTCTCCATCCTTGCCTGCCTTCCTCCCAGTTTCAGCTGAAGTCCTCACTTTTTCAAGAAACCTTTACTGATCCCCATCAATTCTAGTGCCTTCCCTTTAAGCCAGTGGTTCTCAACCTGTGGGTTATGTTCAATTTGTAACAACGGAAATACATCCTGAATATCAGATATTTACATTATGATTCATAAGAGTAACAAAATTGCAGTTATGAAGTAGCAGCAAAAATAATTTTATGGTTGGGGGTCACTACAATATGAGGAACTGTATTAAAGGGTGGCAGCATTAGGAAGGTTGAGAACCACTGTCTAAGCCTTCCCATTTAACTCCAATTTGTCCTGTGTTGGTACACAGCTATTTACATAATGTTTCCCTCATTTGATTTTGAACTCCTTGAGCGCAGGGACTGCGTTACGCCTTTCTCTACTTAAAACAAGGCCTGGCATATATTCTTCTTGACTTGACTTAAAGGACTTCTAAATGAGAATTGTCCCTAGGGTGTGTGTGTGTGTGTGTGTGTGTGTGTGTGTGTGTGTGTGTGTGTGTGTGTGTGTGTGTGTGTGTATGTAAAGGGCTCAAATCTATTCCTTCTCCTCCCCCCTGTCAATGACCAGTTGACACCTGGTGAACTTTAAAAGGCTAAAAGATCTGGTGCTCTCAACCTGGATTGTATTGAAGCACTGGATTGTATTGAAGGCAATCCTAGAGTTTTTCTGAGCGTTTGGTTTAAATGAATGGGATCTCTAATTCTAAAACTAAGATGGTGTCTAATATATCAAAAAGTGAATAAAGACCTGGTGATTCTCCTACTAACTTGATTAATAGAGATGAGGCCCGGACCTCATTGGTACAGAGAACTTTCAGGTGACAAAATTCCCCCTCTAACTGCAGGCCAGCATCTTCTCTTTCAATTTCTGTTCTTTGAGAGTTGTCTGTATCATTTGCCTTACATAATATAGCTAGTATATGTTAAAGACAGCCACTGAGTCCAGGCTTTCAGGAGTCCAGGGCTGGCTAGTGCTACACACTCCCACACTCGATTAATATGAACCATATCCAATAACTTGGTATCCACAGTTTAGTTAATTTTCTTCTGTTTTTGATGGCATTTTCCTTTTTCCCCTATAGTAATCAAATCTGCCCATCTCATTTATTTTTGGATGCTTAGATACAACCTTTACCCACTTAAAGGGATATGTGTGTGTGTGTGTCTGTATACACACACACACACACACACACACACACACACACACACACACATATATATATATATATATATATATATAATGAGGGGGTTAAAAACAGCCCTTAAGTTTTTCACTGCATAAACTAGGAAAGGATCACCAGAAAAAGCAGAGATTATACTGAGTGTGGTCTATTCTTAGCAGCTCCCTTTTTCTAAGAAATAGTAGATTTTTTTTCCACTTACAAACAGCTGCCCGCTGGATGGTCTCTTACTGGCCCACATGTGGCTTCTGTGAACTGTGGCCTGGACCACACACACTTCTCCTGGGCTTTTGCCAGCAGGGCCTACTTGCCCCTGTTCCTTCTGAAGGTTCAGCTACCTGCAGAGTAAAGGGGTAGTAAGTAGGAAAAAACTGGATTGGAAACTGAAATCCAAAGAGAAGGAGGAGGGAGAAGAGGCAAACATGTTTCTAGTCAGCAGCTCTTGTTAGTTTTGGCTACGAAAGAGTGGGATTCCAGAGCTGCCTCTGGCAGCCTTGGTTGGGTGGGAAGGCCTTTCAGTGCAGACAGGAGATCACTCTTCAGGAGACATACAGAAGCTCTCTGGCCCTCTGATTCCGGCTTAGCTGAGTTATTTATTTATTATTTTGTTTTAGTGGCATCAAACTGACAAAAGGGAAGACCTTTGTACAGCAACTTTATTTTCCCATTCCTGTTGGGCAAAGGTGTCTAAACATCTTAACCATCATCATGGCAGCCAGCAATACTTCTCAGTGCCCTATTAAAATGTCATTGGGAAACATTTAACAAAATAAATAAAAATACAATAGAACCTAGATAATGTTAATATGTAGTTTTCTAAGTCAATATGCTTTCTGCAAGGATTCTGGTTTTATAGTATTTTTACTTTTTTCAGATTACCTGTAAAAACAATTTTAAACTTCTGTTTCTTTAAATTTGTCATTCCAAAGTTTCTCCCTTCTTCTCTCCCCTCCCTGAGATGGCGACCAATTAGATACAGATTATACACGTGCAGTTATGTAAAGCATATTTCCATATTAGCAATGTTATAAAAGAAAACACAGACCAAAAAAATCCCCCCCAGAAAGAAAAATAAAGAAAAGTAAAAACCTCACATACTGTTTAGTGGTCCCACTTGAGTTTGACATCATTGTTGTAGGAAGAGACTCCTATGCAGATTTCAAAGCAGACCCACGCAGAGACTTTAATGTCCTCAAAGTCACGGGCCACCAAGTAACCTCTTTGTGACCCCCCCCCCAAGGCAGAAGGGAGGCTCACACATAGGATTTCAAACTGGAAGAGTGTTTGAAGACCGTTTATTTGCATCCATTTTATAGATGGGGAAACTGAGACTGTTGGAGGCCAAGTGAATTGCCCGAGGAAGGCTCTCCCTGTCTCCCAACACACAGAGAATCCTCTCAAGGGCCCTAGACAGGGATAAATTCAAAGCAGCTGTGCTTTAGACCTAATACACTTAGAGTTTATTTTGGCATTTTCAGAAGAGAAGCTTCTGCTCTTGCCAGTTTGGAAATTTAATGGTAAAGGTCATTTAGGCGGCTCAGCGGATGACATGCTGGGCCTGTAGTCAGGAACACCAGAGTTCAAATCTGGCCTTGCCAGCTGTGTGACCCTGGGTAACTCACTTAACTGCTGTTTGCCTCAGTTTCCCCTTCTCTAAAATGAGAATAATAGCATCTCCCTCCCAGGGTTGTTGTGAGGAGCAAATGGAACGATGCTCATAAAGCACTTAGCACAGCTCCTGGCACGGAGCAAACTCTGTATACATGCTCGTGATTGTTATTGTCACAGTCATTATTATTTATTAACTTCACAGAGTCATTGTGAGAATCAAAGAAGCGAATGAATGTAAAAAGTGCTTTGTGAACCTTAAGGTGCAACCTGCTAGCTACGAGACCTTGGACAAGTCACTTAACCTCTGTTGAACTCAGTTCCATCATCTGTAAAATGGAGATAACAATACCACCTACATACCAGGATTGTTGTCAGAATAAAATGAGACAAATAATTGTAAGCTGCTCGGCACGGTGGCTGGCACGTAGTAGGAATTACATGAAGGTTATTGATCAGCAGCAGCATTATTATGCTATCAAGGTGATTGGATCATAGATTTAAAGCTGGGAGACACCTTAAATATTCATTTAAGCTCCTCATTTTCTAGAGAAAGCTTAGTGTATTGGAGTAGAGGAAGACCTGAGTTCGAATCCCACCCTTGAAATTCACCTGCTATGTGATAATGTTAATCATTCAACCAGTCTCAGTTTCCTTATCTGCAAAATGGGGTGCCATTTCATGTAATCTTACCTTACAAGGTTGTTGTGTGGCTCAGTTGAAATAATTTCTGTACAGTGCTTTGTAAACATTAAAGAGTTATATAAGTGTCTATTATTATTATTTTTATAAATTTTATTTATTTTTTGCAGGGGTTAAGTGACTTGCCCAAGGTCACACAACTAGTAAATGTTGTGTCTGAGGCTGGATTTGAACTCAGGTCCTCCTGACTACGGGACTGGTGCTCTATTCACTGTGCCACCTAGCTACCCCTATTATTATTTTTATAACTGAAGAAACTGAGGCTGACTTTCCTGGTGTCTCAAGGGTGAGGAGCAGCAAAAGCAGTATTTGAATGCAGCTTGTCTGACTCCAAATACAGCAAGCTTTCTGCTGCTCCAGACTGTCAAGTGTTCCTGACATCCCTGGGAGTCCCCAAAATGGCCTTCAGTCTAACCGTATGCTTTGTAGCTACTCAAAGCCCTGACCTGAATTACTAAGTGTGATATGGATGGTCCCTCTAATGCAAACCCTCTCTAAGTCTGTCAAAAGAACAGAAGAAGAGGAGGAAGAAGAAGAGGATTTGTTTCACAATGCCTTTTAATTAGTCAGCATTTATTCAGTGTTTACTATATGCTAGGCATCAGACTAGGCGCAGTGGGGGTAGACAGAGAGAAAAAAGTTGATCTTGACCTTTAATGACGTTGCCATATTGTTAAAAAGATACTCAAATAAAAATATGTCTTATGATACAAAGCAAGACATATCTAAAATTGGTAAAGCAGTCTCCCCTTATTCTATCTCTGTGACTAGGGTTGGTAGATTCAGACTTGGTACACCAAGTTCATGTCCAGATTCAGCATGACTGTCAGAAAAGTAGTTGTCTTGGTCACTTTTGACCTGGGTACTGAATGTCATTTCTTTCTTTCTTTCTTTTTTTAATAGTATTTTTTTCCCAATTACATGCCAAGACAATTTTTAGCATTCATTTTTTGTTAAATTGGTTTATTTACTTTTAGTTTACAACATTCAGTTCCACAGTCCCTTGAGTTTCAGATTTTCTCCCTCTCCCCCTCCCCCTCCCCCTATCATGACAGCAAGCACTCGGATACAGGATCTACAAATATCTTCCCATTAATCTTTAGTCAGATTGTAAAGAAGGAGTTTAACTGATGGAATGATCAGTGGGAAAGAGGAAACAAGACAAAACAAGAGAAAGAAACAGAGCAAGTAGTTTGTTTCAATCTGCACCCAGACTCCACATTTCCTTCTCTGGATGTGGATTTCTCCTTCAATCATGAGTCTTTGGGAGTTGTCCTATAACCTTGTATTACTGAGAGGAGCCCAGTCTATTGAAGTTGATCATCACACATACATTGTATCTGTGATTATGTACAAATTTCTCCTGGTTCTGCTCTTCTCACTCAGCATCAGTTTATTTATATAAGTCTCTCCAGGTTATTATGAAGTCTGTATGCTCCTCATGTCTTATAGCACAATAGTATTCCATTACATTCATATACCACAACTTGTTCAGCCATCCCCCAATCAATGGGCATCCCCTTGTTTTCCAATTTTTGGCTGCCACAAAAAGAGCTGCTATAAGTATTTTTGTACATACGGGTCCTCTTCCCACTTCTCTCATCTCTTAGGGATAGAGCCCTAGAAGTGGTGATGCTGGGTCAAAGGGTATGCACTTATTTATAGCCCTTTGGGCATAGTTCCAGATTGCTCTCCAGAATGGCTGGATCAATTTGCAGATCCACCAACAAGTTTCAGGCTTTTTTCCCTCCCTCTGTCCCTACCCTGCCCACTTCCCAAAAGGGGAGGCAATTTGATATAGGTTATACATGTGCTACCATGTAAAACATATTTCCCTATTAGAGTTGTGAAAGAAGAAACAGATCAAAAAGGGGGAAAAATGCAAAAAAGAACAAAGTAAGTGAGAAAAGTATGCTTCAATCTGTATTCAGAGTCCATCAGTTCTTTATATGGATAACCTGTTTCTTCATGAGTCCTTTGTACTTTTCTTGGATCATTGTGTTGCTGAGAAGAGCTGGGTCATTCATAGTTGACTATCACACAATGTTGCTTGATATTGTGTACAATGCTTTCCTGGTTCTGCTCATTTCACTTTGCATGAATGTTACTTCTGGATCCTTGGGGACATCCATCCTGAGCTGGCATAAACTTGGATGGTATGCTCTCAGAGGTACACTCTTCTGTCTTTTGAAATTTCAGAAGGTTGAAACCTCCAAATTTATCTCTTTCACTTAAAATGGAAAAGAATATAGAGTGAAGTAAAAATACTGAGGTCTATTTGAAGAAGGTCATATGTCAGCCTCAGAGGGGAGAAAGCCTAAGGCCTCATCCTTTATAGCAGTGCCTCTCACAGTGAGACAATGGAGAAGTCAAGCTAAGAGAGATTAGCTGAAGAGAATAGCTGAGACTGGTTGGCTAGAGCTTGTTTAACCAATCCCACCTTCAAAAAAAAAATTCTGGCTATGGAGTCAATCAGTCAAGAAACTGTCATCCACCCTGTGGTTAGCAAACTACAGTAGGTTACAGAATGTCTATGCATTCTTCAAGGTGTCTCCAAAAGAAGTAGAGAGAGAGAGGGAGAGAGAGACAGACAGACAGATAGACAGACAGACAGACACAGAGACAGAGAGACAGAGACATAGAGAGAGACAGAGACAGAGAGAGACAGAGTGAGACAGACAGACAGACACAGAGACAGAGAGACAGAGAGACAGAGACAGAGACAGAGAGACAGAGACATAGAGAGAGACAGAGACAGAGAGAGACAGAGTGAGACAGACAGACAGACAGAGACAGACATAGAGAGAGACAGAGAGACAGAGACAGAAAGACAGACAGAGACATAATAAATACATAATGAATTCCAAAGAGGAGACCATTCCAGGGACTAGGGTGTCTCTATCACTGGGAATTATTTTTTGGAGTCATTTTCATCTCTTCCCTTCTGACTTGATGCTGATGTTCATTTTATATGTTTGCTATAATAACTTGATGGTTTTTTTTCACACAGATGGCAGACTTGGAAGTGACTGTACAGTCTTTAACCTACATGTTAGTTTGTAGTCAGTTTCCCATTTTGTAAAGTATTTCTGTGCTTGCCATGCACTTTGCCTGAGTCTCTTATTGAATAAAAGGATTCCTGATACACAGTTAAGGAAATTCTAGGTATTTTACAAACCATTGACTCTTTTCATTTCTTAATCTTGAATCATATTTTAATGCATTTTTTTGGTTGTGCCTATATTCACCTAGTATAAAAATATGGATTAACTTGGTTTGGAAGATTTTGTCAATTTCTTCATAGAGTTGGCTTTTTTCCTTTCTCCTCTAGTGACAAATATTGGTACATAAATTATAATTATATTTAAGTTGGCATTTCTGCACATATTTTTCATGAACACTGAAAGGTGAAATGACTTTCTCATAAAATGATATTTTTGTTCATCCTTTAAGTATATGATGTAACCTCTGATAATTTCCAAGAGAATCCATGAGTTGTCCCTTCATATCATTGTAACTTCCTTAAAATCAAAGGCTGCAATCACCTCTATTAGCATATAAGCTTCTAATAAGTAGGGATTATTTCTTTCTTTGTAGCACTGTGGCACATAGTAAGCACTTAATAAATATTTGTTGATTGATTCTTTATGTCTTTTAGCTTCCTGTAGAGTAAGAATGTGGGTGTCAATGTACTTCTGTTTCTCTACTAGTCTATCAACTTAACTGATTTTTGGACAAAAATCACATTTTTAGAGTATCACAAATTATATTAAGGTGTATAAATGACCATAAAATGCTGTGAGTTTTAGCCCTCTGTAATAGCTACAGATTCATAAGATCATAGATCTAGCTGGAGAGCTAGAAGGAACCTCAGAGGTCATACAGTTTAGCTTCCTCATTTTGCAGAGAAGAAACGAAGCTAGGGAGGTTAAGGTCACATGGGTGGTTAAATGTCCAAGATGGGATTTTAAATTAGGTTCTCTGATGCCAGAGCCAGTGATTTTCATGGCAATTTATGAAAGTGTTTTACTGGGGTCCATTAGATATTAAAAGACCACGAAGAACTCTTTTGATGGATTCCCTAGGGAGATTCTGATTCTATACTTTCAGATATGGAATTAGCTGAATTTAAAATAAAGGCAAACAGTTCAGTTGTGAAAAATACACAAGGATCATAATGCATTGCAATTATTTTTAAAGATGAGGTAAACATGTATAGGACAGAAATTGAATTTTCTCATTTAAAATTATCAACAAGAATTAAAAAAATCTTTGCCAAGTGGTATAGGACTATATCCTTAAGGATTACAGTCAAAAGAATAACAGCATTTTTTTCCTTTCCTCCTTCCTTCCCTCCTCCTCTCTCTTCTTCTCCCTCTCCCTCTTCTCTCCACTTTGACAGCTACTATTGTATTATGTGAAATGAACTTCAAAAAATTATAAAAATATTTAAAATAATTAGTATTATCTATGGTACAAGATCAACTACCAAATCTACGTATATTGCCACTGAATGGTATAATATAAATTATATTATATAATCAATTACTTTATACTTATTAAAGCAAAAAATTCTCATCTGTATTTACTACTGAACTGTCAGTTTTACCTGTTATGTTAGTAAAATTCAGGATTTCATATAAAAGTATTAGATGAATGAGTCCTATTTCATGGCATTTCAGGTCCCTGCTTTGACTTGGTTCAGGAAAATAAAGCCACAGGGTGGCTAAGTGGTGCAGTGAATACAGCACCGGCCCTGGAGTGAGGAAGACCTGAGTTCAAATCTGACCTAAGACACAATGCAAAAAACTAGCTGTGTGACCTCGGGCAAATCACTCAACCCTGATTACCCTGCCCTCTCCCCTCCAAGTAAAAGAAAAGAAAAGAAAAGAAAGGAAAAGACAAGAAAAGACAAGAAAAGAAAAAGAATATGTAGCCAATACACTGAAACATGTTTATTTCCTGGCTGCTGGCAAGTTCTGTGTGGCCCACCATTGTTAAGGGCTATGCATTTTTATATTGAGGAAGACAAAGGGAACTGAATTCTGAAAATTCTGAACTCTAGACATCCTCGGATATGCTCTTCAGAAATATATCTGTTAAGGTTAAACATAAGGGTTGCTAGAATTTCTTTGTAGGCAGGGACATTCATTCAATATTCATCAATCACTCAAACAACTTCACAATATCCTTCGTCTTTGAGAATTCTGTGCCTGTGGTTATTCCCCCTACCCATTCCTTTCCAGTTTTACTGCACTTTACCTCTCCTTCCCACCCCTTTCAGCGTGCTTTGATTCTGATCTCCTGGCTATTTCACAACCAAGACATTCTCTCTCTCTGCTCCAGGAATTTTTACGGGCTGCTCTCCATGCCTGGAATGGGTTCTCTCCTTATATCTGCCTCCTGACTTCCTTCAAATTCCAGCTAAAACACTACATTCTATAGGAAGCCTTTCCCTAAATTCTAGTGTCTTTTTTCTGCTGACTATTTCTTATCTATGCTGCTGCTGATGATGATGAGGAGGAGGAGGATAGCTAGCAGTTATCTATTATGTGTCAGGCATGGTGTTAAATGCTTTACAAATATTATCTCATTTGATTCACGCAACAACTCTGGGAGGGAAGTGTTATTATTAGCCCTCTTTTATAGTTAAGGAAACTGAGACCAACAGAGGTTAAGTGACTTGCCCAGGGTCAGAGAGCTTTTAAGTGTCTGAGACCTGATTTAAACTCAGGTCTTCCTGACTCCAGCTCCAACACTTTATCTACTGTGCCACCTAGCTTGTTTGTATATATTTGTTTACATGTTGTCTCTCCTGTTAGACTGTGAGCTTCCTGAGGGCAGGAACTATCTTTGCCATTCTTTGTATCCTCAGGACTTAGCACAGTGCCAGGTACAATGTAGGTGCTTAGTAAATGTTCATTGCCTGATTGATCTAAGTGATCATCAGCTTTCCAGTTTAGCATAGTTATGGTTTTTATCTTACTTTATTGCAGCATTTGAATAAGAATTGAACCTTCATTTTGCCTAGACCCACCCCTTCTACTTGTACCCTTGATATCATCACCTTACACTACCATTCTATGTTTCTCTTCACTTTTTACAGTCATTTAAAAAAATAGTTATATGCATTACATTCACTTCCTCTCTTCTCATTCACTCTTAAATTCTTTGCTTTGCAGGTTCTGACCCCACTACTCTAGTGGTCACTTAGCTGCTAAATGCAGTAAGCAGCCTTGTCCCAGTTGTTATTCTTCTTGATCTCCCTGAATCTTTTGTTATTTTTGACTACCACCTCTTCTTAGATACTTTCTCCTCTCTGGGTTTTTGTGATACTCCTCCGTCTTGGGTTTCTTTTACCTTTCTGGGCATTCCTCAATCTCCTTTGCGAGACTGTCATCCATGACTGTCCCTAACAAAGGGTTTACCATAAAATTTGTCCTGGACACTCTTTCTGTCATTCTCTACACTATTGTTTGCTGACGTCATCAGGTCTCAAGACTTTACTTATCTTTTCCCACAGGTGTCTACCAGATCTATGTATTCATTCCTACTCTCTTTCTTGAACTTTGGTCATATATCACCTACTATACATTTCAGATTGGATGTCTTGTTTGCAAATCGTGTCCTTAATAAAACCCATTATCTTTCCCTTCTTAATCCATCCTCTTTCCTAACTTTCCTACATCTGTCAAGGGAACCACCATCCTTCTAGTGCCTCAGGTTAAAACCTTCAGAGTCATCCTCAACTACTCATTTTCTATCACCCCACGTAGTCAATTTTCAAATCTTGGTTGATTTCATATGCCCATCATCTCTCATATTTCTCCTCTTATTTTCCTGTCATGGCCAGAATCTTAGCCCAAGTCTTTATCACCTCCCCCTTTTGATGACCCTGTCTCAAGATTCTCCCTTCTCAAATCTATCCTCCATATATCTTCCAAAGGGACATTCCCAAAGTATAGGTCTGACCATGTCTCTCAGTTCAAAAAGCTCCAGTTCCTCCCTATTATCTTCGGATAAAAATATGAACTTTGCTTGCATTTAAAGGCCTTTATAATCTGACTCTACCCTACCTTTTAAAGCATTTCATATTAATCCGTTGATGTATTTTACCAGTTCAACCACATTTGTCAACTTGCTGTTCTTTAGGCGTGTTAATACCATTTCCTCTCTATGTCTTTGTGCAGACACATAATCTCTCCTCACTTCCACCCCTCAGAATTCCTAGATTCCTTTAGAGCTCACAAGGCTCAAGGTCGACCTTCTACATGCAGCTTTAGCTAACCCCAGTATAACTCCAGTACCTGGATCCTCTTTACCTCATAATTTTGTATTTGCTTATATGTAGAAATATTATTTTCCCAGGGAGGAGGTAAGCTCCTTGAGAGCAAAGATTGTTTCATTTTTGCATATCCATCCCCAGGTCCTAGCATAGATTTCTGGCACATAGTGAGTCCTCAATAAATGCTTGATTGATAACATTTAAAAATTTTGCCTTTATACCAAAAATATATTTAATAGACAAAATTAGACTTAATTTGACCATGTATTTAAATTCTTCTTTTTGATGGAAAATTTGTGGGAATTTCCAATTCTCTAATTTTTAAAAGCATAATTTAGAGATTCTTCAGGTATATTTTAATGTAGTGCTTTTAACCTGCCCCTCAGTCAAACTAACATTTTTGAGGCTTTTGAGATGGTCTCGTTCTTGAATTGCATTACCTCATTAATACTATCAATATGGTTCAGAATTTAATTCCAGGTTACCAGAATGCGCAAAGATTAGAAAATCTACCCAATGGAGAAGACTTTATTTTTGGGCTATGTCAATTGTTTCTGGATTTGCTGGCATATTTTCAATGATATCATTTAGTACCTTAAACATTTCTGTTATTTGTGAATAATAGAACAGTACTTAAAATGTACTTGCTTTAGAAGACCAGTGTGCTTTTAAGTGACCTTTAAGAAACATCTGTAATGTGTTCAGTAACATTTGCCAGCAGTTTGTGGAGTCTAAAAAAAAAGTAAACACTCTTTGTACTATTTGAAAAAATGTGAAGACTCCATTTCCCAATGAGCAGGATCCACACCTGCTCCATTTGAACTAGATGCCACATGGACAGACACAAATCTGGTGAATTTGTTTTTTCTAAAGGATACTTGCTCACTCATGCTCCCCATGGTGCTTACTTGTCATTGTAATTGAACTGACAGTCTTATTTTCATGCATTTAAAAAAAGCCCAGCCAGTAGGAATTTATGAAGAATTGGTGATGCCAATTCCCTGCCAGGCTTTTCGTGGGAATGAAACTTAAACATTTTTCTTTTATAGAAACTCTTCCTTGTTCAGTTAATACTGAAATCATGGGTTATTTGACTCACTGGTTCTTGGTGGGGAATCTTAATGGTAGAGTTGAATAAAAAGGCCAAATAATTTGCTTATATTTAACATACAAATATTTGAGTTTGATCTCTGTTGCCCAGCAATCTGATGAACAATTTATTAGGCTGGTAAATGTTGCCTCATAAGAATATATTGATGCTTTGAAATAATCCTTTTCAGTGTTGTGTTACAATGACTAATTGGTTCCTTAATATCAGAAAATTCTCCAGAGTTTGGACATTGTATCAGCAAGCACCCTAGCATACCTAGGGCACCTGCTAGCACAGGTTCTTAGATATGCTTTTCTAAAGGAATGCAACTCAAAATGGATTAACAATCTTTCTTTAATCAAACAAATATGTCATTTACCTAGTTCAGGGGAAAAAGTCAGCACCCCGAACTCCAAAGAATACAAATACAAGTTACAAACACAAGTTACAAGCAGACCAAGAAACAGATCAGCAGATGGGCTTCCATCCATCTGACCATCACATCCATTACCTATTCAAGTTACCAGAGGGGGAAGCATCAACATTTGGGTATTCAAAGCCAGGGGGCTCAATGGCTTCCCAGAGTCTCTTCTGGCCAATCACACAACTCTTCTCAAAATGAGCCCCAAAGCAAAGCCTCACATCAGGGCGTATATATAGCCTTCTCATGGGTCAGAGAATGTCACAGCCCTCTTGACCCACTGTCCAATTACAAAGCAACAAGGTCATGGCCATTCCCCAAAAATATGCATCCTGCCACAGGCTCCATGTGACCACATTCAGCCTATTAGGGGGCAGAGTATACTTTTAAATCAGGAAACATTCTCAGAGCCACTTAAGCCTATCAAAGAAAAGAACTTCAAATTCCCATTACAGCCATCTACCTGGATTACTCAAGCACTTAAGTACCTGGGTTGGTTTATGTCTTTTTCTTTATAAGAAAGTGTGGTCGGCATAATACATTTAAGATTTTCTTTCACTTGCGCCTTTATGATTCAATGTATTATTGAATTTCAATATCAATAAAGGGTCTTTTTATTCTGCTTTCCCTAGGCTTCCTTTTAAAAATGTAGTGAAGGAATTAAATGAATTCTCATGATCCCCTTGGTGTAGATGCAATATATTTTTGAAATCTGATAGTGCATTCCTTTATTTACTGAAGAGAAAGGAAGGAAAGCATGTTAAAGGTGGACTCGATTTGCAATAAAGTTTCCAAACCTGTTTTAACTGAATTCCCTCTGGAAGCTTACTTCATAAACCATTAATTCATAAGAGGTACTTAAGCACCCATTCATAATTGGCACATAATAGCTGTTGGTGTTGTTTTAGTTCAGTTGTTTCAGTTGTATTGTACTCTCCATGACCTCATTTGGTAAAGATACTGGAGTGGTGTCCTATTTCCTTCTTCAACTCATTTTACAGATGAGAAAACTCCGGCAAATGGGGTTAAGTGACTTGCCCAGGGCCACCCAGCTTGTAAATGTCAGGCCAGATTTGAATTCAGGAAGATGAGTTTTCCTTACTCCAGACCCAGCATTCTATCCGCTCTGCCTCCCAGGTACCCTACATGGTAGGTACTTAATAATTATTTGCTGTTGATTTAAAAGTAATACCTGAAGCTGGATGTCTTTGGGTTGTTTTTGATTATACATTTATACACACACACACATATACACACATACACATATGCATACATACATGTATACATATACACATGCACAGACGTATACACCTGTGTATATATACATGTGTGTGCACACATGTATATATGTGTGTATACACACATATATGCTTCCATCATGCTTTCAGAGCATGTACTAGTTGCTCAAGCCTATTATCACTCTGCCTTGGTTCACCTCACTTCCCAAGCCTGGAATAGAGCTCTTCCTCATCTCTATTTATTGATATCCCTTCCTCCTTCCTTCAGTGCTCAGCTGAAGAATTACCTCCTCCATGAAGCTTTCCCTCACTCCTTTAGGTGAAAATAATCTCTTTCTGGCTCTCCTTTCCTTTTGGCCGAAGTCTACCACAGTGATATATACATACAAGGCACTTATTAAATGTTGACTTGAAGCCTGAAGACTCCAAATGGATTTCACCTTTGGGGGTGGGGAAGGGGAGAAAAACAACCGTTTTCACATCTGTAGTTCACCATGCTGCCATTGCTGGGACAATTTAAGTGCCTCTTCCTCTTCCAGCTTCTTCTTTTTTCTATATTTAGCACTAAATAGTCATTTTGACACATTTAACCCCTCCCCATGAATATCTCATTATAGGAAAGAACCAAAGGGAATATTTTTTTCTTCCTCTTCTCCTTTATAAATAATTCAGAAGATGGAGTTTATTTTTCTTTTTTTTTTCTTTTTTTTGTGAATACAGTACACTTGGGTTCAGGATCTCCCCTTGCAAATTCCAGTAGAAGTCTGTGAATGGAAATGCTGCTTATTATTTGACAAAGAGGAACAAACTTTTTCCTTTATCCCACTGACCTTTTTTGCCAGTAACAATAGTTAGCAATCAGCACTGAATTGGTGGTTCACATTAAAGATGGCATTTGCCTCCTTAATTGTCTTATATTGGACAACAATTATTCCTGATGATAGAGATTAATACTTATATAGGTGAATATTAGAAATAACTTGCTCCATTAGTGAAGACTAAGCAACATATTCAAAGCCAGAGATACACCTTTTTACTCACTATATGGGACCAAACCCAGCAGTGGCTTTTTTTTTCTTTGCCTGTTCAATGAAGGGTAATATACAGAACCATGTATGAACTCTTCATTTTGATTGGGTGGCATTCAATAGACCAAGGGAAAACTGAAGAAAACCTGTTTTCCTACATTGCAGTGGACCTATGAAGGTGTATTATTTTCTATTGGAGGTGGCACACCTTAATCAAAATGATATAATTTGATCTATCTATCTGTCTATCTATCTATCTATCTGTCTATTTATCTATCTATCTATCTATCTATCTATCTATCTATCTGTCTGTCTGTCTATCTATTCATCTATCTATGTCTATATATTATTTATGTACATGTATGCCAGAGAGTGTAAAAATTTTAGCATTGAAAATATGTTTTATATGGCACACACATTTATGTGTATACACATGTGTATAATTAGGTATGTTCATATATACATATACATACAGACACACACTTTTGGGTCTCTATATATACATGCATGTATTTATGTATTCATATCCACATGCATACATTAGTGTGTATGCATATATATGTATACACATACATATATGTATGCTTACATTCACATATAGGTCTGTCCATATAATAAAAGGTGTGCATATATGTTGCATATCATATGTGCATTTGTGCCCAAATATATATCATGTAATGCATGTCATGTGCATACATGCAGTGTGCGCACATATTATGTATACATATATAGATTTATATGCAATATAGAAATCAATAACATTTCTTAAGCACCTACTATATGCTAAGCACTGTGAGATATAAGAAGAGGCAAAAGTCAGTAATTGCCCTTAAGAAGCTCACAATCTAATGGGGGAGACAATGGAAAATGCATATATAAAAAGCAAGCCATATACAAGATAAATTGGAAATAATTAACAAAGGGAAAGGGCTAGAATTAACAGGGTTTGGATAAGGTTTCTAACAAAAGATGGGATTTTTGTTGGAAATGAAAGGAAATCAAGGAGGTTAGGAGGAGGAGTGGAGGAGGGAGAGTATTACATATGGTATGTGATATGTATACACAGGCATATACATAAATGTGTATAGACATCCTGCTTATAGGCATATACATATATGTGTATAGCCATACATGTGTATATACATACATACATGCATACATTCCAAAAGTCAGCACAATTTAGTTTAAACCAATACAAGCCTTTCAGGAAACCCTGAATATCTGGAAAAGAAGATGAATCAACCATCTAATAAAAGTAAAAGATAGCGGATCAATGGCCTTCATCTTATAACGATATCCGTGTGTAACAATAGACTCTTGCTGGTCCAGGGGCTCAGAATGTTTTCTTGGATCCAGACTCAGGTTGGTGTCAATTTCAGCCCTCCAAGAGCATTGCCTCTAAAGAGAAAGACTAATCCTTTTGGTTGAGTCTGGCTCTTTATACTCCCATCTTGGAGCCCAGGGGAATAATCATTTGAGAAAGCTTGAGTTTGGCTCATTTGTCCCCCAAAGGGAGCAGAAAGTTACTCTATGTACACTGTAGTTCCAGGATAGGACAGCTATTTCCTCTGCACAGAACAAATGTATAAAACACAAGAGACTTATAAACACTTACAGACAAAGACCCAGAGCCTGAAATAACAACCCACAACTCCTATTATATTCTCCCAGGTGGCTAATACTTAAAACATCAAATCATGAACTATTTTGTAGTACTAGTGCAATAAACATTTCACATTCACCTTTGCTCTGCACTGTCCAAACAATTCTCTCATGGTCCATGTCCTGTGGTAAGGCATACCATGACTTGAACTTATCCTCCTATCATTGATGAACTTCTCTCATAAAAGTATATTTATAAGAGCCAAAGTGGCCAATTAGAGGCAGCAACTTAGTTGAACTCTTTCAACATTTCCCTCCAGACAACTTTAAAATAATACCTCAAGTCAAGCTTTGTTAGTGACAGAGACAACAAAAGGTCTAGGGTATTTCCCAGCCTGAGAAAACTTACAAGTTTGGCAAGAGAGGTCTATGACACAGAGATAGAGACCTGTCTGGAACACATAGGCAGTGGCAGCAAAGGTGGCAGCAACAGCTTTGGGAGCTCTCATGGTGAGGGAGTTATATAACTGCTCAGAAAGGGATTACAGTAAACCCCTTCTTGGCACTGGGTACAGTTGGTGCTGAGTGCCAAATTCTCTCCTTCCTTCACTCTTCTTTTCCCCCTTGAGAAGGCAAGAAATTTGAAATAGATTATAAATGTGAAGTCATACAAAATATATTTCAATATTATTCACATTGCAAAAAAAAAACCCCAAATGCAATACAGGACTCCCTGCCCCCCCCTAAAAAAGACAGTAAAAAATTATGCTTTGATTTACATTGAGACTCCATCCATTCTTTCTCTGGAGGTTGACAGCATTTTTCATCATAAGTCTTTTGGAACTGTCTTAAATCACTGCATTACTCAGAATAGCTAAGTTATTCACAGTTGATCATTGTACAGTATTGCTGTTATTGTGTACAATGTTCTGGTTCTGCTCAGGTCACACAGCATCAGTTCATGTAAGACTTTTCAGGTTTTTTTGAACTGTATCCATTCATCATTTCTTATAGAACAATAGTATTCCATTATATTCATATATTACAACTTGTTCAGTCATTCCTCAATTGATGGGTGTCCCCTCAATTTTTAATTCTTTGCCACTACAAAAAAAGAGTTACTGTAAATATTTTTGTTCATGTAGGTCTTTTCCCCTTTTTGTGGTTTCTGTGGGATATAGACCTAGTAGTGGTATTGTTAGATCAAAGGGTATGCACCGTTTTATAGCTCTTCGAGCATAGTTCCAAATTGCTCTCCAGAACAAGATCTTGGATCAGTTCACAATTCTACCAACTATGCATTAGTGTAGCTATTTTCCCATATCCCTTCCAACATTTGTCATTTTCCTTTTCTGTCATATTAGTCAATCTGATAGGTGTGATGTGGTACCTCAGAGCTATTTTAAATTGCATTTATCTAATCAATAATGATTTAAAGCATTTTTTTATATTACTATAGATAGCTTTGAGTTCTTCTGAAAATTGCCTGTTCATATCCTTTGGTTATTTATCAGTTGGGAATGACTCATTTTCCTATAAATTTGACTAAGTTCTCTATATATTTGAGAAGTGAGAACTTTATCAGAGAAACTTGCTGTAAAAATTTTCCCCCAGTTTCCTTTTAATATTGGCTACATTGATTTTGTTTGTACAAAACCATGGCTTGAGCTTATCCTTCTAGCATTGATCAACTTCTCTCATAAAAGTATAGTAATTAATTAATAAATTCAATGCAATTAAACTTATCTATTTTACACCCTATTTCTCTTTTTGGCTTATAAATTCTTCCCTTATCCATAGGTCCAGTAGATAAAAAATTTTCATGCTCCCCTAACTTGCTTATGATAATCACCCTTTATGTCTAAATCATGTACCTATTTTGATCTTATATTGGTATATTGTAAAAAATGTTGGTCTATACCTAGCTTCTGCCAAACTGCTTTCCAGTTTTCCCAGTAATGTTTGTCACATAATGAATTCTTGTCCACAACACTTGAATCTTTGGGTTTATCAAACACTAGACTACTATGGTCATTTACTACAGTATATTACACACCTAATCTGTTTCAATGATCCATCACTCTACTTCGTAGCCAGTACCAGATTGTTTTGGTGATTACCACTTTGTAATACCACAGCCCAATTTTAACATAAAGTTCAAATTAAAGAAATAAGTGGGAAAATGAGCAAATAACAAAGAAGAACTTGATCATAAAAACCTACTATAGCATCAAAGAAGACAAAGTCACAAATGCAGAAGAAAACAACAATGTGAAAACAGCTTTAAGCAAAATCTCTAAGAAAAATGTTAATTTCTTTCAGGCCCAACCAACCAAAGTAAAGAATGGGAAGAAAAATGGGAAAAGAAATGAGAGTAATACAAGAAATTTATGAAAAAAAGAATTAACAGCTTGGGAAAAGAGATAAAAATATTAAAGAAAATACCTTAATAAAACAGAATTAGCCTAATAATAAAAGAGACTCAAAAATTCATTGAAGAAAAGAACTCCTTAAAAAGCAAATTGGCCAAATGGAAAAAGAGATAAAAAAAAAGCTAAATAAAGAAAACAATTCCTTCAAAATTAGAACTGGGCTGTTGAAAGCTAATGATTCCATAAGACATTCAGAAGTAATAAAAGAAAGTCAGAAGGATTTTTAAAATCAAATAAAATGTGAAACATTGTATCAGAAAAAAAATTTACCTGGAAAATAGATCAAGGAGAGATAACTTAAGTATTATTGGACTACCTGTAAACCGTGATTAAAAAAAATAAGCCTAGCCGTCATATTTCAAGAATTCATAAAGAAAATTGCCCCAATATCTTAGATACAGATGGTAAAATGGAAACTGAAAGAATCTACCAATTATTTCCTCAAAGAGATCCCAAAATGGAAACTCCCAGGAATATTACTGTCAAATTCCAGATCTCCCAGGTCAAGAAGGAAATATTTCAAGCAGCCAGAAAGAAACAATTCCAATAGCATGGATCCATAGTCAGAATTGCACAAGATTTTGTGACTCCCACATTAAAAGAACAGAGGAGCTGGAATATGGCATTCTGGTAGGCAAAGGAACTAGGAGTACAACCAAGAATAATCTACCCAGAAAAACAGCATAATCCTTAAGGTGACATTTAATGAAACAGAGGATTTTAAAGTATTCCTTATCAAAAGACTGGAGTTGAATTGAAGATCTGACATTCAATCACAAGACTCAAGAGGAACCTAAAAAGGTAAACATGAGAGAGTAATCAAAAAGGACTCAATAAAGGTAAACTGTGTACATTCTCATGTGGGAAGATGACACATATAACTCCTAAGAATTTTATCATTATTCAGGCAGTTAGAAGGAGTTTCCATAGACAAAGGGCATGGGTGTGAGTGGATTATGTTGGAATGCTCTACCCCAAAAAATGAAGGGGTGAGAAAAAGGTATGCACAGGGAGAAGAGGGAGGTTGAATGAGAAAAATGTTCTCACATTAAAAAAGGCACGTAGGAAAGAGCTTTTAGAGTGAAGGGGAAAATAGGGAAAGTGGTGGGCAATGCTTGAACTACACTCTCATTAGAAGTGATTCAAAAAGGGAATCACATACATAGATATATACATACATACACAAATACACACATATAATGTATGAATATATACACATATACATATACATATGTGTGTACGTGCATGTATTTATATACACACATTTAGTTGCGTATAGAAATCTATCTTTCCCAAGAGGGAAATTGGAAGGGATGGGAACAACAGAAAGGGGCAGAGGGTAAAAGGGAGGTTAGAATAAGGGAAGTACTGGTTAGAAGCAAAATAGACTTGAGGAGGGACAGGAGAAAAAGAGAGTGGGAAGAAACAGAAAAAAAATGGGCTGGATGGAAATATATTGTAATCATGTCTATGAATGTGAATGGAATGAATTCACCCATAAGATGGAAGTGGGTAGTGGAATGGATTAGAAATTACTTCAATTGGACATACTTGAAACAGAAAGACACACAGAGGTAAAATAAAGCACTAGAGCAGAGTTTAATATGCTTCAACTGAACTAAAAAAAATGCAAGGGTAGCAATCATGATCTCAGACAAAGCAAAAATTAAACAGACCTAATTAAAAGGGACAAGCAAGAAAACTACATTTTACTAAAATATACCACAGATATAGAGCACCAGGCCTGGACTCAGGAAGATTCCTTTTTCTGAGTTCAAATCCAGCATGAGATACTTAAGAGCTGTGTGACCCTAGGCAAGTCACTTAACCTTGTTCACCTTAGTTTCCTCATCTGTAAAATGAGCTGGAGAAGGAAATGGCAAACCACTCCATTATCTTTGTGAAGAAAATCCCAAATGGGGTCATGGAGAGTTGGACACAACTGAACAAACACAACTATCACAACAACAACAACAACAAAAACTAGACAATGAAGTAATATAAAAAACTTTTACCATAGTTTTTTTCTAACAATGGCCTCATTTTTCAACCATGTACTAGGTATAGAACTGAGTAAATTTTATAAAAATAGAGCCATTCCCCAATTGGTAATAAAAGAATATAAGCAGGCAGTTTTCAGAAGAAATCAAAACTATCTATAGTCATGAAAAAAGCTCTAAATAACTATTGATTAGAGAAATGCAAATTGAAACAGCTCTGAGGTACCACCTCACACTTACCAGAAATGACATATTCTGGAAGGAATGAGAAAGAAATAGTTAGTTCAACCATTCTTGAGAGCAATTTGGAACTGTGCTTAAGGGGCTATAAAACAGTGCATAACCTTTGACTCAGCAATACCACTATTATGTCTGTACCCCCAAAGAGATCAAAGCAAAGGAAAAAGACCTGTCTGTACAAAAATAATTATAGCAACTCTTCTTATGGTAACAAAGAATTGAAAAAAGTGAGGGGATACTCGTTAATTGGGGAATGGCTGAACAAGTTTGGTGTATGATTACAATGGAGTAGTATGATACTATAAAAATGATGAGAGGAGTGGTTTCAGAAAAACATGGCAAGACCCATATGGACTAAAGCAAAGTGAAATGAGAAGAACCAGGGGATCATTGTGCACAGTAATGGCAATGTTGTAATGATGATCAGCTGTGAAAGAGTTTACTACAAGTCTGAGCAATACAAAGATATAAGACAATTCCAAAGGACTCATGAGGAAAAAATGCTATCAGCCTCCAGAGAGAGAACTAATGGACTCTGAGTGCAAATTGAAGTATAGTTTTCTTACTTTATAAAAATATGACTAGTATCAAAATATGTTTTATGTGATTTCACACGTATGCTTGATATCATGTTGCTTGTCTTCTTAGTGGGTAAGAGGAAGAGAGAAAATTTGGAACACAAAATTTTTAAAAGAAAAGAATGTTTAAAATAAATAACAAATTTGAAAGAACAACAGCAAAACAACAACAACAACAACATGTAGCTACAGAAGACTTCTCTTTCCATTCAGCTCTGAGAGAGGGATCCAAGGACTCCTGACCTCGCAAATCCATGAGGTTGCCTCAAAGGCCAGAACTGTTTATCTCAGTATTACAGCTCAGTAACCTGTACTCAGGGAAATGGAAAAAGCAGAAGAGGCAGCCCGAGCCTTGAGATCCAGTGTCAGGCTCACCCATCTGGTATACGGGCTTGATGCCATATGCAAGTAGTTACCGTTGATACTGAGGTCATGGGTAGGTGCCATTGGTCCCTCCATAGGAAGTCCCAGAGAGAGAGAGAGTTCCAAGTCACAAGTTAAGAGGAGTGGAAGAAAATGAGAGGGGAAGTTGCTTTCACATCTAAATTCTATTAAAGTGAGGGTTTCTTTCTGGCTCAGTAGTTATCTTTGAGGCAGCCTCTTCCTCCTGCTGACATCACAAGTACCAAGAGATCGTTACTTTATCCCAAGTCTTTTAAGTGCTGAGAGCATATGTCCCTAAGAAGTGTCCAGAGTAAGGAGGCTTAGCTCCATTCCATTCATGTTCCATGGCATGAGTTCTAGCCCCATTAAAGGAAGGAAAGAGGCATTAATTAAGTACCTACCAGATTCTATGCTAAGCATTTAACAATGATCTCATTTGATCCTCACAACAACCCTGAGAGGCCAAGGTTATTATCTTTTATAGTTGAGAAAACTGAGGCAGATAGAGGTTAAGTGACTTACTCAGGGTCACACAGTTAGTAAGTCTCTGAGTTCATATTTGAACTCGGGTCTTCTTGATTCCAGGCCCTAGCACTCTATCTATTGCACCACTGAGCTTAAGAATTCCAGAAAAAAGTCTTGCAGAACATTGAAGAGAAACGCTCTGAAAAATTTTCATGAAACATGGACAAGAATCACTTCAATTGAGAAGGGTTGCAGTCTATACCAAAGGGATCATAGGATTATAGATTTCAAGCCAGATACTACCTAAGAGGTCACCTAACTCAATCACCTCATTTTGTGTTGGGGAAACTAAGACCCAGAGGGGGGAAGAGACTTGCTCATATCACGTAGGTAGCGGTGCCAGAACACCAGTCCAGGTTCTTAGACTGCAGCTCCTGGGCTCACTCTGCTGTCTGAGGGAGCAGCCGCTTCAGTGGGATCACAGGTCCGTATGTCCCTGACTATGGCCCTCTCCATTTTGTTCTTCTCTTTAGATAGCTGCCTACATTGTCTATTTTAGTCCCAATTCTGATTAAGATCCAAGTAAGCAGAATGATAGTTTTTATGATTTACCTGAATTCTACTGAGACACTGATTCCCCCCCCTCCCCACCGCACCCCCAGTCTCCTGATATTTAAAAAGAAATCCCAAAAGGCCAAAGATTTGGGCATTTAAACACTTGTCACCTGTCACCTCTCACCAATCCTGCTTCCTCTTTCTATACAAAGATCTATCTAAGCCAGGCAGAAGAAATGCTCCTTCTCGATCTTCACTTGAAATGGGTGAGGGTGGGAGGGGAACTTGTGTGTTTGTGTGTATGTGTGTGTGTGTGTGTGTTTTCTCTTCAAATTTGGCTATTTTAGTCCCTCCCAACTCTTTCTTTATTGGGAACAGCCTGTATGTAGTATTTCTGTGGCAGGCCTAACTGAAGGGATCACTTTTCCATCCCTAATGATGGTAAAGAGTAAAATTAGAAATGGATATTACAATTAGGATAGTAACGTTCTTAAGGGGTAAAACAAAACAACAAAAAACCTCTCTGCCATTGTTATTAACTATCACATTGTTCCTAGAAGATGGGTGGTAAGTATCATTGTTCCCAATATGAAGGTGGGGGAACTGAGGCTAAAGAAGGAGGTTTCTGGCTCGGAGTTACAGCTTCAGGGAAACTCAGGTCCCTGTTTACAAGATGGTAATCTGTCTATTATGTGCCTATCATTTCAATAGTGGGCAGCCCATTCTCAGAAAGCTCTCACTTATCCTCCAATGCTTGAGAGCTATATTAACATCCTCTCCCCCATTTCTCTGTCTCTCTCTAGTCTCTTCCTCTCCTCTCTTTTCCTCTTCTCCCTGTCTCTTTCTCTGTGTCTGTCTGTCTCTCTCTGTCTCTGTCTCTGTCTGTCTCTCATCTCTTCCTGTTCTCTCCTTTCTTCTTCTCTCTGTCCCTCTGTCTCTCTCCTATTTTTCCTCTGTCTCTCTCACCCAGAACCAATGAAGACTGCTGCCCAGAGGTCCATCAGACGTATAGAGCTGTGCCACGATGTGATAACAACTGGTGATGATTTGGAATCCATATGGAGAGTCTCAATAAGAATTCTTCTCCACTTGGGTTTCTCTGCTTTGCTCTTTTCAGATCATGCCTATGTGCAGCTCTAGTATTTGGACAGAAGGGGTCTCCCTAGGTGCAGGACACCAGTCCCTGTTACAAGCTGAGCCCAGACTTATTGCAAACCGTACCCTGACTTTCTAAAATATTTGCATTTTTTAAATTCAGCTTTTGCTGGTGACCTGGACCATCCCTTGGTAGTTTTTAGCCTGAAGAAATTTGCACTGAAATGTTTCTCCTGGCTTCCCTCTTAAGGAGGTTTATATTCAATCCACCCCAGAAAGACAATCCCCCAAATTTTTGTTTAAAACAGTCTCCACAAAACAAAAGCTCTAAGGAAGGAGATTCCAAATGGAATAATACCATCACAGAAGTGTTAGCACTAAAAGGGAACTTAGAGATAATTTAGTCCAACTTCCTTATTTTACAGGAGAAGAAACTGAAGCGGAGGAAGGTGAAATCAGTACATCAGTTAGTTAATAATAAGCACTTATTGTGTTCAGCTGCTCAGTCATGCCCCACTCTTCTGGCCCAGTGGACCATACTGTCCATGGGGTTTTCTTGGCAAAGATACTGGAGTGATAAATCGCTTCCTTCTCCAGTGGATTAAAACAAACAGGGATTAAGTGACTTGTCCAGGATCACACAGCTAGTAAGTGTCTGAGGTCACACATGAGTCTTTCTGACTTCAGGCCCAGCACTGCTTAACCACCTAAGTGACTTGTAAAAGTTATTAAGGACTTACTATGTGCAAGGCACTGTTCTAGGCCCTGGAAATACCACAAAAAAAAGGCAAAAACTCCCCAGCCTTTTCCCTCAATCAACATACATTCTAATGGGGGATATAATAAATAAGTAAAGAGGCAAATATAAGATATATACAGAATACATGGAAAGGGGTGGGGAGTTGGGGGAAAAGGTGACTGGTCGGGGCGGCTAGGTGGTGCAGTGAATAGAGCACCGGCCCTGGAGTCAGGAGTACCTGAGTTCAAATCCGGCCTCAGACACTTAACACAAAAACTAGCCGTGTGACCTTGGGCAAGTCACTTAACCCCAACTGCCCTCTAAAAAGCAAAAAAAAAAAAAAAAACAAAAGGTGACTGGTCAATGAAAGTCCATGGAGGTGGGAAATGGAATGTTGTGTTTGAGAAGCTGTAAGTAGGCCAGTGTAGATGTTTCATAGAGTATGTGAAATGGAGTAAAGGATGAGAAAAGCAGGAAAGGTAGGAAAAAATGTTAGGTTATGAAGAGATTTAGATGCTGAACAAAGGACTTTATATTTAATATAATATAAAAGATGGGAACCCACTGGAGCTTATTGGGGCAGCTAGATGGCACAGTACACAGAGCACTGGGCTTTAGAATCAGGAAGACTCATCTCCTGAGTTCAAATCTGGCCTCAGACACTTACTAGCTGTGTGACCCTGGGCAAGTCACTTAACCCTGTTTGCCTCAGTTCCTCATCTATAAAATGAGCTGGAGAAGGAAATGGCAAATCCTATATCTTTATCAAGAAACCCCACCAAAAGGGGCCATGAAGAATCAGAAATGACTGAACAACAACAAGCTCATCAAGGGGGCAAGGAGGTAGAATGTGACATGGTCAAGCCTATACTTTAGAACAGTCACCTTGGTAGCTGAGTGCAGGGTGGGCTGGAGTGGAGTGGAGAGGGGTGAGGGGGCGGGGAATCCTTTTCTTAGGGTCAGAAATGATTTTAAGTAACAGAAGAGGAATGGACCTCTATTCCTCTAACTCCAAATCCAGTTCTCTAAACAATCTATATAAAATACTTTGTAAGTGGAATGCGCTACATAAATACAACTTGTCGTTATTTCTTACAGGATTTACACCTAGGAAATTCTTCCTAATATCTCACCTTTCTTAGCATAGTTCATCTGTTCAAAATCATTCTTTTCTTACAGAACAGGACACAATCCTTCATGGACTCGAATACTGTTAAATCTCCTCCCTGCTTTCTCTTTCTAGTGTTATATAAATCCACCTTCTTTAACTTTTCCACCTTGGAACAATTTCCTAAACCTTAAATTATTTTGGTTGTTCTTCTGCTTCAAAAGAAAGACTGTCATATAGGCATTTCTGGAAACTCAAAGCCTTTAATAAATGTCATTTATTCCCACAATAACTTTTATTGAGTTGTAGGAAACAAATATTTTGACTTGACTTTGCACAGAGAGGAGATCAAGGTCTGGGAATAAGGAAGTGAGAATAAAAAAAAGACAATGTATAATGGAGGACTAGGGCACATAGAAGAGTGTCTTAGATGGCATCTCTCTACCAAGAGGACACTGGGCAGCCTTCATCCTGGAGAGCTGTGATAGCATTGAATGAAAGGGTCTTGGAGAGACTGTGGAGTGTGGGGATATTCTGTCGCTGTTTCTGGTTGGCTCACCAGGTGGTGAAGAAAAGGCTCTTTGAATGACTGTGAAGGATTTTAAAAGACCTAGAAGCCTGGACCCTTTGGGTAGTTATCTCTAACCACTTTTGCTTGGTGGATTTTTTCTGATGCATAGACTCCTTTGTTGATGGCGTCTGGTGAAAGAGAATTCTCCAAACGGAGAAGCCTTGAGTCTTCTTCTCTCCAAGGCTGATATGTGGCCCTATAAAAAGTGAGACTCGGTTCTTTCGCTTTATTGTTTATTATTCTGTGTTAAGTGAAGGAGATTAATCTGGGGTGTTCTGCCTTTTGAATTTTGAAAAGTCAGGAGAGCAAGTTTCCAAGGATATGGGAATCTGGAAGTTGAAGTCCAGGCTGGATTTTGTAGCCAATCAGCATTAATACCTTATGGACTAGAGACTGACTTTTGAGAGTGCCTTCTGGATCCAGGTCATTTGAAAGTGAGATAAGGACTCATCTGGCAGTTATTCCATCTGGATATGAACTTGGTGGGACCAAATGCTATGTTAAGAAGGGAACTAGACGTTTTAAGCCTATTTTCTTTACAGACCAAGGCAGTGTAAGGGGAAATACACATCTTAGATGTTGAAGGAAAATGTTTTTGTATTTTTGCTATATTTTGAAGTAAATATCCCTTTGTTATGTTAAGTGATTAAATAGAACTGGGTCACTAATCACTGGCCCCTAAAAGGAGGGGAGACACAAGTGATGGGGCTCTGAGTCCATGGAAATAGGCAAAAGAGATTCCGTTTCCACCCCCAACTCTTCAGGGTACTGTAGAAGGCAGAGTAGGTAGATTAGTGACCTCATAATGGGAGAGAGAGCCCAGAACATACTGGCTACAGAAACTCTCCTTTTGACATTTACTGTTTAAAAAGTGTATTCCTCAGAATTCTGTGAGGTAGATAGGGCAGCATTATCACACTTCAGTTTTACCCAGGAGGCTGTAAAACTGAAGTATAAGGAGATGTGCTTGGCTTGTATCACAAAGCTAGGAAGCAAAGTGTCACAGTCAATAGAGTCCAGGAAGACCTGAATTCAGATCCCACCTTAGACCTAAGTTCAAATAACTTCCTTATACACTTATTAGTTGTGTGACCCTGGGCTAAGTCGCTTCTATCTCTCAACCTCAGTTTCTTCATCTGTAAAATGGGGATAATAATTGCCCCTACATCCCATGGTTGTGATAAAGATTGAATGAATTAACATACATAAAATAAAGCACTTTGCAAACCTTAAAGTGCTATATAAAATATTAGTAACACTGGGAGTACTAACAATAATAAGTAGGTATGGAAACAGTGTTAATGGAGGTACTTCAGCCCAGGTTTCCTGATCACGGGTCCAGTGTTTGAGTTACTCTACCCTGGGTTTGATTTGAAAGTTACAGGGTCTCAATAGTAATGTTGCACCATTGACCCCAAACCTCCTCTTCCTTTGTACTGGAGGGCTATCCACAGGGCCACTGGTTCAGGGGTTCAGGAGCAGTTCCAAGAACTGAAAGGGCATGAACAAAAGGAGTTGCAGCAGTAGAATTAATATCTCTATAGCTTTCCACTCCTGTCAATGGTTGCAAACACAAGCTCCACTTGAATGTCCTCCCTATTATCACCCATTCCCCTGTCTTCAAGAGACAGGAAGAAAAGGAGAGCAGGACTTTCTGATCAGGGACAGCTTTAAGAATTCTACCACAGGGGCAGCTAGGTGGCACAGTGAATAGAGGAGCAGCCTTGGAGGCGGAAGGACCCGAGTTCAAATCTGGCCTCAGACACTTGACACACTTAGCAGCCATGTGACCTTGGGCAAGTCATTGCCTTCCCTGCCTTCTCCCTCCAAAAAGCAAAAACAAAAAAGAAAAAAGAATTCTACTATGAGCCTTCATGATATATTGTACCTGTTTTGACTTCTCATGATACGGAAATAAAGAAGGGCTGCTATTCATTAAACCATTCCTTTAATAAAAAAAGAGGAGTTCCCTGGTTGGAGATTATGAGAAATTTAAGGACCAGTCTGTAGTGGTGCTTAGGAAATGCTCATGGAAACATGATGTCAGTACTATGAAAAGAGGCCCAGTTGCTGGTTGACTATATCAATGACTTTCAGTAGTTACGTGTGATTCTGGGTTCAGAAGCAGTACTGGTGCAAATATTTAAAAAGAGTTTAGATGAAGAGTTACAGAAGTAGTTAGTGAAAAATTTGTAACTTGATCAGTCCAACAGATCCTAGTTTTCAGGTGAGTGACCATCTTGGGTGAGAGCACAGATTCTGTTTTGAGAATATAAAGAAAAACTAGTTGGGGAGTGAAAAGTGGACCAAGAGTATCCTCATGTTCTCCTAAACTCTGTGAGTCCCTAGAATCTTTGTTTCTATTATGGTATTATTATGTAAGGCAGCGATTCTCAACCTGTGGGTTATGTTCAATTTGTAACAATGCATATCAGATAGATTTATAACAGTAGCAAAATTACAATTAAGAAGTAGCAATGAAAATAATTTTATGGTTGGGGGTCACCACAACATGAGGAATTGTATTAAAGGGTCGTGGCATTAGGAAGGTCAAGAACCACTGATAGGCAAGAACCTGAATGAGGTGGGAGTTTCTGTTCTCAGGGGAGAAATCTATATAGAAGTAGGAGGGGAGTGGGAGAGGAAAAGAGAGCTTCATTACCTTAATTACAATAGATTTGAGATGACTTGGAGTCCCTACACTGGGGGGAAAAGGGAGAGGAGGCCTAAGTTTTGATGGATTTGGTAGTCGTAGATAACTATTTTATTGAAACAGGTTAGGAAATAGGAACTACACTTTTGGAATAAGGCCATAGTATGGAGAGTAATTATGGTGAATGGTATGAGACCATCCTTCTGGCATGGTAGATAGATGTTTCCCATTGACCCTATGGACAATCACCTATGACATATGTAATAGAGCAAAATAAAAAAAAAAACACCCCCACACACACCCATTTCTCTTCTTGTCCTAGAGGTGTCTATACTTTTTTCCTCTCTAGATGTTTTAGGAAGTGACCTCTGATAATTTCACTTTCCTTCTCTGGGTCTCGTTTTCCTTCTCTGTAACATGAAGGAATTAAGCTATATAATCTCTAAGAAGAATCTATAAGCTTATTAGATTCTCTGAGAAAAGGAAAGTTTAGTGCCATCTACTGGCAGCAGAGAAGACAGAGAGGTTGGGAATTCACCTTCCCCCCCCCCCCCCCCATCCCACTCCACCCTGCCTCCCAACCTCCATCACAGAAAAGATGTTTGACATCACCTGCTGGTTACTGTTGGAAGTATGAGTTGCCTGTCTATCAGCAAAAGTACCAATGATCTTATGTGTCCCCTGCTGGAATTCTACCTAGCTTCATAAGGGACTAAGGTTCTACTAGTCTCTGGGTTGTTCCCTGATGGGCATTGTTTTCTTTGGGCTCTGATATGAGCCCTACTTCTTTCCCTTAACTTCTAAATACTCCTATTCTTGTTTTTTAGCCTTGTGAAGCTGTGTGCTTGTAGGTGAAACTAGTGATTACGTCATGCCTAGACCAGTCAGATGCTGAATGTCCCAGGTTATATGGATGGGGTAAACAAACCAGAGAAGTGGGAACAGCCCAATCTGCCCCACAAAAGTGTACCTCTGACACAATGGTTATGATATCTGCAATTAAAATAGACTTTGATAATGCAGGTCATACAATGTCAGTAGTGAAAGAAACTCCAGCTGTTCTAGATGCCTCATTTAGGAACTTCTAGGTGTGCCAAGGAGTCATTTAATACTTTGGCTTTAGCTATACTTTATTAGCCTCCTGTAAGGAGAAGATACAAAGTATTTCTTTTTAAATGCCTTGGTTAAGGTAACACAGGTAGTAAGCAGGATGTGAGTCTAGGTTCACTGATCTCAGTGCTCATTCCGAGGTCTCTTCCAGCTCTGAGTTTCTGTAAGGCTTTGAAATAAATAAATTTTGAGAGTATAGTCTGGCAAAGACATGGCAAGAGGTAGTGTGGTAGAAACACAGCTGACTTCAGAGACCTAGGTTCGAGTCCTGCCTCTGAGATGTACTGGTTATAGAACCTGGGCCAATTAATTTACCTTTCAGGGACAAAGCAATTCTCTCTTAAATTGTGGAGATGAAGTTGGACTATGTTAACAGGTGGTATTTTCTTCTCAGTACTCAGTACTCAATACTCAGTACTACTCAGTACCATTAAGAGAGGTGGTCTTTTCACTGGGAGTTATCCCCCTCCCCTGTCCAGATGAAATCACAGATCTGAACACCTATCCCCCTCCAATAAAAATGTCACATCATCTAGGTCACTTATTTGTGCTCTTAGAAGATTCTCCAGGATGGAAATATCTTGATGCTTGAAGCAATTGATGGAAGGAAATCCACCAGAAGATTATCTTGTCTTTGTGATCTAATGATTGTGGAGGAAAAGAAAAAGGGAAATAAAGGAAAGAAAGAAGGAAGAAATAAAAGGAGGAAGGATGGAGGGACAGAGAGACAAAGACAGAAATAGAGAAAGAGGAAGGTAGGAAGGAAGAAAAGAAGGAAGGAAAGAGGAGGGAGTGAAGGAAGGAGAGAAGGAAGGAAGGAAAAGAGAGAGGGAAGAGGGAGAGAGAAAGGGGGTAAAGTAGGAAGGGATGGAAAGAGAGAAAAAGAAAGAAAAGAAAGGAAGGAAGGGAAGGAGGGAGACAGGAAAGAATGAAGTGAGAAAAGAAGGAAAGGAAAGGGAGGCAAAGATATAGAGAAAGAGAAGAAATGAAGGAAGGAGAGAGGAACAGATTGAGAAAGGGAGAGAGAAAGAAATGAAAAGGGAGAGAATGAAAGGAAGGGAGGAAGGAAAGGAGGGAGGGAAGAAGGAAGGGAGGGAGGAAGAGAAAGAGAAAGGGAGGAAAGGAGGGAAGGAAAGAAGGGAGGAAAGAAGGAGGGAGAGAGGGAGGAAAGGAAGGAAGAGAGAGAGAAAAAGAAAGAAAAGAAAGAGAAAGGGAGGGAGTGAGGGAAACAGGAAAGGATGAAGTGAGAGAGAGAGGAAGGGTCAGAGAAACAAAGAGACAGAAAAACAAATAAAGGAAGAGAAAGGAAGGGAAGGAGGGAGAGAGCCAGGAAGGAAGGGAGGAAGAAAGACAAGTGAAGAGAAAGAAAGAAAGAAAGGAAGGAAGGAAGAAAGAAAGAAAGAAAAACAGAAGAGGAAGGAAGAAACGAAGGAAAAAAGTAAAAAAGATAGATGGGTGCAAGGCCTATTTTTACTCTTCGTTGTTTCAGCCCTTCAGCTTCAGCACTGATTCACTCAGAGGGATCTAGCTCTAGGATTCTTACCTTGCTATGTTGAGTTATAACCTTTAGGGGGCACCATTGAGCCATACTCGTCAACATTCCAGTAACAAACTAAGGCACAATTTAAAATTATAAGCAAGTATGTGCCCGCCTCTGTGTGTGTGTGTGTGTGTGTGTGTGTGTGTGTGTGTGTGTGTATGGGATGGGGC